>CAMRHE010000182.1:3512500-4107574 GCA_947044405.1 Leptodactylus fallax
TGAGCACTATAAGGCGTTGAAAAAGTCATTCTATCTTTAATATTTCGATATCCCTTTATACTGGAATCCAACAATAACGATGAACGAGTTCTATTGTTCGTAATCTTTTTGGCTCTCTCTAGTGTCCAATTTGGATAACCCATTTTTCTTAATTTATCTAAAGTTATATTGCTTTGGAAACTATAATCTAAATCCTGTGAACAAGCCTGCTTCGTTCTTAATAATTCTCCTACAGGAATAGACTTGAGTGTATACTTTTTAGTTATACCATTTTGGGGAATGTCTGTTGCTTTGATCACTTTTTATTAAAATTTTTATCAAAGGCGAAACAGCGAAAAAAAATGGCAGTTCGGCACTTTTGATTTGTTTTCCCGCAACGACGTTCACCCTACTGAAAAAATATTTTCATAAGTTTGTAGACTGAGTATTTTTGGACACAGGGATACCTAATGTGTATGTGTTGCACAGTAATTTTCTACTTTTATATGTATTCTAGGGAAAGGGGGTGATTAGAACTGGTTTTAATTTTTTTTTAATATTTTTATATATATATAAATATATATATATATTTATATATATATATATTATTTTTTACTATTTTATTAGCCCCCTTAGGGGGCTTGAACCAGCAATCATTTGATTGCAAGTCCCATAGACTGCAATACTGTTGTATTGCAGTCTATGAGAGATTCTCTACATTACTATTGAGGCTGGTCATAGACCAGCCTCAATAGTAATATTCCTATAACAAGCCTGGGAGCCTTCATACGGCTCCTGGTTGTCACAGGAACAGGCCGGATCCTGCGATCTCGCCGCGTGGAAGACGGCCTGCAACGTGAAAGGTACCCACTAGCCCGCAATAACCGGGGCTTACAGGTAGTAATGCCTGCAATCAGAGTGGACTCTGATTGCAGGCATTAGCTACGGGTCTCTGCTGTACAGTGGAGACCCAGTAGCTATGGCGACCACTCAGCAGCAGAATGGCCACCATCATCTTTAAAGTCCCGGCATCCGCTGTAATAGTACGGCGGATGTCAGGATGGGGTTCGCACCGCCAGGAGATGCTCTCCTCCCAGCCCAGGGTCCGCAGCTCGCCCCATTTCTGCTGCCACCACCTTCCTGCAGCAGCGACCCCAATCCTCTGCAAACACCCACCCACTGACCCACATTCGGATATAAGACACACCCCCCACTTTCCTCCCAAATAGTCCGAAAAATACTGTAACTGGTAGCTGGCATGCACATGGGCAAGAATAGTACTGTTCCTGAAAGAAAATAAACTTTTTTTGATCCTGGAAACCGATTCAGTACTAAAACACCCTCCCCACCCCAGACACACACACACACACACACACACACACACACATACACACATACACTTAATCTATATAAAGAAGACGAAATTCAAAATTTCTCAAAGCAGCTGAATGTATAAATGTGAGTGGGATTTAGGAAAATAATTTCATATATCGCTTGGTTACAATTTACAAAAACATCTATTCATTTACCAGTTTGTCCTTTTATGTACAACCAAGAGATAGGAAAGGACATGGTAGAAGAGAAGAAGTGTGAGAAACAAGAATTCTATACAGTTACATAAGCATGCAATGTTATTTTGCTGTGAGAAGGCATCTAAGCCTTTTTTTAAAGTTGTCAACTGAGACTGCCGTGGCCAACTCCTGAGGTAGAATATTCCACAAATTCACAGTTCTTACGGTGAAGAAGTCTTGTCTCCAGGTGGAGGGAGTACCCCCTTAGAAATGTTTTTATATGGGAAAGATTTCCCTAATTTTTTTGTACTTTTTGTATCCATTTATATATTTTTATAAATTGATCATGTGCCTTTTTAGATGTCTCTTCTTAGACTAAATAAATGTAAGTCTTTTAACCTTTCCTTATAAGTGATGTCCAGAATGCCTCTTATCAGCTTTGTGATCCTGGGTTCTGCATTAGTTTAGGGGTCTAGTTTGGGGGTCTGTGTTAATTTAGCGTCTCTCATCATCGGTCTGTATTATTTAAGGGCTCTGTTTAGTGGGTCTATTTAGAGGGACTGCATTTGTTTTGAGGTTTCTGGTTCTGAAGATTGTAATAAATTAGCAGCTCTTGGGTAATTTGTTTAGGGGGTCTTGATTTGTTCCTGGGTCTGTAATCATTAAAGGGAGTCTATCATTAGAAAAACACATTTTTAACTAATGGCATGTTGGAATAGCCTTTAAAAAGGCCATTCTACTCCTACCTTCCATTCTAAGCTTCTTCCCGCCATTTCTGATAAAATCGGTTTCTTCTGTTATGTAAATTAGGATCACGGAGCATCGGGGTGTTCCCTCCACGTCATAACTCTCCATTGCCCCTTAGCTTCTTATGTTCACTCCCCTCCTCCTCTTCGCCGGAAATTCTGCCTTTCACAGAAATCGGACTGCACACGTCCGGGCGGCCATTTTCCGGTGGTCTGCTACACAGTACGATTCCGTAGCAGACCACAGGAAAATGGCTGCCTGGACATGACAGCACCCAGACTGTGCATCAGATAGAGATGCAGGATTCTCAGCTCAAGCCTAAAAACACAGCAACCATTAATAAACCGGCACCAGGAGACATATAAAGAAATGTAAGTGTGATGTCCATATAAAATGCAACATAAACCAACACTACAAAAATGCACCATCTACAGTAAATACTGAGCATTTGCTACTATGCACAGTTTAAAAAAGCAAGATACAAACATCCAAAGACAGCATGACTGGGCGGCCATTTTCTGATGGTCTACTACACAGTACGATCGTGTAACAGACCACCGCAAAATGGCCACCCAGACGTGTGCAGTCCGATGCCTGCGAAAGGCAGAAGTTCCAGAGAAGAGGAGTGAACATAAGCAGCTAAGGGGCGGTGAAGAGTTATGACGTGGAGGTTGCTCAGGGCACAGGGGGAACGCCTCAGGTGCTCCATGATCCTAATTTGCATAACAGAAGAAACCGATTTTATCAGAAACGGCGGAGAGAAGCTGAGAATGGAAGGTAGGAGTAGAATGGCCTTTTTAAAGGCTATTCCAAAGTGCCATTAGTTAAAAATGTATTTATCTAATGATAGACTCCCTTTAAGGGACCTTGGCATCAAATTCAGCAGTCATTAGGAGAGAGCATCATAGCAGTCTGGAGAACATGAGAAAAGACTTCAACTATTTAACCTCCTCTTGCTCCTCAGCAGCAAGACAACCTAGCCCCCACCCCATCTTTGAGCGTGAAGGCTATAGGGCAATGTTATAGGGCTCTTCCTGTAACTTAGTTCCAGAAAATCTACCTGCAGCTGTGTCACTGCTCTTATATTACCCCACATGAACATATATGATTCCATGAACTGCTGGAGATGCCAGTCCCAGAACGTGTGACCTTACCATTGTTTATGGGACTTTCCAGTTATACAAAAATTCTGGGACATAGTCAATACTTTCATGGTCATACATCATACTAACTGTACTAAATGTCCCAACAGACCCAGCCTGGACACTTTTTGGTTACATAGACACCAAATCCTATTGTAGCTGAAGGGGCTGCTTTGCTCACTGTTGCAGTTGTAGCCACAGGCTGTAAGAGTATCCTCCAGATGTGGCTTAGACCAAATGCACCCCCAGTCAGACTATTGTAAAAGTTATTTTTCATTATGTGAATGGACTAGGTAGAGGTTTTACTGACAAAAAAGATAGTCTTCTCTCACTTACATAAAGCCGTTGCCAACATGACCACACTATTCTAGAAAGTGTTATTACTTTAAGTGAACAATAACAGCTGGGTCACTAGGAATAAGACTCTCACTTTTATAAATCTTGATAGGACCTTTGCCTAGACATTACATTGAAAGGCAGTATTATTATCTGTATTGTGCCCTCCCTTCCAGGGGCATAACTAGGAAAGACTGGGCCCCCCCAGCAAACTTTTGACTTTGGCCCCACACGGCATAGCGACCCCTTTCCTGGCCCCCACACAGTATAATGCCCCATTTACACACACTATAATGTCTCAAAGTGGCCTCCAGACAGTATAATGTCCCATAGCGGCCCCCTCCCCACAGTATTATGTCCCATAGTGGCCCCTGCACACAGTGTTATGTCCCATCTTGGCCCCTGCACACAGTATTATGTCCCACCGTGGCCCCTGCACACAGTATTATGTTCCACAGAGGCCCCTGCACACAGTATTATGTCCCATCTCGCCCCTGCACACAGTATTATGTCCCACCATGGCCCCTGCACACAGTATTATGTCCCACCGTGGCCCCTGCACACAGTATTATGCATCATAGTGGCCCCTGCACACAGTATTATGCCCTGTAGTGGCCCCTGCACAGTTTTATGCACCATAGTGGACCACCCATGAACAATTATTATACTCTGGGGTCTTTTCAGGCCAATGTTACTTACCTATCCCGTGCGTCACCAAAGAGGCCCGAAGACTTCCTGGAGTTACGCAGGATACCAGGAGAGGTGAGTAACACTGGATTTTATGTTCCTTCACCTCCCCTGGGCCTCCGATCATTATACTCTAGGGTCTCAAAAGACCCCAGATTATAATAATAGTAGTATTTGTTGGGGTTTGCGAGCCCGCGGCCTCACTTACCGATTCCCGCTCCTGCTCACAGCCACCTCCGCTTGTCCTTGTGCCCTCCAGGGGGCCCCAGCGACATGATGTGGGACGCAGAAGAGGAAATGGAAGCAGCTGTGAGCAGGAGCAGGGATCGGTAAGTAAATAGGGTGTGTTACCTGCTGTCATTCTCTTTTTTTTATGTTTTTATTTCTTTTTCAACAGAGCCCAGAAAAGGACAATAAAAAACAAACAGGAGGGAGGAAAGGAGTTGGAAAGGGCCCCTAAGGTCCCGGGCCCTGTGGCAGCTGCTACCGCTGCTACCCTGGTATTTACACCACTGCTCCCTTCCCAACTTCTTTCCTCCCTCCTGTTTGTTTTTTATTGACCTTTTCTGGGCTCTGTTGAAAAAGGAATAAAAACATAAAAAAAAGAGAATGACATTGGATTCATATAGAAGCTGTCATCTCTCCTGACATGTCTGTTATAAATCTTTGAATTACACAGACTCCATGTATCCCAGGCCTTATTGACAAATGGGTGTCACCATTCCTATTCTAAGTAGGATGAGTACACAATGTGATATTGTCAGCGATGATTGGACCCTGTGTAGGGGCACAGCACTTTGTCAAGGGGAAAGGAATTATGATCCATTTTTGGCAAGTTAAAGAAACAGCCTGCCTAACTCAAAATTGTTAGTGTCCCCTGGAAGGCTATATTCAGTTGAAAAACTATAGGATACAGTTGCGCCAAGGCTGTGGTCCCTTATGTCCCGTATACCATTTCTAGAAATAATACATGATAGTTGGTGATGTTACTTTTTACATAGTGGTCCAGCAGATTCAAGTTATGCTTTAGCCTGTAGTTATTGTGAATTGCACTCAAACACTACAAAATGGCCCACATTTACTAGAGTTAGACAGTGAAAATTTAGACAGTCTAAGGGTGGGTTCACACTACCGTTGTTAATGTCAGTTGCTGCCATCTATCACAGAATCACAGCAATGGACATTAACTATACCAGATTGATAAACACAGACCTAGCCCACTCCCTCTGTATCTGTTCCCACTGACACTAATGTAAACAACATGAGGGATGTTATTTTCCGTCATGAATCTTTACTTTTTTAACAGAAGAAAAAGACCTGCATGAACGACTTTTTCTTCCTTCAGAAAAGTAAAAAACATGAATGGATGAGAGCAAAGGACACTAACAACTGTCTAGTCAAACTTTATGCTACCTATTAGTTGGCTTACTTTGAGCGAGATGTCTGAATTTTGGTGCAATTGGGGCATTTGTTACCCAAGCTGTCTTTTGTAATCTAAACCAAGCATTCTGCAGAGCTTGTCAAAACTAGATGCTCCTAAATGTGCAGAAAATGCTTCTATTTTAGTCCAAAATTCTGGTTTAACCTACATGTTAAATTTTTCTCATTGAAAAAAAGTAAAATTTTGTCGTGTAAAGATGGATAGATGATAGCAAACGGAAACCATTAGTAAATTTAATGGCTTTTCAGTTCTATTTGGTGTCCTACTGGTCTGCCAGTTATAATGACTATTGTGTAACCTATTGCCATCCTAAGAGATTTGTGGCTTATATCTGCATGCATTGGCATACTAGTTTTAAGGTGTTACAGACATTGTATAACTTTTATTATAACTGTATTGCATAATTGCAATATATTATTTAGTCAAGAGATATATTAAACTATTTTATGCTGCTGTATACCAAAAGGCCTATTCATACAAATGATAAGTAACAGACAATGTCTTATGGTTTAGTTGTAAAAATCTAACACTGAAATATGTGTTCAAGTTGTTATCCACATAATGGTACAATAGTGGGCAAGTAAAGTAGGTTAAGAAAAGGAAATTCAAACAGGTCACTGTGCAATAGCAGGGAAATACAAAGCATTACTGTGAAGTAGGTTAACAGCCAGCAGAGAGAAGTACATATAATATTTAGTAAAGTATGCCATCAGCAAGTCTTGTTAGTGTGATTCATTGGACATTGATGGCAAGAAACATAAGAGTCCATGCAGTGTAACTCTGCTGGAAGTAACAGTACACTCCAGAAGGGCAGAAAGGTGGATTAGTCCCATTCCTTCCTTGCGTTATACTCTTGTAAGGAGATCAATGACAGGGGATGTGAAACTGTGATTTAGAAGAAGCCTGTTGACAGATGAACAATGCATAGACTTTTTACTGTGATTACTAGGTTTGTCTGTATTTTATGAAACTATCAGTCCTCTAAAAACCATGTGCAAATTCCGTAAGGGAGACACTGGATAAATACAGGTGCATCATAATAAATTAGAATATCTTTGAAACATTTATTTATTTAAGTTATTAAATTAAAAAAGTGACCTCCTATATTTTCTAGATTCTTTACACACAGAGTGTTCTATTTCAAGTGTTTTATTTCTGTAAATATTGATTATGGATTACAGGTAATGAAAACCCAAATCTAAGAAAATTAGAATATTGTGAAAAAGTTCAGTATTGTAAATTCAGTGTGTCACCTGCCAAGGTTTCCTAAGCCTTTAAATGGTCCCTCAGTCTGGTTCAGTAGGACACACAATCATGGAAGACGCTGATTATGAATTGTATTACTGAATTACTGAAATGAATGAACGTTTCAAAAATATTCTAATTTATTGAGATGCAGCTGTAGGTTAGATGGAATGAGGAAGGAAGGGTGGGAATAAGAAATGGAAGGATAAGAAAGGTAAAGGGGAGAGCTGAAGTAGGTATAATCCACTTTATTACATATGTAACAAGCATGCCATAGTTCCCCGAAGAAGGGGTAGTGGGGGCAGAAGCAAGGAAGATAGATTTAAGGGGTTCTGTGTGCTGGAGCTAGCTGTGTGGTGAGAGGAAGATCTGACAGTGGGGATATGCTGTCCAGGATTAAGAGCAAGGGCGCACCTCTAATGAGGCGAAGTGAGGCGGGCGCACCTCTATGAGGCGAAGTGAGGTGGCCGCCTCAGGCGGCACTATCTGTCAGTGTCTGGGGGGCAGCATTTTTACTATTTATTTACCGTAAAGCAGCCCAGGACAGGCCGCTTTAAAAACCCCCCCCAAAAAAAAAAAAAAAAAAAAAAAAAAAACAAAGCTGAGCAGGACCTGTCCTGGGCTGGCTTACGAGACCTCTGCAACTCAGCGCAGGTGGTCTTTTCAGACCCCAGCGTATAATAATCGGCTACCCAGGGGAGGTGATAAACATAAAAACCATTGTTACTCACCTCTCCTCCAACCTGGTGTTACTCCCAGCAGGCTTCGGCCCTCTGGTGATGTCATCAGGTCGCGACGCTGGCCTGATCCACGTGACAGGGCTGAAAGCTGCAGGGAGTGCCCAGGATAAGTAAGTAATACTGGTTTTTATGTTTGTCACCACCTGGGTCTCCGATCATTATACTTTGCATATAAGAATAAAATGTTTTTTGGACAAATGGCGGCAAGGAGAAGAAAAGTAAAGGCAGGAGTAGAATAGCCTTTATAAAGGCTATTCCAACATTGCTTCAGTTAAAAACATGTTTCCCCAATGATAGAATCCCTTTAAAGGATTTATCCATCTTTCTAATATTGATGGCCTGTCCTTAGGATAGGCCATCAATATTACATCTGCAATGATACAACAGCCAGGACCTCTGCAGATCAGCATTTCCAGGACAGTGCGGCTACAGGTAATGGTAACTATTCTAGGAGCCACGCTGTTCACTTGGAATACAGGATGTAGCAATGGGTTTAGGTAGTGCAGTGGTGTACATCGTATGGCAGATGAGCAGCATGGCTCCAGTGGTGAACCTAGCCTCTTTGCTGCCTCAGGCAGACTATAGAATGACTCCCCCCCCCAAAAAAAAAAAAAAATTGCGTTTCCATGCTACTAGCTTCACACGCTGTTATCGTCAACAACACGGTATTAACAATGACAATAACTTCACACATCTTCTGCTTGGTGGATGGACGAGCCCACGTGGTCCCCATTCTCTATAATAGGAGCGCCGCAGATAGTTGAATACTGGACTTCGGCTATCTTTGGCACTCCCATTGAAGTGAATAAGAGCCACGCGGGTTCGTCCATCCACCAAGCGACGCACCTATATATATGGCTTCAGTCAGGCTGAATTCCCACCCAGTGGGGGGTAAAAACCCAATTCTCCGGCTCAGTGGGGGACTCAGCAGACAGACCCCCATCAATCAGGTATTTATGCTCTAACATTTAGTTGTATACAGTGCAGTAACATTTTGTGACTTACAGGTGACTTCTGACTAATCCTTCACATTTCCCTTCTCTTCCCTTTCGACCGCCATGACCACTTCTTCCAGCTGTGACTTGTTTCTGTAAAGTTTGCAACACAGACATCTTTGGCTCCTCACTTTTCCAGGCATCCGACCCACATTGTCCTCACCTGCACAACCATCCTGCTGCTACCCCCAATTATAAAATATATGATATAACCCCCCCATCATGAATAATACTCCCAAGTGCATTTATATTAATAATGTCCGTGTGTACCCTGTATAAATAGTGCCCCTTATTAATAATGACTCATGTTTAACTAATTAAAAGGTTTTCCAGGTCATTAATAAACTAATCAGTGGGGCTCAAAAACCCAGGACCCCTACTGATCAGCTGTTTGAAAGGTACCTGTGTAAGTGCCGTGACCGCTTCTCTGTTTACATAGTGTCATTCATCTCATAGCGGCCATGTCATGTAACTACAGCCTCGTCCTATACACGTCTATGTGACAAGGCTGGAATTACATCACACGGTCACCTTAAACAGACAGCGTATAATATAAACAGGCGCCATAGCCCCTGTTTATAGCACCCCATTTACACACACTATAATGTTCCACACAAGCCCCTGCACACAGTATAACGGCCCGCAGCGGCCCCAGCACACGGTATTATGCCTCGCAGCGGCCCATGCACACGGTATTATGCTCCATAGTGGCCCCTGCACACAGTATTATGCCCCATAGTGGCCCCTGCACACGGTATTATGCCCCATATTGGCCCCTGCACACAGTATTATGCTCCATAGTGGCCCCTGCACATGGTATTATGCTCCATAGTGGCCCCTGTACTCGGTATTATGTTCCATAGTGGCCCCTGCACTGATATTATGCTCAACAGTGGCCCCTGCACACGGTATTATGCTCCATAGTGGCCCCTGCACACGGTATTATGCTCCATAGCGGCCCCTGCACACGGTATTATGCTCTATAGTGGCCCCTGCACACGGTATTATGCTCCACAGTGGCCCCTGCACTAGGTATTATGCTCCACAGTGGCCTCTGCACACGGTATTATGCCCCATAGTGGCCCACCCATGAACTATTATTATCAGACCCCAGAGTATAATGATCGGAGACCCAGGGGAGGATACAAACATAAAAACCAGTGTTACTTACCTATCATGGACACCGGTGCACTCCCAGCAGCTTTCGGCCCTGTTTAATTGCACACACACGTCACGTGATCAGGAAGGCGACGCGACCTGATGACGTCAACAGAAGGCCCAAGCCTGCTCGGAGTGACATCGGATCGCAGGAGAGGTGAGTAGCATTGTTTTTTATGTTCCCTCACCTCCCCTGGATCTCCGACTATTACACTCCGGGGTCTGAAAAGATCCCGGAGTATAATAATAGTAGTAGCTGAGGCCCGTGGCCTCACTTACCGATGCCCACGGCTGCCCACGGTGGCATCCACTTCCCCTTCTGCATCCCATAGTAGTATGGGAAGTGGAGGCGGCCACGAGCAGACGCAGGGTAGGTAAATAAATAGGCTGTTACCTGCTGGGGATACTCTAGCAGGTTACGGCCTATTTATTTATATATATATATATATATATATATATATATATATATATATATATATATATATAAAAAGTTATACTCACCTGCGATGCCTTGATGGAGCCGCCGCCTCCTCTTTTTGTCTGCGACGTCTGTGTGTCAGCGTAGGAGGCGCGATGACGTCATTGTATCACCGCCTGCGCTGACATGCAGAGGTCTCGTAAACCAGACCAAGCCCCGCTCAGTTTTGTTGTTTTTTTTTTTTTTTTTTTTTTTTTTTAAAGCGGCCTGTCCTGGGCTGGTTTACGGTAAATATAAAGTAAAAAATGCTGCCCCCCAGACAGTGACGGATAGTGGCGCCTGAGGCCGCCTCACTTCGCCTCATTAGTGGTGCGCCCCTGCATGGCTCCCAACATGTTATTACCTTTAGACGCCCTGTCTCGGTACCGCTAATCTGCAGGGGTCCTGATGGTGGGCCCCTAGAAACAATTCCACTAGTGGGCCCTAGACATCCCAGTCCGACACTGTATACTGAGTTGTAGATCTCCTCAGATGCTTCCTTAGAGTGCATTTGTTCACAGTTAGCATTTCTTAAGAGACAAAACTTATGCATAGTTTTTTGTTTGCGTTCCGATGTATATTATGAGCATTACATGGGGCTAGTCAGTGAGACTATTTGTTCAATTGTACTTATATTGTAGGAGAAATTATATTATATTGTTATTTAAATTTTGTGATTGTCGCGAGTCACTCCAGAGTGTTCCTTTTTCCCCCTTTTTTTTCTTTTCCCGCATTCTCTTTGAATTGATCATGTGTATACAGGAAGTATACGCAATGTTTTGTTTCTATCTTTCGGGGTTATGCATTAAATGGAAAAGTTATCTACACGATTTGATTTATCTCATACTACACAAATGTGAGTATAAGAACTTATCTGTTCTATTTTCCTCCTCTAAAACCTAGGTACGTCTTATGGTCCGATGCTTCTTATAGTCTGAAAAATAAGGGTACCTAGTAGCAGCAACAATGTCCCTTATGTTTATCACAATGTTCCCAAGGCCATCAATAGTATCCATAGTGTTTTCAGTAATACCCACCTTATATAATTTCATGCCCACAGCAACAATCAAGAGTGTCTGACCCAGGTACATGTAACAGTGGCACCTGGCTGCCCTGCACAGTGCAGAATACTAAATTTGTCTGTTAGAAATCTCCTCCTTCTCCACTGTGCTTCCATCATTCCCTTCAGTGCAGCACACAGTACATACATACAGTGGGGCCATGTATTGTGAGATTTTGAGTACAAACCTCCTTCCATCAGCAAGGGCATTGAAGATGAAATGTGGCTGGGTGTTTCAGCATGTCAATGATCCCAAGCACACCGCCAGGGCAACAAAGGAGTGGCTTCGTAAGAAGCATTTCAAGATCCTGGAGTGGCCTAGCCAGTCTCCAGATCTCAACCCCATAGAAAAATTTTCTGGGTTTGTTTTCTCATTTTGTCTCTCATAGTTGAGGTCTACCTATGATGTCAATTACAGGCCTCTCTCATCTTTTTAAGTGAGAGAACTTGCACAATTGGTGGATGACTAAATACTTTTTTTCCCCACTGTAGCTGTCGTATTAAGGTTGCCATGCCTACCAGTCAAACTCTGGCTTGGTTTGCTCAGCAAGTCAGAGTTTTGAGATGCAGAACCAATCAGAGTGCTGTCTCACTGTCTAATCCATGGCTGAGGCGGGGTATTCAAACCTAGCTCTGGTTTGGTTCTTAGCCTGGAAGTGCACCTATTTTCTGGTACCTTGTTCTGGGATTGGAACTTGGGTTCCAAGAAGCCAAATCCATCCTGCTTTGCGGGTGCTCTGCTGAATATTTCGGGGTGACCTTAGACTCTGCAAACCAGAACAGTGTTGGATTATTGATAGCTTTTTTACTTGCTTTCTTCTGGTCCTGTCAGTTACCTGCTACATGTTACAAAATGTCTTAAATAGCAATGCCATTACCTTTTGTGGCAATTTAATATTAATCTAATTTGTGACAAGACAATAGATAGCATGCTTGCTATACACTACTTGGTGCTACCATGTTACATTTTTTATTTCTAGTTTTATCTGTAACCTTTTATGGTAGTTTTTATACATGCCCCTGGATCTAGCCATGGTAAGCAGAATGAAAACACCACTGATTGCATTCAGAAAACTGGAAAACTGTGCACAATAAAATAAGGTCCATATCGCAAACTTACTACTTCTGTTTTCTAAAAAGCTTAAAACTCCTTTAATATTTTATTGATACATACCAATTTATGGACTTTTTGTGTTGTCATAACGTGAAAAACAGGGAGAGATCATAAGGCTATTCTTTCTTCCCTGTTCATCTGAGAAGATCTCTTTGTCAGTATACAGTTACATCAGACACATTCTCAAGATGTTGCTTGAGTTTATATCATGGCTTGGCAGTCTAGACAAAAGATATGAACTAAAGTTGTACAGAAGCTACCAAGAATGATTTTCTAATAGGCTAGGAATGAACTAGGTGACAGTCACACAGGTCCTAAACATAGTAGTATATGCTAGTAAAACACAGTTTAGAGCATTACAGCAACTGATAGCTCTTGTGACAACATTTGGTTTATTTTTGTGATATGGATGGTGTGCTGGACATGTTTCATTAAATGTGATGCCAATGATGTAAGTTGGCTTCCACTATATTGGCAGATGGTGGCTTCACCTTCTGATTATGGTAGTAAACATGGCATGCTATGACACATGACCAAAAAGAACTGACTTTTTACTGTGTTGATACACATTTAGTATAAACTTAGAATAATCATTGAGGACACATTACATATTAATATCTTTTGTAAGAGGATAACTTACAAAGTAAAAAAAATGTATCTCTGAGCCCTGACTCCTGACTAACCAAGTACAGGGAACATTAGAGCATGTGTAGGGGACATTGAGAGAGAATAAGCTGCTTTGTGCCCACAAGAAGACATGAAGGCCCACACTACAGCTAGAGTGGGGAAAAAAAGTATTTAGTCAGCCACCAATTGTGCAAGTTCTCCCACTTAAAAAGATGAGAGAGGCCTGTAATTGTCATCATAGGTAGACCTCAACTATGAGAGACAAAATGAGAAAAGAAATCCAGAAAATCACATTGTCTGATTTTAAATAATTTATTTGCAAATTATGGTGGAAAATAAGTATTTGGTCAATAACAAAAGTTCATCTCAATACTTTGTTATATATCCTTTGTTGGCAATGACAGAGGTCAAACGTTTTCTGTAAGTCTTCACAAGGTTGGCACACACTGTTGCTGGTATATTGGCCCATTCCTCCATGCAGATCTCCTCTAGCACAATTGGTGGCTGACCAAATACTTTTTTCCCCACTGTATATAGAACACGTGCTTGTCTACTTTTAGCTGTATCAAAATCTTTGTTGCTATTATCATATCAATGGTAAGGTGTAATGGGTTCTTTGCAGAACAATCCACAAGATATACTCGAAGTGGCAAGTCATTGACTCCCAAATCAGCTCCTAATGGTTTTTCATGTTGGAGTTTAAGGGCCTATTATTCTGTTACAGACATTCTCACCCTTTGCTTTCTCCTACTCTTGCCATTCCCTGGTACAACTAGTAAATTGGTTCTCACCAGTGTCGGACTGGGATGTCTAGGGCCCACCAGTGGAATTGTTTCTAGGGGCCCACCATCAGGACCCCTGCAGATCAGCGGTACCGAGACAGGGCGTCTAAAGGTAATAACATGTTGGGAGCCATGCAGGGGCGCACCACTAATGAGGCGAAGTGAGGCGGCCGCCTCAGGCGCCACTATCCGTCACTGTCTGGGGGGCGGCATTTTTTACTTTATATTTACCGTAAACCAGCCCAGGACAGGCCGCTTTAAAAAAAAAAATTGTTTCTAGGGGCCCACCATCAGAACCCCTGCAGATCAGCGGTACCGAGACAGGTGCGGCTAAAGGTAATAACATGCCGGGAGCCATGCTGCTCACCCACTATACCATGTGCACCACTGCACTACCTAAACCTACTGCTACACCTTGTATGGCAAGTGAACAGCGTGGCTCCAAGAATTGTTACCTTTACCTGTAGCCGCACTGTCCTGGAAAAGCTGATCTGCAGACGTCCTGGCTGTTGTATCATCATAGATGTAATATTGATGGCCTATCCTAAGGACAGGCCATCAATATTAGGAAGATGGATAAGTCCTTTAAAGAGGTTGTCGAAGGAATTGGAGCAACCCATGTAGCTGGCGGGAGGTGTAAAGTAAAAAATAAGTAAATTAAAAAGCATACTCACCTGTCCCCGGCACTCCGTTGTCTGCTGCCAGTGTCCATTCAGTCTCATTCCGGCGACTCCTTGCTGGGAGTCCTGCACCTCATGTGATCGCTAAGACCAAATAGGTACAGGATTTCCAGAAATGAGGCGCCGCCATGAGACCGAACAGACACAGGCAGGGGACAACGGGGTGCTGGGGACAGGTGAGTATGCTTTTTTAAAAATTTTCTTATTTTTACACCTCCCTGGCGGCCGACACAGTGGTCGCTCCAGTTTATGGACAACCTCTTTTAAGGGGTTGTCTGGGCCAAATTTTTCTATGGTCACTTCACTGGTCCCCCCACATAGTGGCCTCTTCACTGGTCCCCCCATACTGTATGGGATACAGTGATGGGGTCATTATATTGTGTGGGAGCAGTGATGGGGGCTAACATCCTGTGGGGGGGACATTAAACTGTGTGGGGCATATTAAAGGGGTTGTCCAGGGTTAATCTTTTTTATGGCCTATGCTCTGGATAGGCCATAAATACCTGATCGGTAGAGGGCTGACACATGGCCCCATCAGCTGTTCGGAGTCACTTCCGGCACCTGTTCTGTACACAACACAGGGCTGGAAGCAGAAAGCTCCATCCGCTGTATAGCAGCCCGGCGCCTTCACTGCAGCTCAGCTCCTACTGACTTCAATAAGTGCTGAAATACAGTGAAGGTGCCCGGCTAATATACAGTGGACAGAGCTTTCTGCTTCTGGCCCTGTATTGCGTACAGTACGGGCATCAGAAGTGGCTCCGTACAGCTGATAGGTCCGGGGTCAGCCCCTTACAGATCAGGTATCTGTGGCCTATCCTGAAGATAAACCATAACAAATTATGCCTGGACAACCCCTTTAATATACCCCCCTAATGCACCACACTTTAAAGAGATTGTCCAGAATAATTTTTTTCTTTTTTATAATTAGTCTGGGGGGAGTGAATCCCCCCTACCCCCCCCCAAAAAAAAAAAAACATGCTAAACATACTCACCTGTCTCCGGTGCTCTGGTGTCCTCCCAGCACGGTCCGGTCCTGCAGCTCCGCTGTCTTCTTTTTCCCGGAATTCCTCACTGGCTGTGACGTCCCAGGTCCCTTCCCTTAGGCCACTGATTGGCCTCAGGGGTCACATGACGTCACAGGTAGTCACGTGCAGAGGGAACGTCAGCTGGAAGAAAACAACAAAACTGCAGGACCGAACTGCTCTGGGAGACACTGGGGACAGGAAAGAAAGTTTGTGGGGGATTTTTTTGTTTTGTTTTTTTCACCTGCCCCTGCATAATTAAAAAAAAAATGAAGGAGCCACTGTATGGAGTATAAGCTCCACAGTGGCCCCCACCCAGTATTATATGCTCCAAAGTGGCCCCCACCCTGTATTATATGCTCCACAGTGGCCCCCACCCTGTATTATAAGCTCCACAGTGGCCCCCACCCTGTATTATAAGCTCCACAGTGGCCCCCACCCTGTATTATAAGCTCCACAGTGGCCCCCACCCTGTATTATAAGCTCCACAGTGGCCCCCACCCAGTATTATAAGCTCCACAGTGGCCCCCACCCAGTATTATATGCTCCAAAGTGGCTCCCACCCAGTATTATAAGCTCCACAGTGGCCCCCACCCAGTATTATAAGCTCCACAGTGGCCCCCACCCAGTATTATAAGCTCCACAGTGGCCCCCACCCAGTATTATATGCTCCAAAGTGGCCCCCACCCAGTATTATATGCTCCACAGTGGCCCCCACCCAGTATTATAAGCTCCACAGTGGCCCCCACCCAGTATTATAAGCTCCACAGTGGCCCCCACCCAGTATTATAAGCTCCACAGTGGCCCCCACCCAGTATTATAAGCTCCACAGTGGCCCCACCCAGTATTATAAGCTCCACAGTGGCCCCCACCCAGTATTATAAGCTCCACAGTGGCCCCCACCCAGTATTATAAGCTCCATAGTGGCCCCCACCCAGTATCATAAGCTCCATAGTGGCCCCCTCCTAGTATTATAAGCTCCACAGTGGCCCCCACCCAGTATTATATGCACCCAATAGCCCCATACGCTCCGCTTCAGTGCTATTATTATACTCTGGGGTCTCCTCAGACCCCAGAGTATAATAATTGGAGGCCCAGGGGAAGTGATTCAAAATAACAAACTCTCATACTCACCTTGCCTTACCTTTCTTTGATATCCTCGCTCCATCCTGTCGTCTTCAACGTCTTCAGGCCCTTTTCCGACGACGCTGCTGAGGCCTGTGATTGGGCCTCAGTGGTCACGTGGGGGCGCACTGACGTCATTACGCGGTCGCGCCCCATGTGACCGTTGGGGCCTAATCACATGCCTCAGTCACATGACAGAAGAGCGCCGGAGAGGACGCTGTGCCCAGGAATGGTGAGAATATGTATTTATTATTTTCAGTCACCTCCCCTGGGTGCCCTGCCCTGCCATCTATTGGAAAGGGGCCTGCAATATGCCAGGGTCCCTTTCCAATAACAGTATGTATAGCGGTTGGGGAACCAGGCTTTCCCCGACGGCTATCATAGTGGTCCGGGGCCCCGGCCATCTCCAGCTGGCCGCGGGCCCCGTACCCTGCCGGGTGCGGTCGCGGTCGCGCCCCCTGCGACCGCGATCGTAACGCCACTGGTCAGGGGCCCGATCGGGATGGTCAGGATGACATGAGGACTAAGAAATCATGCATCAGTGTCCCTTCCTCATTTCCAAACCTCCAACACTGCAGGTCAAACTCAAGGAAATTTCATGAAGTTTAGCAGAGACCCAATACCAGTATGAAAGGAGCTTACAGCTTTCCTCTTGGAAGCCAGAATTAATAGAGGATTTGTGTGTCAGAACAAATATACAATCTCTTTGTTCTGTTGTAAACTTAAGGTTTAATTTGACCCCAATTTAAGCAGAAATGGGGAAGGAGCAGTGACGGAACTACCACCATAGCAGCCATATCGGATGCTACGGGGCCTGTGACCTTAGTGGGCCCTCTAATGTTTTTTTTTTTTTTTTTTTTTTTTTTAATAGGCCGTTACCTGTTGGCTTACACCAACAGATAACAGCCCTATTTACTTACTGATCCCCACTCCGGCCCACAGCCGCCTCCGCTTCCCCTTCAGCCCTCCAGGGGGCCCTGTGCGTCTCACATCACATCACTCAACAGCATCAGGACATTGTAGGATCTACTGGAGGCTGAAGGGGAAGCGAAGGTGACCATGGGCAGTAACGTGGATGGGTAAGTAAGGCCACGGAACTAACAGTATTTGCAGGGTGAAACTCGCCTGTAATTGGGCCTCAGCGGTCCCATGGGTCAGGCCACCGGCCTTTCACATTGTGACGGCAGCGTGACCCACATGACCGCTGAGGCCCAATTACAGGCCTTGGTGGTCTGTGATGTCATTGGAGAGGCCCAAAGACCCACGCTGGAGCACAGGAGAAGTGAGTAATTGTTTTTTTTATGTTTGCTCACCTCCTCTGAGCCTCCAATTATTATACTCTGGAGTCTGAAGAGACCTCAAAGCATAATAATATTTTGTGGGTCGTGAACCCCAAAACCCCAACTAAGGACATAATACTATGTGAAGGTGCCACTGTGGATCATTATACTGTGTGGAGGGGTTACTATGGGACATTACACTGTGTTGCAGGAAAGAAGGCACTATGCTCTGTCGGGGCAGGGGGCCCAAGTCAAAAGTTTTCTATGAGGCCCAGTCTTTGCTAGCTATACACTAGGGGAGGAGGTTGGTCAGGTGGGTCTATCAGGTAAGAGAATGCGAACGACAAAGTATGCCACTAGAGACCCTCGCCAGTGCAGAGAAATTCAAAGGGTGTCAGTGTGCTATGATACATCATCGTGGTGGCAGTGTGTGGAGGCAACTCTGTAGCTGAAGGGAAAACTGACAACACAGTTAAATCCTGGTAAACAGAGGTGTCTAGAGACATTCACCATTTCAATCCCGATTGCATATGTGTCACTCAAAAGATCCTGGCTTTCAACTATGTACAGAATGGCATGCCCATGAGCCCGGGTTGAAATGTTTGATTAAAGAGAATTGGATATAACACAGAGTTGGGGGAGTAGATGCTCACGAACCAGTTTCTGTGAACAGACCTGCAACATGGGACTAAAAGTCGGATGCATGAGAAGTCTTTTGACTGAAGGGCCATCTCCAATGTAATGGAGGTGAAGCGACTTTTCACTCAGAGAGAGAGAGAGTCTCAAATAGGTAACCTCTCTTTAAGACATCAATATGCCCTAATAGCTGATTGTGTTCAGCTTTGTTTCAGAAAAATACAGCACTGGCTGCAATAAAGATACACTGAGTCATGGATCAGCTCTGAAAAAAATAATATTCAAGGGAGGATATTTAGTTTATTTCCTATTTATTTCCTAGTTTCTGTTGTGTTCACTGTAAGGTAATGAAAATGTATTTTCCCATTCACATGTTATTTTAGTTTATAGTACTTAATAGTGTTTCATTTAATATTTTTAATATATTCTTAGAAAAAATACTGTAGCACTTGTGTTATTTAATTCTAAAAATGAGCACATACGTCCCAAAAGCAGTGACTGTTATAAATTTGGAAATTCAAGAACTGTGATGTAATTGACGTGTATTATAATTCAATTCCAGAGAGAAGGACTGGGAGGTTTATCCTTACTTCACAATTAAGCATTTCCATATGGTTACTTAGACACTTAACACTAGGGAAGTCGATTTCTCATGAGTTGTCTCCTTCGGCATTTATAGTTGCTGACATTTTTCATTAGAGGCTATGAAAGGATATGGAGAGTTAAACCTAAGTCAGCACTTTGAGTGTTTACTTAAACTGCAATATTGCCATCACTTCAATAAATTGGTATCAGGCCCACATAGAGTTTTGTGGATCCTCAGTTGGGTGGAGTTTCTAGATAGTTCTTCACTAAATATTTAATCATTGTATTATCAGTAGTCCCTTGACATAATACTAGTATCAATAAGTGGGAGTGAATTAAAGGTATGTTCATAGGGTAAAGAAGATTTATTTTGTTGGACACAGAAGTTAAATCTGTATGAAGGCATAAAAAGCAATTGTAGTCATTATTTACCTGTAAAGGAGATGTGTCACCATAAAAAGACCCTTTTTTAAACCAAGTTCATATTTTTACTTCTTCTGGACAGCTTATAGACTATATTCTTTGGATGGTCAACCTCTAACCCTGCACAGACATATATATACATCCTTGCAAGGTTAGCCTGAAACATGAGATTGGGATGGGATGCCGGATGTTACTACAGCCAAACATCCCATAGGGCAGGCAGGGATGGTTTATTACCGTCCCTACCTTCCCAATCGCTGTGTACACAGTGCTACACAACGCTCAATGAGCACTCCATGATGCGGCTCTCCTCTGACCCAGCTGGGGAGACTGGAACTCCAAGAACTTCTGGGTCCTAGAGGACCCAGATCACCTCCGGAGTACAGTATAGGAGTCTTTATGTATCAGCCCCAGTTACAATCATCAAATCATCAAAAAAAAAAAAAAAAAGTTATCATTACCTAAAAGTCTATCATTACCTTATCAAGAGGTGAAAATAATAATAATACAAAACCGCCACAGCCACACCCCCATCATTATTATTTGAATAACCCAAAGGAAAAAAGTGTTATAGCACTCAAAACCCAAAGGAAAAAAATGTTATAGCACTCAAAACCACGTAAACGAAAAAAAAAAAAAAAAATGTGTCCGATCCTTAACCAGGAAAAATAGCCTGGCACAAAAGTGGTTAAACATCTTCTCTAAGAACTTTTGATGAGTTTTTTCACAATTTTACATGTCACTATCTATAGTTAACCCCTTTCCGTCATAAATTCTGAATGAGGTGGATTTAGAGAAAAACTGCATTTGTGCGACTGTCTTATGGGTCTTGTTTTTATGGCATTGACTGTAAACTCAAAATAATATTTTACCTGTATTCTTGCGGGTCTGCATGATTATGGTGTTACCAAATTTATAAGGTTTTTGTTACATTTTACCAAAATCAAATCTAAAACTTTAAAAAAAAAAAAAAAAATTCTTGGAGTTGCCATATTCTGACATGCGGAACTTTTTTATATTCCGTATACTGGACTGCATATGTCTTTGGACAAAAGGATACCTAAGGTGTTTATTTTATTTATTTTCATATATAGCGAAAGGGGGTGATTTAAACTATTAATATTTTTTTAACATTTATTTTAAAATCCCCTAGGGGGTCCTGAATGCCAGGGGGTCTAATCACTAATACAATGCACTGCAATGTATTGTAAAATGCCTATGCTTCTATTATAGACTGCCTAGCATACCCTGTAATAGAAGTGAACTGATGACAAACCTGGGAGCCTTCAAAAGGGTGGAGCAACATGTTCTGCATTTTCTGCCTCAAATTTCTTTTCCATTTCCACCCCTCAGGCTGAAAACAATGGGAGGCAGACTAAGGGCATAATTTGGCATTAATTTTGAGTCAGAATCTGCCTCAAAATTAGCACAAAATTCCACTGTGTAAACATACCTTAAAGAGGACCTTTCATGTCCTCAGGCACATGCGGTTTTATATACCGCTAGAAAGCCGACAGTGCGCTGAATTGGCTTTCCCGTTATGTGCCCCGAGGCTGGAGATATCGGTGCCATTACCAATCTCAGTCCACTGTCAGAAGGGCGTTCCTGACAGTCTAGCTGGGCTGTGAGGAACGCCCTCCCTGACAGTACTCATCCATAGCCCTGTACTAGGGGGCGTTCCTCACAGCTCAGCGTCATCACTGGGAGGTAAGGAACGCCCTCTCTGACTGTACTCGTCCATAGCCCTGTAAAGGGCTATGGACGAGTACAGTCAGGGGGCGTTCCTCACAGCCCAGCTAGACTGTCAGGAACGCCCTTCTGATGGTGGATGGTGAAACTAAGACCACCGATATCTCCAGCCCTGGGGCACATAACGGGAAAGCCGACAGTGCCCTGAATTCAGTGCACTGTCTGATTTCTAGCGGTATGTAAAACCGCATATACATGAGGACATGAAAGGTCCTCTTTAAGGCTGAGGCCCCACATTGTGGAAACACAGCTTTTTTTGTTGCAGATATTGTTGTGTTTTTTTGAGCCAAAGCCAATAATGGTTACAAAAAGAATGGAAAATATATAGGAATTATTTACACTTCTACCTTCTGCTCAATCCACTCCTGGCTTTGGCTCAAAAAACCGCAGCAAAATCTACAACAAAAAAAAATTTCCACAACATTGGGCCTCAGCCTAACAGTGCTATCACATGGTGGCATTAAGGTGTCATTGAAACCACATCAAAACCACACTTGAGAAAACATATTCATTTTGCTGGGGTTTTCTATGGGATCATGATTTTTACAGGTTATATACAATATGTAAAATATATGCATTTTAATGTGAAAACCTTAACCATTGCAAAAACTAATGCAGTTTTTTAATGTAATTTTGAGCCAGTTTAAACTTAACTTCAAGCAAACCATTGTCATGCACCATAACAAAGGTTTGGTCAATACACAGGGCTTGCATTTTTGGGGATTTGGGAGTCATATTAAAACTCTATACACAAGTATGGATACTGTTTTGTGTATTGCTGTGCAATAAGGACTTTTATGCAAAACTAATGAAGCTGTTGTCTAGTTAGTAACTGGAAGACTAAGTACTTTTTGCTGCCAAGAGTTCATCTTCTCCTGGAGACATAACTTGCCTGTTACCTGATCTTAATTCAATAATAAAAACACTATGCACTATACTGTAAGAGTACGACACTGACACTGCTTGCAGTGAAATACTCTTGGCACATACAATACTTGGGCTTGGGGATGACAAATGAGTGTTTTTTTAGCATCTGCTAGGCTGGTATATGTCAGTATGCTTTTTGTTTTTCTACAAAGCAAAGATCAGTCTGCTATGCTTTACTATCCAGCCAGGCACCACACAATGGAAATCTTAGGCAATGTATTCTGCTATATAATACACAATATGAATAGTGCCTAGAAGGACAATTAAAAACTAAACTTTATCAACAGCAATTAAAAGTTATTCAGTTTATACATTGCCCACTCTAGGACAACTAGGCTCCAGAAGGAACTTTCCTCAATGCAGTATATAGATGTAGGGGATATCCTTAGGGTATTGTTTGTTTTAAACCCCTTATTCCATCCATACTATATTATCTCCCTACATCCCATTATCCTTCTAATCCATATTAATAAACCCTACACATTATTACTGGGTCTGTTGTGACCCAGTTTTATCAGTAAGCCGTCACCCGCATATTCAGCTTTCTATTTCATGTTGCAGTGACAACATGACAGCCTACTGGCTAGACAACCATAAGCACGTGCCGACCAAGCCTTTATTTAAGCTACTTGCTCCTCCCCCTGTTATATCACTGAAATCAGACCCAATCCGCTATTCAGAAGTCACTCATGATGTCCGAGGACAGGGGCCAATCCCCTTCCTCCAATGAGGGGGGTCAGACTGCTGACGTCTCACAGTGTCTATTTGCTAAGGAACCCTAAAGTGTTCCGTAACAATCCTTTGGATCTGTTTACATAGACATCAGTGTTAAAAAAAAAAAAAAGATCCTTTTTTTTTTTTTTTTTTTTTTTTTTTTTTAGGGACACAAAAACATAGTATACCGTACTTTTGTATACGCCCCAAAAGAACAGAAAGAAACTGATCCTTTTTTTTTAAATATTGATGTCTATGTAAACAGATAGCCATCTATTAGTGTCCATTTTTGGAATCCATTAAATGCAAGTGCTAAATGGATGTAAAAAATGTGAACTGAAAAACTGGCATAGGGGCAGTGGTGGTATTGTGGCTTTCATATGGGCAATTGTAGCTGGGGTGGAGGGCAATGTGGCAATTATGAGGACGTTGTGACTGGCATGGGTTTCAATGATGGCTGACATATGGAACATTATTGCTGTTTTATATCTTAGAAAAGGGACCATTTCACTTCTGAAACACACTGGTTCTTGATTATCTATTACTCTAAATAAATTCTGAAATATTTACCTACCTCTGAATGTTTGCTCTTCATCAGAAAGAGTGAATATCAAATTCAATGATTTTCTCTATCGCAGAGAGCCCTTGGGTAGAGTGGGTGGAGAGGCAGAAAAGCAACAGCTATTATATACATATATTTCAACCCATGCAGAGGTATTGTGCCCTATGCCTTTGCAGCAAAAAGTGAATATTTCACTTATAATGCTTGTATGTTAGATGTCTCATCTATGAAACGAACTACTACAATCAGAGAAAACACTAGATTTAATTGTAATATGACAAAAGATTGGCAATGCAAATTATTGAATCATATTTATTACCACACTCTAAATCAATTCTACAAATAGCCAATAAGAGCTTGAAGAAAAGGATCATCCCCACTATCTGCAGACACCGATGTTTTATTGTTTCAAAGTACACTTTATTCATACAGCCATATAAAACTCAATGCAGATCACATAGAATTAAAGGCACCAAAGCTTTGGGATTTTACAATTCAACCACCCATATTTTACATAGAAAGTAATAAGTATATTCAGTGAATAATGTGGTACAGTAGCAACATCTAATACTCTGGAAGTAAACTTATAAGGGGAGATGCTCTATCCTGGAAAAAAATCATAAGATGAACCAACCTCTAAAACCTTGAATGAAAACTTATGTGTATGCGTTGTGAAAGAGATGTACTGTGGATATCATAAAAATGATATCAAGGACAAGTGTATATAAAAGGTAGTTGTGGACATATTAGACTTCTATGTAGACTTTTACCTTCTAATTGATAGTACAAACATAAGGCTTATACACAAAATTGTACTAAAGTCTACTTAAAAAGTAGAACAATCGGTATAGAATCAACTGTGACATCCCTGAAGCAAATATAATTTGAAAATGTACTATATGTACTGTATATACATTCACTTCTCACCATTTTGTATAATCTCATTAATATTTTTTATGTTCATATTTTATATCTTTTTATGTTCATTATATATTTCAGTATATCATTTTGCCTTTCTATAATGCTGAATTCAGTACATATTTGTATTTAACTTCAAATAAAAATCTTAGAATTTGCTGTGTCATTGCTCAGTTATTCCTCCTGGAAATGTAACAGTAAATTGACAACTGACACTTGCAAAGTCAACAAGATGTGTATACACTGGACAGTATCAACTTGTATAGGGACACAACCGTTTTGTATGAAAATTGTAACTCCAATTGTCAATTATTTAGTTTTTCCAGAAGAAATCACAGAGGAATGTAGAGTTCTAAGAAAACATGTCCAATAAATATTTAATTGGAAATACAATAAAATGCTACAATATATGTCAGGAGAAACAACATGTCCTCTTCAGCAACAGCAAATGATGTACTTAAAACAAACTTAAGTCGATTTTGCCACAAAGACAACTTATCCTTTATCT
Organism: Leptodactylus fallax; assembly: GCA_947044405.1. Lineage (NCBI taxonomy): Eukaryota > Metazoa > Chordata > Amphibia > Anura > Leptodactylidae > Leptodactylus > Leptodactylus fallax. Next base: position 3,537,651 of record CAMRHE010000182.1, read on the forward strand.
ATATCACAACTGGGTATTTATCTGTACCACAACTGGGACCACCACCAATCATAAAATGGGGTCCCATCTCTTTTGTATGAATGGAGCAGCAGGTAGAGCATTTATCACTATGGGACTGCTGGAGATAGCTGAATAGAGCATCAGTGAGCATTCTGCAACTGATGCTCAATTCATACAGGGGGGAAGTGAACCCTGTTCTCATGATCATGGGGGTCCCAGTGACAGATACTTATCCTTTATGCTGTGGACAGATAAGTTGCTGGCTTGAAAAGACCTTTTAAGGGGCTTAAAATCTTATACGTAAATATACATTTTAATCCTCTGGAACCAGATGTTATAAATAATAAGACAAATCAATTTTGTGTGTATCTAAAGGAAAAATGTTGATACACAGTATGGTATCAGACCATCAGTAAGATGCTGCTTTAGTCAAAGAGGAAATGTAATTTATGATCAGTAACTGGAGATGATGAAAACATATTTGTAGGTGCATAGTAGGATCCCTGGCACCAAAGTATCATATTCCTTTCAGCTACTGATGCAATATTTGTGTATGCAAGCTGATGCCAAAATACAGGCTAAGTTTATAACTGTACCTCTAATATATCAGTCAACACAGTTTATTTACCATCGGCTGAAAGATATTGAGAAACATGCTAACAGGGTATTGATGCTAGTAACAGAAGTTCTAGTCCTTCCTTCCTTCTACCGTACATACAAACACTGTGAAGGAAACTTGATACCAAGTATCTTGTAATCATCATGAAATCCTCACTTCTTTAATTTCACTGGAAAACCATGGATCCACCAATAGAACTAGGACTACTAAGACACTACTGTTTGGCAATTAAAATGTAATGGTCCTATGTAATGAGATAAATACATTTTGGAATGGCTCTACACATAAAAAGCCATCATTAGAAAAACAAGCAATTTAACTGAATTACATGTACTGGTGCAGCACAATGAGAAACCTGTGTGCATTTTCCAGATTTTCTTTTTTTTTAATATAAATATCAGATACTAGAATTGATCATCCAGCCTATCAAAAGATCTAATTTCTTAAAGGATCCAGGCTGAAAAATGGATATTAGCTACTGAAGAGCCTATTAGGATCTTCTTCCTCTATATCCATAATTGACCTTTCATCAGAGGAACAAAAGATCATAGAGCAAGTATATCAACAGAGATACATGCCTTTTGTAACCAGAGCTAATATATGTATTAATGATCTATACAATAGAAAGCATATTTTCAGGCTAATAAAAAATAAACACATATAGAATACATAGTGTATATTTTACACATAAAGGATGGATAGATGAAATAATAAGTGTATGTCTTGATGTGTATATGCAAACGTGTTCTGTGGTTTGTATGTGTGCATCACATCAGCAATGTCTAAACACAGTATGGCCTGTATTTAGAAACATGCATTATGATCATGTTACATGCATGTGTTAACAACGGATGGTGAATGTATTTATCTAAATGGAACTGCACAAAGGTCTACTAAACATTCCATAATAAAGAGCAACATAAATGTATAAAAACAATGACATATAAAAAGTACAGAAATATGTTTCTGCTAGTCATAAACACTGAAGTCAGGTAGTGGTGACATGGCAATATAAAATACCAGATATACTCCTATAGCTTGCACAGCACAGATGACAAAGGAACACATGATTACATCAAACGTTCCTTTTTGGGTCATTTCATGATACATTTTCATGATGGTTCCTTTAACAAGTATGCTGTAAATGTAATGTTAAAAGAGGCGTATGATTTCCAGGGTCTTATTTTTCTGCAACACAGCTGCCTTCCATCCCTGCCATATTCCATATGATCCCCACCATGAAAAGTGCCACATTAATTGCTTTGCTTAGTAAGTTCCATTTCTAATCCACTGTATACAATGGAAGTCACCACATAATTTACAATGTGGACACTAGTGTGTGGCTCTTCTAACTGCTGCAGGCAATGAGGGAGATCTTGCTGAAGCCCATCTAGAAGGTGGACGTCGATTTGCTGGTCGTGCAGGACGTGAAAATCCTTTCTCGCTTGAAAGTGTTCTTGATACCTAGATGATGAGAGAAATGCTTATTGTACAAGAGTCAATAGCAGGCAGTGGTTACTATGTGTATGTTTGAAAGAATGCACAGCCAGACAATGTCAGAATAAAAGCTACAACAACTTTGCATATTGTACTACGGAACTGTATTATGAGCAATGAAATTCCACACAACTTACTCAAGAAGGATAGAGCAGCTATTTACGGCAGCCTGTATTCTGGTTATAGGGTTCTTGCAGAGAATGTTGTACTGATTGTGACAAACCTGATGTGGGCACCAGCCACAGAATACAGACTGGGACTAATATTAGGCAGGAATGGAGGTTGGCCAAAGTACCATTTGGAGGGATGTATGAAATAAAATAAGATAATTCTATCTTCAAAGTGCTATGTGCAACCAATTGAAATTTGTTGATAATGCTGTAGATGCAAGTATACAATACATATTGATGACAGGGCCAATTTAACACATTAGAGGGCCCAGTGCAAAGGATTCATTCTTTCATCCTTCCTTACATCGCCACCACTTAGACATACCTCCCAACTTTCAAATGACACAAAGACAGATTAGTCTTTTTTTGTCAAATTTTTTGTGTTAAGTTGTGCCTCTAAACCCACCTATGCCTGCTTTGACACTGCCCATTCCTATCATGTCCCTTTGTGTCCTATAGTTTGTGCCCCATAGTAATAGTTCCCATCAATTCATCAGTGGCCCATCAAACTGTAAAATACCCATCCAGTGCCCATATATAATATAATGTCCTCACAGTGGTCCATCACACATTAATAATGGCATTATTGTTCCAAAGAGCTTATCTGCATATTGACAAACACAACTATATCTCATAATAACAGAAGCTCTGATTCACAAAGGGAAAGCATAATTTGGGTTCTGGTGACAGACTCTCTTTAACACTACCATAAGAATAGGAAAGGATAGATGGACCAAGTACCTGTTTTCTAATATATTCAAGGTTCTGTTTGCTGTCAGTGAATGCAAACATTCTTGTTTAGATTGATAGGCTGAAAACATGTCCTACTCATTCCCTATTTGGATATACACCTTCAGGTGTTATAATGTGCAGGGTAGGTAAGAAGTAACAACTTGTAGCCTAGAACTGGAGAGAGATTTGTTCTGCTATGCTTAAAGGGGTTGTCCAGGAATTTGGAATTTATGGCCTCTCCTTAGGATAGCCCATAAAAATTTGTTCGGTTGGGGCCAACAGGAGGTCTCTGCACCGATCAACTGTATGAGGCTGCTTTCAATGCCCATACTATACACAAGCCAGAGATGAAGCGTTTGGTTTCAGTCCCTATATAGTGGCCAGGCGCAGGCACTGCAGCTCAGATTCCCCTGCTACTACACAGGACATGGAGCCAACTGCTTCCAACCCTGTTCTGTGCATAGTACAGGTTTTTGGAAGCTCCCCTATTCAGCTAATCAGTGCAGGGGCTGGCTGTCGGATAGGCCATATAGTCCAAATTCCTGAACAACCCCAATAACCAATAAAGGATTGGCTAGGCTAATACACTGCAACATCACCTTCCCTGTGTTGACCTGGTCAGGATGATTTTTCAGCCTTTGACTATAAACAAGAAAGTTCCTATATGAGCAAGATAGTGAAAACAGTGGGCAATTGAAACATAATTTAGTAGAAAGATGTATAATTTTCATTAGTGGGGTCTGGGCTAAAGTACTTGTAATAGCAGCTTCAACCTTGGCTGTGCGAGCTGAAAACAGTAGATGGACCAATGACCAATGAGTTCTCCCAAGTACAGCTGGATGAAGGTGACAAGAGCCAAAGGCACTATATCCTTTAACCAGGTGTTTCTGAATAGGGATTCTCAATAATGAACAAATTATTATATATTTATGGCATATCAGATGTTTTCTGAAACAAGTTGTATAGATTAACGCGGGGAAGACCAAGGAGATGGTGGTGGACTTCCGTAAAGGCAGATGCCCTCCAAAACCAGTGGACATCCTGGGGACGGGCATCGAGATTGTGAACACCTATAAGTACCTGGGTTTGCTCCTTAATAATAAGCTGGACTGGGCAGATCATATGGAGGCCCTGTACAGGAAGGGCCACAGCAGGCTCTACCTGCTTAGGAAGCTGAGAGCCTTTGGAATCCGGGGGGGCACTTCTTAGGACTTTCTTCAACTCAGTAGTGGCATCAGCCATCTTCTTTGGAGTGGCCTGCTGGGGGAGCAGTATATCAACCAGGGACAGAAATAAACTTGACAAGCTGATTAGAAGGGCCAGCTCTGTCCTGGGGAGCCCACTGGACCCAGTGCAGGTGGTGGGTAACAGAAGGATACTGTCCGTGGTGAGCTCCATGCAGAAGAAGAAGTCCCATCCCATGCATGAGACTGTGATAGCGCTGGGTAGTACTGTCAGTGACCGACTGCTCCACCCTAGGTGTGAGAAGGAGCGCTATCGGAAGTCTTTCCTCCCCACCGCGGTTAGGCTGTACAACCAACACCGACCTAAGCGGAGATCATTACACACAGAGAACTGAAATATCTCTCTGCCTGTTATATCCCCCCCCCCCCCTCTGCCACGTCCTATCTGTCTGTCTGCTATTAATGTAATGCCTCTCACCTTGGAACATTCCTGTACATGTTGTATTTGTATCTGCTTATCTTATCTTATCTTTGCTGCTGTAACACACTGAATTTCCCCACTGTGGGACTATTAAAGGACTATTATTATTATTATTATTATTATTATTTAATTGAGAATAGTTCTTGTATTAGTTGATATCGGAGAGCAGCTAGAGTCATAAAGCCTCCAGTGTAGTATTTTTGAAAGATTAGGTACCTAGTGAAATGGCTTGATAAGCTATAGCAGTGAAATTGTATTCTTACCTCGGGCAGCTTTAGGTTTAAGGAGTCCTGATGTGAATACCAGTGAACATCATTCTGTAGAACCTTTGCTGTTTGTTCAAAATGAAAAATCTCTAAACATTCAGCCAATGTATCAGAGCTGTTATCGGTCAGCCGGAAGTCTGACTGTGTCCATTTGCTAGCAGATGGTTTAGACTTACAAACAGGAGCAGCAACTTTGGTCTCATAGCTTTTCAGAAGCTTTTCCACAACCCCATAGTTGGATCTAGAGTCTGCCGACCGTGGTCGTCCTGACAAATTGATACCTTTCCAGTTGTGTTTTTGCAGAGAGTTATTATAGCTACAAGTAGCAAGAGGTCCATTTGTCTGTTGACGTTGAGCTGTAGGTTTCTCCACTTTGGCATCATGAGATACACTAAGTGCACACGCTGGCTCCCTTACCTCAGCTACAATGAGTGGCTCTGTAATAACTTGACCAGTAACTGAATGCTGAGACACTGGTGGACTCAAATGTTCTTCATCTATATCCAGTGCCATATCCATTGACGCTTCTTGGTTGACTGTATTTCCTCTGCCAGCCTTAAATACAACTCTGTTGAACTCATCAATCTTTGCAGCTAGTTTTCCATTTTTTATTGTATTTCCATAGGCATATGCAGAACTTACAGTGGAATTTCCTAATATTATCACTTCTGGATATAAACTATCTGAATTGAAAAAGTGGTTTTGTGACACTGAAAGATTTTGTTTGTTCATTTCGGTAGAATTGTCGATATCTGTGAAGCTATTAAACAAAGATTCTGTAAAATTTCCATCTTCAAGCCCTCCGATACCGCACAACCATTCAAGGGGGCAAAGCTCTTCATCATTATTGTTTAGTTCAATGTCAGTAGTTACTTTCTGGCTCGTGATAGGAACTAGATCGTTCATGGCTGGAATCTTATCCTGAAACAGAGAGCTTGACAAAGGCCATGAAAAATTTATGGAAGAAAACACTGTGTTTTGAGTATCCAAGGACCGACCATCTTTATCTTTTTGTGATTGTTCAGCAGTAGAAAAGGAGACCTGTGCGGGTTTGCTGCTGCTTACACATTCCTTTTGTTTATTGGTAGCCACTTTAGGATAAGATGTATGATTTCTGGTTGTTTTCACCTGAAGATTTCTCCTGGATTCTCCAACCGCTGAATCTGACATAGCTCTGTACAAGAATACACAAACTTATATAATTTAGTCACTGAATGATCTAATGTTAGAATGTTAAATTTAATATGAAGAAGTGACAAAGCTTTGAACAAATATATGAAGACTCGCTATGTGCTACATTTCCATGTGTACTCCTTGGGCTCCATTACTGCTGCAGCAATGCACCTCAAGGTCCAGCAGTGATGAAAATTCTATTGGTCCAAGGAATAAGTGGCTGTCAGGTGTCTGACAGCCACTTACTCCTCCGCCCCTCCGCTCTACAAAGGTAACTTGTGTAAACTTCTCTGGGCTAAAAGCAATCAGTCATTCAGCTAACAATGGTGTAAGTCACCACAGAAAAGAAAGTGTGTTATTATTTACCTGATAAACCCACACACACACACACACACACACACACACACACATATATATATATATATATATATATATATATACAGTACAGACCAAAAGTTTGGACACACCTTCTCATTCCAAGAGTTTTCTGTATTTTCATGACTATAAAAATTGTAGATTCACACTGAAGGCATCAAAACTATGAATTAACACATGTGGAATTACATACTTAACAAAAAAGTGTGAAACAACTGAAAATATGTCTTATATTCTAGGTCCTTCAAAGTAGCCACCTTTTGCTCAGATTACTGCTTTGCACACTCTTGGCATTCTCTTGATGAGCTTCAAGAGGTAGTCACCTGAAATGGTTTTCACTTCACAGGTGTGCCCTGTCAGGTTTAATAAGTGGGATTTCTTGCCTTATAAATGGGGTTGGGAACATCAGTTGTGTTGTTCAGGTGGATACACAGCTGATAGTCCTACTGAATGGAGTGTTAGAATTTGTATTATGGCAAGAAAAAAGCAGCTACGTAAAGAAAAATGAGTGGCCATCATTACTTTAGGAAACGAAGGTCAGTCAGTCCGAAAAATTGGGAAAACTTTGAAAGTGTCCCCAAGTGCAGTGGCCAAAACCATCAAGCGCTACAAAGAAACTGGCTCACATGAAGACCGCCCCAGGAAAGGAAGACCAAGAGTCACCTCTGCTGCGGAGGATAAGTTCATCCGAGTCACCAGCCTCAGAAATTGCAGGTTAACAGCAGCTCAGATTAGAGACCAGGTCAATGCCACACAGAGTTCTAGCAGCAGACACATCTCTACAACAACTGTTAAGAGGAGACTGTGTGCAGCAGGCCTTCATGGTAAAATAGCTGCTAGGAAACCACTGCTAAGGACAGGCAACAAGCAGAAGAGACTTGTTTGGGCTAAAGAACACAAGGAATGGACATTAGACCTGTGGAAATCTGTGCTTTGGTCTGATGAGTCCAAATTTGAGATCTTCGGTTCCAACCACCGTGTCTTTGTGCGACGCAGAAAAGGTGAACGGATGGACTCTACATGCCTGGTTCCCACCGTGAAGCATGGAGGAGGAGGTGTGATGGTGTGGGGGTGCTTTGCTGGTGACACTGTTGGGGATTTATTCAAAATTGAAAGAATACTGAACCAGCATGGTTACCACAGCATCTTGCAGCAGCATGCTATTCCATCCGGTTTGCGTTTAGTTGGACCATCATTTATTTTTCAACAGGACAATGACCCCAAACACACCTCCAGACTGTGTAAGGGCTATTTGACCAAGAAGGAGAGTGATGGGGTGCTACACCAGATGACCTGGCCTCCACAGTCACCAGACCTGAACCCAATCGAGATGGTTTGGGGTGAGCTGGACCGCAGAGTGAAGGCAAAAGGGCCAACAAGTGCTAAGCATCTCTGGGAACTCCTTCAAGACTGTTGGAAGACTATTTCAGGTGACTACCTCTTGAAGCTCATCAAGAGAATGCCAAGAGTGTGCAAAGCAGTAATCAAAGCAAAAGGTGGCTATTTTGAAGAACCTAGAATATAAGACATATTTTCAGTTGTTTCACACTTTTTTGTTAAGTATATAATTCCACATGTGTTAATTCATAGTTTTGATGCCTTCAGTGTGAATCTACAATTTTTATAGTCATGAAAACACAGAAAACTCTTGGAATGAGAAGGTGTGTCCAAACTTTTGGTCTGTACTGTATATATATACAGTAGATATATATATATACAGTCATATGAAAAGGTTTGGGCACCCCTATTAATCTTAATCATTTTTAGTTCTAAATATTTGGGTGTTTGCAACAGCCATTTCAATTTGATATATCTAATAACTGATGGACACAGTAATATTTCAGGATTGAAATGAGGTTTATTGTACTAACAGAAAATGTGCAATATGCATTAAACCAAAATTTGACCGGTGCAAAAGTATGGGCACCTTAACAGAAAAGTGACATTAATATTTAGTAGATCCTCCTTTTGCAAAAATAACAGCCTCTAGTCACTTCCTGTAGCTTTTAATCAGTTCCTGGATGAAGGTATTTTTGACCATTCCTCTTTACAAAACAATTCCAGTTCAGTTAAGTTTGATGGTCGCCGAGCATGGACAGCCCGCTTCAAATTATCCCACAGATGTTCAATGATATTCAGGTCTGGGGACTGGGATGGCCATTCCAGAACATTGTAATTGTTCCTCTGCATGAATGCCTGAGTAGATTTGGAGCTGTGTTTTGGATCATTGTCTTGCTGAAATATCCATCCCCGGCGTAACTTCAAATTCGTCACTGATTCTTGTACATTATTCTCAAGAATCTGCTGATATTGAGTTGAATCCATGCGACCCTCAACTTTAACAAGATTCCCGGTGCCGGCATTGGCCACACAGCCCCAAAGCATGATGGAACCTCCACCAAATTTTACAGTGGGTAGCAAGTGTTTTTCTTGGAATGCTGTGTTTTTTGGACGCCATGCATAACACCTTTTTGTATGACCAAACAACTCAATCTTTGTTTCATCAGTCCACAGGACCTTCTTCCAAAATGAAGCTGGCTTGTCCAAATGTGCTTTTGCATACCTCAGGCGACTCTGTTTGTGGCGTGCTTTCAGAAACGTCTTCTTTCGCATCACTCTCCCATACAGCTTCTCCTTGTGCAAAGTGTGCTGTATTGTTGACCGATGCACAGTGACACCATCTGCAGCAAGATGATGCTGCAGCTCTTTAGAGGTGGTCTGTGGATTGTCCTTGACTGTTCTCACCATTCTTCTTCTCTGCCTTTCTGATATTTTTCTTGGCCTGCCACTTCTGGGCTTAACAAGAACTGTCCCTGTGGTCTTCCATTTCCTTACTATGTTCCTCACAGTGGAAACTGACAGGTTAAATCTCTGAGACAACTTTTTGTATCCTTCCCCTGAACAACTATGTTGAACAATCTTTGTTTTCAGATCATTTGAGAGTTGTTTTGAGGAGCCCATGATGCCACTCTTCAGAGGAGATTCAAATAGGAGAAAAACTTGCAATTGGCCACCTTAAATACCTTTTCTCATGATTGGATACACCTGGCTATGAAGTTCAAAGCTCAGTGAGGTTACAAAACCAATTTTGTGCTTCAGTAAGTCAGTAAAAAGTAGTTAGGAGTATTCAAATCAATAAAATGATATGGTTACCCAAATTTTTGCACCGGTCAAATTTTGGTTTAATGCATATTGCACATTTTCTGTTAGTACAATAAACCTCATTTCAATCCTGAAATATTACTGTGTCCATCAGTTATTAGATATATCAAATTGAAATGACTGTTGCAAACACCCAAATATTTAGAACTAAAAATGATTAAGATTAATAGGGGTGCCCAAACTTTTTCATATGACTGTATATATATATATATACTGTATATATATACAGTATATATATATATATATAAACAAATGTTCTCGACAAAACTCCTCCTACATGTCCTTTGCAGATAGATACTAATTTCAATATAAAGCCACTCAAGCTTTGATTCTAGTATGTACACAGTGGGAGTTTTTTGAGCTCACTAGTCTAGTCTTATATGTGTATCTCAAATTTTTACAAAAGAAGCAAATCAATAATTGACCTATTCTTTGTCTAGTGTCTATATACAACAAAGTCAGCTGTTATTGGGTCTATAGTTCAGTGCACATTTTATATGGAATAATAGGACAAAGATCCATAATGAGCAATTGGGGAACTAGCCATGTTTTTCTCATACAATACACAATCTGCAGAGCTGCAGTACATAGGTGTAGTCTACTGCTATAGCCAATGCTTAGATTTTTAAAAGAAGGAACCTATTGTGTTTCTCACCTCACAAAAATGCATTTGTCAGTAAAAAGTCTAAACTTTTATATTCCTGCCAAAAACATAATAACAAATTTCTGCCATGAAGTTGACCCTAAGTTCATAAAAAAACACATACCAAGACCCCATTCTTGGGTATTGTAGTCTCTTCTACTTCCAACTTGGAGGAAGAACAGTAATGTTTCTACTTATGAGAAAAAGACATTACTCTTTCATGATAAAACTATGTTTTAGATATAAAGACCTATTTCTTAAACTACATTGAATCTATGCCAAAATCTGCCTGTTCCATCAAGTAAAACTCAGGGATAAAAAGGATTTGGCAACAGTAGATCCTCATGGGAGATGTGAATCCTGATATGAATCCAAAACTATAATTCTTGAGAGAATGTCTTGAACATTTTGGAGACAAACCTTTATGCAGCAATGATTTCTTTGAAGCTTATTGCTTATCTGTATAAACTGTTAGCTCCAGAACTAACCTTATAATGACATATTAAGTGGCAGAATGCAGTATAAAAATCTACTGCGAGTATATTTTGACATTCGACATCTGACCTTAGTGTGAGAGTGTGAACCCAGAGGGCGCTAGTGAGCAACCCAAAACCAGGATTGAACAGCTCCTCAGCCACACCCATAGGTGGGGCACCAACTCCAGATGGAGTGTCTGCAGCAGGAGAGAGTGCTGTGGAGACCTGCAGGAAGCAGGGAGACGGGGAACCAGTTGGAGACAGACAAGGCGGTCTGTCCCAAGAGGACTGGGGTCCTGAAAGGACTGATTGAGCCAGGCTGCTTCTTCCCCCCAGAGGCTAGTAAGGGAGCAAACAGTGAGGTAGTGCCTATGTGTGGCCTAGGCTGTTTGTTATTTGTTTGGTTCCTGTTCCATTTTGAAAGCTGAATAAAGCTGTTCATGTTGGGTTTACACAGCCTGAATGCTGCTTCTATTGGCGCCCAGTACCACCAACACCGCTGTGGATTCCAGGAGGCTGCCGCCTTTGAGGCTAAATCCCCCCAAATTGTCACATTAGTAAAGGTGTCCTCATTAGGTTCTATAACACTGAAATGTACCTTGAAATTTGTTTTAACTACTGTATATGTTAAAATAAATGTTTGTTCGCTGATACAGCACTTCCTAAATTTATGGAGGTGTTGCCATTCCATTTCCATATGGTATTAGACTTGCAGAAATATGTATTTCATACCATTAAAGCTTCCTATGGGGCTGTCAACTGTGAAAAGCAGCTGACTTCTAATACTAGGAACTCATATGCTGGAAGCAGTCCCCTTTCACCTTCCCATCTCCTGAGCCTACCAGTTAGAAATCCAGTATTTCTAAGCTCATAGGAAGGTTACAAGATTGGTTATAATATCCATAAGAACAAGTATCCCTATGAACAAGTGTTGTAGCAGATAGGTGTGCTTGATCTCTCTTGGTTCTCTGCTTTTCTATTCTAATTGAGGCCAGGGCGCCACATAGTGCAAACGCTGCAATTTTGCCTAATCTGGCTAATCCCATCCACACATTGCAGAAACATATCCGCAGTGGACATGCTGCGATTTCAAAAACCGTTGCGTTTTTGTAAATTGTAGAATGTCAATTATACCTACGCAAATGCTGGCGGTTTCCATATAGGTATAATTGAAGCAGAAAGTCTGCAGAGGAAAACTGTGTATCCCGAAGCGCTTTTTGGCTGTGGCTCGCTATGTGGGGCCTTAGCCTTAAAGGGAGTCTGCCAGCATCTGGCACTCCCTCTTTGCACCTGAGCCTCAAAAACAGCTTTTTCAAGGAAATATTGCATCTATTGGACTATATAAAGGGATAATGGTGCTCAGCATAATGTCCTTTAATATGCACTGTGACTGGTTTGATGTTGGTCTTCCAGGGGTTCCTCCCCTTTAAGGCAGGATCCCCTGTCTATTCCGCTCTCAATTTGGTATGTCTAAAGCAATGGTACAAGACATCTGCCTCAGTTTGTCAGATAGTGACACTGGCCATGGTTTAAGCAACAGACGGTGATGGAGGAGGGAAGGAGAAAACACATATGAAAGAGTTAATGTTTTTATGTTGTTAAATATCACTGTAGCTGCTTTAGAATCCTATACTGCATGTCAGTATTAAAGAGCTGGTCTGGTCACAGTTCTGCATACTGTAAAAAGAACAATAACTGAAAAATATACACTAGTATACATGATTGACAGTTCCAGTAAAGTACATACGTTTTGCAGTTGGTTCTTGTCTGGATTTCTTCATGGTATTTACACAGTTCTTCGCTTACCCTTGCAATCTCCCTTAATGCCTGTAGATTAAATATAGCATTCACAATATTGTCATTGACTGCTGTGATTTACAAACATCCAATCTGAACAAGTTTATTTGATGGACTTACATCATTTAGGGTGTCATTTTCTGTTTTGGACATTCTTTGGGCAATGCTCTTTTCCGATTCAGTACTGCAGACATGGTGATTTTGATTGGGCATTTTGACCTCTTTCTTCTCCATCTTGCCATACAAATAGTCATTGAGCCATATTCTGTTATTTCTGTTAGGTTGCATGCTGAATATGTCATTTTGTCTTCCTACATTTGCTGTTTTCTTAGGTTCAGCCTTTGAAAACGGCACAGAGAACTGCAGCATCTTTTCCTCCAGTCTGTCTTCAGCTCCGTTCAAGTTCATCTCCCTTCTTAATTTGACTTCCTGATACAGCTGTAAAAAAAACACATAAAGAAAAAAATAAGAAAAGAATAGAATTAAACATATGACCTACTGCCATTAATCCACAGCTATACTATATAATCAGCAATATAAAGGGGTTTCCAGGGAAAACAAATCATAGGAAATACTGATCCGCAAGCCATAAAAAAACTAAATAAAGCAGCTACTCACCTTTTCCAATCTATTCCAAAGCTGCCAGGTCCCTTTGCTGTCTGCTTCCTGTGTGAAATCTCAGCAAATAAAAAAATGTATCCTCAGCCAGTCACTGGCCACAGAGGTGATCCGCACTCAGCCAATAATTGGCTTTGGGTGCATGTCCAAGCATGGGCTACATCAAGACATCACACAGGAATCAAAGCAGTGGAGGTAAGTAGCACAGTCATTTATTATCTTATGTCCAGGTGATCAATATTTAACCCTTGCCGATATCTTTTGTAATATTATGGAAGGCAGTCTGTAATACTCACTAGGTATACCCATGTCTGAAAATGCTCGAACCATTTCACCTCCCCAAAAAAGTAAATAAAAAGCTATCAAAACATAAGATGTACCTCAAAAATAGTATAAATAAAAAGCACACCTTACTCAGACCCGTATATGGAAATATAACAAAGTTACTGGTGTCAAAACATGGCGACTACAAGGAATTTTTGTTTTTTTCCACAGTTTTGGATTTTTGCTAAAGCATTAAAAAAATAACAAAAACTATATATATATATATATATATATATATATATATATATATATATACACACACAGTATATATACATATATATATATCTATAGATATATATGGTATCGCCGTAATCATAACAAACCACAGAATATAGGTAACATGTCATTCTGTTGTACACTGAATGCCATAAAAATAAAACTCATAAGAAAATGATGCAAATACAATCTGTCCTGCAAAAACTAAGCCCTCATATAGCTCTGTGAACAGAATAAAAATAATGGCTTTTGGTGGGTGAAACACTTTAAGGCTAAGGCCCCACATGGGGCTGCAGCCAAAAATTGCTGCGGGAAAAACTGTGGCGGAAACTAATTGTGGTTTTAACTGCCTTGCTTTTCACAGAAAGTACGCATGGTTTTCCTCTGTGGAGTTTCTGCTTCAGTTACAGTGCGGAAAAAAAGTATATAGTCAGCCACCAATTATGAAAGTTCTCCCACTTAAAAAGATGAGAGAGGCCTGTAATTGTCATCATAGGTAGACCTCAACTATGAGAGACAAAATGAGAAAACATATCTAGAAAGTCACATTGTCTGATTTTTTAAGAATTTATTTGCAAATTATGGTGGAAAATAAGTATTTGGTCAATAACAAAAGTTCATCTCAATACTTTGTTATATATCCTTTGTTGGCAATGACAGAGGTCAAACGTTTTTTGTAAGTCTTCACAAGGTTGGCACACACTGTTGCTGGTATGTTGGCCCATTCCTCCATGCAGATCTCCTCTAGAGCAGTGATGTTTTGGGGCTGTCGCTGGGCAACACGGACTTTCAACTTCCCCCAAAGGTTTTCTATGGGGTTGAGATCTGGAGACTGGCTAGGCCACTCCAAGACCATGAAATGCTTCTTACGAATCCACTCCTTCGTTGCCCTGGCGGTGTGCTTGCGATCATTGTCATGCTGAAAGACCCATCCACGTTTCATCTTCAATGCCCTTGCTGGTGGAAGGAGGTTTGCACTCAAAATCTCACGATACATGGCCCCATTCATTCTTTCATGTACATGGATCAGTCGTTCTGGTCCCTTTGCAGAGAAACAGCCCCAAAGCATGATGTTGCCACCCCCATGCTTCACAGTAGGTATGGTGTTTTTTGGATGCAACTCAGCATTCACTCTCCTCCAAACACGACGAGTTGTGTTTCTACCAAACAGTTCTACTTTGGTTTCATCTGACCATATGACATTCTCCCAGTACTCTTCTGAAACATCCAAATGCTCTCTAGCAAACTTCAGACGGGCCCGGATATGTACTGGCTTAAGCAAGGGGACACGTCTGGCACTGCAGGATCTGAGTCCCTGGCGGCGTAGTGTGTTACTGACGGTAGCCTTTGTTACGTTAGTCCCAGCTTTCTGCAGGTCATTCACTAGGTCCCACCGTGTGGTTCTGGGATTTTTGCTCACCGTTCTTGTGATCATTTTGACCCCTCTTGCGTGGAGCCCCTGATCGAGGAAGATTATCAGTGGTCTTGTATGTCTTTCATTTTCTAATTATTGCTCCCACAGTTGATTTCTTCACACCAAGCTGCTTGGCTATTGCAGATTCAGTCTTCCCAGCCTGGAGCAGGTCTACAATTTTGTTTCTGGTGTCCTTCCACAGCTCTTTGGTCTTCACCATAGTGGAGTTTGGAGTGTGACTGTTTGAGGTTGTGGACAGGTGTCTTTTATATTGATAACAATGTCAAATAGGTGCCATTACTACAAGTAATGAGTGGAGGACAGAGGAGCCTCTTAAAGAAGAAGTTACAGGTCTGTGAGAGCCAGAAATCTTGCTTTTTTGTAGGTGACCAAATACTTATTTTCCACCATAATTTGCAAATAAATTCTTAAAAAATCAGACAATATGATTTTCTAGATATGTTTTCTCATTTTGTCTCTCATAGTTGAGGTCTACCTATGATGTCAATTACAGGCCTCTCTCATCTTTTTAAGTGGGAGAACTTGCACAATTGGTGGCTGACTAAATACTTTTTTCCCCCACTGTATATCTATATGGAAATTACCAGTGTTTCCATGGGTATAATTGACATGCTGCAATTTACAAAAAACGCAACGGTTTTCGAAATTGCAGCATGTCCGCTGCAGATTTTTTTCTGCAATGTGTGGATGGGATTAGCCAGAATCCCATCCAATTTGCAGTTACTGCAAAATTGTGGCATTTACGCTACATGGGTTCTTGCCTGCTGTGGAAATACAGCAGAAAAAAACGCCGTGTTTCACAATACCAACACAGTGAATGAGATTCTGATTAATACCATCCACACACTGTGGGAAAAAAAACGCTGCGGAAAAGCTGTGTTTTCAAAAATGGATGTGTTTTTGAAAAAAGCAACTTGTCAATTTTAGCTGCAGAAATGCAAACGGTTTCCCTATAAATTTGATAGGTGAAGAAAAACCATACAGAAAAAAGCTACGGAAAAAAACGTGATGCTTTTTTTTTTCTGCACCGTTTTTTAGCTGGGGTTCGCTATGTGGGGCTTTAGCCTTAAAGTCACAGGAGCAGTGGAGTAGCTAAAGTCTTCTGGGCCCCAATGAAAACTTTTGTCTGGGGCCTCCTACCCCCTCCCTACAGCAAATTGTTGATAGTGACGATTATGGGTGCTGCAGTGGCATCTCAGATACTTGAAAGGGATACAGCTGTAGTACCCACAACTACGGTTATCAAGAATATGATGAGTGAGCAGCGCCTGACATGTAAACAATACCGAGCTGCTTGCTGTGGGAAACAGCTGATTTGCATGGTCCTAACAGTCTAAAAGATATAAGAGATCAGTGGGGGTCCAACACCTGGGGCCCCTGCTGATCAATTCTTTGAAGTTACTGTGGTGCTTTTGTGAGCGCCGTGACTCCTTTCGTATTTACATTGCACAGCATCAGTTTTATAATCACCAAACAATGTTATTACAGCCTGTAGTAATAGTGAACGGCTGCAATAAAACAGATGGCGTGTGATGTGAATAGTGAAGGGACCCCACAAAGAATTATATGCACCACAGAGGCCCCCACACAGCATTATATGTTCCACAGTGGCCCCCACACAGTATTATATGTTCCACAGTGAGCCCCACACAGTATTATATGCTCCACAGTGGCCCCAACACAGTATTATATGCTCCACAGTGTCCCCCACACAGTATTATATACCCCACAGTGGCCCCCACACAGTATTATATGCTCCACAGTGGGCCCCACACAGTATTATATGCTCCACAGTGGGCCCCACACAGTATTATATACTCCACAATGGCCCCTACAGAGTATTATATACTCCACAGTGGCCCCCACAGTATTATATGCTCCACAGTGGCCCTCACACAGTATTATATGCTGCACAGTGGCCCCTACACAGTATTATATGCTCCACAGTGGCCCCCACACAGCATTATATGCTCCACAATGGCCCCCACAGTATTATATGCTCCACAGTGGCCCCCACACAGTATTATATGCTCCCAACAGCCCCCCTCCGCTCCAGTGCTATTCTTATAAAGTGAGCATCAGTGATTAAAAATAACAATCACTGATACTCACTTTACCTTACCTCTCCTGGGCATCCTCAGTCTGACCGGCTATCTTTAGCATCTTCGGCCCTCTTCAGATGTCACTGCTGAGGCCTGTGATTGGTCCTCAGTGGTCACGTGGGGCCGCCCTGACATCATTACACCGCCACACGCCATGTGACTGCTGGGGTCTAATCACAGGCCTCAGCATGTCCTCAGTCATATGACAGAAGAGACAGGGAAAGGATGCTGAGCTCAGGAGAGGTGAGTATAAGTATTTATTATTTTAAGTCACCTCCCCCGGGCTGGCTTCTATTGTAAAGGGGCCTGGCGACTGCTATCATAGTGGTCCGGAGCCCCAGCCATCTCCAGCTGGCTGCTGGCCCCGTACCCCGCTGGACCTGGTCACACCCTCTGTGACTATGATCGTTACGCCACTGCACAGGAGTCTTACCCAATTTTACCAGTAATCAGTGCAGGTACGCTCCTCAAACACACTTCATAAGCAGTCACAGCCACCCTCTATCCCTGCTTAATCAGGCAGCCACAGGACTCCCCCCTCTCACATACAGAAATAGATGGATACATATGACCTGAATTTGGGTGAAAGTCTATGGAACCAAGCAAAAATATAAAAACAGGCAGCACTTCAAAGAATTCTCATATGCACACCTTTAACTCAGGGAGCTTTGGGCACTTATTTCATTTTATCATTGCAGTCAATACATACCTCTTCTATCTTTTTCTGCATTATTTTCCACTGACATTCCCACTCCTTTCTTTCACTGTCAAATCTTTCTAACATCTCCATCTTTTCCACTTTCCAGTTCTGTTCATTATTCTCTAACTGTGTCTTGACTTCCATGGCTGCAGCAATGTTTCCTTCCACCGATGGTTTCTGTTCCGCTTTTTCTGTCTTTGTGTCTTTCTTGTTGTTTGGATTATTCTGGTTGGCACATGTCTTGGCAGAGATATCTTCTAGCTATTAAAAGTTGAACAACAAAATGTGATAAAAAAAATCACTACATAGTGCACTTATATTAGCATAATAGCTGGCACAGCACAAGTGGGCACTACACTGTAATATTAGATTGTCACAGTAAGGTATTATTGGATTTTTTTGCCTTTGTGTCTGTACAGATTACATCTGCAGTCAACACTTGGCTGTACTATTGCTGTACAGCGCCCTTTCAATTCTTTCTTTTTCATAATCATGGCATCTATTGTGATATTATAAGCATCATAAATTATCTGATATCACCCAACTCTAAATAGTCTCATCTGATTATTTACTGTGGATGAGACACTCATTTCCACATTTTTCACTCTTTAATTCTGTCTTCCCTTAAGTTTAAACAACTAGAATGCTTAAAGGGGTTGTCTGTATCAATGAAAAAAACGGAAATGGAAAATTGTTTTCAGGATAATAAAAAATGTAGTACTTGCCTGTTATATCCCCTACTATTTTAGATGCTGATCTCTGAGCTGGTATTTACTGTGCTAAAGGGCTGACATCATGTTCAGATACAACCAAACATGTGACCTGCTACAACAAATCACTGGTCACAGTGGTTGTAGCACTCACTTGTTTTAATGTGCCATCGTTTCTGCAGCACAGTGACAAACATTTTCAAGGAGCACCAGAACGGCTGGGAATGTAATAGTTAAATACTGCTTCTTTTACTATTTTATAGTGTCCCATCATTTTTCCATTTTTGTTGATCTCTGACAACCGCATTAAAATGGTCAACAACCAACAGTGTAATGCATATGGAGGCCCTGAATTTACTTATGGCGCCCCAAGATGTCTCTGGAAAAAAGAAGGGGGAAAGAGCATTATCACATAATCCTTTTCTCTTATGTGGGGCTGAATTCCGCTATGCATTGATGTCTATGGGGGCTTCGGATTCATTCTGTTCTGATGACATGCATGATTATAGAGCAGGTCCTATCCTTCTCCATGTCATCATACCAGAATGAATCAAAAGCCCCCACAGTGGTGAATGCATAATGTAATGCAGTCAGATGCCCCACATTGGATGCACAATTGAAAATAATGTAAAGCAGATTCAGGGCATAATTTAGTGCTGACTTTGAGGCGGCATGCACCTCAGAATCAGTGCCAAATTCAGCTTTGTGAACATATCCTAAGATTCTCTTTTTTCCAGATGGGGCAAATTGTGATCTTTTATTTAGTTAGTGTGAGGGGTATTCTGAGCTTTCCTATGGTATTTACTCTTCTCTATGCCAGTTTCTGATTCTAAGGTTATCATTAGTGCAACAGAGTTTTTGTAAACTGCCTGAACAGTATTCAGACTACAGAGTGGGTTTTGCAGGATTATGAAACTTCCCAAACAAAACAGAAAGGCTTTTCCTTGAATAGGGCCCCATGTAAGTTCTGCATGTTTGGATGGTAAAGTCACTTTACAACAGTCATAGGTTGATCATCTGACTGGCTAACATCCAAATATGAAAAGAGTGTCTCTATGGAAATGACTGAGAGTGTGAACACTGCTGCACTGACTGTAGACATTTTCATAACTATATTATTTGATGTACAGTCAATAAGGTTTGCCTTATTCCATAACAATAAGTTACATATACAATACCTTGGAAATGTACTGCCTCAGCTCTATCCGTTCAGCTTCCCACCCACATCGATCATTAAGAAACTGTAGGAGAAAGTCAGTCCATTTTTTTTTCTTCTCTTCTCTGTTCTCTCTGAATCACTTCCAAAACAGCCTTCAGCTCAAGCAAAATCCCCCTGTTTTCACCTGCCTGCAGCAAGCAAGATATTTATGTCATGGAATATCACTATACTCACAAAGAACACAAAATTCCTAAGATGAAATAAATCTGTTACTACTTTTGGACAGACCGAGTCCATAGCCTCCAAAAGAAAGTAAAAAAAAAAGTCAGCACAAGGCAGCCCATAAGCAAGCAGCATGACAATCTGTAAGGAAGAATTCTGTAGTGATGGTATGTTATCACATGATAGTCACTGCTGCCCTGTATATTAGTAAAGCTTTTTATACAATTAATTGGCTGTTTTAGAATATGATCCATTTGTTACCCAGCATTCCTCTAGCCAGCATTCTGATTTTACTGGTAAGTAACATGTACTAGTGCGACAATGCCCAGAGAGAAATTTTCTACCATTTACTAAATTAACTTCTGCTCAAGCACACATAAAAGATAATAGCAATATCAACAATGGGAATATGCAGGTCACTCTTCCCCCTCCCTTGACAGTATGCCCAGCCCTTCAGAGTATGTTAATGACACATACACTGAGCCATGGAGAATTCCCCTCCTAAAAGGTTTGATCTGTGTTCAGAAACCACATCTGTCAGTGATTCAACTGCTGGACTTTGAAAGCTGAAACATGTTTCCTGTCCCAAATAAACACAGTATGCCACACTCTACAAATTTAGCTTTAGAAATCAAATAAATAAAATGGATTTACTCCGATCCTTCTAAAATAGAAAAATGTGTTTTATTATACAAAAACCCCACCATCTCTGTAATACTAGGCAGTAGCCCCATTGAAGATTTGGGAAACTAGGGTGGCAATCACTAGGGCTATAATGATAGCTACATTGGTTGTCAGAGAGCATTTCCAGAAATAAACAATATGAAAATTGAGAGACTTTGTAACAGTCTCTACAGGTGCAGAATGGAATACTAACAGTTTTGGAATTAGGTTAAAATTTCACAGTGTTCCGATTCAACATTCTGCAGTGCTGATTGATGTGGGTCTAAAAGTATAGCCAGATGTTTAAAACTCATATACTCATATACATTTGCATATTGTATGTCTTCTACTTACTGTCTATACCGTGCAGTAGACATTACTTTTGTATACAGTTATACTGAAGAGTACAGCCAATTCAGATGACACCGCAAGATCCTGTTATATCCAAACCATGTTGTATCTTATTCCTATTCATATGCCTAATCAAGCTTCAAAAGGATAAAAATAATACAGTACAGAAAACCCATTTAGTAGGGTATAAATCCCAAAATCATTTAAGAGGGCATTTTGCGAAATACCACTATTTTAGACATGTATTCATATATACAATATCATACAAAAAGTTACTTTTTGTTCTCATCATGTATTTTGCGCTTAGCAATACTATTGTCTGTACTAATCCAACTATCCTACTATACAGAATACAGCTACAGAGCAATTTATAAAAAGTACCTCTAGAAATGCAACACCTTGTATGAAATACTGCCAAATACCGATATTAAACTCTAACCAACAAAAATGGAATTACCTAAAATAACTTAAACTATTACGATTACTTTCTTATGTATAGTCATGTGATAATATGTATTTTAATTCTACATTTCTATGGATACCTCTACTACAAGACTGCTACCTGTTGCATGAAATGATCCCTCTACAATAAACTTCAGGTACTTAAGACTTAAACACAGAATTTACTTTTAACTCTGTGACTTCCTTCAAAAGTCCTTCCTTCTCTGTCTTCCACACTTCCCGTTCCTTCCTGTGTCGCCTCCTGAGATCATCACATTTCTTCTTTAACAGCAGATTCTGTTCTCGCAGTCCCAATGTATTATCTTGACCACTATTTAGCAGAACTTTAGCGGCTGAGTTGGTGGCGCTGTTCTTGAAAGGGCTGCGACTTCTATCTCTGTCTTTTACCTTACTGCTGCTCCCAGACAAATGACAAGCCCCATACCTGCCCTGGTATCTCTGGCAGTTACATAACTCTGGAGTGCTCTCATTTTCATTCCACATCGCTTGATCAGTCACAACAGATGGGAAATCTACCTATTCCCTCCCCCTGTTGTCGCATGTCTCCTCTTTGCAAATGCAAATCTCCATAACATTAGCTGTAGTCATAATTTCCTTCTGGATCACGGGTCTTTGGCATCCTCCACACGTCTTTTCCAAGGTCACCAGGACACTGCCTTCATACTTCTACTAATAAACAGTCTCACTTTAGTCGCTCTCCTTGTCACGCAGCCAAGTTTTACTTTTGTCACTGAGGTCCTACACTATATACACTAATGCCTGCAAGCTGGAAAAAGAGGGTTAGCCCACATGATCTGAGTGCAGTTTCTAAATCTAAGCTTCTGACGTGAAGCAAGACTGTTATTTTTAACAAGTTGTCTTTGTGGTATGGCATTCTGTGTAAATATATATGTATATATGTAGAAGATCATAAAAAAATACTACAGGTGAAAACATCTGATGCGCTTCTAAATAAAGAACGTGCTGGCTTAATTCATTCGTGCTGTCATTTCACTCAACAGCTGTTAAAGAAAACGTACATAGAAGGAATGCTATGGTTACCTCCTAGTGACATCTGAGTTACAGTACAACTTGTCAATATTGTCTTGGTAATAAATCATCAGCTTGAAGAGCAGATGAACAGCTGAGGTGTCTGAAGATTTTGTCTCTGTCTTCCAAGGCAGAGTCACATTTCAGAAGACCACCCCAGCTCTTTGTTACTAAGGTTTAGGTAGACTATGTGATAACATCTGTAAGAACTTACCTTCTAGGGATTAGTGATTATCTGGTGACCATAGTTGACGCTACTTGCGGTACCTCAGGCAGCTGGATGCAGGCTCACTGTCAGCACAGAATCTAGCAGTATGGATTGCTCTACAGAATCTTTGTGACGTTCTTCTCACTACAACGAGAGCGAGTAAGACATTCTTTTCAGCTGTGATGTGCATGGAAAACCGTTAAAAAGGAAAAAAAAAGCAAGATTTGAATGCAAAGTAATCCAGAATAAAATGACCCAGGCAGATGAGTCCCCAGTGACGTCAACCTGGGAGTGGACAATTTCTAAGCCTTCACATCCAGCCCCCATTCTGTAACTTTAGATCTGCTGGTATTCTGTGTAAACAACTTCAAGTCCAAGACATTTTTAGACTTTATAGTGTAGCTCATAAATTCATGAGCCTAAAATCTAACTAATGTGAATTCACGTGAAAACTATAATAGATGCCAGTTTAGTCCCACGTTATATAAGATGAATGTTCTTTTTTATAGCTAAATGTAATAAAACTGTGAAGAGAAAGAACTTGCACAAGAATATTAAAGCATTTTACTGAGGACATGTATTACAGAAAAGCTGCTTTTTCTGTTGCAGATTTTTCTGTGATTTTTTGAGCCACAGCCAGGAGCGGATTTCGAACAAGGGGAAAGTATAAGACCTATCTTTATATGTCCCATTCCTTTTCAAGCCACTCTTGAGTTTGGCTCAAAAAAAATGCAGTAAAATCTTCAACAAAAAAGCAGTTTTTCTGCAATGTGTGACCTCAGTCTAAATGACGGATTTTATTTACTTAACATGCTCTCAGGGCCATTTTAATAGATTAGGGGGCCCTGTTAAAACTTTTTGTAAGTGCCCTCCCTCCCCCCCACATAATTTA
This sequence comes from Leptodactylus fallax, assembly GCA_947044405.1. Classification (NCBI taxonomy): domain Eukaryota; kingdom Metazoa; phylum Chordata; class Amphibia; order Anura; family Leptodactylidae; genus Leptodactylus; species Leptodactylus fallax. Next base: position 3,561,317 of record CAMRHE010000182.1, read on the forward strand.
ATTTCCCCTTAAAGAGGTTGTCCAGGCTAAACATAATTTTCTAACTAATTAGGCCAGGGTTGGTGAAAAAAATTTAAAAAAAAAAACATACCTGTCCCTGGTACTCCAGTGTCCTCCCAGGGCGGTCCAGTCCTGCAGCTTGGCTCTTCTTACTGTTGAATTTCTTGCCGGCTTTGACGTCCCAGTTCCCTTCTCAGCGGTCACGTGACCATTGAGGCCAATCAGCGGCTTCAGGAAGGGAACCGGGGATGTCACCGATTGACCTCAGCAGTCACTTGCGGCGGGCACTTCCACTGGAAGACAACAACAGAGCTCTAGGACCGGACCACACGGTGAGGCACCGGGAACAGGTGAGTATGTTTTTTTTTGTTTGTTTTTTTTCACCTCCCCGCCTAATTAATACAATTTTAGCCTGGATAACCCCTTTAACAAGATCCACATAAGGCCCCTGCCCCCTCAACCATCAATGTTACACAAAAAAACCCCAAAAACTAAGAATAGTCACCTAACCCCATTCCCATGGACCTGCAGACTTTGGCTGTAATGATGTCTGCAGCTCAGCGCTCATTGCACTTCCCTGCCGCAGACATCATCAGCCAAAGGCTGAATAACGGAGCATGGACCTAGTAGCTCTGTGCTCTACCATTGTATTCAACCTCTACATCCACAGATAGACAGGTAGAGTTGAAACACGAAGCGAAGAACAGCAACACAGTACCTGAAATGTGAGACTGTCCCACTTGATATGGGGCGACCCTGCATTCACAGGATAATTTGTAGCATAATCTGAATAAATTGTAAAGCAGGAAATCCTGTAATGGAGTGCGGGATATTGTACATTAACAAAATTATGATCCTTTGTTTGCAGTCTTCATTAAGATCAATATCTGAGGACACCCATGGATGAATAAAACTGTCATACAGTGCCCTCATAATACAACCATTTTACCATCCTAATTAATTCATTAGGGTATACTCACATGTGCAGGTTTAAGGCTGAAGCCCCACGTTGCAAAAATGCAGGATTTTACAGTCCCTGAAAAGGGGATGGGATTCAGGTTAATCCCATCCACACATTGCAAAAAAAATCTGCAGCAGAAAAGCTGCGTTTTCAAAAATGCTTGCATTTTTGAAAATCACAGCTTGTCAAGTATACCTGTGGAAACGCTGGTGTTTTCCATATATGTATAATAGGGGCAGAAAGTACGCAGAGGAAAACGCTCCAAAAATGTAATGAAAAATGCTGCGGAAAAAAACGTGATGCATTTCCGCCTGAGGCTAAGGCCCCAATGTGAAGAATATCGCCTTGCCAAGCCTCTTGGCGTACCTGCGATCATCCTTCTAACCTTCCACTCACCACCCGTGAGTAGACAGAGTTCGTAGGATAGAATGAAACGAGCTGTATAAATTTTATATATTTAATAACCCAAGTGGGTCGGAACTAATTAATAGCATATACATATATACATATATAATATTAATATGATCAAGCATAAACATACAAGCAAATAGCGATGACACAGCACATAAAACAAAAATGGGAATAAAGTATAGAATAATACCTCAGCTAAGTCTCTTAGCTGTCTCTCTTTCAGGCTCCACACCAAAGACAAAGAATACTCACCCCCACCTCAGTGTGAGACCCTCCCCAGCTCCACCCTTCACCCCCCTTTTGGACATCTGGGATATCACACTGACGATGGTATGCACATAAAACCATTGGAGGAAATTGACCACCAATGTAAACACAGCTCTACATTCCTACAGATATGTGACTGATACGAATGAGGAATGATACATGTCCAAGAAAGATACATAAATTGAGGGTCTCATCATCACACCCACATAGTGAGCCGCAGCCAAAAAACGCTGCAGAATAGACTATGGCGAAAATGCATTGCATATTTTTTCCACTTTCTGCCCTTATTATACCTATACAGAAAACACCAGCGTTTCCACAGGTATAATTGACATGCTGCGATTTCCAAAAACGTAAGCATTTTTGAAAACGTAGTTTTTCCATTGCAGATGTTTTTTTCTGCAATGTGTGGAAGGGATTAGCCAGAATCCAATCCACTTTGCAGGTACTGTAAAACACAGCTTTTCCGTGGGGTCCCGGCCTAAATCAGTTTTTTTTTCCATGTTTTTTTAAATTCCGTTTTTGAAGCCAAAACCAGGTATTGGTCACTAAAGGAGAGACAGTATACATGACTGAAGCTACTCACCTTTTTAAAATTCACTATTAGTTTTGGCTTCAGCTATCTACAGATGGCTTTCTGTTCTTTTTGTAGGAAATTTTCTGGTTTGGCTTTAAAGGGAATCTGTCAGGTGACGTTTCTACTATTAACTGGCTCCAGCATGTGTTGCATAAAGTAATGACCTTTCCCATTATGCCTCTCACTAGACTTTCTGTTGCTGAAAAGTCAAGTTATAAGCTTTTAGAACCTTAGATTGGCATATGCAAATTTACCATAACCAGTCATGGGGAAAGAGGGGAGCAGCCTCATCTAGTTATGCAGCCTGATGCAACCTTATGCAACCTTGCCTAAGCCTACATTCACACATTGGATGGAATGGTCGTGAAAAAAGGGAAATTTGCATAATTTGTCATTTTGCATCTGGGGGGCACAAGTTTTCACAGACCATTCATAGATTTGAGTCTATTGAGGGATCCGTAAAAACATGCAAGAAGAGGACATGACCTATTATTTTTTGGTCTGTTAAAATGGACAGTCAAAAAAGGTCATATGAGTAGTCCCATTCACATACAATGGGACAGATTCCATAAGCCCAGAACAGGTGGAGGGTGCCCCTCACATATGAGGTTCACCCTCCGCCGAGCTGTGCGCCAGCTCATAGCTAACTTACATTTCCCCCAACATTTATGCCAGATTTTTGGTATAAATGATGGTAAATCTGGCGGGTCATATGGCTCTGCCCCAGCTCACCTTTGTCATGTCCCCTTTTTGGGAAAGTGTCAACTTTCTATACCTTGTACACCAGAAAAGTGGCATACAAGGCAGAATAAATCTGGGCCATTGAATTTAATTCTGCCATGTGACATTAAAAAACAACCATCTGCGAAAAACATCAATATCCATCCATGGACTTGCACTTATTCACAGCCTGCAATACAAGTAATCTAATGAAAAGTCCCAGCTGTCATTTTAATGGATCACTGCCCCCTGGTCTTGTTCCAGGGAATGGCAATTCTCCTCAAAATGAGCACCACTGGGAAAATTAACTTTGACTGAGGCTTCAGAAGAATTAATGGCCGTAATCGCAGGCATTGCTGCTGGGTCTCCAATGTATAATACTGCAGAAACTCGGGGCTATGGTGGCCACCATATTTAAAGACCCCACATCTAAAATAATAGTATGGCAGATGTCAGGAAGGGGTTGTTTGGTGGACATTTCTGTAATATACCTAATGAACCTTTCTAACTTCCTTTTAATAGAAAACAGGTTGTAAAATTCCCTCTAGCAATGCTTTAAGCTTTGCCAAGCACAGTCTGTCCCAAGTACCTGTACTCTACTGTATGCTGTAGGCGATGATCACTTCAAATAGCTGTATCTCTGGTTTTAAACAACCTTGAAATTGGTTCTGGTATCACATGAAATTTGAAATTCTCATGCAGAACTCCTGCATATAAAGCTCAAACTTCCGAATGTGTTTTTAACTAGTGATATCTCAGGTTATTTTATAGCTAATGCAATAGGGCTACTAGGGAGGATTTTAGAGTCTGCTTTCTATTAAAAGTAAGTTAGATAGCTTTTATAGCTAACTGATGGGTTACTTGTTCCGGACTATTCTTGACCCTCTGGCTTCGCTCCCTGTGGAGTTTTACTACTCTTTTTGAGGAGGAAATTTTTGATTGCTTACACCCCTGGGGTCTTCCCCTGGAACCGGATACTGTTGCTGTATTGTTTTTTGTTTTTTTTTTTCTTCTCTTTTCATCTTCTCTTCCCTCTCGTTCTGTGTCTGTTTTTGCTGTTTCGCCCTCCTTCCCTTCCTCCTTCTTTTCTTCCCCCCTCTTCTTGTCCTCTTGGCCTCTACTCGGTGGTCTCCCCGTTATTTACAGTATAAAATGTTATTGCACTTATTATTATTATTATTATTGTTTATTTATATAGCACCATTAATGCCATGGTCCTTTACATTTTAGGGTTTACATACGGTACACAAAATATACAAAACAAATATGATACTAACAGTGACCAACTGGCACAGTGGGATAGAGGGCCCTGCCCGCAAGGGCTTACAGTCTATGAGGGAAGAGGGTTAGAGACAGAAGGTGGGGGTTGAGGCTGTTCAGGTGGTGATGTGGTGACAGTAGTGTTATTGGAGGTTGTAGGCCTTCCTGAATAGGTGAGTCTTCAGGACCTTCTTGAAGCTTGTGACTGTGGGGGATAGTCTTACAGTGGGGAAAAAAAGTATTTAGTCAGCCACCAATTGTACAAGTTCTCCCACTTAAAAAGATGAGAGAGGCCTGTAATTGACATCATAGGTAGACCTCAACTATGAGAGACAAAATGAGAAAACATATCTAGAAAATCACATTGTCTGATTTTTGTTTCCACAGTATTGTCACTGAAAGTCCACAGTGTTTTCCTCTGTGGACTTTCTGCCCCTATTATACCTATATGGAAAACACTAGCGTTTACACAGGTATAACTGACATGTGATTTTCAAAAACGCGGGCAATTTTGAAAACGCAGCTTTTCCGCTGCAGATATTTTTCTGCAATGTGTGGATGGGATTAGCCAGAATCCCATCCACTTTGCAGATACACGTTTTCACAACGTATGGCCCTGGCCTTATGCTGTATAGTCAGCACATGTGCAAGATTTCAGTGAAGGAGCCATGATGTGAGGCTATTAGACGGAAGCTGTTAGGTGGGTCCACAGAACAAGTTCCTTTGGTGGGCCCTATGCCCTTCAGGTCAACACGGTCTTGGTTTCAGAACCAGCTACTAATTTTTTGGAGAATTATTGTCTCAAGTTACAAGAAAATCAACTTAGGCCCGGTTCACATCTGCGTTCGGGTTTCCATTTGGGGAATGAGGAAACATGCGGCGAGGAAAGTGCAGCTTGCTTCGTGCGGAAACTGAGCGGAAACCACACGGACCCCATTATAGTCTATGGGGTCCACGGGATTCCCAGGTAACCGCTTTTTTATGCGGACTCCCCGAACGGAAACCCGAACGCAGATGTGAACCGGGCCTTACAATGGTCATCTTAGAACAAATGAATGTTATGTGAGGGACCACTGTAATAGTAAGTGCACTGCAAGAAAACTTTACATAATATTTCACTATATAAAATCATAAATCTTTTTTTTTTTTTTTTTTGATTGAGTTCACACGAACATGAACTTTTTGCTATAATTTTCTGTGACATTTAGCAGAGACACAGTATAATATGAGTCATGGCAGTAAAAAAAATTAAATCAGATTAAAAAAAACAGAAGAGTTGGCAGTTTGGCAGTTTTTAACTGTGATTTTATTCTATATTTCCTGGCATCATGTGGTTATTATGTCCCTGGCAGGCTGTTGAGCCGTAGAGCTGATTTCTGTTTCAATATTATCCTCATTGTGGTTAATGATAAAGTTCACCATACGCTGATACATTCACTGTTCTAAACATAGTGAGGACAGTAAATATTTAATATTCTGTATGAGAAAAGTAAACAGATTTTGTAATACATGACAATGCTATCACATGTCAATTTACAGTATTTTAATGTTAATAATACAAGTTACGAGGCATACATACAGTATAAATATGCAATACTACTGCAATACCATCCAGATGACTATTAGAGAGTGATGTGCAGCAGCATGTTAGAACTTAATTTTACATTTGCGCTGGTGGTTGGTTTTTTTTTGGTCTGTTGGAGGACCAAAAGAACAGAAAAACAGATTTGTTCTATGTTGGGTACAAAGAGAGCCCCGTGGGACCCCATTGACTAAAATGGGGTCCGTTGAGTTTCTTTTTTAACTGAAATTGCTACAAAAAAAGTTGGACTTGCAGGACTTTGGCGATTTTTGATGGATCTGCGCCGGAGACTCTGATGTGGATGTGAACGTAGCCTTAGTAAAAATGCCAATTTCCATATGGGCATATCTGAAAAGGTACTGTAATTACAAGTCCTGTAATATCATGGCACTAGCTTTAAGTCCAGATCTTGATAGCCTATCCTTGAATGAGAACATTTACAGTTGACAAATTCATTTGTATAAATTCAGTAGTTACCCAAATAATGTAGATTGCATTGCTAATATTGTGCTGATCCTTAACAAGTTGTCAATCACTTTGTAAGGGTGGAGTAAGCAGAATTCAAAGGCTTTCTCCATGATTCCTAACAACATTTACACAGTTGCTAACATGAAAATATTATTGAAAAAAAATATTTTTACATTGAGTCTTCTCTTGAACATGTTCAAAGTGCAGGAGAGTATCCCTCTCTAACTGCCCTGCTTCAGAAGAGAATCTACACTGAGCTCAAGTACAGAGCAGTATCTGTGTAGATATACAGAGCAGGAATCAGCAGTGGGAACCCCTCGTCCAGCGGGGCCCTACCCTGCTAGGCATTAAACTGTCAATAATCTTATACAGAAATGCCCACTGATTAACAGGAGCCCTTTTATGTGAAATGTATTTGTTGACAAGCATGATGAATTTTGCTAATAGCAACTTGAATAAGTGTGCATATATACTGCTCTCGAACACAATACAGGCTTCAACTCAGGATCAGTTCAATATATTTAAGTAATGAAATTTATTTACAAAGTCCAGTAACATTTTATACAGTTTACTAGAGATGGTCGAACCTCTAAAGATTTGTTCTGTGTTTGGCTCAAACATTCATTTTGGGTCAAAAAAGTTTGTCATGAACTGGATCATTATACTCTAGGGCAGGGGTAGGCAACCTTTTTTGTTCGGCGTGCCGATTTTAATAAAAAAAAATCAAAGATGAGGTACTCGGAGTGCCGGTCAATAACTGTAAGTCTGACGACCCCTAAACTAAAGTCATATACCACAAACCATAACACAGAAATGCTGCCACCAGATGCTTTAGGACACATGCGTTTACTGCTATTTCCTGGGACGCTCCTGTACTTTCTGATTAGAAGCAATGAAAGTCCATGTACATCCCGCAATTAGTGATAAATGTACTTGTCCAGGAGCACCGTATGGCAGCAGTCTTATGGTGAAAACACACTATGAATCTGGATGCAGCTATATTTGGAACTTTTTCATTCGATGTAAAACTGGTGCATTTTTGCACAAAAAAAAACAAAGCCTGAGTTTTCTGTGCAAAAACACATCCTTAATATAGAAAACACACCATTATACAGAATAATGTCCCATAGCGGCCCCTGCACATGGTATTATGCTCCATAGTGGCCCCTGCACACGGTATATGTCCCATAGTGGCCCCTGCACATGGTATATGTCCCATAGTGGCCCCTGCACACGGTATTATGCTCTATAGTGGCCCCTGCACACGGTATTATGTCCCATAGCGGCCTCTGCACACGGTATTTGTCACATCGCTGCCCCTGCACACAGTATTTGTCCCATAGCGGCCCCTGCACACAGCAATATGTCTCATAGCGGCCCCTGCACACGGTATTATGCTCCATAGTGGCCCCTGCACATGGTATATGTCCCATAGTGGTCCCTGCACACGATATTATGCTCTATAGTGGCCCCTGCAAACGGTATTATGCTCTATAGTGGCCCCTGCACACTCACTAGCTATTATTATACTGTGGAGTCTCTTCAGACCACAGAGTATAATAAGTGGAGGGCAAAGAGAGGTGATAAAACATAAAAAACAATGTTACTCACCATTCCACGCTCCGCAGCCGCTCTGCATCTTCGGGCGCTTCTACCTGTAATCAGCGACCGCTCATTGAGTCTCAGGGGTCACGTCGCATCATTATGCGTAATGACGTCAGACGCAGACGCGACCCCTGAGGCCCTGTCAGCTGACTTCAGGCAGAAGCGCCTGAAGAGTACACAGCAGCTGCAGAGCGCGGAATAGTGAGTAACGTTGTTTTTTATGTTTCATCACCTCCCCGGGAGCTCCGCTTATTATACTCGGGGGTCTGAAGAGACCCCACAGTATAATAATAGAAGTTTCGTTTCGGCCGTGTTTGGTCCGATCGAAACTGCTGGGTGAGGAGTCCGCTGCCGTGCCAGGGAAATAAGCCTCGCGTGCCAAGAGTGGCACGCGTGCCATAGGTTGCCAACCCCTGCTCTAGGGTCTCTTCAAACCACAGATTATAATAGGTGGAGGCCCAGGAGAGGTGTGGAAAAAACAGTTATACTCACCTTCTCTCACCTCTTCTGGGCATCCCTCTGGGTTCTCTTCTGGCCTCCTGGGTGACATCATGTGCTCCAGGGTCACTGCTGAGGCCTGTGATTGGGCCACAGCAGTCACATGGGGTGCTCTGATGTCAAAACGCTACGCAAGCATCATGGTGGCAGTGTGAACCTTACAACCGCTGAGGCCCAATCACAAGCCTCAGTGGTGAGTATGTCTCTATGACATCAACCTGGAGGTCGGCAGAGGACCTAAAGAGAGCCCCACACACTGCAAGGATGCCCAGAAGAGGTGAGGTAAGATGAGTATAACTTTCTTTTTTTACACCTATTCTGAGCCTCCATCTATAATTTCACTTCCAGTTTGCATGTGACAAATCCCCAAAGTTTCGAGTCAAATGTGGTTAGATCTGAACTGGTTCGCTCGTCTGTGCAGTTTATACCCATATAAAGTATTTACTGGTATACATAAGGAAATCAATACTGTAAGTAGCAAAAATTGCAGCTCCTACAGTGCTGGCCAAAAGTATTGGCACCCCTGCAATTCTGTCAGATAATACTCAATTTCTTCCAGAAAATGATTGCAATCACAAATGCTTTGGTAATAATATCTTCATTTAATTTGTCTTCAATGGAAAACCACAAAAAGAATTGTCAAAAAGCCAAATTGGATATAATTCCACACCAAACATAAAAAGGGGGTGGACAAAAGTATTGGCACCCTTTGAAAAATCATGTGATGCTGCTCTAATTTGTGTAATTAACAGCACCTGTTACTTACCTGTGGCACATAACAGGTGGTGGCAATAACTAAATCACACTTTCAGCCAGTTGAAATGGATTAAAGTTGACTCAACCTCTGTTCTGTGTCCTTGTGTGTACCACATTGAGCATGGAGAAAAGAAAGAAGACCAAAGAACTGTCTGAGGACTTGAGAAGCAAAATTGTGAGGATGCATGAGCAATCTCAAGGCTACAAGTCCATCTCCAAAGACCTGAATGTTCCTGTGTCTACCGTGCGCAGTGTCATCAAGAAGTTTAAAGCCCATGGCACTGTGGCTAACCTCCCTAGATGTGGACGGAAAAGAAAAATTGACGAGAGATTTCAACGAAAGATTGTGCGGATGGTGGCTAAAGAACCTCGACTAACATCCAAACAAGTTCTAGCTGCCCTGCAGTCCGAGGGTACAACAGTGTCAACCCGTACTATCCGTCGGCGTCTGAATGAAAAGGGACTCTATGGTAGGATCCCCAGGAAGACACCACTTCTGACCCAGAGACATAAAAAAGCCAGGCTGGAGTTTGCCAAAACTTACCTGAGAAAGCCAAAAACTTTTTGGAAGAATGTTCTCTGGTCAGATGAGACAAAAGTAGAGCTTTTTGGGAAAAGGCATCAACATAGAGTTTACAGGAAAAAAAAAGAGGCCTTCAAAGAACACGGTCCCTACAGTCAAACATGGCGGAGGTTCCCTGATGGTTTGGGGTTGCTTTGCTGCCTCTGGCACTGGACTGCTTGACCGTGTGCATGGCATTATGAAGTCTGAAGACTACCAACTAATTTTGCAGCATAATGTAGGGCCCAGTGTGAGAAAGCTGGGTCTCCCTCAGAGGTCATGGGTCTTCCAGCAGGACAATGACCCAAAACACACTTCAAAAAGCACTAGAAAATGGTTTGAGAGAAAGCACTGGAGACTTCTAAAGTGGCCAGCAATGAGTCCAGACCTGAATCCCATAGAACACCTGTGGAGAGATCTCAAAATGGCAGTTCGGAGAAGGCACCCTTCAAATCTCAGGGACCAGGAGAAATTTGCCAAAGAAGAATGGTCTAAAATTCCAGCAGAGCATTGTAAGAAACTCATTGATGGTTACTGGAAGCGGTTGTTCGCAGTTATTTTGTCTACAGGTTGTGCTACCAAGTATTAGGCTGAGGGTGTCAATACTTTTGTCTGGCCCATTTTTGGAGTTTTGTGTAAATTGATCAATGATTTGACTTTTTTTTCATTCTCTTTTGTGTTTTTTCATTGCAAGCAAAATAAATGAAGATATTATTACCAAAGCATTTGTGATTGCAATCATTTTCTGGAAGAAATTGAGTATTATCTGACAGAATTGCAGGGGTGCCAATACTTTTGGCCAGCACTGTATGTCTGTTAACTAATTTTTCAGGGCTGATTTTTAAAGAAGAAATCTAAGCAGTTACGGAGACTGTAAAGCTTCATGCACTACTGGACAGAGGACTCTGCTGTGGTCATGTCAGTGCCACAGTGCCATATAACAGCACTAACCCCACTTGAAGTAATGCTGCAGGGAAGAATAGCTCTGCTATATTATGCCCCAAAACAAAATATACTATGGTCCAATAGAGGTCTTTAGGTATTGTATCATGGTTATGTACAATTTAGAGGTTGTATGGAAATGTAGTAAACTTATATGAATGAGCACTTAGTTATAAAAAACAGAGATACCCTATAATTCCCGTTTTGGTATGAAAACTGATTTAGGCTAAGGTCCCACGTAGCGAGACGCAGGAAAAACACATTGCATTTTTTTCTGTAGTTCTTTTCACAGAAGGTCCGCTGAGTTTTCCTCTGCAAACTTTCTGTCCCAATTATACCTATACTGAAAACGCCAGCGTTTCCTTTAGGTATAATTGACATGCTGCGTTTTACACAAACACAACGGTTTTTGAAATCGAGCATTTCCGCTGTGGATATTTTTCTGCAATGTGTGGATAGGATTAGCCAGAATCAATGTGTCAGTGCTAATATAATACGGTAGTTATAAATCGAGACAGTATGCTGAAGATAAAACTATAACTTATAGCTATTTGCCTTCAACAGTTTATTTCATAAATGTTTTTTTCAGTATCAAAAACAAATAGCAAAATTCCCTGCTCATTTCCATTTTGCATTGATTTACTGAGGAATTTCCTTTAGGCCTTGCTTCATTACTGGGTCTAAAGTTCAGGGTGTGTCACTGAGTAAATGTGATGTGATTCCAAAAACATAACAGATGTGGTCCAGAACTTACACATTACTCACTCTCCAAAGAGCACAAAAAATATGCAGTCTTATGCAGACCTTGTGTTATGTTCAGTTCAGGCAGGGTTCACACTACCGTTGGCTTCCGTTATGAAGGTGTCCGTTAACAAAAAAAAAACAAAACGGACACCCATTATAACAGACATTAACGGACACTAACTGATGCTAACTGATGTTAATGTGTCCGTTTTTTTAACTGATCTAATTAATGGATCAGTTAAAAAAACGGACACATTAGCATCAGTTAGCATCAGTTAGTGTCCGTTTTTTAACACTGTCCGTTTTTTTTTTTTTTCTTGTTTCTGCTTTCTGAGCATGCGCAGAAGATAAAACGGACATAAAATAACGGACAGTAACTGATGGCTATAAGTCCGTTACCCATAGACTTCAATGTTAAAAAAATAACAGATACTTGCTGTCCGTCAAGAATCCGTTTTTCCAAATGGACAAAAAAGTCCTGCATGTAGGATTTTTTGTCCGCGGAAAAAAACGGACTTCTGACGGACTGGGTGTAAACGGACACAAACGGACACTAACAGACACAATATAAAAACCCATTGAAATGAATGGAAATTTTTACGGATTTCTGACGGTTCAGCTAGTGTCCGATGCTAAAATCTTGTAATGGACAATAGCAACGGACACTACTGACGGTCACTAACGGTAGTGTGAACGCCCCCTTACAGAGCCTATGAAAACTATTCATATTTACTGTGTAACAATATTGTGGATTTAAAACATTTATTAAAGATTTATGGTTCTGCATATATATTTCTGTATAACAAAATGTTATAGAACTTACTAATATCCATTAGTACAGGATGTACCATGTGATATTTTAGTTTTTCTTTTTTAATAAATTTGCAAAAATATCTACATTTCTGGGTTTTTTCTGTCAAGATGGGGTGCTTAGTGTACATTAATGAGAAATAAAATGAACTTTTTTGCTTTCAGCAAATGACTGCAATGAAACAAAGAGTGAAAAATTTTAAGGGGTCTGAATACTTTCCGTACCCACTGTATCTGGGATGACCAGTGTGATCAGAATTTAATTTGGGTCTGAATATATTTTGGGATCTGGGGTCTGAAATTATGTTTGTCTGAATTTTGAAAAATGTTTGAGTAAGGCAGTCCTCCCACTCCATTTATTACTTTACCTGTCTTTGAACCCACTCAAACTTTATAGTTCCAATGTACTTCTTTAACCCTTTAACTTGCTATGTAGTACTCAATGTTCAGGAGATGTCCTCCCACCCCCCCCCCCATGGTTCCCCTATGATGATGGTGTGGGGTCCGAGTGGTTGCCATGGCAGTCAGGAGGCCAATTAATTAAATAAAAAAGTACAGGGGATCAAGCAATTCCAGGTTCAAGTCGCCTTGTGGGACAGTAAAAAAAAAAAAAAAAGGTCAAGGTAAAAAAGTTTTTTTTTTTTTTGTGTAAAAAAAAAGTAATTAAAAATTGAAAAAACATTCCTATTCAAAAAGAAATAATGTAAATAATAGACAAAGACAAGACAAGACCAGACAAAGATGCCTTAATGAGTGAATGCCATAAAAACAGAATGTAAAAAATAATTATAGAATTGTATGTTTTTGTCACATGAACTCCCCAAAAACAATAATAAAAGCTAATTAAAACATTATATGTCACCTAAAATGATGTCAACTAAAAATACAACTTGTCGCGCAATAAATACGCTATGTTGACAGAAAAATAAAGTTATGAATTTTAGAAGGCAGAAATGAAAAATATGTAAAAAAAATTGCCAAGCCTTAATACCCAGACTACCCTGGGTCCTTAAAGGATTAAAATTATATAAATTCTGGCTGCTTGCAGTCAAATCTAATTTAATTTACATATAGTTAACATTGAGTTTAAGAAAGAAATCTATGTACCCTATACTGCTAAACTCCCCCAGTGGGGTGTTATGAATTTTGAAACCAGATTTGAAAAAAATGCAAAAAATGCCATACCTTAATACAGTAATTACCCTACGTCCTTGATGCTAAGGCCCCACTTGACGTCCTGCAGCCATAAAGCGCTGTGGGAAAAACCGCGGCAGGATCGCATTGCGGTTCTTTCCGCAGCGCTTTAGACAGAAAGTTTGCAGAGGTTTCCTCTGCGGACTTTCTGTTTCAATTATACCTATGGGGAAACTGCCGGCGTTTCCGTAGGTATAATTGACATGCTGCGATTTCCAAAACTGTGCCGGTTTTGGAAATCGCCGCGTATCCGCAGCGCAGGAAAATCAAAGCACTTACGCCATGTGGGGCCCCGGCCTAAAGGATTAAAAGTATTGATTACATTCTGGCTTGCAGTCAACTCTCATTTAAGTTGCCACTTCTAGCTCCCATTAATCTCAGGAAATAAATACAAGACTTCCGGGAGCCGGAACATCATATTATTTGCATCTTAGGCTAAGGCCCCATGTAGCTGGCCACAGCGAAAAAAGTGCTGCAGGAAAAACCACAGCGGAAACACATCACAGTTTTTCCCGCAGCGATTTTCACAGAGAGTCCGCAGAGCTTTCTTTTTTGCTTCAATTAGATCTATAAGGAAACCGGCAGCATTTCCATAGGTATAACTGACATGCTGCAATTTCCAAAAACACAACGGTTTTGGAAATCGCAGCATTTCCACTGCGGGCATTTTTCTGCAATTTTAAATTCTTAAAAAATCAGACAATATGATTTTCTAGATATGTTTTCTCATTTTGTCTCCTATAGCTGAGGTCTACCTATGATGACAATTATAGGCCTCTCTCATCTTTTTAAGTAGGAGACCTTGCACAATTGGTGGCTGACTAATTACTTTTTTCCCCACTGTATGTTGCCAAGCAGACCACCTTAAAGAGGACCTTTCACCACCTTAACCAACTCAAGTTCTTAGTATCTGTTAATAGGCACCGCTCCATTCTGGCACAGTATTTTCTCTTTAGCGTCCACCATTCTCAGAGGCAGTTAGTGTCAGATCTCAGAATCATAGTGCTTGCCTGCTCCTGCCTGACACCACCCTCCTGACAGCACTGAGAATAAATAGTATATGAGGCGTCAAAAGTAACAGCATTGATTGCTTAGGAATGGTGGGGGCTAGAGAATGGATCAGCCCCTATTAAATTACGCAAAGAGCTGGACTTGTTGGAGGTGGTGAAAGGTCCTCTTTAACACACCAGTAAAAAAAACTTAAGGTACTTTAATTTGCATTCAACATATGCACCCCTACATAGTTTTCCTTCAGGAGACTCACTGGGTGAAAGATAAACTTCCCATACTTAGAAATGGACATTATAGTAATTGCATTAAAGAAAGAAGAAGAGAGCTGTAGACTATTCCATTCAAGAGGTATACTCAGACAGGTTCCTTTTGGCAAGGCTCTTATTAATAATGTCCCCTATTGTCTGTTGAATATTTATGCACCTAATATGCCCAATCATTCCCTCTTTCTGAAGCTATTTGACAAAAATCATGTGGGGCAACGAGCTAATTTAATAGTAGGGGGTGACCTTAATACTATTGCAGATCTTTATTTAGACAGGTCGATGTTCCCCCTCAAATTCAGGTCCCATCACCTTCTATCGTCTACCTTCTCGAGAAATTGAATCTTGTTAATGGCACCCTGTGGGCAGAATTTACTTTTTATTCCAAGGTTCATAATGTGTAGCCCCATAAAGACTACTGCTTATTATCTGATGCACTACCACCCATGATACACAGCATTGATATCCTTCTCTCTGCTATATCTGACCATGCCTCCATTAGGTAGCCTTGTAGAGTAGGAAAGTTAGTGGCTGCCATACACGCAGCTGTTTTTCCCAGGAATCCAATTTACCTATCAGCATATTTTTGGGCATATGGAAGGAAACCCACACAATCACAGGCAGAACATACAAATGCCATGCAGATGTTGCTTTTGATCAAATTCGAACCCAGTGCTACAAGGGAACAGAGCTGGCCATGCTGCCCCTAGACCTAGGGCAGACTAAATCATTCTCCTCTAGATGGGGTTTCCCTGCTTATCTTTACTATTCTGATGAACTTAAGAAATATCTTAAAACACATTTGGAGACCTGCCTAGGTGACAATGTTGGTCATTTAGAGATTATTTATTTTGGGTGGCGGGAAAGGCTGTCTTGAGGGGACACGTCTTTTAATATGTAGCCAGGAAGAAAAAAAAACAACTTATCGCACCTTTACAACCTTTGGGTTCATGGTGTCTTACACTACTGGGGCATAGAGGAAATTGGATTGCATTAGTGGGTGCGCATGCAAATTTTCAAAAGAGATATTGTGCAAATTGAAACATAGGAAAAACTGTAACTCTGTAAAGTGTTGGCTTTATGAGTGGCAAATTATGCATTAAGATGGTTAATTGTGGCTGACACTGTCGGGACAAAGAGAACACTGCATGATGTTGATGAGGTCGTAAAATTTTTAAATAAAGGGCTCAGACTGTGGTTGAAACTATGGGGGCAATGTTGCAATTGGATAATAAAACATTTCTATTTTTGAGGGGGGGGGTCAAAGGGAGGTAAATCCTAATGTTTCCTACAGGGCCCTATCCCCTATCCCCTACTTCAGAACTACACACTATGTACAGTATATGTGACACATACTCCAGTTTTTTGGCCAAGTGCTCTGGATCCCCCAGCACCTCGTAAAACTATATCCATTTTCTCAGGATGCTGATACGGATGGAACCTATATGGTCAATGTAGGGTGGTGATATTGTTCTTTGTATAATAGTTTTTATTCAGTAACAGCATGGTGATATTTATTCTTTAGATAGTGGCAATGGTGTGGTGATATTATTTAGACTTTTTATAGTGGTATCATCATTCGTAATATTGGTCTTTGTACAGTGGTCCTGATAAAGTGGTATTATTTGATACCTATATCTGTACATAAATTATTTTTTGTGCTCATTTGGGGGGGGGGGCTGTTCCTTGGGGCTCCTGATCATTTACGACCCTAGAAATGACCTTGTAAGCTCAGGAGATAAGCACTGCAGCATCTTCACTGTTTGCTCCAAGTTTACAGCATGCTGAATAAATATTAGACAGCATCAGTAAATGTGGGTCATAGCGTTTTCATAGTTCATCATGAAGCACTTCTCTACACACACACACAGTAAAAATCATGAAATAAGCTTTACTGATGCCAGAGCAATAGGACTTACTTGTTAAAGCTTCCAGAAGTGTTTGCTGCTTTATATATACAAGTATGTGATCTTCAGTGTTTTCTGTAACAATAGCTGGAGCAGAAACTATATTTCTTTTACTTCTTATCTTGGTGAGTGGACAAAACAAACAAAACTGAAAATAAATAACTACACAAAACAAAAATAAAAGATGGCGGAAAAAGGTTACAGGACAAAAAAAAGGGTGAAAAGGAAGACAAGCTTAAATATAGTTGTGTAGGAAAGAGAAGAAAATAATACTAGGATGAGGATAAGTAAAATAATAGGCTGGAACATCTGGGAAGGTAAATACAGAGACAGAAAGATTTATTCACTCACAGTGCTGCCAGCAATAGACCGTACACATGAAAATGTAACAGTGCTGCATTTCAACCATTTACTGTAGGTAAGAACACAGACATCTATTTATCATTTCACAGGATGTTTCAAAATCTGCAAGATAATTCCTTGAATAGTTTCCTGAGCAAAGCAGAAGAAATAGAAAACAGGTCATACCATTACTTCAATGTTAGAGGAGAACTAGAAGTTTAATTTAAAAGAGCTCTAGGCTGAAGGACACACAGGGCAAATTCATCAGCGACTAACCCGATGCAACGTACACTACCAATGTAATGGATAAGAGTTAAATAAGTCTCATATACTAAGCAAAATGAGGCAGAATTCTAGCATACTTTGCACCAAACAACACTATAAACTTTATAGACACTTTTACAGCTTTTCCAAAAAAGAGGCATTTCTTATTGGAAATAGAAGTGGCTTCTGGAAAGAGGGTTGGGCCTAAGTTATGATATTGTTTGGCCAAAAATATGCTAATTTTTTCTGGATTTTTCTGGTGTAAACTAAGCCAACAGGAGGTGCAAAGTTAGACTAGACCAGGGGTAGGCAACCTTCGGCACTCCAGCTGTTATAAAACTACAACTCTCAGCATGCATATTTGCTCTGCTGTTCTTGGAACTCCCATGGAAGTGAATGGAGTATGTTGGGAGTCGTAGTTTCACAGCAGTTGGAGGGCCGAAGTTTGCTGACCCCTGTACTACAGTCTTGAAGTGCAACAGATTTATCAAAAAGCATCAGACACTTTGATAAATCTGGCGCAGTTTATAACAGTCTATTCTAAGGTTAGATTTACACAAAAGAGGTGCAAAATGGCTTTGAAAAACATCCATTTTTCACATCCATCTTGTACCTTAGGGGCACCTGTTTTCACGGATTCCCCATACATCTGAGTGTATGGAGGGATCTGTGACAACAGACAAAAATAGGACAAAGGACCCTCAAAATAACTAACATGTGAATAGGCCCCATTCACTGACATTGAAATTAATGCTGTCAGTACTCACTGTTGTGTGAATGTAGCCTAAGTTTTCGCAGTCTAACTTTTAAACAGGATTAGTAAATCTGTCTCACTGTGTCTAAAACCCTCAGCTCAAAATGTCTTGCGTTGTTGGTTTTGAACCTACAGCGCGTCACTGCTATGGGTTCCGCCATGGATTTCATTCTTTGCAATGTATTTGCCTGTAACTTCAAGCCTGGACACTTTCAATTGAAGAAAGCTACTAAAACATTTTAGCCTTTTACCATAACATTTCTGCTTTTTCTCAAGAAACAATAAAACATGTCAGGTGATTTTGGGCCACTAAATCACCAGCATGCTGTTACTCAGGTTATTGTCTCAAACCTATGTAACTTACAGCTGTCCATTCCTACAATGTGTAGAAAAGTTATACTTAACCTTTAGATAAGTCCAGTAGTATACTTAAGAGCATTGCTATGAAGCAAAGTCTACAGTACAGAGCTCAGCTTCAATTACACAATGTACATGTACTGATGTTCTGAAGCCAACTCCTGGACTCATCTGCTAGTGAATTACAACTTTATTTTTGAGACCCTAAACCCCAGCTGCATAATAGCATTCTGCCAGTGCTTTATCAATTGAACCTGATGAGTTAGTCCCTGCACTGTAAAGGCATCTGGTAAAATCCAAAAATTAGGATAGTGATAAAACAAATTATTAAAAGATTAAACAAAATGTTATTTGTATACACTAAAATGCCCTATAAAAAAGACCAAAACGTGGGACAGGGAAATAGTGGACAACCAATCATTACTGAGAAGTAAAAAAACTGAAAACGTCTGCTTTGAGCAAATCTTGGAAATCTAAGGACTAAGTGAGAGGTAGTGCCAACTATCTTTATAATACATACTAGATTTCATTCCCTAGCCACCAATTTGGAAAATCTTTTGGTGGCTTGTTGCCAGCATTTTATCTTCTATTATTAATTCTTTTTGTAATTTACTACATTATTTTACTCATTTAACCATGCTGGTGTTTTTTACTGAAGACAGAATTTCTCTTGTGAAAGGTTCTCATACTACAGGGTAGGCCATATGTATGGATACACCCAGATACCATTGTTTTTCTTGTGCAATTTTCCATGTGTTTGATGTGTCACATGACCCCCTTCCCATTGAAAAAAGTAAAGTTGAATCCAGAATGGCGGCTTTGCAGATGGCTGCCATGGGCGTCACCCGGCCTCAAATGTTTCCCCCCCTCCCATGTACTAATATGCCACAAACGGTAAGGTGATAGCAGCAATATCTTCCATTTTATCTGGGTGTATCCATACTTATGGCCCACCCTGTACACTTGGTTAACTTACTTATTTTTTTTTTTTATTTATTTCAGTTGCTAAGAGAAGCCCCAACAATGCATCACCTTGCCCACTTTGAAGGTTCACTACACCTGCACATCATGAGCTGTCCAAGAATCTGTATAAAAACATATTTCTTCTGCTGGCTATTTCTGCCATAGAGAGTATCTTTTAAGCTAAGGCCCCAAGTAGTGAAAACTGCAGTGGAAACGCATCGTGTTTTTTTCCGCAGTGTTTCTCATTGCGTTTTTGCTGCGTGTTTCTCTGCGGATTTTCTACCCTAATAAAACCTATATTGAAAACGCCAGTGTTTCCACAGGCATAATTGACATGCTGTGGTTTTCAAAAACAGCTTTCCTACAGCAGATTTTTATTTCTGCATTGTGTAGATGGGATTAGCCAGAATCTCATTCACTTTGCAGGTACTGTAAAACGCAGTGTTTTTTGCTGCAACGGCAAAAACGCTGCGTTTTCGCAATGTGGGTCTTCAGCCTTATAAAGGTCACTGAGTGAGTCACCACACCTCTCCATGGAGAAGTCCATGAATTTAACAACCATAAGATATACTGTGAGACCCCCAAATAAGCAGTCTCATAATATGAGATTGGTCAATCTTTAAACTAAATCTGAAGTCTAATTTTTTGGCTAGAAGTTCATTAAGCAAACACAAACATATGCCATGTGTTAATAAATTCATGAGTGCATTGTTTTAACACTATATACTATGGTAATCCTTAACCAGTATTGGTGTGGTTGTGTAGGATTAGAAAAATCGATTCACCATTGATCATGGAGAAAAACGGCATGTTGTTACTTCAGTTATCATAATATAAATATCTGTCACATACAGTACAGGTTTTGGTGCTACTACTACTCATTTCCTTTTTAAGGAGAGACTAGCTTAGTATCATTGCACTAAGACTATGTTCAGAATTGTCTTGTGTTTTCTGTTCATAACAGAAGTCACAACACTCTGCAAGATCTGTTGTACAACTAACACTACTAGTGTTTGAAAGACTTCACTGACTTGTCTAAAGCAAACCTGTCAAGTTTTTTTTTCTAACCCTATATAGGCCACAGAATAGGCAGCCCTAAATAGTTACAAGGTGCGGGACCCACTTGAGATAGTAATGTTGTGACCGGTTTTGGTCATGCTCATGTCAAGTGTGACTGACAGCTGTCACAACATGACTAGTTCAAGTTAGTCCCTGCACCCTGTGACTACTTAGGGTTCATTTGCATACATCTTTCTCAGCTTTTAAGGCTGAGGTTCCACATTGAGGAAACACAGCTTTTTTGTTGCCATTTTGCTGCAGTTTTTTGAGCCAAAGCCAGGAGTGGATTGAGCTGAAGGTAGAAGTATAAATTCTTCCTATATATTTCCCATTTCTTTTGTAGCCATTCTTGGCTTTGGCTAAAAAAAACGCAGCAAAATCTGCAACAAAAAAGCTGCATTTCTGCGAAATAAGGCCTCAGCCTAAAAGTTATAACTTTACTTTTTACAGTAAAAAAGCATAGCTAGGAGAAGCATAGGAAAGGTGGTAACTTAAAGTTATCTATGCTGGGGCCTCCTTTATGGGGGGTTTTCTAGGTTCATTGATCGGTGAGAGTCCGACAGACAGCACCCACACCAATTAGCTGTTCTCCACAGCAGCCAGAACTAATACATCAAACAGACCTAGAAGCACAGCTCTGTTCTCTGTGAAGTGGCTAGGCTGAGGTACGGAAGCTTAACTCTCATTCAAGTAAGTGGGCATTGAGTTGCTATGGCTACCACACAGACAGAGCTGAGAACAGTTAATCTTGGGGGTGCTGGGTGTCAGACTCCCATTGATCTGAGGTCATTAGTATTTGTTAACCCAGAAAACCTCTTTATGCATGCTCAATCAGTTGCTTCTGTATTTTCTTTATTTCCCAAGGACTTCAATGAAGAGAGTCTGTGTATAAGTGGAAAACTCTCAAGTGGAAACAAGGGTATGGGCTTTCACATGCTTTGAATAGGTGGAGATGCCTGATGCAAAGTTTTCCCCACAAATATTTATGGCATATTAAATTGAGGAGAGTTTTATTTTTATTTTTATATATATTATATACATTAACCTGTTTTACTTCAGTAAAAAAAAAAAAACCCTCCTTAAAGGGCTTTTACTAAGCAACGCCAGGGAGAGTCCATCCTATACACACTGTGTATTGCCAGTATGTACAGATGTAGTAGATGCCAAAGGGGAGGGTCACTACAAATAACTGTCTCTGGTTTTATAGTACCTATATAGGAGGATATTAAAGGAGATGCCTGGAAGGAGGTAAATAATGTATTACAGCACCTTAGCTACCTATAAGTGTAGTTTACTTTTATTAGAACAATATAAATCATAAACTGTTGTATATATTCTTAATTAATGGGATCTCTTCATGTGGCCTACTTTAGAAACTGTAAAAATCCTGGTCATTCTATAGAGGGTCTGTGAGCACAATAATCACTAAAGTATCGCCAACACGCAGAGCAGTTTCCAACACTACAGATGCACCAATGTGTGTAGCAGGCATCACACACAGAACAGAAGGGCCTATGTCTCAGAGAATTTGTACTTGGCATTAACACATGCTGAAAGACAAAGAATATGTGAACAGACATGAACATATTATATGTAAAATTGTGATGTGAGAAAGAACATACCTGACTGACTGAAAGAGGATCATCTGCACTCCTGTCTTCTGAAGACTTTGGAACCTCAAGTCGATCTATAAAGGTTTGAAGTTCTTTTCTAAAAGCCTTCATCTGTGCATTGATACGGTAGAGTAGCTCATGTTCTCTTATCCTGCCTCCCTCATCCTCCTCATCCATGAGTCCAAACAGATCACCATTGGCCACATAAATCCGAGCTTCAGTGATGATCGTGCTTGTATCTGATATAAGACGGTCAATTGTCTTTCCCAATCGCTCAGCTTCAGATCGAATGTCTTTCATCTGTTGTCGCTCAGCAAAGTTCTTTTGCCAGACACTAGTGGAAGGATAAAATGACCTAGTAGGAGTAAGGCAGCGAATATTGCGCACCTCTTCTGAGTCACTTTCACCACCAATAGGGCCTTCTCGCTTTCTATGGGGAGGTCGAGAATCATCATCACTTTCTTTTTTACCTGCATCACTTTCTGCATCACTGTCTCTGGGGCTTCCTCGGATTCCTAAATGAGAGGCTAGGTCATACCGTTGCATGTTAGACATGAGGACTCTATTCTCATACTGGAGCTGCATAACTTTGCCGCTTAGCTCATTGATCTGCAAACGTGCAGTTTTGAGCTCTTCTTGCAATGCTTCAGTCTTCACATTGTCAGTATGACGAGAACTATCATGTGTTCCAGATTTAAATTTATACTTGTTCAGTTCTGCTGTTATACGTTTGTTCTGTTCTTCTAAGTCAGAGAGGTTCCGTCGCAGGAGTTCAGCCTCATCTTCCACAAGCTGCAAATGCTGTCTCAGCTCTGAGACAGATTCACTCTGCTCCCTTGGGATTGAGTTTGAAGCTCCAGAGTAATCATCGCCTCTTAAGTCATCTAGTTCAGCTTTCAAGCCTCTATTTTCTACTTCTAACTCGACTATCTTTCTTCCAAGTATGTTAGCTTCCTCTTCAACCAAACGAAGTCGAAGTTTCAATTCCGCTTCTCTTGTGGTGGGTGGTCCACTTGCCTCTCCTTTTGGTAATGGACTATCAAGGTCACCATAGAAGGACCTGTATTTCTGAAGTTCATGTTCAAGTCTGTCTTTATCTTTGTCAATCTTAGCCATTTTCTTTCTCATTAACATTGCTTCTTCTTTAACAAATTGTAATTGACACTTCAAGTCTTCACTGTCCTCCTCATCACAAAAAGAGACAAAACTGTTACAAAGGCCACTAGGAAGGTGAGCAAGAGGTAGGTGGCAAATAGAAAGAAATGATAGCAGGGTGAGACCACACAGGCTTTATATGTCTATAGGCTTTAACCATGGAGACACATAAATCTGCAAATGAGCAATATAAATAAAACAATTAAAGCTTAAACATTAGAAAAGTTGTTTCATTTTACATACATTGGAGCAATAAAAAATTACTGCAAAGAAAGTTAAGACCTTTAAAAAACAAACAAAAAAAACCTAATATATTTTTGGATATTGATACAGATGTAGCAACCCAAAGCTGCACAAAGTCAACCCAAAATTCTGTAACTAGTAAAACTTCTTCACTGTGATATCTTATCACAGCAGACAACAAAAACCAACGGAAAGTCATTGAAAAATATTTTTCTAAAGACTTTTCATTTTTTTTGTTGTCTTCTATGGTGAGTTAGCACACGGCAGCAGTGTAACCAATTGCAGAAGTTCGGGTTAACTCTGCTACATCTGAATATGCAACTCTATGTCTTTTGTCTCACAAGCTTGTTCCGTCTTTTGTAATTTTAACATAATTTTACTATTTCATGCACAAATATCCTCACATTAGATTTGCACAGAACTTATATTGTATTCTAAGTAAAGGAATTCAGAGATATTTATGTACAGTTTGACAAGTTATGGGGTAAATGTCTGAGAAAAAGACACATCACTCATGATGTAATCTGCCCGTATGGTAAATATAAAAAACGAAGTCACATTTTACTTTTTGATAAAAAAATCAGAAAAAGATTGAACTGTCATTGAGAATTTTATGTTTAACCTGCTCCATTATATCTAGAATTTTTCAACCAATTGCTTCAAAGTCTTCTATACTAGTATTCATGAAAGTTGGCTTCTCAAAAATACAAAAAACTGGAATCTGGATCCCCTAAGTATGTTGGGTTCTTAGCCTTTACACTAATTATATTTTAATTCATAGTAACTAAGGAAACCGACGGAAAAAGGGACGCAATTCTAAGGCAATACATGAATGTACAGTAGCTCCTATTCGTTTAATATCTAAAGTATTCAACATACCTCTGTTGGTGTCTGGATAGCCTTCTTTTCTGATTTCTGGGCATCTTTGCTTCCTCTTCTCTTCAATGATAGCTAAGAACAAATAATACAGGACACTGTTACACAAAGTTGTCCTTAAAACTGGCATGACAGTTTAAAGGGAATCGTAGCATCTAATAGTACAAAGACCCACAGGCTGGCAGCTATTCAAGAAGCTTTTCTACTAACTCATGCACTTGTATAAGCATTGTATAAGCACTTTTTACAGTTTCTGTCATCCCAGTCCTCATGGAGTGTAAACTCGTGCAAGCAGGGACTTACTCCTAGCATTTAAGTTGTTCAGTTTTAAATGTTCTGTAAAGTTTTGTGTTTGTTTTGATATACACTCTCTGAATGTAAACTGCTACAAAACATGCTGGTGCTATGAGGGCCGGCTCCAGGTTTGTGTGGGCCCTTGGGCCACAGAGCCTCAATGGGCCACTTTTGGAGCAACCCATGGGCACTGCAGCAAAAAAAACTACAGAAATTAGTTGTTTTTTTTTTTTTGCTGAGGCGGACCTACTAGAGTGGAGTGTAATACAGTCCATTCCATACAAGTAGATAGAACCTGTTCAGACATCAGAAAGTAAAGTGGAATTTTAGGCGGACATCTGCCCTGGATTCCTCTTTATTTTCTGCCCCTCGGCTCACGGTGGTGGATACAGAGCAACAGCATGTCCTTGCATCTTTCCACCGCTGATTATGCCCAAATGAGTAGGTATAATCAATGGGGAGTCTCAAGCTGCGGCCTCCGAATCAGCTGCAGAATCCGCAGCAAGATCCAGCAGGACACTTTTTTTTCAGCATCCTGCACTAATTGTTTTCAATGGGAGGCAGAATGAGAGAATAATCTGCCGCTGACTTGGGGGCGAAATCTGCCACAAAATCAGTGCCAGATTCCACTGTGTGAACAGGGCCTGATTCTGATAACAGTCCAATTAACGTTTTCATGTGTATTAATGGAAGTGATCAATGCAGAAACTGAGTTGGCCCTCACATACATACATACATATATAAATATATACACAGATGGTATAATAAATATATACAGGGACATAACTAGCAAAGACTGGGCCACATAGCATGCATTTGACTTGGGTCCCCCCAATAGTGCCCACTTTCCTGGTCTCCACACAGTATAATGCTCCATTTAAACACACTATAATGTCTCACAGTGGCCCCTTCACACAGTATAATGTCCTATAGCGACCCCTTCACAAAGTATAATGTCCCATAGTGGCCCCTGTACACGGCATAAAGTTCCATAGCAGCCCCTCCACACAGCTTAATGTCCCATAGCGGTCCCTCCACATGGCATAAAGTCCCATAGCGGCCCTTCCACACGGCATAAAGTCCCATAGCAGTCCCTTCACAAGGTATAATGTCCTATAGTGGCCCCTCCAAACAGTATAATGTCACATAGTGGCCCCTCCAAACAGTATAATGTCACATAGTGGCCCCTCCACACAGTAAAATGTCCTACAGTGGCCCATTTCACACAGTATAATTTCTCATCGTGACCCCTGCACACAGTATAATGATCGGAGGCCTAGGGGATGTGACAAACATAAAAAAAAAATGTTACTTACCTCTCCCAAGCTCCGGCGTCTTTCCCTGCTCAGTCTTCAGGTCTCTTTGATGACGTTAGAGACTTGGGTTACGCCAGCGTCATTTTGTGTCGCGACGCCGGCCTTACCCATGTGAGGTCATTGAAGAGGGCCAAAGACAGTATGGAGTCGCATCGGAGTACAGGAGAGCTAAGTAACACTATTTATTCTGTTCGCTTACCTCCCCTGGGCCTCTGACCATCAAACTTCGGGGTCTGAACCAAACCGCCTGGCGCAAGCACGTTTTAACACATTGGTGGGCGCTGTGCAAAGGTTTCATAAGTGGGGCCCCCCATCACCACCACTTAGATATACTTGACCTGCACAAATTATAATGCCCCCTAAATGGCCCCCACATAGTATAATGCCCCTTAGTGGCTCTCACACAGTATAATGCCTCCCTAGTAGCCCCATACAATATAATGCCCCTCATAATGTCCTCTTCCAGGTTGCCCCCACATTTTCATGTCCCCCTCCAGATTACCCCCCAGATTCATGTCCCCCCACCCCCTGGTTGCCCCCACCGTGTCATGTTTCCCCTCCCCAAGTTGCCCCCACACTGTCATGTCCCCCTCAGGTTGCCCCCACAGTATCATGTCCACCCATCCCCCAGGTTGCCCCCACAGTATAATGTTCCCCCACACTGTCATGTCCCCCTCAGGTTGCCCCCCACAGTTTCATTTCCGCCTGAGGTTGCCCCCACAGTATCATGTCTCCACACCCCCCAGGTTGCCCCCATAGTGTCATGTCCCCCCTAGGTTGCCCCCACAGTGTCATGCCCCCCCAGGTTTCCCACACAGTTTCATGTCCCCCTCCAGGTTACCCCCCCCCAGATTCATGTCCCCCCACCCCTCAGGTTGCCCCCAGTATCATGTCCACCCACCCCTCAGGTTGCCCCCACAGTATCATGTCCTCCCACCCCTCAGGTTGTCCCCACAATATCATGTCCCCCCATCCCTCAGATTGCCCCCATAGTATCATGTCCTCCCACACCTCAGGTTGCCCCCCACAGTATCATGTCCTCCCATCCCTCAGATTGCCCCCACAGTATCATAAACCCAACTGTATATATCAAAGTAAAAAACAAACCTTAATATTCACCTTTCCCCGTTCCCCTGTTCAGTCCTCTCTCTGGTCCCGGAGTCTTTAAGCAGTCTCTGGACGCCGATGAGTTGGTGCAGCAAACTCAAAGGGGCCCCGGCTACCATAGGGTCAACGGTGCCTTACTTACCGATCCCCGCTCGGTAAGTAAATAGGGCCCATTACCTGCTGGGGCCCTGAGTGCTATATAAGATTATTATTACTTACTTTTGGAAACTTTTCTCTGCCCCGTGACCTATGTGACACATTCTCAAGTTGCGTCATGTGTCCAGATTGTGTTTTTAACTGCAGTAGGAAGCAGTAATGTTTTCATTCAATAAAAGGGGTTGAACTAAATTTCAATGATACACTATCCAGAGGATAGGATATAACATGCTGATCGGGGAGGGGGGTTCCAATCACAGGGAACCCTACAAAGTATGAGAATGGGAGTCCTGTTCCAACATCTGAATGGAGTGGCAAGCCAAACATTAGCACTGATGATCCATTCACTGAGTATGGAACTGTCATGAACTCTGGAAGGACCTAAGAGAATGACCAGGCTTTCTGCTGGACAAGAGAACATGACCCCCTTTTGTGATCATTGGTGGTCCCAGGAAGATCAGTAATTCCCAGAGTAAGAATTTTTTTTTTCATTCTCAGCTGATTGGGACTTTTTAAAGAACTGTTATAAGCAAGTCAACCCTTCACTGTAAAATCCATTTTGTTTTCTTCCATTTCCCTTTACATTTCAGAGCAATATTATAAAGATAAATGCAAAGGAAATATGAAAATATTTATTATGATTCAACATTAGCAATACTTTCAACTGGATTACCAGAAGAAAATATGTGACAACTAAGACTTTGGTGAGTGTGCAGAATAATCCATGAACTATTCCTGCTTAACTTTGCAAAATATATTACTGCAACATACTGACCTCCTTGAGCTTATCCAGCTCATTCTGCAGTGCCTGCTTGGCTATATCAACTTCAATTAGCTGCTGTCGTAGCTTTTCATTCTCCTCCTCTGTTTTAGTTCGCTTTTCTTCCACATTTTCCAACTCATGATGAAGTCTCACTGATACATCCTTGGCTACCTAAAGTAAGATGATTATAGAGTGATTTGTATTACTGATTGTGAGTCAAAACCCTGCATGATTCCTGATTTCAAAACATAGAAAAAGTGCAAATCTATCAATTATACAGTGGGGAAAAAAAAGTATTTAGTCAGCCACCAAATTGTGCAAGTTCTCCCACTTAATAAGATGAGAGAGGCCTGTAATTGACATCATAGGTAGACCTCAACTATGAGAGACAAAATGAGAAAACACATCTAGAAAATCACATTGTCTGATTTTTTAAGAATTTATTTGCAAATTATGATGGAAAATAAGTATTTGGTCACCTACAAACAAGCAAGATTTCTGGCTCTCACAGACCTGTAACTTCTTCTTTAAGAGGCTCCTCTGTCCTCCAGTCATTACCTGTAGTAATGGCACCTGTTTGACATTGTTATCAGTATAAAAGACACCTGTCCACAACCTCAAACAGTCACACTCCAAACTCCACTATGGTGAAGACCAAAGAGCTGTGGAAGGACACCAGAAACAAAACTGTAGACCTGCACAGGCTGGGAAGACTGAATCTGCAATAGGCAAGCAGCTTTGTGTGAAGAAATCAACTGTGGGAGCAATAATTAGAAAATGGAAGACATACAAGACCACTGATAATTTCCCTCGATCAGGGGCTCCACGCAAGATCTCACCCCGTGGGGTCAAAATGATCACAAGAACGGTGAGCAAAAATCCCAGAACCACACGGTGGGACCTAGTGAATGACCTGCAGAAAGCTGGGACTAACGTAACAAAGGCTACCGTCAGTAACACACTATGCCGCCAGGGACTCAGATCCTGCAGTGCCAGACGTGTCCCCCTGCTTAAGCCAGTACATATCTGGGCCTGTCTGAAGTTTGCTAGAGAGCATTTGGATGTTCCAGAAGAGTATTGGGAGAATGTCATATGGTCAGATGAAACCAAAATAGAACTGTTTGTTAGAAATACAACTCGTCGTGTTTGGAGGAGAGTGAATGCTGAGTTGCATCCAAAAAACACCATACCTACTGTGAAGCATGGGGGTGGCAACATCATGCTTTGGGGCTGTTTCTCTGCAAAGGGACCAAGACGACTGATCCATGTACATGAAAGAATGAATGGGACCATGTATCGTGAGATTTTGAGTGCAAACCCCCTTCCATCAGCAAGGGCATTGAAGATGAAACGTGGCTGTGTCTTTCAGCATGACAATGATCCTAAGCACACTGCAACGAAGGAGTGGCTTTGTAAGAAGCATTTCAAGGTCCTGGAGTGGCCTAGCCAGTCTCCAGATCTCTACCCCATAGAAAACCTTTGGAGGGAGTTGAAAGTCCGTGTTGCCCAGCGACAGCCCCAAAACATCACAGCTCTAGAGGAGATCTGCATGGAGGAATGGGCCAACATACCAGCAACAGTGTGTGCCAACCTTGTGAAGACTTACAGAAAACATTTGACCTCTGTCATTGCCAACAAAGAATATATAACAAAGTATTGAGATGAACTTTTGTTATTGACCAAATACTTATTTTCCATTATAATTTGCAAATAAATTCTTTAAAAATCAAACAATGTGATTTTCTGGATTTGTTTTCTCATTTTGTCTCTCATAGTTTGAGGTCTACCTATGATGTTAATTACAGGCCGGCCTCATCTTTTTAAGTGGGAGAACTTGCACAATTGGTGGCTGACTAAATACTTTTTTTCCCCACTGTATCTTATCTCTTTGTATTCTCTGTCAATCACTGGTGCAAATCACTAACCAAAACACTAACGTGTGAATAAGGCCTAATTCCTTGGGACACGTAAGGGAATAATGTATAGAGGACAGTATGGCATTAAAATTCCTGTTTCTCACTTGTCAGTCTGTCTGAAAATACAGGTTCTTTTACAAGAGACTGTATATTTGATGTCCAATTCTGCTGATGGATTTACAGGGTACAATTTTCTGCAAGCCTACTTCTGTATAAAAAAAATACACATGTATCACAAATCTGTAAAGAATAACTAGTGCAGTGAGTAGAGTACACACCCACTATATGGCCGTAATTAAAGATAATAACAAGAACTGTCTTACAAAAAATGAAAGAAAAAGGCCTCCTTGGAGCATAGGGATACTCTATCAATGTATGGCCCTATTAGGCCCTTAGACACAGGCCCTATCCCCAAAAAAACATGTGTTTGCTATTGCATGATATTGATTCATTTTTCTGATCGTAGCATGACCAGTTTTCTAGCCATAGGATTGGATAAAAAGGTCTGGTTGACTGAGGCAGAGGAGGCCTTTTCTGAGAAAAATTTTGTGCAAAAAACGTTACACCCCTTCCTTTAGTACTTCTTTTCGTGACCTTTCACAAGTGTATAAGTAGCATATTACTAATTGGTGGGAGATTCATAGTTTGGAATCATATATAAAAGGAAGGATAGTACCTAGGGGATGCTTTTACCCTCAGCAAAAGGTAGGAATCCAACTTTATTAAGTAAGTTGGAAAAAGAGGCTACAGCTAGTAACCTTCGGTTTATGAACCTACTTTTGAAGGAGGAATGAGCCCACCTTGAAGTCCTGGAGGCCCAGCTGCAGGAACAGATAGAGATTACTAAAAAGTTCCAGTCTTAAGCAGAGTCCTCTGATTTGTAAAGTGCTGCGGAATATGTTGGAGCTATATAAATAAAGTTATTATTATTAGTCTACTACCAAAGAAACACTACTACAAATACACTTAAAAGTTTTCAATACCATCTTAAGGAATGTAAACATAAACAGTATATATGGGACCTCCAGGACTCCAGGACTTCAGGTATATTCTGTCCTCATTAATAGGGTTTCTGCAAAAGAATCCAATACAGATTTATCTTCTACAGAGGCCAAATTTTCTGACTCTGAGGACTGAAGTAGAAAAGGGAAGGATCGCCCTCAAATTAGAGGTACAGGCAGGGGACAAGGTTGCAGTGATAACTGAACCTTTGTATCCTCAGACCATTTATTTAGACCCGACATACTCCCTCTAGAGCAAAAACAATCTTACCCAATCTCTTCCCAAATAGTTAATTTATCCGCTAGACCTCTTTCCATGGATAAGGTTTCCGTGGTTAATAAAGGGCTTTCTTTTGTACCAATATCTGATTTTTCTGTATTTGAATGGGTTAAAGATATTCACTTATTCATTAGCCGTTTAAAGAAGCATAAATACATGTCAGGAACTGGGTATTCCTTTGGATATGCTCCCGGATGTTACACTTCTACATGGTTTACAGTAAGGGTGCACTAGAGGTAAAGGCCTTTTAATTTGTTAAAAAATTTAAGTATTAAAATGCCTCCAGCTAGGGACCATTCTCTAATTGATGCATGTACTGACATGGTGATCAGAGATCTCAAAGAACAGAGTCCTAATAATTTTCCTTCAAAATTCAAGCAGATGATTTATGGTTATGATTTTTAGAGAAGGGATATCCTGATAATCTTCTTAAGAAAACATATCACCAGGTATCTAGACATTCGAGAGTTGAACTTTTTTGGGAACATCCACAAAGGATGGATACGAAAGAAATCAGGTTGATAGCCACATTTGATAATGGAGCTGATAATGTAAAGAAAATATTGAACAAGTACTAGCATATTCTATTACAATATGAAGACATCAAGACAACTATTGGACCCTATCTAGAAGTCACACACAGATGAGAGAGATCTATACGTCACCATTTGGTTCACAGTCACTTTAAGCCACCTTTGTTGCAGTGTCTGTGTATCTTGCCCTCTACGCAGGGCCAGCGTTAGGGGGGAGCAATCTGGGCAATTGCCCAGGGCCCCCACACCCATAGGAGCCCCCTGTCAGTGGCATACTTTCCCTACTATTGGGAATAAAGATCGGGACAAAAGGACACCCTTATCATCCCCCTCCTCTTCACAAACAGTGACTCAGTAATCAGATTGGAGTGTGAGGGAGAAAATCTGCTGCCATTTACAGCTTTCACTACTGCCAGACTTAGATTTGCTGCTAAGTTTTCTCTGCCAAATGTAAATATGTTTTTGAGTTAAAATATGCATATTTAATATGCATATAGGTGTTATGTGAACATTTGTTTAAAGTGTAGGTGTCTTATAGACTGTGTGATGTATTCTGTGCGAGTATTGTATGTTTGTATACAGGTATATGTGATTATATATGGTATAAGAATGTATATGTGTGAGTATAAATAGTATATGAACGTATGTGTAAGTATATAAATGTATATGTGAGTATATATGGCATATGTATGTGTAGATATATATGGTATATAATTGTATATTTATCAGTATACATTGTATATGAGTAAATATATGTGGTGTATAATTATATACGTGTAAGTATATTTGGTATATAATTGTATATATGTAAGTATATATGATATACTGTATAGTTGTATATGTGTAAGTATATACAGTGCTGGCCAAAAGTATTGGCACCCCTGCAATTCTGTCAGATAATACTCAATTTCTTCCAGAAAATGATTGCAATCACAAATGCTTTGGTAATAATATCTTCATTTAATTTGTCTTCAATGGATAACCACAAAAAGAATTGTCAAAAAGCCAAATTGGATATAATTCCACACCAAACATAAAAAAGGGGATGGACAAAAGTATTGGCACCCTTTGAAAAATCATGTGATGCTTCTCTAATTTGTGTAATTAACAGCACCTGTTACATACCTGTGGCACATAACAGGTGGTGGCAATAACTAAATCACACTTGCAGCCAGTTGAAATGGATTAAAGTTGACTCAACCTCTGTCCTGTGTACCACATTGAGCATGGAGAAAAGAAAGAAGACCAAAGAACTGTCTGTGGACTTGAGAAGCAAAATTGTGAGGAAGCATGAGCAATTTCAAGGCTACAAGTCCATCTCCAAAGACCTGAATGTTCCTGTGTCTACCGTGCGCAGTGTCATCAAGAAGTTTAAAGCCCATGGCACTGTGGCTAACCTCCCTAGATGTGGACGGAAAAGAAAAATTGACGAGAGATTTCAACAAAAGATTGTGCGGATGGTGGCTAAAGAACCTCGACTAACATCCAAACAAGTTCTAGCTGCCCTGCAGTCCGAGAGTACAACAGTGTCAACCCGTACTATCCGTCGGCGTCGGAATGAAAAGGGACTCTATGGTAGGATACCCAGGAAGACCCCACTTCTGACCCAGAGACATAAAAAAGCCAGGCTGGAGTTTGCCAAAACTTACCTGAGAAAGCCAAAAACTTTTTGGAAGAATGTTCTCTGGTCAGATGAGACAAAAGTAGAGCTTTTTGGGAAAAGGCATCAACATAGCGTTTACAGGAAAAAAAAAGAGGCCTTCAAAGAAAAGAACACGGTCCCTACAGTCAAACATGGCGGAGGTTCCCTGATGTTTTGGGGTTGCTTTGCTGCCTCTGGCACTGGACTGCTTGACCGTGTGCATGGCATTATGAAGTCTGAAGACTACCAACTAATTTTGCAGCATAATGTAGGGCCCAGTGTGAGAAAGCTGGGTCTCCCTCAGAGGTCATGGGTCTTCCAGCAGGACAATGACCCAAAACACACTTCAAAAAGCACTAGAAAATGGTTTGAGAGAAAGCACTGGAGACTTCTAAAGTGGCCAGCAATGAGTCCAGACCTGAATCCCATAGAACACCTGTGGAGAGATCTCAAAATGGCAGTTTGGAGAAGGCACCCTTCAAATCTCAGGGACCTGGAGAAATTTGCCAAAGAAGAATGGTCTAAAATTCCAGCAGAGCATTGTAAGAAACTCATTGATGGTTACGGGAAGCGGTTGTTCGCAATTATTTTGTCTAAAGGTTGTGCTACCAAGTATTAGGCTGAGGGTGCCAATACTTTTGTCCGGGCCATTTTTGGAGTTTTGTGTAAAATCATCAATGATTTGACTTTTTTTTCATTCTCTTTTGTGTTTTTTCATTGCAAGCAAAATAAATGAAGATATTATTACCAAAGCATTTGTGATTGCAATCAATTTCTGGAAGAAATTGAGTATTATCTGACAGAATTGCAGGGGTGCCAATACTTTTGGCCAGCACTGTATGGTATATAATTATATATGTGTAAGTATATATGGTTTATAATTGTATACAGTGACTTGCAAAAGTATTCATACCCCTTGAACTTTTTCCATTTTGTCACCTTACAACCACAAACTTTAATGTACTTTAATGAGATTTTAAGTGATAAACCAACACAAAGTAGCACATAATTGTGAAGTGGAACGAAAATGATACATGGTTTTCTAAATTTTAATCAAATATAAATCTGAAAAGTGTGAAGTGCAAAAGTATTCAGGCCCCTGTACTCTGATACCCCTAAATAAAATCCAGTGCAATCAATTGCATTCAGAAGTCACTTAATTATTTGAGTCCAGCTGTGTTTAATTTAGTCTCAGTATAAATACACCTGTTCTGTGAAGGTCTCAGTGGTTTGTGAACAAACAGCATCATGAAGACCAAGGAACTCACCAGACAGGTCAGAGATAAAGTTGTGGAGAAGTTTAAAGCAGGGTTAGGTTATAAAAACATATCCCAAGCTAAGAGAGAAAGAAGAGCACGGTCAGAGAAGCAGGCAAGAGGTCATGGTCACTTTGGAGGAGCTGCAGAAATCCACAGCTCAGGTGGGAGAATCTGTCCATAGGACAACTATAAGTTGTGCACTCCACAATTCTGACCTTTATGGAATAGTGGCAAGAAGAAAACCATTGTTGAAAGAAAGACATAAGAAGTGCCACAAGCCATATAGGGGACAGAAAACATGTGGAAGAAGGTGCTCTGGGCATATGAGACCAAATTTAAAATTTTTGGCCTAAATGCACCCTGAACACACAATCCCCACTGTGAAACATGCTGCTGGCAGCATCATGCTGGGGGATGCTTTTCTTTAGCAGGGACAAGGAAGCTGGTCAGAGATGAAGAAAAGATGGATGGAGTTAATACAGGGAAATCCTGGAAGAAAACCTGTTGGAGGCTGCAAAAGACTTGAGACTGGGAAAGAATTCACCTTCCAGCAAGACAATAACCCTAAACAAACAGCCAGAGCTACACTGAAATAGTTTAGATCAAAGAATATTCATGTGTTAGAATAGCCCAGTCAAATTCCAGACCTAAATCCCATTGAGCGTCTGTGGCAAGACATGAAAATTGCTGTTCACAGACACTCTCCATCCAATCTGGCTGAGCTTGAGCTATTTTGCAAAAAAGAATCTTTGCAAAAATCTCAGTCTCTAGATGTGCAAAGCTGATAGAGATATACCCCAAAAGAGTGTCAGCTGTAATTGCAGTGAAAGGTGACTCTACAGGGTCGATTTAACCATAGGGCCAACAGTGCAATATTATTTACAGCCAGGCTATACGATACAATCGTATTTGCTCCGACAAAGCAGACCTGGACAAGCACCTCCTGGATCTGAGGATGAAATTTCTCCGATTGGGATACAAACCAAAAGTGACGGACAACCAATTAAACAAAGTGGCAGCCATTAACAAAGACAGTCTGCTCACATATAAAGAGACCCAGAAAGAAGCCCGAGTGTCACCTACAACTCACAGCTGGAGATCCTACGAAGGATGTGATACATAGGGACAACAGACTCAAAGACATATTTCTAGTCCCCTATCTCCTTTCCTTTCGGCAACCACCAAACCTGAGGCATATTATTGTCTGGAGTGCCCTGAAGGCCCCAACTGAAAATGGCACCTCACCTTGCCTGCAAAATAGGTGCATGACCTGCAAGCACATCCACACCGCTGACAGTGTACCTATCCCACAGTCACAACAGGGGCACAGAATTAGGGAGACATTTTCCTGCAGGTCTTCCAATGTGGTGTATCTCATAATGTGTGTGCAATGTCCCACTACAGGCCTCTATGTGGGGGAAATGGGGCAGAGACTTAGTCAGCGCATGAACTCACACAGATCCACCATTAATAACAGAGAAAAGATCTCCCAGTGGCCACACATTTCTCAGAAGAAGACCACTCTCTTGAAGATTTGCAGGTTGTGGTTTTAATGAGACATTTTAAGATGCAAAGGGAGAGGAAAGATTGGGAATATAAGTTAATGCAAAAATTTCAAACTCTGCAATTTGGACTTAATATTTATGCCAGTTTCATGTCATACTATGTATGAACTGTGAGGGTCACAAATCACCACATGACAGCAAGCAGATAGCAAGAACTTTTGTTTATTTTTTGACTGGTTGTAAATAACTTCTCTACTTAGATTGCATTTTGTATAAAAAATCTGTGAATTTTCAGTTTCTTGTATAACACCATGTCTGATGAAGGGAGCTAGTACTTCCAAAAGCTTACCATCAAATATACTCAGTTAGCCTCTAAAAGGTATCGCCTGATTACTTCCCTCTTCCACTACCATCGTCCAGGTCGCAGCGCCAAAAGAGTTACACCAAACACTTACACAACACATACACAAAGTCATCAATAAAGTTTACATCTGACCCTGTCCTGTCCATACCTGATCTTTATAGAGTAAAATATGCCGACCACCTCTCTAGCGATATCCGTTACATGCTAAAATAATAGCAATAACGATTATTACTAGAGATGAATGTATAAAACATCAGTCAGATAACACATTGTCACCCATTGAATGTCACCATATAAAATCCCAGTTGTGATGATGAGAGACCTTCTACTGTGATATATTACTACCGGTCCATATTATTACTACACAAGGGGGGTTGGTGCCTAGTATCAAAGCTAGTTTGGATACAGGAGGGGGGTCGGGCTGCGTTGTGCCCAGACTCTATGTAGTCCAATCTATAGCCCAATTAACATACTCTAGTCACACTAATCATCTCCACAGGGGTTCCCTACAGAGAGGTGGAATTGCCAGACCAGATGGAGCCAGCGACACATCAAAAGTATTATGGTTTTATGACCATATCTCCACCGGGGAACCTCTTACAGGTGACCCGATAAATTCCCCAGATGCGTCAGGTCAAGGCGCACGTTTCGATGTCAAACTAGTCACGGTTCAAAGCCCAGAAATGGTCCAGACACTGATCTCATTACCCAAAGGGGATTGGGGTGTCATCCTTGGGGTCTACGTGGTGGGGATTTTGCCATGAACCCTATCATACTGCCAGCCTGACTCTACCGAGCAAGGAAACATGACGAAAAATGATTCTGATGGATTTAGAAAGGAGGGCGGGGCTCCTCCTCCTGGTGACCAGTTTAGTTAAAAGTGCTCAGACCAGGGGGGTCTTTTGTCTTTCTGTCTTTGTTGTTGCTGGAGGAGATGTGAGGGGAGGTCATGGTGTAGACTTCAACCATGTGGTCTACCATGTAGCCTAACTGTGAGGCCTGAGATTCTGTGTTCTGGACAGCATGTTTGAAACACATGCTCTGTAACTTGCTTAAGAAAGAACCCTGAAGCCTACCATATGAGCTCAGAGAAATGGACTATCTACTTATTCTGGTAACCTTCTATACATCTTCTGCTGCTGAAAAACCACCTGGATAGCACTGCCCAGACCAAAAGGGGGTGCTGCCACTAGAACAGTATGCCTGGATGCATGCTTTTGGACTGAATTTAAGTACGCGCCCTGAGCTCAACATCCAGAGCCCAGACAACCAATCACAGGCTTGTGTTGGTAATATTTCCTTTCCTTCTGTGTATTCTCCTTTTTATTTTGTGCACCGTGTCATGTTGCTTTCCACTTGTATTTGCTTGCTAATCGCTGCATGTATTCTCTGTATGTGTTAAGTGTCTAGTGCCGACCCGTTTAGGGGTTAATAAATATATAAAATTTAGAAAGCTCGTTTTGTATTATCCTATCGGCCCAGAACACTAACTGGAGGTGGGTGTGAGGGGATTGAAGCGATCTCAGGTGTCCCGGAGGCGGCTTCGGTAGGACGAGTTCCTTCATGGGGGGAAATTGGGGTAACTTATGAAACCTTTGCACTGGGCCCACCAATGTGTTAAAACAGCTCTGTGACTCTACAAAATATTGATATAGGGGAGCTGCATACTTTTGCACTTCACACTTTCAGATTTCTATTTGGTTAAAATATTGAAAACCAAGTATCATATTCGTTCCACTTCACAATGATGTGCTATTTTGTGTTGGTCTATCACTTAAAAGAAAATACATTTAAGTTTGTGATTGCAAGGTGACAAAATGTGAAAAAGATCAAGGGGTATAAATACTTTTGCAAGGCACTGTATGTGTGAGTATTATTTGGTATATAAATGTGTGTAAGTATATATGGTATATGAATGTATATGTGTGAGTATATACAACATATGAAGACTACTTTATGTTACAGCTCTGTACTAAACACAAATTCTTTTAAACTACATGTATTTGTCTTTGATAACTATTTTTTAAGAAATCTGGGTAACAACCATTTCCATGTTTGCTATACCCCTGAATAGAAAATCCACAGTAACACATCAATATGGCTGGAGACATGAATCACTGCATAACTGCTTACATGTTTAAATTGAGTTCAGTCATTGAAACTCATATGATACTGGCTTTGAATTGTAGTGATGCCCATATTGGTTATCAATTTCTTGAACACAGACAAATGACAGAAATATATTTAGTGGTGAAGGGAGTCTGTTACCAATCTGTCCCACCATAATGAACTGGAGGTGACATTATGCTGAGCACCATCATACTTTTATATAATCCATTCAAATCACCATTCACTTGATAAAGTAGCTTTTGTAACTATGCAAATGAGGCTCAAGTGCAATCGGGTGTGCCAGAGCCAATTTTTCAAGGAAATCTATTGTCAAAATGTAGATTGTCCAAATCTATTAGACAATCTATGTATGACGGTACTCAGCAAAATGTCCTCTACAATGCACTGCACCTAGTTTGATACTGACTTTCCTGGTGACAGACTCCCTTTAATCTCAGGCACCAAATACAATTTCTCCCATTGTTTTTTTCTAACATTTCACGTAGTCCTAACCTTTGTTGTTAAAAGGGATTTATCAGGTCCATAAAATGCCAGACTAGTTGTGGCTGTCTGTAGGCAAATCGTTTTCACTCCTTCATGATGCACTTGCACGCTGAATTGAATATCAATAAAAACATTATTATCTCTGTATTGTTTCTTCAGTTTGTGGCCACAAATGTTTGTTTCTGTTCCTATTGAAGGCCCTTACACAGCACTATTATTGGTTTTAGAGGCATTTTGGACATGACAGACTCCCTTAAAGATTTTTTAACTCCTATTTCACTTACCAACCTTGTTTTTCTAACCAATTCAATTACCACATAAGTAACAAAACCAAATGTATCTAATGTATCCATTTATGTGCAGATTCTTTTAAAAATTCCTCCAAATGTGATTTAGACAAAACAAATATGATCCAAAATAAGTGTAATGCCATGTAAACCATAACATATAACATGCAGTATATAATACAAACCCTACGGGTGAATTCACACATGACAGATGACAGAAATGTTTGTGACTGTCCCATTCATCTGTTGCAAGAAATCAACACCTTATCAAAATGTTGTTTATGCAAAGAGCTGCTATATATATATATATAATAGATTTATAGTAGATAAAATCCAACCCTTACATAGCTGATAACATTGACCATTACAGAGTACTCAACGACACAGTAAATGGAATCATGGTTCATTTTTCATTAGAGTTTACCTTCAAGTCTTGTTCCAGGCTTCGCAAGAGCTCCCCATCTATCTCCCCAGTCTGAGCATAGCGGAGCCTCTTGCGCTCCGCTTTCCGAAGGCGGTACTGAAGAATCCTACAGTTTTTATTGGCTCTCTCCAATTCATGGCGCATTTCCTGGAGCTGACAAGCATCCTCCTCAAAGAAAGTGTCCCTCATCTCATCCATCTCTGTCCTCATCTCGTCTATTTCATTCTGGCCATAGACATATGGGGAAAGGGAAAACCATAGTTGCAGTTAATTACTATTTATAGGGATGGTAAGAACTACTTACCCCATACCCAGTTACTAACTTACATGGGCAGCAGGATGTATGAGTAACAGAACCTTTATGGTTATAATTGGCTATAAACATATAGAAATGTAGCTGTACTCAGTTTGTCATTTACCCCTTCTGGGCACATGATGATAACTAAATAAAGATAATGCAGAAGATTTACCTGCAGGCCTATTGAAAAGCACAAATAACAGTAATATAATAATATTTGGGCTTTCCCCATGACTTGTACTATAATATGGGATGTTATTATGTTATACATAGTAATAGATGTAGATAGTGCAGCAAGGTACATGAGGGGACATCCAATGATGAGACAGGGCAGGCCTTGTGTGTCTGCAGCTGACAGGCCCGATGACATCACCGCCTGCACAGACAATGGCACCATAGACAGCTCCTCACCTTCAGGCTCTCGTTCTCCTCTCTCAGTTTGTCCACTTCATCCTGCAACTCGTTGGCAGCTCTTGATGCCTCTGCAGCTGCCTGCTGCTCCTGCGGCTGCCCTCCAGCCTGCTCTGCCTCACCGCCATTGCCCTTGGAGTTCACGGCATTGCCAGCTGCAGCTAGGCCTTTCTTCAGATGGAACTGCATGAGCTCGGACTGCAGGCAGCCCTCCTTCCAGTACCCCCCTCCACTGCTCTGCTTCTTAGGGCTCTTCCCCACTGCACCTGCAGCCTGGGACTGCGACGATTGTGCGCCATCCCCTCCTTTGGGGGACGTTTTCCCTTTCAGCTTCACGCTCTTCGGGGATCCGTCCCCTGATTGCTCAGGGGTGGCCACTCTGCCTTGCTCCGTCCTTGCAGGTGACAGGTCGGAGGGGTCTCTGCGCTGAGCCTCCAGGTCTCCTGGTGATGTCTCTCCTGCAGCGGCCTCCGCCCTGGCTGCTGCGCCTTCAGCACCACCGTCGCTGCGGACAGCTCCCTGTGCGCTCTGCCAGGGATGCTGCTGCTGCTTGTCTGCTGTGCTGCAGGATGCTCGGCTGCCTTTCACCAGCGGCTTTCCACCAGCACACCTGGCTCCAGTCAGCACCCTGGCCCCTTGTCTGATTGCGATGTCCCTGGGTCTGGCTGGTGACGATGCTCGCTCTTGTTTTCTGCTACTGCTGCTGCCGTCCGGATGCAGGCGAGGCTCAGCTGCAGTCGGAAGAGACGCAGCAGCGCCACCAGCTGGCCGGCTCATGTTCTTACCTTCCTCTGAGCTTGGCTGACGGAGGATGAGCTGTGCAAAATCCATCACTACAAGGCTATCTCCTCCCAGATCGCCGGGATAGATAGGAGGCGCGAGGAGATGGAGAATGCCTGCTTCTACAGGGTGGAATCTGACATTATTGATCCATCCATTACAGCTGCATTAACATCACACAGACATTCATTAGTAGCTTTCACATTGCCATTGGATGTGGGTCATAGGAGAGGGAAACAACGATGGACCTCCTCAGGCCATTTTTAAATAGTTTCCATCAGAAGCCTAACCTAAAGCCAGGGATATAGCTAGGTGGGTCCCCAGCTCAGGTATACCAGGTAATACTATCACTATACGGTGGCCGTATAGCGGTAGATAGCGGCTCTACACAGGTCTGTAAAAAGTACTTAAGTAAACACAGTACAGGAACAATGTAGTGACTTACAGGTAACATCTCTGACTGTAATCGTTCACATTTCTTGTGTCTTCCATCAGGACCGCAATGATCTCTTCTTCCAGACGTGACTTGTCTCTGTAAAGTTTGCAGAACAGACATCTTTGACTCCTCACATTTCCAGGCACCGGACCCACATTGTCCTCAAATACGCAAAGTCCCCTTTCTGCTGATATAACCCCCCCCCCCAGAATAAATAATGCTGCCAAGTGCATCTTTAAATTAATAATGTCTTTGTGTACCATTTCTTTGAATAGGTGTATTTTATTTTATAAATATTAAAATGAGACAAATGCAATGGGGGCTTGCTGTTGCCTCAGGTTTTCAAACTCGAACGCAGAGCCCCTGGAGGAATGAGGCTGTAATTTCATTGCATGGCTGCTATGAAACAGTGTGCCATGTGAACAGTTAAGATGTTGCAGTACTCACACCAGTGCCATAGCCTCTTAGAACAGCTGATCAGCAGGGGCCCAGTTGTCAGACCCCCGGATCTGTTATTAATAACCTACTTTAGGACAGGTTTTCAATAAAATAAGAACAGGACAACCCCTTATTTCTTATTGTAGCCTCTACATGAATGTCCTGACTTCATGTTGTGTTACCTCACGTCTGTCTTCCCCATGCAGTGTGCTGTATCTGCCTTCTGCTACATCAGAAACTCCAGCATTGCTATATAAGATATGTACTTGCAAATCCTCATGTATACACAGTATACAGTATACACAATGCATCTACCCCCCTTTTTTATTGGGCAGTATTTTCTCGACAACCCCAACGAGATTTGTCATTTTTATAACCTACTAGGAGTCCACTTGTGGTTAGGCATTGTTTAGTTCTGGCTTACTGCTGTCATCACGGTGATATTTTATTTATTTTATATATCTATACTTACTTTAATTAATTTAATTATTTGTCTATTATCTGATTCACTATCCAGTAGTATCGTTGATTGTAATGTCAATCTGTATTCCCTTAGTCCTGACAGTAGCACAATATGGGGTATCTCTGCCCCTATGTGTTGTTTAGGACAGTGGAACCTTTAATTAGCACCAAAATTAAGGTGCCTCCTACTGGCCCTATAAGAGGGCATCAGAGACCTCCCTCCACTGTGTAAATTATAAAGTAAAAGGAAACAAGCTTCTAGGGAGGGAAGCCTTGTGCTGCTGTCAGGACTAAGGGAATACAGATTGACATTACAATCAACAATTCCCCTTACGTCCGACAGCAGCACAATATGGGGAGATAGCAAGTAATTCCCCTAGGGAGGGTTTCCTCGCCTTACAACGTCAAGGACTGTCTGACCAAAGGCAGTTGTCTGGGAACTGCGGAC
Organism: Leptodactylus fallax; assembly: GCA_947044405.1. NCBI lineage: Eukaryota > Metazoa > Chordata > Amphibia > Anura > Leptodactylidae > Leptodactylus > Leptodactylus fallax. The sequence continues at coordinate 3,604,214 of CAMRHE010000182.1, forward strand.
GTCTAAACAATAATGTTTAACAAAGGTCAACTGAGATGACCATGATGCAGCCGCACAAATCTGGTCCAATGGTAAGGACCGGTACTCAGCCCAAGAAGTCGACACAGCCCTGGTCGAGTGGGCCGTAGAAAAGACTGGAGGGAGTAACTCCTGAATAAGAAAGGAAGACTTAATTGTCTCCTTGATCCATGTGGATAGAGTAGGCTTGGAAGCCTTGAGGCCTTTGTTTTTCAATTTTCAAACTTACCGCACTTTTCAGAGAAAACCGGAAGTAGGCCGCGGTGGTGCGCAAAGGCTTCCTTCCCCGGGGAACACGGGACCGAAGAAAAGGTTCCGGCCGAAGAGGTTCCCCGCTTACTTCCGGGATCGCGCTGCCTGCAGAGTGATGAGCCGGGTAACGCTGCGCTGCGGAGCGGAAAAGGCCCGAAGGACCGGAGGATCTTTGGAACGTCAGAAAGGACCGAGGTACCCCGAAAAAGTAAGCCAGGAGATTTTTTTAGGAAAAACCCCTAGCAACGGGAGGTCACTAGAGACCTCCGTCCACCTGTCCCACACAGGACAGAAAAAAACACAGTGGAGGGAGGTCTCTGGTGCCCTCTTATAGGGCCAGTAGGAGGCACCTTAATTTTGGTGCTAATTAAAGGTTCCACTGTCCTAAACAACACACAGGGGCAGAGATACCCCATATTGTGCTGCTGTCGGACGTAAGGGGAATATAGAATTGACCATGATCATTTTTACAATCTTACATTCTCTAGAGGGTGCCAGTAACTTTACCATTGGCTTTAAGCTTCTATTGCCTTAAAATAAGATGGTGTCAAGGGTTTCATTTACATGATCACAGCAGGGAAGTTCTCACTCCTGCTTGGGATGCTGCCCTTTATGATGTTAGAAGAGATGGTTCTCACTGTTGGTGTAGCAGGTCATGTGACTATTTATCACATGTTCAGGAGATGGACTTGTCATGTACCAATTCTGCTATGTATGCGTCTTCCTCCCTGCCTCTGATGTGTGCAGTGCTCAGTTTGGGCACAACACACATATGCACTAGCACCACTGAGGAAAAAAAAGAAAGATATGGCTCCAAGAACATGGTAAAAACATTAAAAAAACTATTTAAACTTGGTATTGTGGGGCAATCGTACCAACTAGAGATGGGCTAACCGTTTAGTGACAAATTATTTGTTTTTTTTTAACAAAATGAAACAAATGTCGATTCATCTCGGACAAACTAAAATGGTTGCTGCAACATGTTTGAGCATTAAATACAGAATACACACGTGTATGACTCAGACTCTGATGTCTGCTAGCACCACCTGACATCAGCTAACAGCCTCTCAGCCAATAGACAGTGGTAGGTGGACACCTTACAGTGCTGATGCCATATACAGTATATTAGATGCTCCAAGCGTGACTAGAACCTAATTGCAGACAGTATTGGTGGAGGTAGTGTAGGGCTCAGTGGTTAGCATTGTATCCTTGTAGCGCTGGAGTACTGGGTTCAGGAACAAATGTAGGAACGACATCTCTGTGTACCCTGTGTCATGTACTCATATGAAAAGACATAACTATGTTATCTGGCAAAATAGATTTGTCAGTGGCACTGGTACAGGCAGGGGAAGTGAGCAAGAAAGTTCTATTCCTTCTCTCTGTGATCTTCTTTGTAGGCAGGCCATATCTACAACAAACCCATGGTGGTGCAGTCACTCACTGTCTTACCACTTAGACCATTCTACTGCATTTCGCTATACTTGATGGAGGATACTTCCATTATTTCTGTAGGAAAGCTGTCCCTGCTTTATATCGCCATGTGTCAGAGAATGTGGGCCTTTCCTTGGATATATCTGTCTGGGGAAAGGTGTAATACATGGCTTTCAAATCCCACTGGATCAATGTTTTGAGCAGCAGTGGTCATAGTCCATAAACGCAACAAGGCCAGGTGCTAGTTCTAACTCGATTGTGCAAGCCCAGTTATAACACCAAGCAGGGCCCATCCACCTCCTCTCTGGACTGTTTCTCACCACCATCTTCACCAGGACAAGCTGTTGCTTATACTCCTTCCCTTGTATCATGGATGTAAGGTGTAATGCTGCCATGCAGTTTTTCAATTAATGAACCTGGATCAGAGGAGCCACACAGCAGAGGAGCTGCTTTGCTGTATCCTGCAGCAAGTATTCCGCTTTAAGGCTCCTCCACAACTCAAATTATGCAGCATTGCCAGCGACAGTGGCACCAATATTGCTGCTGCGCGGCAGTTAGGACGAATAACACATTGGCCCTGTATGGCACATGTCCTTAATCTAGTGATTTGTTGCTTTATTAACTTGTAGAGTGGCTTAAAGAGGTATTTCAATCTCAAGGATCCTATCAATACTGCTAGGTTTTGTAAATTCAAGAGTTTTCCTAAAAACATTGCTTTAGCATGCTGCTTTGTTTGCCTGCTATGTGAAATTATTTCTCCCATTATTTACACATTGTCAAAATACCTGGCCTATATCTGATACCAGGTTGGATGACCTGACTCACTACTCTTTGGAGGGATTAAGTTCTCGCTATTTATCTTCTCTTCAGTCTGGACAATCAGGTCAGCTAATTGCAGTTTGCTGATCTGATAAAGGTTTGGACAGCACCTGTTATCTTTCTATGTAAGCACAAAGATAATATTGCGTTTACTACAAGGACGTTGTCTGTCCTGTTAGGATGTAAGTGTTCTATACAAACCTGTGTAATGTAATATACATTTACTGTGCATATTTGCTCTGCATTTATATTACATTTCTAGTAATGATAATAAATAATCTTTCATGGTAAAGGTAATGTCTATATCTACTGAGGTACTTCATAGTGTTCTGTCATCAAACAGTCAGAACCCACCCACCAGCTTTCTGAATAATACAAGAAGTGAGATAAGAGACAGTAGGCAAACTGCTGTGAGAGCGGGAAAACCCCTTTAAAAGAGGGGCTTTTCACGGCCAGAAAAGTCTCTGCACATTTCAGCTGTTCTTATGTCGCAGAAAAACACCCTGCAGTGACAAAACTGTCTGCATTTGCACCACTTTAACTGGGCAGTTACAACTCGGTGGAATTCCACCTTAACCGTGCCTGAGCATCTAAGTAAGCAGCAGAAGGCCATGAATGATTACTGCATGCAGCAGACCACAGAGACAATGACTTCAAGATACATCATTGAAGGCTCGTGAAGGAAGTGTACCGGCTTCTCAAGCCCTTTGAAGAAGCCACTGAATTTGTCAGAAGAGACAACTTCAGCATCAGCAATGTGATCCCTCTTTTGTACATCTTACAGGAAACACTTACACTACAGGAAACACTTACAATAGTTTCCACCTCTTAGTCAACGTCATTGCCCTATGTTGATGGAGGAGGATCTGGGTTAGTGTCATTATAGTAGCGGAAATGGGACTCTTAGACTGGAAGAGAAGGAGGAGGAAGACTCTCCCTTGGATTCAGATGGGAAAATGTTACAGGTGCAGCTAGGGGTGGAGGCTGACCCTTATTCATTTCAAGATGATAATAATGATGATGATGATGACGATGATGATGACAGCCACACTGGCCAACAACACCAGCTATAGTAGGCCCCTTGGTCAGCACATATGCTGGCAAGCATGGCAGGCTATGTGCTCTGCTGCTTACTCAGTATCAAGCATATAATAAGCATGAAGCAAAGGGATGAGTACTAGATGGCAGTGCTCTTAGACCCAGGGCTGGCGTAAAAAAAAACATTTTTAACATTAAACTAAACACCACCTTCCCCCATCTACTTTATAAATAACTTTTATTAGCAAAACTTGATATTTACTATTATCTCTGGGGCGGTCCACGTGATGACCCCAGGCACATCTTCATAGTATCCTGTGACGCTCTGTCTCACCACTTCTGGAGATGGGGTCACATACTATATCCCCCCTCTCTCTCCTCCTGGTCAGTCAGTGGAGAGGGAGGAGAAGTGAGGGATCATGGAACTTGTAGTAAACACAGAAAGGAAGTTAGGGATGTAAACAAATGCTGAAGATGCAATGAGCTCACTGAGAACCACAGAAATCACTCAAAACACTGCTAAAGGTATTTGGTGGCATTTATTAACCAATTAATAGCACTAACAGACCTTTTCTGAAAAATGATTTTTTTTGCCCTGAAAACCTCTTTATGGTTTGTTTTTTTCTTTGATATATATACAGTTGGGTTTATGATACTGTGGGGTGGGAGGACATGATACTGTGGGGGCAACCTGAGGGATGGGGGGACATGAATCTTGGAGGTAACCTGGAGGGGGTCATACAAATGTGGGGGGAACCTGCAGGAGCATGACACTATGGGGGCAACCTGGGGGTGGGGGGACATGATAGTGTGGGAGCAACCAGGGGGACATGACTCTGTGGGGGGCAACCTCAGGGGGACATGAAACTGTGGGGGGCAACCTCAGGGGGACATGACAGTGGGGGGGGGCATGATACTGTGGGGGCAACCTGGGGGATGGGTGGACATGATCCTGTGGGGGCAACCTGAGGGAAACATGACGGAGACACATGACACTTAGGGGGCAACCAGGGGGTGGAGGGACATGAAACTGGGGGGGTAACCTGGAGGGAGACATGAAAATGTGGGGGCAAACTGGAAGGGGACATTATGGAAGGGGGCATTATATTGTATGGGGCCACTAGGGAGGCATTAAACTGTGTGAGAGCAACTAAGGGGCATTATACTATGTGGGGGCCATTCAGGGGGCATTGTAATTTGTGCAGGTCAAGTATTTCTAAGTGGCGGTGATGGGATGGGGCCCACTTATGAAACCTTTGCACAGGGCCCACCAATGTGTTACAATGTCCCTGCGCCAGGTCCGAACCAAAAATGCTATTATCATACTCCGAGGTCTCTTCAGACCCCGAAGTTTGATGATCAGAGGCCCAGGGAAGGTAAGCGAACATAATAAACAGTGTTACTTAGCTCTCCTGCACTCCGATGCGACTCCATACTATCTTCGGCCCCCTTCAATGACCTCACAACCTTTGTCAGTCATGAACCCCAAAAATTTAGGGTTCTGCCGAACCCGAAATTTTTCCAATAACGACATTATACCTTGTGAAGGGGCCACTATGGGACATTATACTGTGTGGAGGGGCTGCTATGGGACATTATTTCATGTGGAGGGGCCGCTATGGGAAAATATGCTGTGTGGAGGGGCCGCTATGGGACTTTATGCCGTGTGGAGGGGCCGCTATGGGATATTATACCTTGTGAAGGGGCCACTGTGGGACATTACAGTATAGTGTGTTTAAATGGGGCGTTATACTGTGTGGAGGCCAGGAAAGCGGACCCAAGTCAAATGTATGCTATGGGGCCCAGTATTTGCTAGTTATGTCCCTGTATATATTTATTATACCCTGTATGTGTACATACAGTGCCTTGCGAAAGTATTTGACCTCCTTGAACTTTTCAACCTTTTGCCACATTTCAGGCTTCAAACATAAAAATATAAAATTTTAATTTTTTGGTGAATAATCAACAACAAGTGGGACACAATTGTGAAGTGGAACGAAATTTATTGGTTATTTTAAACTTTTGTAAAAAATAAAAAACTGAAAAGTGGGGTGTGCAATATTATTCGGCCTCTTTATTTTCAGTGCAGCAAACTCACTCCAGAAGTTCAGTGAGGATCTCTGAATGATCCAATGTTGTCCTAAATGACTGATGATGATAAATATAATCCACCTGTGTGTAATCAAGTCTCCGTATAAATGCACCTGCTCTGTGATAGTCTCAGGGTTCTGTTTAAAGCGCAGAGAGCATCATGAAGACCAAGTAACACACCAGGCAGGTCCGTGATACTGTTGTGGAGAAGTTTAAAGCCGGATTTGGATACAAAAAGATTTCCCAAACTTTAAACATCCCAAGGATTTTTCTGATGTCTGAACAAGTTCTATCTACTTGTATGGAATGGACTGTATTACAGTCCACTCCAGTAGGTCCGCCTCAGCAAAAAAAAAAAACACCCAATTTCGGTAGTTTTTTTTGCTGTGGTGCGCATGGGTTGCTCCAAAAGAGGCCCACTGAGGCTCTGTTGCCGAAGGGCCCACAAAAACCTGGAGTCGGCCCTGCTTAGACCCTTGCTATAAAAACAAAATGGGGGAATTCTTCCCTGCTTCTCAAAGGAAGAAAAATTTTAATATTATCAGAATAGGTTGTATATACAGCTTTCTGCAGTGTTTAGGTAGAGAACTGCAACTGCCAGTCACACATGTACCCAAGTGGCCTCTGCATACTCCTAGTCCACCTCACTCAGCCAACGCTTCACCTTCTCTGCCAGTGGCACTGCTCCAAGTGACAGGAGGAGAACATCAGCAGCCAGGCCCAGTACAGTATCTGGAAGATGATAAATCGGAAATTTTTCAGCTTACAGCACCAACCGGAGCCACAAGATGCAGCAACTAATACCCATCGGCTGCACCTGCAGGTACATTCATACCTAGAGTGCACCTATATTCCAACAGATAGCTCTTACCCCATAGAATTCTCGGCCAATAGGTTAGAGCAGTGGAAGGAGCTGGCCCAATTTGCAATGGGAGTTTGATCTTGTCTGGCCTCAAGTGTAATGGCCGAGAAGGTGTTCAGTGCTGCCGCTGGCATTGTAATACCTAAAAGAACAAAACTATCCACTGCTAGCGTTGAAAATAATTATGACAGCTGGGAGTCTTGTGTAGATTCCCAGGCCTGTGTTTCATTAACTTCTACAGCAGGCTACTCTATGCAGCCTGCAATAGAAGTGATCAGACCCCCTGGGGTTCAAGACCCCCTAGGGGGTCTATTAAATGCAAAATAAAAAATAAAAAAAAAGTACAAAAAAATATTAAAAAAATATTAAAAGTTAAAAGTAGTTAAATACTGTGAAACACATACACATTAGGTATCCCTGTGTCCGAACACGCCCGGTGTACAAATCTATAAAAATATTTTTCCCGTACGGTAAACGCCGTAGGGGGGAAAAAAAAAATCTAAAGTGCCAACCCAACGTTTTTTACTGTTTTGTCTCTGATAAAAATTTGAATAAAAAGTGATCAAAGCAATAGACATTCCCCAAAATGGTATAACTAAAAAGTACAGCTGGTCCCACAAAAAAAGACGCCCTATGCATCCCCGTACACGGAAGCATACAAAAGTTACGGGTGTCAGAATATGGCGACTTTAAAAAAAAAAAAAAAAAAAAATTTTGCACAGTTTCGGATTTTTGTTAAGGGGTTAAAACGTAAATAAAACCAAATAAAATTGGGTATCCCCGGAATCGTACCGAAACATAGAATACAGGTGACATGTCATTTTGGCTGTAGAGCGAATGCTGTAAAAACAAAGCCCGTAAGAAAGTCACACAAATGCACTTTTTCTTCAAATCTACCCCATTCTGAATTTTTTTCCAGCTTCCCAGTACATTGTACAGAATAATAAATGGCAGAATCATGAAAACAAAATTTGTCCCGCAAAGACTAAGACTGCATATGGCTCTGAGAATGGAAAAAATAAAAGTTATTGGGTTTGGAAGGGAGGGAGTCAAAAACGAAAAATGTCACTGGCAGGAAGGGGTTAAACAGCTACCACTACTGCCACCACTCAGCCAGACATGTCCTGCGGCCTGATCCTTCATATCATTCCATCCTGCACTGCCTCTCATGTTGTCACAGTCACCAATACTCAACAAGACATGTTCTACCATCACATTCTACAATAGCACACTGTTGGTGCCACAGTGTTAGCATAAAAAAAAATAAATAAATAAATAAAATGTTGATTTCACATTTGCTCCCATTATAGGGATAATTTTTGGTGGCTTTTTTTTTTTTAAAGCCAATTCTTCATAATTTTTCATGTGGCTCACAGTCGCAATTTTGTGTCCCAAATAACAACAGGCCTGTAGCACTTACAACCAGTGGCGTAACGATCATGGTCGCAGGGAAAGTGACCGCTATCGGAGGGTACAGGGCCCGCGGCCAGCTGGAAATGGCCGGGGCGCCGGACCACCATGATAGTGGTCGTGGAACCAGGCTTTCCCCGACCGCTATACATGTTAACAGAAAGGGGCCCCATCGGGGCTGGTGTGATGACGTTATCGCGCACCACATGACAGCTGAGGCCCAATCACAGGCCCTATCAGTGATGCCTGGAGCGCAGGACCTCAGTCGCAAGACAGAAGAGGAGCGAGGATACACAGGAAAGGTAAGGTGAGTATAAGAGTTTGTTATTTTTAATCACTTCCCCTGAGCCTCTACTTATTATACTCTGAGGTCTGAGGAGACCCCAAAGTATAATAATAGCACCGGCTCTAGGAGGTGGGGCTCTTGGGAGCTCACAATACTCTGTGGGGGCCACTGTGGGCATATAATACTCTGTGGGGGCCACTGTGGAGCGCATAATGCTGTGTGTGTGGCCGCTGTGGAGCACATAATTCTGTGTGGTGGGCCGTTGTGGAGCGCATAATGCTGTGTGGGGGGCCGCTATGGAGCGCATAATGCTGTGTGGGGGGCCGCTGTGGAGCACATAATGCTGTGTGGGGGGCCGCTGTGGAGCGCATAATGCTGTGTGGGGGGCCGCTGTGGAGCACATAATTCTGTGTGGCGGGCCGTTGTGGAGCGCATAATGCTGTGTGGGGGTTGCTGTGGAGCGCATAATGCTGTATGGAGGGCCGCTGTGGAGCGCATAATGCTGTGTGGGGGGCCGCTGTGGAGCGCATAATGCTGTGTGGGGGGCCGCTGTGGAGCACATAATTCTGTGTGGCGGGCCGTTGTGGAGCACATAATACTGTCCCAGTATTGTTTAAATGTCGGCGCTGTGCTGCTCACTCACCGTATTCTTGATAACTGCAGTTGTGGGTACTAAAGCTGTATCCCTTTCAAGTATCTGAGATATCACTGCAGCACCCGTAACCGCCACTATCAAGAATTCGCTCTAGGGAGGGGGCCCCGGGCAAAAGTTTGCACACAGGCCCAGAAGACTTTTGGTATGCCACTGCTTACAACTCATAACAATGGGCTAATTTTTTTTTCTTTTTTACAAAACCATTGTTTTTTTCAATATAACTCAGCTACAGTGGGGAAAAAAAGTATTTAGTCTGCCACCAATTGTCCAAGTTCTCCCACTTAAAAAGAGGAGAGAGGCCTGTAATTGACATCATAGGAAGACTTCAACTACGAGAGACAAAATGAGAAAACAAATCCAGAAAATCACATTGTCTGATTTTTAAAGAATTTATTTGCAAATTATGGTGGAAAATAAGTATTTGGTCAATAACAAAAGTTCATCTCAATACTTTGTTATATATCTTTTGTTGGCAATGACAGAGGTCAAAAGTTTTCTGTAAGTCTTCACAAGGTTCCTGGTATGTTGGCCCATTCCTCCATGCAGATCTCCTCTAGAGCAGTGATGATTTGGGGCTGTCGCTGGGCAACACGGACTTTCCAACTCACTGCAAAGGTTTTCTATGGGTTTGAGATCTGGAGACTGGCTAGGCCACTCCAGGACCTTGAAATGCTTCTTATGAAGCCACTCCTTCATTGCCCTGGTGGTGTGCTTGGGATCATTGTCATGCTGAAAGACCCAGCCACGTTTCATCTTCAATGCCCTTGCTGATGGAAGGAGGTTTGCACTCAAAATCTCACGATACATGGCCCCATTCATTCTTTCATGTATCAGTCGTGTTGGTCCCTATGCAGAGAAACAGCCCCAAAGCATGATGTTGCCACCCCCATGCTTCACAGTACATATGGTGTTCTTTGGATGCTACTCAGCATTCACTCTCCTCCAAACACGACGAGTTGTGTTTCTACCAAACAGTTCTACTTTGGTTTCATCTGACCATATGACATTCTCCCAATACTCTTCTGGAACATCCAAATGCTCTCTAGCAGACTTCAGATGGGCCCGGATATGTACTGGCTTAAGCAAGGGGACACGTCTGGCACTGCAGGATCTGAGTCCCTGGCAGCGTAGTGTGTTACTGATGGTAGCCTTTGTTACGTTAGTCCCAGCTTTCTGCAGGTCATTCACTAGGTCCCTCCGTGTGGTTCTGGGATTTTTGCTCACTGTTCTTGTGATCATTTTGACCTCACGGGGTGAGATCTTGCATGGAGCCCCTGATCGAGGGAGATTATCAGTGGTCTTGTATGTCTTCCATTTTCTAATTATTGCTCCCACAGTTGATTTCTTCACACCAAGCTGCTTGCCTATTGCAGATTCAGTCTTCCCAGCCTGGTGCAGGTCTACAATTTTGTTTCTGGTGTCCTTCCATAGCTCTTTGGTCTTCACCATAGTGGAGTTTGGAGTGTGACTGTTTGAGGTTGTGGACAGGTGTCTTTTATACTGATAACAATTTCAAACAGGTGCCATTACTACAGGTAATGAGTGGAGGACAGAGGAGCCTCTTAAAGAAGAAGTTACAGGTCTGTGAGAGCCAGAAATCTTGCTTGTTTGTAGGTGACCAAATACTTATTTTCCACCATAATTTGCAAATAAATTCTTAAAAAAAAATCAGACAATGTGATTTTCTAGATATGTTTTCTCATTTTGTCTCTCATAGTTGAGGTCTACCTATGATGTCAATTACAGGCCTCTCTCATCTTTTTAAGTGTGAGAACTTGCACAATTGGTGGCTGACTAAATACTTTTTTTTTCCCCACTGTATTTCTGGAACTCCCATTGAAGTCAATGTGAGAGTTTACCCACACCAGTCATACCCACATTCATCCTGGCTGCAGTGAAAGTGCAGTTCGAGAAAGGTCCTTTTAGACTAAGGCCCCATGTAATGAAACACAGCTAAAAAACACTTTGGAAAAAACTGCAGTGGAAACGCATCACTTTTTTTTCCACAGCGTTTTTAATTGCATTTTTATTGTTTTTCTCTGCGGATTTTCTTCACTTATTAAACCTATAGGAAAAACCCCCGAGTTTCCACTGGTATAATTGACATACAGCAATTTTCAAAAATGTGGGAGTTTTTAAAAATGCAGTTTTTCCGCAACTAATTTCTCCCGTAATGCTTTGATGGGACTAGCCACAACCTCATTCACTTTGCAGATACTGTAAAATGTAGTGTTCAGCCTTAAGGGCAAAACGGTGTTCTTAAGTGGTTAATACCCTTAGTTAGATAAAAGAATTTGTTTTGCTTTGGTGGGTATGATTGTAGTAAATAAAATGACTGCAAGCACCATTTTGTGCGGGAAAATCTCAAGAATGTAACTAGGATGGATTAGTGCTACTTGGGACCTATGGGCAGGAGAGCCAGGGCAGAGCTGGGGCTTAGCTTCTTTTCGCTCTGTGTCGTACTATTATGTAGTTAACTCTCAGCGCTGTAGTAGTACGTTGCTGTAATGCTGCAGACACGGGAGCTTTGCCTGTGGCATTACTTCCACCCAGTGCCGGACTGGGAGGTCTAGGGCCCACCAGTGAAATTGTTTCTAGGGGCCCAGCACCAGATCAGCTGTACCGACACAACGCGGCTACAGGTAATAACAATGTGATGCTGCTCACCCGCCATGCGATGTGCACCATTGCACTACCTAAACCCACCTCTACACTATGTATGGCAAGCGAGCAGCGTGGCTCCTGGAATTGTTAATATGAACATGGCCCATACAACTATAGTATCCACAACTGCATGGTGAGTGAGCAGCGCCAAGCATGGAAACAATACTGGGAGCTGCGTGTTTTGGTAAACATCTGATCTGCGGGGTCCTAACAGTCTAAGACATTAGTGGGAGTGCAACACCCAGAGCCCCTGCTGATCAACTGTTGGAAGGGACTGTGGTGTTTTTGTGAGTACCCTCACTGATTCGTTATTTACATCACACAGATCTGTTTTATAATTGCCATGCAATGTCATTACAGCCTGTGAAAACATCACGTCTGCTATAAAATAGATGGTGTGTGATGTAAATAATGAAGGGGCCTCACACAGTATAATATGCTCCATGGTGGGCCCCACACAGTATAATGCTCCACAGTGGCTCTCACATAGTACAATATGCCCCGCAGTGGCCCCTACACAGTATAATATGCTCCACAGTGGCCTCTGTACAGTGTAATATGCTTCACCCCCGCACAGTATAATATGTTCCATGGTGGCCCACACACAGTACAATATGTTCCACAGTTGCCCCCACAAAGTATAATATGCTCCACAGTGGCCTCCACACAGTAAAATATGCTGCACATTGGCTCCCACACAGTATATGCTTCATAATCACCCCCCACAGTATAATGTGCTTCACAGTGGCCCCCTCACAGAATACGCTCCACAGAGGCCCCACACAGTATAATATGCTCCCCACAGTGGCCCCAAACAGTATAAAATGCTCCCAAGAGTCCCCCTTAAGCCGCTTCAGGTGAACCCCTCAAAATTTGACGAATATTTGTCAGGTTCGGCACTCCAATTAGTTTTGGTGTTATCATTATACACTGGGGTCGCCTCACTAATCAGAGGCCCAGGGGAGGTGATGGAAAACAACAAACACTTATACTCCTCTTACCTCACCTCTCCTGGGCATCCTCACTTCATCTGGCTGTGGTCACCATCTTTTCCGGGCCTCTTCTGTAGAGAGGATGAGGTCACACGCCCCAGATGTCACTGCTGGGGCCTGTGATTGGGCCTCAGTGGTCACATGGGACGCACTGACATAATTATGCCAGTGCGCCCCACGTGACTGCTGGGCCCAATCACAGGCCCGAACAGTGACGATTGGGGCCATGACCTCAGTCACAGGCTGAAAGAGCCCCGAGGAAGATGTCCCAGGAGAGGTGAGTATATGTATTTGTTATATCACCTCCCCCGGGCCACCGATTATTATATCTGGGGTCTAAGGCGACCCCAGTTTATAATAAATAGCACTATTGGAAAGGGGCAAACATAATGCCGGCCCTTTCCATTAACAATATGCATAGCGGTCGGGGAACCAGGCTTTCACCAATCGTTATAACGGTTCTGCAGTCCCCGTAGCACTCCGGTCACAGGGGAAGGTGGGGGGGGGGGGGGGAATCGCACGTTACCAGACCTCCACTGCCTATTTAAAAAAGTAGTGGGGGGTGGAGGTCTGGTAGGGCCCACCGGGGGATTCACTGGTCCCCCTGTGGGCCAGTCCTACCCTGCTTCCATCACTCAGCTGTGTTACACAGCTGAGGCCTTTGACTACCTGCTGGAGTCTGAAAATACTCCGACTCTGGATTTCCCCCCTGGATGCCATGATCAATAGCATTCACAGCATAAAGAGGGTTTGGGGGCAGGATCATCCCCCTTCCCCACTGCAACATCATGGTCTCCAAGGGGTTGCCATGGCTGCCAGGCTGAGCAACAGCTTCCTGAATGCATATGCACAATACACATACTGTACGTTGTATGATAAACTTCTGAAGCAACTTTTGTGTCCATGGTACAGACTTAAAGTGGACCTTTCATCACCTCCAACAAGTCCAGTTCTTTACATCAATTAATAATCACAGCTCCACTGATTCTGGCACAGTTGGAATTTTTTCTCTAGCCCCCACCATTCCCAAGCAATCACTGCTGTTAGTTTTTGGTGCCTGTTAGGCTCTGTTCTGTCAGGAGGGTGGTGTCAGGCAGGGGCAGGCACAAGGTGTGATTCTGAGCTCGGACACTGGCTGCCTCTGATTGGAGCTCAGACTCATGCCCCCTGCCTAACACTGCCCTTCTGACATTACAGAGCTTAAATAGTACATCAGGCACCAAAACTAACTTTTCTTGTTACTCAAGAATGGTGGGGGCTAGAGAGAAAATTCCAAATGTGCTGGAATCAGTGGAGTAGTGCCTATTAACAGATGATAAGAATTGAAGTTGGTGGAAGGTCCTCTGTAACCCCTTCTGATATCCACCATGCTATTACGGCAGATGCCGGGTCTTTAAAGATGGTGTACGCTCTGCAGCAGAGCAGCTGCCATAGCTATTGGGACTCCGCTGTATTGTACAGCAGAGACCTATAGCTAATGCTGACCTGGAGCTAACTGATCGTGGGCACTGCTATGTGTCAAAACCTAATAAATGTTCCCAAAACACAAAAATCAATTATCCAAAATTAATCTTTACTAAAATCAAATCCATAATAATATATAATCAAAAGTCCATGATATGTAAAGTTGCAGAAAACAATTAAAAACTATTAAAATCAATTTAAAACACATACGAGACAGTGTGGTACACAGGAACATTTAACAATATTGTTGTATTATATAGATACAGGGGCATCTCAATAAATTAGAATATCTTTGAAACGTTCATTCATTTCAGTAATTCAATTCATAATCAGCGTCTTCCATTACTGTGTGTCCTACTGAACCAGACTGAGGGACCATTTAAAGGCTTAGGAAACCTTGGAAGGTGACACTGAATTTACATTACTTAACTTTTTCACAATATTCTAATTTTCTTAGATTTGGGTTTTCATTACCTGTAATCCATAATCAACATTTACAGGAATAAAACACTTGAAATAGAACACTCTGTGTGTAAAGAATCTAGAAAATATAGGAGGTCACTTTTTTAATTTAATTACTGAAGTAAACATTTCAAAGATATTCTAATTTATTGAGATGCACCTGTATCATAATTAATTAGTACATATAATCCCTGTAAAAAACAAATGCAAATACACACTTCATATATAATCCCAACAAATACAAAATAATACCAGCAATTAATAAACAAATCAATCCACAAAATAAATCCTATGAAAGATCACATAAATAAACAATATACACATGTGGACAAAATTGTTGGTACCCCTCGTTTAATGAAAGAAAAACCCACAATGGTCACAGAAATAACTTGAATCTGACTAAAGTAATAATGTATAAAAATTCTATGAAAATGAACAAATGAAAGTCAGACATTGCTTTTCAACCATGCTTCAACAGAATTTTTTAAAAAAGAAAACTCATGAAACAGGCCTGGACAAAAATGACAGTACCCTTAATATAATATTTTGCTGCACAACCATTTGAAGCAGAACTCATGAAACAGGCCTGGACAGAAATGATGGTACCTTTAACTTAATATTTTGTTGCACAACCTTTTGAGGCAATCGCTGCAATCAAACGATTCCTGTAACTGTCAATGAGACTTCTGCATCTCTCAACAGGTATTTTGGCCACTCCTCATGAGCAAACTGCTCCAGTTGTCTTGGGTTGGAAGGGTGCCTTTTCCAGACGGTATGTTTCAGCTCATTCCAAAGATGCTCAATAGGATTTAGATCAGGGCTCATAGAAGGCTACTTCAGAATAGTCCAATGTTTTCCTCTTAGCCATACTTGGGTGTTTTTAGCTGTGTGTTTTGGGTCATTATCCTGTTGCAAGACCCATGACCTGCGACTGAGACCAAGCTTTCTGACACTGGGCAGCACATTTTTTTCTCTAGAATCCCTTGATAGTCTTGAATTTCATTGTACCCTGCACAGATTCAAGACACCCTGTGCCAGATGCAGCAAAGCAGCCCCAGAACATAACAGAGCCTCCTCCATGTTTCACAGTAGGGGCAGTGTTCTTTTCAAGATATGCTTCATTTTTCTGTCTGAGAACATAGAGCTGATGTGCCTTGCCAAAAATTTTGATTTTTGCCTCATCTGTCCATAGGACATTCTCCCAGAAGCTTTGTGGCTTGTCAACATGTAGTTTGGCAAATTCCAGTTTTGTCAGATTCAAGTTATTTCTGTGACCATTGTGGGTTTTTCTCTCATTAAACGAGGGGTACCAACAATTTTGTCCACGTCTGTATATCCAAATAATAATACTATGTCAATGGCATAAGGGGGAACAAAAGATGTAAACAATTACCAACCAACCATAAATAACAGCGCCTGTGATCACAATGGGGTGCTGGACAGTGTGGTTATGGACTTTTGATTATATCTTATTATGGATTTAATTTAATAAAGATTAATTTTGGATAATTGTTTTTTGTGTTTTGGTAACATTTATTGGGTTTTGAATATTAGTGTTTTGGGGCTCCCTGACTTTTTCATGTAGTAAAAAATTTGTCTGTATTAAGCATATTATGAGATCTGGCATTCCTTTCTATTGCTAGGTGTCAAAGTAAAAAAAACAAAAACAAAACAAAAAAACAGCCCCCCACCGGCCCTGTGCCTTGTTCATTGCAGGAGCCATCCTTTTTACTTGACAGCCTATCACTGCCCTTAGAGGGGCCAATAAAACTGTTAAAAAAATAGCGGGAAATAAAATCGAAAGAGCCAAAGCACCATTCTTTTTGCTGTTTTTCCTTCCATAAAAACTTGAATAAAAAGTGATCAAAACAGCAGTCATTACCCAAAATGGTATAACTATAACGTACATTAAGGGATTAAATCATAAATAAAACTATATAATATTTGGTATCCCCGGTATCGTACCGAACATAGGTGTATAGTGAACGCCGCAAAACCAAACCCTGTAAGAAAGTCGCACAAACGCAGTTTTTCTCCAAATCCACCCCATTCAGATTTTTTTTTCCCCGCTTCCCAGTAAATTGTACAGAATATTAAAAGGTACCAATACAAAGTACAATTTGTCCCGCATTACTCTCTCATATTTTTCGATTCACAGAGTCATAACAGTTATGGGATTTGGAAGGCGGGGAGTCAAAAACAAAAATTTAAAAATACCTGTGGAGGAAAGGGTTTAAAGACTTTTTGTGTGTAGAGATATTAAAACTCAGGACTTGTTTTTATTTATTTGTTTTTATTTTTGACCTTAGTATGTGGTATTGGTGTAGCAGTAAGACTTCCTCCATTCCTTTCCCCCTTCTCTTTTCTGTGAATTGTTCATAAAATACAGGTTTTTCACAGCGTTTTTTTCCCTAAAATGTGTGGATAGGATTAGCCAGCATCTCATTCACCTTGCTTATACTGTAAAACACAGCATTTTTTTCTACTGCATTTCTGCAGCAAGCAAAACTGTGTTTCCGCACTGTGGGGCCTTAGACATGCATGACTTTTTCTTGCAATACAAAAGTAAACAAATATGACGAAAAAAACATGTTTTATATATTATAGTCAATGGGAACGAACGCAGATGGAGAGGGGCGTTGTCTGTGTCCATCTCTCTTCTACCGTTAATGTCCGTGAGAGCAAGACTGTAATAACAGTAGTGTGAACATACCCTAAGAAGGGCTTACAACCCACACTACAGCAGTGGGCACATAATAAGAGTGAACTACAAGTCCCTGTATGACAAAGCTGCAAGCAGTACCATTTAATTAGGGAAGGGGAATTACTGCTTTGAGTTTATTAAAAGAGGGAACCACAAATCTCATCACATCCATGGAACAGAACAATATTTTTCGTGTTGAAGTTTATCTTAACACTGACAATAACCATTCAGTGAAAACTAAAACTTTCTTATACTCTGTTCTTACAGTCACATGTCACAAAGCAACTACAGATTTCTCTACTCATTGCTAATACTCCAAGATTGGTCACATGACAGTGACATCATCAAAAGGCCTGTATCCTTCTACACAGAAATAGTCATCTCATGTATGGTTGGGACTAAATACTATACTCCTTAAGGACCTGGTCCTTATCACTAATAGTAAATAGCCAGCTCAGTGTGAGAAGTCTATTTTCCCTTACTGGTAAGGACCTTTTTGCCCCCTAGTGGTCAGGTTCTGAACTGAAGTAGTATTTAGCCAGCTCACAGTGAATTGGCTAAATCCCCTACTCCATAAGGATCAGGTCCTTTTCAGTGATCGTATTTAGTCGTCTCACACTGAACTGGCTATTTACTATACTCCATAAGGACCTTTTCCATGTATCATATACTTACAAGATTTCATATTAGTGAGGTCCTTTTCAGTGCTAGTATATAGTGGAAGAGTGAAGAAATCAGGCGATACCTTTTAGAGGCTGAGTATATTTATAAGTAAGCTTTCAGGAGTACTAGCTCCCTTCATCAGACATGGTGTGATACAAGAACTGAAAATTCACAGATTTTTATACACATGGTCTTCAAAGCATTTTAGAGTCCTTAAAAAAGCCCAAAACAAAATGCAATCTAAGTAGAGAAGTTATTTACAACAGGTCAAAAAACAATCTGGAAAGTTGTGCATGACAGAGGGATATGTTATCTGTTTGCTATCAGGAGGTGATTTGTGACCCTCACAGGTCATACATAGTGTGACATGAAGCTGGCATGAATATTAAGTCCAAATTGCAGAGTTTGAAATTTTTCCATAAACTTGTATTCTGATTCTTTCCTTTTTTCCTGCGTCTTAAAATGTCTCATTAAAACCACAACCCGCAAATCTTCAATAGAGTGGTTTTCTCCGGAGAAATGTGCGGCCACTGGGAGATCGGTTCTGCTGTTATTAATGCTGGATGTATGTGAGTTCATTCGTTGACTGAGTCTCTGCCCTGTTTCCCCCACATAGAGGCCTGTGGTGGGACATTGCACACACATTATGAGGTACACCACATTGGAAGACCTGCAGGACTGGATAAATATATTGACTGTTTCAGAAGCAAAGTAAAATCAGAAATCCTGGAGAAACAAAAGAAACAGGCGCATAACCTAACCCTGCAGGAACAGAAGGCTATTACTTCACTAAAAGAAAATCAGGATATAATAATAAAACCAGCTGACAAAGGGGGCGCAATAGTCATAATGAACATCTCAGACTATATCCAGGAAGCAAACAGGCAACTGTCAAATCCCATCCATTACTCCAAACTTGGAAGTGATCCCACAGAAGCCTATATGAAAGAACTAAAGAGTATGATCAAGAAGTTCCCAATCCAGATCCAGAATCAGGTAAAAGGACTTATCCCACAAGATCCCAGGCCGGGCTTCTATATGCTCCCAAAGATACACAAAGATGGTAACCCTGGGAGGCCTATCATTTCTGGCATTGGGACACTGACAGAAAACATCTCAGGTTGGGTGGAAAATCTCCTAAAACCCCTTGTCAAGCTATATCCAGGACACCACTGACCTTCTTAACAAACTGAATGCCCTGGGCCCTCTACCTGAGGGTACCATTTTGGCCACCATGGATGTGGAATCCCTGTATATCAACATTCCTCACAAGGATGGAGTTGCAGCATGTCGGGTACACCTGGCAAAACAAAACCTCCCAACAGAACCAGTAACGCAGCTCATACAATTCATCCTCAGCCACAACCATTTTACCTTTGGAGAGGATCTATATCTACAGCGAATGGGAACTTCAATGGGGACCAGATGTGCACCCCAGTATGCAAATCTCTTTATGGCAGACCTGGAAGGAGCATATTTATCAACATGCACCACCAAACCTATGCTTTACCTTCGTTATATCGATGATATCCTTGTCATCTGGACTGCAGGTGAGGAGGCCCTACTTCAATTCCATAATGACTTCAATGACTTTCACCCTACCATCAACCTTAAACTTAGCTATTCAGGGAGTGAAATTCACTTTCTGGATACCACAATATACATCAAGGACCACTGGCTACTCACATCAATATACCACAAACCCACAGACAGAACGGCCTACCTGAGAAACGACAGCTTCCACCCCAAGCACACAAGACAATCTATCATCTACAGCCAGGCTATACGATACAATCGTATTTGCTCCGACAAAACAGACCTGGACAAGCACCTCCTGGATCTGAGGATGAAATTTCTCAGATTGGGATACAAACCAAAAGTGACAACCAATTAAAAAAAGCAGCAGCCATTAACAGAGACAGTCTGCTCACATATAGAGAGACCCGGAAAGAAGCCTGAGTGCCCCTAGTTGTCACCTACAACCCACAGCTGGAAATCCTACGAAGGATTGCCAAGGAGCTTCAACCTGTGCTACATAGGGACAACAGACTCAAGGACATATTTCCAGTCCCCCCTCTCCTTTCCTTTCGACAACCACCAAACCTGAGGCGTATTATCTTCCGGAGTGCCCTGAAGGCCCCAACTGAAAATGGCACCTCACCTTGCCTACATAAAAGGTGCATGACCTGCAAGCACATCCACACCGCTGACAGTGTACCTATCCCACAGTCACAACAGGTGCACAGAATTAGGGGGACATTCTCCTGCAGGTCTTCCAATGTGGTGTACCTCATAATGTGTGTGCAATGTCCCACCACAGGCCTCTATGTGGGGGAAACAGGGCAGAGACTCAGTCAACGAATGAACTCACATAGATCCAGCATTAATAACAGCAGAACCGATCTCCCAGTGGCCGCACATTTCTCCGGAGAAAACCACTCTATTGAAGATTTGCAGGTTGTGGTTTTAATGGGACATTTTAAGACACAGGAAAAAAGGAAAGAATCAGAATACAAGTTTATGGAAAAATTTCAAACTCTGCAATTTGGACTTAATATTCATGCCAGCTTCATGTCACACTATGTATGACCTGTGAGGGTCACAAATCACCTCCTGATAGCAAACAGATAACAGATCCCTCTGTCACGCACCACAACTTTCCAGATTGTTTCTTGACCTGTTGTAAATAACTTCTCTACTTAGATTGCATTTTGTTTTGGGTTTTTTTAAGGACTCTAAAATGCTTTGAAGACCATGTGTATAAAAATCTGTGAATTTTCAGTTCTTGTATCACACCATGTCTGATGAAGGGAGCTAGTACTCCTGAAAGCTTACTTCTAAATATACTCAGCCTCTAAAAGGTATCGCCTGATTTCTTCACTCTTCCACTACTCTCAATGGCTAACACGGTACAACATTATAGTACTAGTATATAGTCAGAGTATGAAGAGATCTGTGAGGAAAGAGAACGTTACATTGTTTGATGGTCCGTGAAATGGATATGCGAATAGCCACATTGAATTTAACACTACCATGTGATGTTCGTTTAAAAAAAAAAAAACAGGACATGACATGACCATTATTCTGTGTGGTGTGAATGTAGCCTTACTAATTTGAGTACTATATACAGGTGCATCTGAATAAATTAGAATATCTTTGAAATGTTCATTCATTTCAGTGATTCAGTAATACAATCTATAATCAGCGTCTTCCATGATTGTGTGTCCTACTGAACCAGACTGGGGGACCATTTAAAGGCTTAAGAAACCTTGGCAGGTGACACTGAATTTACAATACTGAACTTTTTTACAATTCTAATTTTCTTAGATTTGGGTTTTCATTACCTGTAACCCATAATCAACATTTACAGAAATAAAACACTTGAAATAGAACACTCTGTGTGTAAAGAATCTAGAAAATATAGGAGGTCGCTTTTTTCATTTAATTACTGAAAGAAATAAACGTTTCAAAGGTATTCTAATTTATTGAGCTGCACCTGTACTGCTTATATTTAGTGGACAACCGCTGTATCACCCAGAAGCCACACGACTTGTAACAGATCCGGCATTCACTATACAATTGTTTAGTAAACTGTCATGAATGTATCTTGGATCAGTCCTATTTTGCGTGGCCTCACCCTAGAGTTACATGAAGGTGCTAATTAAAGGGATTATTGGGACTACTATATTGATTGTTGTGGTCTCTTCTCTACTTACCAAGTACAGCGCCGTACACTGTATAGAGGCAGTGCTTAGTATTGCAGCTCATCCCCATTCATTTCAATTAGATTGAACTGCAGCATGGCTGTGTGACGTATAGATGTGATGTCTCTGCCTGAGTAGAAGTGGAGCTCAACAGCATATTCCTAGAATACCCCCAGGCACCCCACATATTAGTAACCCTTAGGCCAGCTTCACACGGACATTACAGTATGGGACACTGAAGGTGCGGGGAAGCAGGGACTCCTAGCAAACAACTATGCTACTGAGAGTCGGGGTCCTGGTCTGGGAACCACACCTGATAACCAAATGTGTGCATGTGAAGCTGGCCTTAGGGTGCCATTACACATGTGGTCTTTAATCACATTAGCGCATGTGCAATTGTTTCTACACTGATCAAAAACACACATGTGTAATAGCAGCCCTAGGGTGGGCTACCCTTGTTAATGTCCATTAATGGATTACAGCAACAGACATTAACTGAGTTTGTGTCCATTCCCATTAACACAGATGTAAACAACATGATGGACGCCGTCTCCCATCATTTTTGTTTAGTTTTCTAACTGAAGAAAAAGTTGTGCATGCAGGACATTTTCTTCCTTTACAAAACTAAACAAAAATAACGTGAGAAAGAAAAAAAGGAGACCATAAAAAGGAGACAGAAGACAGCATCCATAATGTGTTTTTTTACATTCTAGTCAGTGGGAACAGGCGCAGGAGGAGACTCCATGTCTCTTGCTCACATCCTATGACAGATGACAGCAATGGACGTGCATAACAGTAGTGTGAACGTAGCCTTACTCCATCATGTTCTAAGTCTTTCACCACAGTATGTAGAGATCTTGTGGAGTTCATGCCTTGATGGGTCAGAGTCGCTTTGGTAACACAAGGGGGGGGGCAGGGGTTAAAGTTATAGCTAATTGGTGGATTTATTACTATAAAAGTTATGACACTAACTAAACACTATTTACACTTTTATTATTAAATTTAACATTTTGGGCAAAAAAAATATAAAAGATATAAAGTAAAAACAACAAAATAACAGCGAAACATGAGCAAACGCTGAGGTCACTTTTTAAATAATTGTTCCCCTTCCCAACATACGCCATAATAGTACATGCCAGGCCTTTAAAGATGGCGGCCACACTTCAGAGCAGCCGCCATAGCCACCGGGTCTTCACTGTATTGTACAGCAGAGACCCGGTACTAATGAGTGAAGTTATAACTACATCCAGGTATATCCCACTATCCCCCATGTCCCTCCTCCAGTGTGCCCCCACATTGTTAAAAATGCATCTCACAATCCCCCATGTCCCGCCTCCAGTGTGCCTCCACATTGCTAAAAATGAATCTCACTATCCCCCATGTACCTCCTCCAGTGTACCCACACATTACTAACAAGCATCTCACTATCTCCCCAATGTACTCCCACATTACTAACAAGCATCTCACTATCCCCCATGTCCCTCCAGTGTACCCCCACATTACTAACAAGCATCCCACTACCCCCTATGTCCCTCCAGTGTACCCCCACATTATTAACAAGCATCTCACAATCCCCCATGTCCCTCCAGTGTACCCCCACATTTCTAACAAGTCTCACTATCTATCCACCATGTCCCTCCAGTGTACTCCACATTACTAACAATCATCCCACTATCCCTCATGTCACTCCATTGTACCCCCCCACACTGTTCCTATCCCCCCATGAACCTTAAAAGGGGTTGTCCAGTCACAACAAGCGTTACCTGGTATTCACAGTTTTATATTTTAGCTTTCTCCGGTGGTCTGCAATCACTGAAATGGATGGAGACTGGCCATTCCATTCAGAGTGGTGTGCAAAACACCCAAATTCTTATTACCCCCGTGCATGACACCCACAGGGAGGGGGTAACTTGTGATGACCAGATAGCCTCTGTAAGTCTACCCCCGCAATGCTAGCAATTATTCCACCAATATCCATATATTTCCTGTGCACCCCCTCACAAGCCTTCTACATCTCTCTAGTGCACCCTCATAGTTTAATAAGCACTCCACAGCTCAGAGCACCCCAAACAAGTTTCCCACAGCTCCCCACGTGTCTTTTAAGGCTGAAGCCCGAAGTGGTGGAAACACCACAGCAAAAACCACGGCGGTTTACAGTCCCTGCAAAGTGTATAGGATTCTAGCGAATCCCATCCACACATTGCAGAAAAATACCCATGGCGTTTTTAGAAATTGCAGCATTTCTATTATTCCTATGGAAACACCGGTGGTATGTATAATTGAAGCAGAAAGTTCGCAGAGGAAAACTCTGTGGACTTTCTGTGAAAAGCACTGCAGGAAAATCGCAATGCATTTTCACAGATGTTTTTCCCACAGAGCTTTTTGGCTGTGGCCTGCTATGTAGGGACTTAACCTAAAGCACATTTCTTTGCGCCACTTATGCAAACCTAACACAGATATGAAAGATTCGTTCATTCTTCATGAGCCTTCCGTGCACCCCCAACCCCGTAAGTACCTTCAGTGCATGGAGCACACCCTCACAAATATATTAAGCTCGCTATCCCCTTCAGCTCAGCACCAAAGCCAAATCCACCAAGCCTCAACCATAGCTTGCCATCCCCTATAGCAGGGGTCGGCAACCCCCGGCACGCGTGCAGAGAGTGGCACGCGAGGCTTATTTCCCTGGCACGGCAGCGGAGTCCTCACCCAGCAGTTTCGATCGGACTGAACACGGCCGAAACGAAACTGCTATTATACTGTGGGGTCTCTTCAGACCCCTGAGTATAATAAGCGGAGCCCCAGGGAGGTGATCAAACATAAAAACAATGTTAACTCACCTTCCCTGGATCCGCAGCGGCTCTGCGCTCTTTGGGCGCTTCTGCCTGATGTAAGAGACCGCTGACAGGGCCTCAGGGGTCACGTTCGACGTCATTACGCATAACGATGCGACGTAACCCCTGAGATCCAATCAGCGGTCGCTGACGTCAGGTAGAAGTGCCCACGCAGCGGCTGCGGAGCGTGGAAAAAGTGAGTAAGGGTGCGTTCACATATGTCCGGCTCAGCTATCTGTTTCCCTCCGGCGTGGTGCACACAAGCCGGAGGGAAACTGATGCCAGGACGGATCCCATAGTTTTATATGGGATCGGTTCTGGCACAAGAGGCATCAGTTCTGGCGCCGGATCTGTGCCTCAGCCGGATGGAAAAACGTTACCTGCAGCGTTTTTCCATCCGGCTTCCTTAAAATTTCATTAGCGCCGGGTGAAGATGGATGCGGTATCACCCGGCGTCTGCACAGTCTATGTACAGTAGTGAAGCCGGTAATTGCCGGCTTCACTACTGTACCTGAGTGAATTGCTCAGGATTGGTTAAAGCTATAAAGAAATACTTGGATTCATTTTAAAGATGAGAATCTCCTCTTTAAAATGATACCAAGATCACCATGATCGTCCTTACACATCCTGAGCGATTCGCTAGTGAAAACGATGTTCGGCATTGAAATCCCAATGCAGATCTCAATTCCCGACATCGTTTTAACAGTGAATGGCTCTGAATGTGTAAGGTCAATGATTCTCATCTTTAAAATGAATCCAGTTGCATCTTTGTAGCCCTAACAGATCATTAGAAATGGGGCTCAAAGTGTCGCCCTCCTCCTACCTCAGGCAGCATCTTAGAGCTAAGGAAGGAGGGGGAGGAGGAGCTACAGAGACAATGTTAACTCATCATTGTCTGTGCATAAGCTGCAGATGACACGGGGTGGGGGGTAGCAGAGACTTCTGTCCATGTTATCCCCTCTCCTATCAATCAGAGAGCATACTGTACTTTTGCTCTCTGATAGTCACATAGAGGGATAATGTAACACCCCTCTGAGCCTAATCACATAACCAGGAAGTTATTGGCGCTGTGACCCAGACATTTACCATCGTCAAGGTCACAGCGCCAGAAGTGTCGCACCACTTACACAACACATGCACAAAGTCACCAATAAAGTTTACATTTTTTTTCACTGTCCCTGTCCTGTCCATACTTGATCTTTATAGAGTAAAATACGCCGCCCGCCTCTCTAGTGATATCTGTTACACGCTAAAATAATAGTAACAGCAATTATCACTAGTATTATCACCATAATACCGTGTGCGGGGGCCGCTATGTGTCATAATACCGTGTGCAGGGGTCGTCAGACTTACAATTATTGACTGGCACTCCGAGTACCTCAACTTTGATTTTTTTAATCGAAATCGGCACGCCGAACAAAAAAGGTTGCCTACCCCTGCCCTATAGTAACACAGCTCTAACTATCCCCCACACCAGCCCATTTCACCGTGCGCCCCGCAAATCCCCCCCTCACAGTTCACCGTGCGCCCCGCGTCTCCCCCCCCTCACAGTTCACCGTGCGCCCCGCTTCTCCCCCCCCCCTCACAGTTCACCGTGCGCCCCGCTTCTCCCCCCCCCCTCACAGTTCACCGTGCGCCCCGCGTCTCCCCCCCCCACAGTTCACCGTGCGCCCCGCGTCTCCCCCCCCCATCACAGTTCACCGTGCGCCCCGCCTCTCCCCACCCACCCCCCACAGTTCACCATGCACCCCACGTCTCTCCTTGTTCCTCCACTGCACGGGATACAACTTTTCTTCATGTGGAAGAACCTTCTTACAAGTAAAGAAACGCCTACTCTGTCACATGACTAGCGAATGTCATGTGACTTATGACGTCAGAAGGACCTTAGCGAGTATAGTATTTATCCTTTACCATTAGGGCGATCTGTCACTAATTATTGGGTGAGTATGTGATAGGACGGCACAAGCTGACACGTATGTTAAGACCATGCCTATTGTGCTTACCGTAGTATTTTGTCACTGTTTAGGGATTCGTTCACACTGTCATTGCATATGTCTGCAGCATTCCCAAACATATTCCTTTCCACTTTCATAGATAGGTCTGTTATTGACTCCCGTTTTAAAAGAACATTGTACTCGAAGTGTCCCTCTAGCCATGCTCTTCCGCTCTGGAGAGATGCAGCTATACACTGGGTGGCGCTACAATTTCTTAGGCAGCTTTGCAATACCCAGTAATTATTTCTGTAGAATAGGGCCCCTGTAAAGCCTTATTCACACACCAGTGATTGTGTAGGAGTGGAAACTACACAGAGGTAAGGTGTAATGGAACTATTTCCATCTGCTTCTGATTTTTGACATACAAACACTGATGCAAATCACTGCCATTTTTTTGATTGTCAAACAGGGACACTTATAGTCCAGTGTGTAAAAGTGTAAAGGGGTTTTCTGGGCAAAAAAAAAAAAAAAAAAAAAAAAAAAGTGTGTTTGTGTTAATAAAAAAAAAAAAACCGCCCCCCCCAAAAAAATTTAAATATACTCAAAAATAAAAAAAAATCCCTTTTCTTTTTTATAAAATAAAAAAAAAAAAAAAAACTTTTTTTTGTTTTTTTTTTTTTTTATATATTTTTTTTTTTTTCCCCCTTCTTTTGTTGTGGTCTTTTTTTTTTTTTTTTTTTTTTTTTTTTTTTATAAAAAAAAAAAAAAAAAAAATAAAAAACAAAAAAATAGTTTCCCCCCCCCTTCTTTTAATATTTTTTTTTTTTTATAAAAAAAAAAAAAAAAAATATAAATATAAACTAAATAAAAAAAAAAAAAAAAAAAAAAAAAAAAAATTATACTTAACAAAAAAGTGTGAAACAACTGAAAATATGTCTTATATTCTAGGTTCTTCAAAGTAGCCACCTTTTTGCTTTGATTACTGCTTTGCACACTCTTGGCATTGTCTTGATGAGCTTCAAGAGGTAGTCACCTGAAATGGTCTTCCAACAGTCTTGAAGGAGTTTCCAGAGATGCTTAGCACTTGTTGGCCCTTTTGCCTTCACTCTGCGGTCCAGCTCACCCCAAACCATCTCGATTGGGTTCAGGTCTGGTGACTGTGGAGGCCAGGTCATCTGGTGTAGCACCCCATCACTCTCCTTCCTCATGTGAACCAGTTTCTTTGTAGCGCTTGATGGTTTTGGCCACTGCACTTGGGGACACTTTCAAAGTTTTCCCAAATTTTCGGACTGACTAACCTTCATTTCTTAAAGTAATGATGGCCACTCGTTTTTCTTTACTTAGCTGCTTTTTTCTTGCCATAATACAAATTCTAACACTCCATTCAGTAGGACTATCAGCTGTGTATCCACCTGACTTATGAACAACACAACTGATGGTCGCAACCATAAGGCAAGAAATCCCACTTATTAAACCTGACAGGGCACACCTGTGAAGTGAAAACCATTTCAAGTGACTACCTCTTGAAGCTCATCAAGAGAATGCCAAGAGTGTGCAAAGCAGTAATCAATGCAAAAGGTGGCTACTTTGAAGAACCTAGAATATAAGACATATTTTCAGTTGTTTCACACTTTTTTGTTAAGTATATAATTCCAGATGTGTTAATTCATAGTTTTGATGCCTTCAGTGTGAATCTACAATTTTTATAGTCATAAAAATACAGAAAACTCTTGGAATGAGAAGGCGTGTCCAAACTTTTGGTCTGTACTGTATATATAAAATAAATAAATAAAATCTTGTCAGTTATCCTGGTTGATGTTCAGTTATTTTTCAATTATGGTCCAGTCCTAATTTCCATGCAGGTTTTGCCATGGTTACCATGCCGTTATTGCTGTATATATTAACTGTATACACTTAATTATGTGTAAATACACACAGCTTTTTTTCAGGCATTTCTACATCATATGTGTCTCAATACAATTTCAGAAATGCCTATACTGTACAAACTGGCACAATTAAAATAAGAACATATAAAAATGAAATTCAAGGTAACATAGTTTGTAACATAGTTTATAAGGCTGAAAAAAGATTTGTGTCCATCCAGTTCAGACAATTATCTTGCAGTGTTGATCCAGAGGAAGGCAAAAACCCCATGAGGTGGAATCAATTTTTCTTATTGAGACTGGGGTGACACATGGCAGAATTGTAGTGTTTTTGGTCATTGTTGGAAACATAGCAGAAAAAAAGGAGTGTTTTACATTCTCAGAAAAAAGTGAATTTATTTAATCTATTTCCTACATTGTGGGGGGGGGGGAGGGGCATGTTAATTTTACCTGTGAAAACCTCACTAACATAACAGTGACCTAGTCTGAGTGTATAGCGATAATTACCACCCTTTGTTTTCTATCACTGGGCCATTACTTACACACTTATAAACATTTCCCCTAGTCTAAGCATGCTCATTTTTATGTGGTATAGTAGCAAATGTTTTCAAAGAATTAAGATTTATGATGTCCACAGCCTCCCCCTGGTTTAGTCTAGAACGTACCTATTCATAGACGCTGATCAGAGTAATGTGACAGGACCTCTTAAACGCATGTGAAGGCCTCATGCATGCGACCTTGTGCAGGCTGAGGTTATTTCAATGAGACATTCGAGGCTCCATTCTGTTCTTATTATTATAGAGCATGTCCTTTCCTGCTCTGTGGCATCGGAATGGAACCCCCATGCAGCATTTTTCAAAAACACACATTGGAAAATGCAGCTTTTCCACAACTCTTTTTTTCCGCAATGTGAAGATGAGATTAATGAAATCTCATTCACTTTGGTGGTACTGTAAAACGCCGCATTTTTTCTGATGTGTTTTCACAGTATGTGGAGCTTTATCCTAAAACAGAGCTATACAATTATTTTCCTTGAGATACTCTAGGATAGTGTAATGCTGGCACTTTATGCTCACCGGCGTACTAAATCCTAAATATGTATACTAAGAACCTCATTTTCATTTTTGTAGATTTTGCTGAGAAGCCTTAAATTAATGTATGATATTGGGATGTGTGGTGCACATCTCTTTTTCTTCTCCAAAATGTTGCATCTCCTCCTCCATCGTAGGGATATATATTTTACCTGGTCAAATACTCCCATGGTTAAATCTGGTCTACACGGTGTCTGGTGCTTTTATTATATATTACTTGCTATATCTAAGAACATCTTTCATTTGTTATAAAATGAAACTAAATAATCTTCCATTTTATTTGTAGACATGGCACTTACTGTATTGAGCTGTATGATGAAGAGAGCTGAAGCAAGAAGGTTTTTACATAGGGGTCTGTATAATATTAGTCATGGATTTAATGAAACTGAAGTAAAGAGGAAACTGGCTGAGACTTCAGGAGGATCAGTTAATCTCTGTAAAGGAGAAAATGGAATAGCAAAACTGTGCCTAAATAATCCATCCCGGAAAAATGCATTTACAGGTGCAGTTCTCCACATATACCCCAGTCTTCCATATTGTTTGTAGCTGTCAGTGATTGAAATGGTAGATGTGCATGATGATATCTTCTATCTATCTATCTATCTATCTATCTATCTATCTATCTATCTATCTCTTTTTATGCATGTGCCTCACTATTTATCCATTTTTCACACTGCTGACCAGGTTTTGCTCCCTAAACTTTAAACATCTGGCATACATTAAGTGCATGGAGCTGGTTGCGGTCACTGCTGTCACCATCTAGATCCATTTTTCCTAGCAGAAGCTGACAAAATAATCATTATATGACAGTTGTTTCTGCCCCTCCTGCATTGTTTTATGTTGTATAGTAACCATATTTATTTAGCTTCCTGCCAGCAAGGTGCACATGGCAGCAGCGTGTGGAAGGTGGGTACATGGGTAAGGGTAGGTTCACACTACCGCCAGAAATGTCATGTAATAGAGTCCATTAAAAAAATACATTAAGATCAGTAAGTGTTCATTATGATACCGTCTGTTTTTTTGGTGTTTTATGCTCTGCTTTCTAAGCATTCACAAAAAGACGACAGTATAACAAAGGACAATTCAGTTTTTTTGTTAATGGAGCCAAAAGTTCTGGGATTTTTAACGGATCTTTAGTGTCAGTTGTTAACATTTTATGATGGATGTTAACAATGAATTCTAAGTAAGGTAGTGTGAATTTCCCCTAAGAGTGTACTTAGAGCATAGAAAACGGGACACAGTTTTTAATACTAGAGCTGAAGTGGAGAAGGAAAATGTGCCACAGCTAGAAGTTGCTCCTGTACATAACTATGTATTTAGAATTGTATCACTTTTTTTCACTTCATTATTGTTGAACCACTTTTTACCACCAACAGTGGGATTAGAATAAGCTAATAAACTATGTTTACAGGAACAATGATGTTAGAACTTGAGGAACGGATTAGTGAACTGGAAAGCTGGAACGAAGGGAAAGGTCTCATCGTTTATGGAGCAGAGAATACTTTCTGTTCCGGTGCAGACTTGAACACTGCTTACGCTCTCTCCAATCCAAAGGTCATCTTTGCACTCTTAAAGCAATGCTGATTATTCATTGTTGCTGCCATATGAATTGCTCGTAAAATCATAATGGTGTTTTCTGTCTTTTTATTGTATCCACAGGGTGGGCTGATGATGTGTATGTTTATGCAGAATGCATTGACCAGGCTACAGAGGTACTTTCCTGCTTGAACTAGTGTGATAGTAGTAGAATGGTTGTACGCCTCTATCCTGATAACTCTTGCTTTTTGCTGAACCTGTCATAATGCTGTTCGTCTCGGACAAAAGAGCCACAGTATTTCTGAAATGGAGAATCCTAAATCACTATGACACTAAACTCCAGTCATAAGAGTGGTGTACAGGTCTGGAAATTCAGCCATCACACGGACTGTCAGGATATAGTTATATGCATGGCCTAAATCAGTGGTTGTTGAGTGTGCACACTATACAGCAATGCAAGGCTGGAAGCTGCCATTGTACAGTACTGTGCAAAAATTTAAGGCAGGTGTGGGAAAAAATGCTTCAAGTAAGAATGCCTTCAAAAATGGAGTTATTAGTTTATTTCTGTCAATTAATTAAATGAAGTGAATGAACAAAAGAGAAATATAGATCAAATCAATATTTGGTGTGACCACCATTTGGAGGAGGAGTCCTGGAAGTGGAGATATGCCCCCCCCAGAGCCCCGATCTCAACATCAAGTCTGTTTGGGAATAAATGAATAGACATAAGGATTTGAGCAAGCCTACACCCACAGAAGATCTGTGGTTAGCTCTCCAAGATGTTCGGAACAACCTTCCTACTGAGTTCCTTCAAAAACTGTCTACAAGTGTACCTAGAAGGATTGATGCCATTTTGAAGAGAAAAGGTGGTCACACCAAATATTGATGGGATTTAGATTTCTATTTTGTCCATGCACTTAAGTTTGTTAATTTAATTTTTTTGTTAAAATAGCGAAAGTGACATTTTATTAGAGAAAAAGTAACTTTTCATTTTCACGTCTCAATAGTAAAAAAAAATCTGTGAAACACCTGAAGAATCAAAGTGCTCCCTATACCCCTAAATTCCTTGAGATGTCTAATTTCCAAAATGGGTAATTTTTGGGAGGTTTCAACTATTCTGGTACCTCAGGTGCTCATCAAATGCAACATGGTGCCTGAAACAGATTCTTCAAAGGATAAATATAGTTATGAAGGAGTGACGTGCCTAATGAAGTATCAAAAAATATATGTAGGAGAGTAGATGCCTACTAAAGGACGTATTAAAATTACAAAAACTTTATTAACTATTGTGTTAAAAAGTTGTCAATAAACAAATAACCCCAAAAACAAAAACAGAAGGACATAATACATAAAAAATATCTCCAAACAGGAGAAAAATAAGCGGATAGTCCACCCCTCACTATATGCATATGTATGCACCCCTGGATTTTGTGCTGATATAAAACTGGTATCCAGTCTCATCATAATTAGTGAGTGTGTATTCCCATCAGCCTCTCATAGTGATCGGAGGGAGCTGACATAGCAGACTTAGGATCACCCAGAATGTATTAACTGTCACCACTGTTACTGACAATTCTCAGAGCTCAACCCTCAAAACAGACAAATGAATGCCCACTTTGGGGACACCCACACATCAAGTTAGTGGACTACCCCCCCCCCCCCCCGTCTGCCTGAAATGCTGCAGACTAACACTAAACACGTCTACACTCAGTGCTAGTAAGAACCCCCATCTGCTGAGACATATAATGCAGACTAGGGTTAGACGTTCACACAGTAATATCTGTATCTTTCAGCTGAACGAAGGAACAGCTCAGCTGAATAGCTATATACACCCTAAACACACTAACGCGTTTCAATGTCCATAGATGTCTACTACTATGGCAAATCATCAGAGGTTTTGTGCTGAGAAACCAAGAGGTCAATGGTAAGTATATCCCTATTTTTTGTTTTGTTGTCCCTGATTATACATAAACCCCCCACGCTCCCATTGGCACTAATACATGGCCGCACGGGGGAACAGAGGTTCCGGTCTTAAATTGCCGAAGACCCGCCTCCTCCAGCCTGCTTCATCCAATCAAAGCAGCGGACGCCTCATATGCTCAGACATGTTTAGTGTTAGTCTGCAGCATTTTAGGCAGACGGTGGGTCCACTAACTTGATGTGTGGGTGTCCCCAAAGTGGGCGTTCATTTGTTTTGAGGGTTGAGCCTTGAGAATTGTCAGTAACAGTGGTGACAGTTAGCAGACTTGGGATCACTCAGAATGCACTGCGTCAGCTTCCTCCGATCACTATGAGAGTCTGATAGGAATCCACACTCACTAATTATAATAAGACTGGATACCAGTTTTATATCAGCGGAAAATCCAGGGGTACATTCATGTGCATATAGTGAGGGGTGGACTACCCGCTTATCTTTCTCCTATTTGGAGATGTTTTTTATGTATTATGTTCTTCTGTTTTTGTTTTTGGGGTTATGTGTTTATTGATATTGTTTTAACACAATAATTAATAAAGTTTTTGTAATTTTAATACGTCCTTTAGTAGGCATCGACTCTCCTACATATATTTTTTGATACTTCATTAGGCACATAAATCCTTCATATATATATATATATATTTATCCTTTGATTTATCTTTTTGAGTCTATCGGGTGGGAATGGCAGGTTTTTTGACAGGCACCTTAGACATTGGTGGACACTTAGGAGGTCTTCTCTGAAAGAGATTTGCTGTTTCAATCCCAGAACCTTAGTATTTCAGTGTCTTTTAGGAAACTTACTCATATGTGTGTGTATAAGGATCACCTGAGATCCTTCTGGGAGGTCCAGACTCTGGAAAAATACTTAAAAAATAACATTGTCCCCCAGGGACTAAGTATTAACTTACTCCCGGCTCCACGCCTGAGAAAACAAGCTACACACATGGACAAAATTGTTGGTACCCCTCGTTTAATGAAAGAAAAACCCACAATGGTCACAGAAATAACTTAAAAAAGCCAGACTGGAATTCGCCAAACTACATGTTGACAAGCCACAAAGCTTCTGGGAGAATGTCCTATGGACAGATTAGACAAAAATTGAAATTTTTGGCAAGGCACATCAGCTCTATGTTCACAGACGGAAAAATGAAACATATCTTGAAAAGAACACTGTCCCTACTGAGAAACATGGAGGAGGCTCTGTTATGTTCTGGGGCTGATTTGCTGCATCTGGCACAGGGTGTCTTGAATCTGTGCAGGGCACAATGAAATCTCAAGACTATCAAGGGATTCTAGAGAGAAATGTGCTGCCCAGTGTCAGAAAGCTTGGTCTCAGTCTCAGGTCATGGGTCTTGCAACAAGATAATGACCCAAAACACACAGCTAAAAACACCCAAGAATGGCTAAGAGGAAAACATTGGACTATTCTGAAGTGGCCTTCTATGAGCCATGACCTAAATCCTATTGAGCATCTTTGGAAGGAGCTGAAACATGCCGTCTGGAAAAGGCACCCTTCAAACCCCAGACAACTGGAGCTGTTTGCTCATGAGGAGTGGGTCAAAATACCTGTTGAGAGGTGCAGAAGTCTCATTGACAGTTACAGGAATCGTTTGATTACAGTGACTGCTTCGAAAGGTTGTGCAGCAAAATATTATATTAAGGGTACTGTCATTTTTGTCCAGGCCTGTTTCATGAGTTTTCTTTTTTTAAAAATTCTGTTGAAGCATGGTTGAAAAGCAATGTCTGACTTTCATATGTTCATTTTCATAGAATTTTTATATATTATTACTTTTGTCAGATTCAAGTTATTTCTGTGACCATTGTGGGTTTTTCTTTCATTAAACGAGGGGTACCAACAATTTTGTCCAC
The DNA here is from genome assembly GCA_947044405.1 of Leptodactylus fallax. Taxonomy (NCBI): domain Eukaryota; kingdom Metazoa; phylum Chordata; class Amphibia; order Anura; family Leptodactylidae; genus Leptodactylus; species Leptodactylus fallax. The sequence goes on from CAMRHE010000182.1 coordinate 3,638,848, forward strand.
GTGTGTAAATCTTCCCTCCAAAATCCCAATAACGCTATCGTTAGTAAATTATACCGTTACTTACCCTAATGATTGTATAAATTTTCTGGTTTTGTATGTCAAGTTGTGAAATGTACACTTATTTATCTAAATATTTCATTTAAGGTTACCGCTTATTAGTGTAGCCCTAATTCAAGGACATGCAATTGGTGGAGGATCTGAGGTAACCACAGCATGTGATTTCAGGTATGTGTATTTTTAAGATGTTTTATTGGTGTAATTGTGTTTATAGAGGAATGAAATATGGATTGTGTTGCAATCCATAATTATTAGGGCAGATTTATTATTAGCATTGTAGCCTTGCAGCACTGGAGTCCTGGGGTCAAATCTGAAAAAGGACATCTGCAAAGAGTTTGTATATTCTCCCCAGGTTCCTCCGGGTACTTCGGTTTCCTCCCATGCTCCAAAGAGATACTGATAAGGAATGTTGATTGTGAGCCCGATATGGGACAGTGACCAACAATGTCTGGAAAGCACTATATATATATATATATATATTGTGACAGCTTGGGGAATTAATCTCAAATGGCGGCTTTTCCTGGTCCCAACAGCGGTGGTTCATGGTACTGGGCGCCAGAAAGATAGCATTCAGACGGTCCAAGTATAAAATAAAAGTGGCTTTTATTCAGCTTAAACTGCAACGTAACAAAACAATAAACGCCTAGGCCACAGTTAGGGCACTAACTAACACCTCGAGCCCCTAACTAGCCTCTGGTTCACTTGAGCAGCCGGACTAATGCTCCACTCAGCCAAAGTCCCCTGTGGCCCCAGCCCCTCTGGCATAGACCGTCTATCTGTCCAACTGGTCCACCATTTCCTGCTCTGTGCAGGATACTCCAGTCCTCTGGAGTTACACGCCACCCCCTCAAAGGTGTGGCTGAAGGCCTTTTCAGGGCTGGGCCTGGGTCGCTCAACAGCGCCCTCTGGATCACATACCTACATACCCTCCCCCCTCAGCTCACTACCCATGGGGTGAGTTACAATGGGACAAGACATATGTCGCCGTCCCTCTTCAATGCTATACACTTGTCCAGTGTCTCTCCAGATGTCCCCACCTGGCGGTCTCAACCTCCAAGTTCCAGTCAGTCGAGCCTTCCGTCTTCTCCTCACTTTAAACGCTATGCCAAGATCCTGGCCATTCTGCGCAAAGGCAAGCTCTACTCCATCACCTCCACAATTCGCCACACAGGGGATCACATCATTTTCATCACATTTTCCATCATAGTCTTCAGCCATCCCATTGCATGACTTTGATCCCTTTAGTGAATAGCCGTAAGAATCTTCTTCTTCTCCTATCACGAATCCACAGGAGCTCGGATACCAGCTAACACATACTTCATGTACATCAATGTCTTTAGAGTATAAATATTTCACGGATACCTTTTCTGTAACCTTCATCTCAAAGCAAACTTTGCCATCACCATCAAGGCTTAGAAGTTTAGGAGACATAGGTCGCTTGCTCTCCGCTTTGTTTGAGATACACAAGCTCTGTACCGCAATATCTTCTCCTTTTGCACAAGGGCCATACAGTACACCCTCACAAAATAGCTCACGCTGAACTACATTTTCTGGTATGTCTTTAACAACTGCCACATCATATATTGGAATGGTTTCTGTATAATGCGTCCGCACCTGTACGGCACCCAGAGAACCACTTCCATACTCTAGTCTTATCTCCTCTCTCTCATACGCACAACTTTCGGGAGGCATGTTACGATTCTGTGATAGATTGCAAGAATTTTCGTACCAACCCCTTTCTGACAGTACAGGAGCTGGTGACATCGGCATCTCAACATTCTCCAAGTTATTTTCATTCCCTGTGCTAACACCGGAGGACTGGGATACCAAGTTTTCAACATCACAGTTTTTGCTGTCAGTACCCAGATGCTTTTTGGTTACATGTTCTGGCTGCCTTAATGCCTCTGCTTTTTCTGCCTCTATGCTGACAGCTTTCTCTAATTCTAAAACCTTCTGTAGCTCACAAATCTCTGATTCCAGTTCCGGAACTTTCTTCACTGCCACATTTTTCTGCACAGCCTCCATCTCAGTTTTTACTATTGCAACTTGCAGAACTTCCTCAATCTTCCTGACATCTTCTATGGCAGCAGATGTAGATGCCATCTCTTTATCCACTATGCCTCCTAATTCTAGGATATTCTGCAATGTTCTTCTAACATTTGTCAGGACAGCATCCTGGATAATATTTTCTGCTTCCCCCACTGTTCCCTGAATTATATTGGATTGATCCTCCAACATCTTCTGATAAAGCTTCTGCTCATCTGCAGACTTTTTGTCAAGTCTTTCATTCAAGTCCCGTATCTCAGTGGCTCTCTTATCTTGCTCTTGGTTGAATAAAGACTCTATTTCTTGAATCACATTTTTCAGGGATAACAGCTCTGATTCTTTAGAGGTTAACAGGCTCTGCAGGGAGTCTCTCTCATCTTCTAGTGCTGCCAGCTTTGAAGATAGTGCAGATGCCGACTGTTCCGTATTGGATAAAGACTGCTGCAATCGATCCAATTCTTCTTTTTTAGATTCCACTTCGGTTTTTAACTGTTCAATCTGAGAAGTGCGCTCTTCCAACTTTATTTCTGATTCACGCTTTACTTGATCCATCTGAAACTCCAGCTGTTTCTTGATTTCCTCCTGCTTGTTCACTTGCACCTTTAATTTAGCAACAAGCATTTTTAGATCTACAATCTCAGCAGATAAATTAGACAGGTTTCCTTCAAACTGAATCCTCATGTCTTCTGTCTGGAGGTCCAATTCTCTCTTGGCCTTTTCCAGCATCTCATAAGCATTAGCTTTGTTCTCATACAATATCTGCACAGATTCCAGGTTTTTCTCAACTTCATCCTTGGAGCTAACCAAATCCTCCATTTAAGTGCGCAGTTGCTTGTTGAGCCTCTCTAACTCGGCCTTCAATTCAAGGGCCTCTTCTAGGGAGCGAGCCAAGGCAAGAGCTTTGGTCTCTTTTCCACAAGCCTCTGCTTCAGCACGGTCACGTTCTTCTGCATATCTAGCAGAAAGAGTCTTCTCTTCACCAAGCAGCTGATCAAACTTTTCCTGCTTCCTTTTCAAATTTGACACAATCCGATGTTGATGATCAAGATCTACACCTACATCTTCTAGTTCCTGCTGCAGTCTAATTTTCATCTTCTCAAGTTTGTTATAAGCAGCAACCTTCTCCTCAAACCGATGAGTTGTAGCTTCTAGCTCCTTTTGCAACTTTTCCTTTAGTTCTTCAACAGAGTCCAAGGATCCAATACTATCTTCCATTTTTTTCTTCATATCAGTCGCCTGAGCCTGTAGTGTTGAAATCTGCTTTGTCAAATCTCTTTTTGCTATCTCCTCTTCCTCTAGTTGCTCAAGGAAACCATTTTTCTCCTCTTCCATTTGTTTTAGTTTCGTACTAAGGTCAAGCTTCTGATGAATTTCTTGAGTGTCCTGAAGCTGAGATTCTAGTGTAGACAACTCTTTGGAAAGTTTGATAAACTTGCTGTCTGCTTGAGAAAGAAGCCCTGTGACATTATCCAATTCCACCTGTAGTCTGTTTGCCTTGTCTAGCAGTTCTGCTTGCAACCTGTCCCCTTCTGTGACTTTTAGTTGCAGCTCTTGAAGTTGAGTCTCTACTTTCTTATGACTCTCCTGTAAGGATTGCACTTTCTGAGCATGGACAGACAACATCTCCATCAATTCTTTGTCTTTATTTTGCACCAAAACCGACAATTTCTCCTTATCTTCACAAGATCCTGACAGCGCCCTTTCCAGGCTACATATTCTAGCTTTGAGTTCCCTTTCTCTTTGTTCCAGAACTCCAGCTCTGCTCCGCCATTCGTTGACTTCACTATTTAGGCGAACCTGCTTTAGTTCATGCAAGTTTTGCTCTGACTGCAATGTCTGCACCACAGATTCTAAATCACTCTCTTGGTCAGAGACATGCTTCCTCAGCTCTGCAATTTCATTTTCTTTGTCAATTAATGCAGCCGAAAGTTTTTCACACTTCCTCACTTGGTCATCCAGACATTCTGACTGACACTGCAAAAATTCACTTCTCTCACGTTTAGCAGTTTCAAGGTCATCTCTTAATTTTTCAATGATACACTCTTTGGCACTGGAGTCTTGGACATGCTGCTCCTTTAAATCCTGCAATTGCTTCTCAAGCACTTGTTTTTGCTCTACACTCTGTACAACTTTATTAGATAGAGCACATTTCATTTCAGCAAACTCCTTCTTAGTGACACAGTCCATTCCAGGCAAACCCAGCACCACCTTTTCATAATGACTAGGATATGAACTCTTTATAGTTTCAAGCTCTTGCTTTAGCTTAAGGTTCTCTTTTTCTGATACCTCAAGTTGCCATTTCCAATCAGATATTTCATCCTCATAAATGAACCTGATGGTTTTAATCTCATCTTGAAGCTATTGCACCATAATATTTTCATCTTTGGCGCTCTGATGCACTCCAGTATGAGACATAGTCATAGTCATAGACATAGACATACAGTCAGCAGGGACATATTCATTCATAAAACAGAGGTGCTTTAGAAAAACTGAATCACTCTCATGCAACACATTATCTTTACTTGCATTCCACATGGTCTGTTTCGGGTTTTGCGTCTCTCTGCATTCAGACTGCTGCACTAATAAACCTGTGCATAACTTCTCTGCTTTTTTACAAGCTGAAATTCTCTTTTTCTTGCCCATGGTTTACTAACAAGATTACACAATATTCCACAGCAACCTTGGGTTCAACCGGCAGCAACTTTTTGCTATCTTCTGCAGTCACATGTATTCAAACAGTTAATTTATGTGGCACTACAACAACCAGCATTTTCTTCTGTCTTCCACAGAAAACACCAACATGGCACCATAGCCTTTCACATAGACTGTTTGCAATATCCAGCTTCTATACACATTGCTCACTTTCTTGCCATCAGCAAACACTTCACAGACTTTTGTGCCACAGTATACACAAAGTCCATTCCCTGGATTCCTCTTCCAGAGTTTTACTTTCACCAGGTTTTACAAACACTTTGCTATGTTGCAATTCACTCACCCCTTCCTGGGTTTCTTCAGTTGAAATCACAGATTTCTTCCAGCTGTAGGCCACAATGCACACTTCACAGTACTGCAGTCACCAACCACTTGTCTTCCAGGACTTGCGTGGATCTGTTTATGCGCGCGTTCTCCACCATATGTGACAGCTTGGGGAATGAATCTCAAATGGCGGCTTTTCCTGGTCCCAACAGTGGTGGTTCATGGTACTGGGCGCCAGAAAGATAGCATTCAGACGGTCCAAGTATAAAATAAAAGTGGCTTTTATTCAGCTTAAACTGCAACATAACAAAACAATAAACGCCTAGGCCACAGTTAGGGCACTAACTAACACCTCGAGCCCCTAACTAGCCTCTGGTTCACTTGAGCAGCCGGACTAATGCTCCACTCAGCAAAAGTCCCCTGTGGCCCCAGCCCCTCTGGCATAGACCGTCTATCTGTCCAACTGGTCCACCATTTCCTGCTCTGTGCAGGATACTCCAGTCCTCTGGAGTTACACGCCACCCCCTCAAAGGTGTGGCTGAAGGCCTTTTCAGGGCTGGGCCTGGGTCGCTCAACAGCGCCCTCTGGCTCACATACCTACAAATATATATATATATATATATATATATATATATATATATATAGGCATCAAGTCTCTGCTGTTTTGTACAGCAGGGGCCAGCAGCAGTTAATGTAGTCAGACATCTATGATTTACTTTTACACTGGCTCCTATGATTGGAGGTCTCTTCTGGTGTCTTTTCTCTCGTAAACTCTAAGCCTGAGTAGTACCCTGATGAACACTTACACAGCTTATACATTTCCCATCCAGGGCTAATCTTGCCCTAAAGTTGTGGCGATTTTTGTTTTTTTTTGCTTTTTTGTTGTTGCATTGTACAAGGTATACTATTTTTATTTTCAGGTGTTGTAGCCATACAAGGGCATGCTTTTTTTTTTTTTTTTTTTTTTTTTGTGGGATGAAATACATTTTTAGTGGCACCAGTTTTGGGTGCCTATAAATTGACTAAATTTTCTTAACTTTCTGTAGGGGCTTAAAAAAAGATCTATTCTGGCATTGCTTTTTAACATTTTAACTTTTTTTTTGCTGCTCATGGTACATGGTACGGCATAAGTAACATGCTGCCATTATTCTACTTGCTGGGATGGTTAGTGTATTACCTAATATATATAGTTTTTTGTTTTAAAACTGTTTTTATTGAAAACAGGTAATAAAAAAACAATCACCGTCAAATGCAATATAGCATAACAATTACAGCACTCAACATTTTTTATATAAGAAGAAGGGTACTGTCGATAACGCTCCAGAATCAAGTATGACTTGGAGGAGGTGAGGGAGAGATTGGGGAGGAAATAGGGTTGGTGGGATGAGAGAACAAGTGGCAGGTGGGCAGGAATGGAAGGTAGGGAGGGCAGAAACAAAGGCAAGGGTGTTAGGAGTAGAAAAGTGGGGGGATGGGAGGGGAAGGAGGTGGATAGGAAAGTGCGTAGGGGGGAGGGGGGGGTTAGACAGCAGTGAATGCCTACAGATGGGAGGTGGGGAAAATTGGATTCAAGGGGTCATTGTAGGAAGACATGTAGTGCAGCTGGATGGTCAAATATAAAGTTGGCAGCAAAAGCTACTGGGTAGTACAGTAAGTAAGTACAGTACGTAAAGTATGTGTCTGCAGTCACTTGAGTGGGTTTTATAGTTAACCACGGGGTTCATGTTTTCCGGAAGGGTGATCTGGACATGTTCCATTGTGCTAACTCTTCCATTCAAAAAATGTCGCTAACTCTAATAACCCATTGTGAGAAAGAGGGAGGGGTGGATCTCCTCCAATGAGTGGGAATTAAAAGCTTTGCTGCAGTTAGTAGATGGTTGGCTAGGTCCTGCTTTCGAGGTTGGTAGTTTTCATGGGGCAGCCATGGCAAGATGTGTTTGGGTGAGGGATGAATTTGCACTGAGCAAATCTGATTGGTTGTGGTTAATATTTTGTCCCAAAAATGTCAGATGATTGAGCATTGCCACCAAATATGTAAGTTCCTTCCTATCTCTCTAGCATCGCCAGCAGGTATCCGGGATGGAAGGGTTCATGTTATGCAAGCACAGTGGCATTTTATACAAGGGCGTGAGAATTTAAAGGAGTTTTCCTGCATCTGGACGCAGCGAGAGAAGCCATGTGCATTGGCCAGAATCCTTTAACGATCGCGAGCAGATAGGGTTATCCCCAGCTCCTCCTCCCATCACAGAAGGAACGTAGGTTTGGTGTCAGTAGCTTGAGAAAGAAAGCACTTACAGAGTTTGGAGCAGGCTTCTTTTAGTCACAGATAGTTTGTTGCGAACAACTCTAGCCAAGACAGTGTCTGTTCATCAAACTGTCATGATAAGTCCCATTGTTGCAGGAAATCATGAAACACCAGGCATGTCTTTTGTAGCAACCAACATTTCCTATTTCCTTTGTCTCCATGTGCATAGAATTTGCACCTGGAGGCTTGAAACAATTTGGCCAAGCGAACGTTAAGTAAATCTGTCACTTTATCCGTCATTAGAGTGAGTTTGTGGAGAATACTTTGTGCTTGTGATTGTGAGCTTTGTGCTTTGAGGGTGAAAGGAATTTTTAGAAATAGCAATGCTGACCGCTCTTGCCGATTTAATGAAGGTGTTATGGAACCAAGATTTGTAGTTCCAGGTAGGGTGGTGAGGGACCTTCCCTGTTCTGAAGTGCGTTTCTTGAAGCTTAGCTACAGGAACCCTCTATTTAGAAATATAAGTGAGGATTTGGGAGCATTTCTGGGGTACGTTCAGACTTCTCACATTGAAGGAGCAGGTGTGCCTGTCAGATGCTATGATCTTGGGGGATAACAGTGTTGTCCAGCAGGTATCTTATTTTGACCCTTGGAGGGGGGGGGGGAATGTATAAATTTCATATAGGCAAACCACTACAGGTATGGGTGAGCCAGACCATCAGAAGGCAGGTTGGTATGATGAAGGGAGAGCAAATTCACATGGGGTGCTCCCAAATGGGTCCACAACCTGAAGAGAGTAGGTTAGTGTGACCTCAGAAGGGTCACTCCGTTAAGCTAACCGAATATTAGGAAGTCATACATCACTAAAGAGTGAAATCAGCATACAGTAAAAAGGTAAAGTATCATAACATTTCTGGCCTCAAACTAGCCAGAGTCCAGCACAAAGAACATGTGTAACATGTAAAAAAGGGAGGTTATAAGAGACATTTATCTAAATTCCTGAAAAAGTGGAGTCAGTCTTGAATTGATAAAATGATGTCCTACATCACAAGGACACTTGAGGCCTTCTCCAGCAAGCAGCAAGACCTGGGTAGGGGCACTCTAAACAGGAGCTGAAGGTGGCTGCCAACGAGTCAAGAAAAGAGCTCGGGGTGAGCATAAAACAGGAGGAGGTGTCCCAGGTGTTGCCAGAGAAGTGTCACAGAGAGGCAGGAGGTATCAAGGCGGAGGATGAATGAGCCTCTTCGGGTTAGCTTTGTGCAGCTTCTTTTTCATCCTCTGTTGCTTGATGGTGGACTGTTCCCAAGGTGTCAGTGCAGTCAAAACCGGTAGAGTAACAATCTTGGTGACAGTGTCCCAAGTTCTCAATGTCAAGGAGAGGAATAGCACTCTGGTCTTGTGCGTGTTTCAGATCTTCCATGATGGAGATGGTTATTCGGCAGCCAGACAGCAGGAAAGAGATGCCAGAGGGAAAGTCCACCAATAGGCTATGTTCTGTTGACTGAGCCAGTCCGTCAAGGGCTTTAGCTTCCTACATGTCTGTAAAGTCATTGGGGACAAATCTTTAAAGATGGCTATTTGGGAATTCTCATAGGTGAGAAGGTCCGCTTCTCTAGCCTTTGTCCTGGAAGTTGAAGAAGCAGCAGATTATATATCTCGGCGGCTCTGTGGTTTTAGGTTTCGGGCGAAGTGCTCGATGAGCTCGTTCAATTACTAGTTTCAGAAGTATTTATTGAAATATAAAAGGTACATAAAGTTGCAGGATATAAAACCATGAGTCATACTAGAGGGATATCGCCAGGGATGTAAAAAGGTACAATGTAAGAGGGGGAGAGATCCTGTCTGAATAGTGAGGACGAAAAATACATGTAATACATGTAATTCCAATGCCCAATCATAGCTGAAGACAGTATGGCAGACCAGGGATGGCAGGACTCCCTGTATGTCGTAATAGCTATTGATCACGGCATCTAGGGGGTTATTTCGCTAGAGTCAGAGTATCTTTCATCTCCGGCGGCTAATTCCAAGCCTGGGTGCTGGAAGTAATGCCGCAAGTACAGCTCGTGTACCCACAGCAATACAGCACCGTACTATTAAGCGCTGAGCGTTAATTACTTGTTCAGTGCAGCATAATAGTATGGCGCAGAGTGGGAAGGTGCTGCTTCATGATACCATTAGGTTAGGTGTCAGAATATAGCAACTTTTAACAAAAATCTAAAACTTTGCAAAAAATTTTTTTTCTAAGAGTTTAAAATGTAAATAAAACTATAAATTTGGAATCCCCATGGAGAGGGGAGAGGTACACAGAGAGTGAGAGCACGGAGATGCATCATGGGAATTGTAGTTTGTTCGCAGATTCACTGCATGTAAATAACAGTGATACAAGGAGTTTCAAGTAAAATAACGCCAAGAAAAGGCTGCACAAGGGAACAGTGCGTATTTAGCACTGCTGTTGGTGTATTTGCAGATAATTTTTGGAAGCTAGGTAACTCCTTTAAGGATCCTAAACTTAGCGTGTCTCCAACCTTACAAATATCTTGAGAGAAACACCACAGGGGAAGAGAAGATTATGAGAGAGAGGGGGTAGGGGTAGTATAGGGTTCTCTAGAATTATAATTGTCTTATATATCTCGTCTTCCGCCATAGCTGTAACATATAGCTAGCAACCTTGGCGGCTGAAGATATTGGGTAGATAGACAATCATGGGGGACCAGAGTAGAGCTTGGTTGAGGCTGGTGCGACCAGGGTTGATTCTAGTAACGCTCATTTTGGACAGTCTGTGGTATTATTGATGTAGCATATTTGCGATAATCTAGCCGCAATATAATATTTGTAGAGATTGGGGATGGATAAACCTACTATTCGCTTATGATCGCACATAACTTGTGTCTGTATCCATGGTCTTTTATATGCCCAAATGATATGAAAAATTTCTCTGTGATCCCGCTAGAGAGGAGGAAGTTACCGGGATTGGAAGGGTGTGCAAAACCTTAACATTTTTAAAAGTACCGTACAGTATTAGAAAAATATGGCTGCTATTGCTCCAAAAATAGCACCACAACTGTTGCAGCTCAGCCCTATTCAGTTAACGGGTATTCCAGTACTTGGGGACCTATATTGAGGGCTTATCCTTAGGATAAGCCATCAACATATGATGAGTGAGTATCGAACACCTAGCACCCCTGTGATCAGCTGACTAAAGGTACTTCACTCGGATGAGTGTGGTAGTCTTCACTGTATACCAGGCATAGCATAACTGCTGTACCTTAGAGCTGTGGCACTTTCATTCAGCTGATTGGTGGGGAGCCATGTGTTGGACCCCCACAGACCTGATATTAATGACCTACCCTGAGGATGGTCCAACAACATAAGTTCTCGAATATCCTTTTAAATGGAGCTAAAAACTTCAGTAGGCATAACCTATAGACAGCTGTGGTTCTGTTTCTGTAAGAAAATTGCCATATTTTTCTAATGCTATACAATTTATCTAAGGTAAAGGTAATCATTAGTTTCTTCCACAGTGCCAAGTAACTACAAAGGTTGTAAACACTACTCCTATCCTCTCTATGGCCATATACATTTTGTCCTGAACCCAGATACTTCACTGATGTTCAGATCCATTTCTAGTCACCTATAAGTAGGAATATTATTTTATATCAATGACTGTATCAAACTGTTCAAAAAGCACACATCACTTGTGGGCTTTTTTTTTTTTAATAAAAAAAAGATATTGATACATATTCATTTTTCTAATGTTTTTATTTTCTTTTGGTAGATTATTTTTTTTATTTTTTTTGTACATTTATTATAGTGGCCTGTGTTTCTGATAACCACATTTAGAGCTGCTTTACAGCAGTTATATAGCACATAGAAACCTGTAGACTGGACATGTTCATTGACTGCTATGGGAGAGTTTTCTAGACATGCCCTGCAACCTGTACAGTGATAAATGTTCAGGGAGGGAAGAGGTGAGCTGTGACCATAATGAAAAGGACGATGATGATGCGATGGCTTCTGAAAAGCGATCACTACAGAACTGGAAATGTTCTCCTAATATAAAGCTTAGTGGCCAGTGTGAAAACTAAGAATTCAGGATTTTTTAAAAATTTTTTTTATATAAATGGTGAAATGGAAAATGAAAAATAAACTCCCCAAATATTCTTGAGATGTTTAAAAGTTTAGTTATACTTTTTTGGTATAATTATTTTTTTTTTTTTTGGCAGCATTTGTGACATTAATAAATATTACAACATTCTTTTTTTAACAACTTTTGGCTCCTTTTCTGTGAAATCTTCAACTTTCAGCAAGACATACAGTCATGGCCGTAAGTGTTGGCACATATGAAATTTTGTGCCAAATTGTTGCTACACATGTTTTGTTATACACATGTTTATTTCCTTTGTGTGTATTGGAACAACACAAAAAAAACAGGCGAATTGGACATAATTTAACACAAAACTACAAAAATGGGCTGGAAAAAATTGTTGGCACCTTTTCAAAATTGAGGGTAAATAATTTTGTTTAAGAATGTGATGCTCATTCACACTCACTTGTGGCAAGTAACATGTGTGGGCAATATAAAAATCACACCTGAAAAATAAAAAGGAGAGAAGTTGACTCAATCTTTGCATTTTCTGTCTGTATGCGCCACACTAAGCATGGAGAACAGATAGAGGAGAAGAGAACTGTCTGCGGACTTGAGAACGAAAATTGTGGAAAAATATCAACAATCTCAAGGTTACAAGTCCATCTCCAGAGATCTTGATGTTCATTTGTCCATGGTGTGCAACACAATAGTTTACAACCCATGCAACACTGTAGCTAATCTCCCTGGACATTGATGAAAGCGAAAAATTGATGAAATGTTGCAATTAGAGATGAGCGAATTGAAGCTGACGAAGTGGAATTCGATCCGAATTTCAGGAAATATTCGATTCGCATCGAATCCGGATTTCCTCACGCTTCGTGGTAACGAATCACATTTTTTCATAAAATGGCTGCTGCACATTAGGACATGGGGCAAGGAACTCTGGGAACGCGGGATCACCCACAATGCCATGCGTGCAGCCAATCAGCAGCCAGCCCCTGTGATGTCACAGCCCTTTAACCCTTTCGCAACCACCCATGGCATCAGGAGTGGGTGTTAGATGTAGCTGATAGCTAACACCCTGCTCCATAAACCCCGGTCCGGGTTTGGTCCATTTTTGGAATTTTACGTGAAATTATATCATTTTTGGCATTTTTTTCAGTTTTTTTTTGTGTTGTTCCAATACACACAAAGGAAATAAATGTGTATAACAAAACTTGTGCAATTGCAATAATTTTCAGGGAGAAATACTTCATTTTCTGGAAAAATTTCAGGGATGTCAACACTTACAGCCATGACTGTATGGAAACGCCATCTTTTTATTTTGTGCTTTAAAACATCCAAGTAAGAAGGAAGAGAGATGTCTCAGGGACTTCAGGCAATGCAGTTTCACGCTTCAAACAAGCTTCTTTGGGCCTGGGTGGATATATAGCTCAAAATAAAAAGATGGAGTTTTAAGTGGTATGTGCCGTCTTTTCTTTCCTGCTGGAAGTTGCAGAAGTTTGTTTGTTAGCTCGAACACCACCTTGTCTTCTGTTTGTTCTATCTGTTCTTGCTGATGGAGATGTTAGATTAAGGAAAGTAGACAATGCTACCTCTACCTGTTTCTTGCTCTTATATGGTCTTTTTGTGGAATCCTGCACTGAAATCAACTTTGTTTGCCTGTTTATTGTTAACTGGAGTATGGCTGGGCAGGGTCCTGTATAGTCTAGGGAAGCTGAGGCTGAGGGGGAGTCACTTCAAACAGTTCTCTCATTTATAACATTGGGAATTTTATAATAAAGAACAGTGATTCTAGCTAGTGTCATATGAAAGAACTGTGATATTGCTGTCATAAATTTCATCTATCAGTAGTATTTCTAGAGAAATCACCAGTTGAAAACACAGTCGGGATTGAGAAATATGCCAATCCTGACCATGTTTGCAACTGGTTATTTCTTATTGCAACTGGAAATTATATAGGTAGACTCTTGATCTTATGATATGTATCTTGATATCTTGATATGAATGCTGAGCATCATTTATTTCATATGACACCAAACCCCAGCTACCAATACACAGGAAAACCAACGGATTTCACAGATGGGAGATAAAATTTGTAAATGAAGTGTATATTACAGTATTCATGAATGTCAGAACATATGCTGCCAGAAAATCAAAAGTTGTTTGAAATTTTAGTTACACTTTAAGAAATATGTTTTAAAGAGAGTCTGTCATTGGATCTATGCATTTTTCAATAAGCACATGTTGGAATAGCCTTTACAAAGGCTATTCTATTCCTACCTTCCTTCTTCTGTTCCTGTCAGCCGTTTTTGAATGAAATGATATGCAAATTCAGCTCATGGAGCACAGGGGCGTTACCCCTGGGGTCCGAGCACTGCATCGTCATCGCCTGCATTCCGCCTCCTCCTTGTCTCAGGTACGCCCCCTTCTTTGAAAATGAATCCTCCTCTTCGCTGTTCTTTCTTCATGAACAAGCATACTGCGCAGGTGCATGTTCAGTATGCTCAGTGCTCCTTAGAACTACACGTGTGTACTGCGCCTGTGCAGTATGCTCGTTCATGAAGAAAGGGCAGCGCAGAGGATGAAGAGGAGGATTCATTGTCAAAGAAGGGGCGTACCTGAAATGAGCAGGAGGCGGAATGCAGGCGATGACGATGTAGTGCTCGGAGCACAGGGATAATGCCACCTGTGCTGCATGATCTGAATTTGCATATCAGTAAAAAGCATTTTATTCAAAAACGGCTGACAGAAACAGAAGAAGGAAGGTAGGACTAGGATAGCCTTTCTAAAGTCTGTTCCAACATGTGTTAATTGAAAAATGCATAGATCCAATAATAGACTCCTTTTAACATAAATGTGTGATTTAAACAATAGAACAACATTTTCTGTTGACATGTTCGCTATAGAAGTTGCCTGTTGAAATAATGTCCTATTTGTCCTTCATGGACTGTGCCTGTTCACTCAATACGTGAGGCATTGTTACCCACCCACAGTTAATGTTGGTCAATGAAGAAAAGGGTAGCTGTAAACTAATTTCAGGCACTCTATGATATGTAGAAATCAGCAGGCATGAAATAATTATGCAGTCATGCAGATGACCCGGAAATTGATTTGTCTGTTGTCAATGCCCTCTCCTTTATTTTAAGGGTACTTGTTTGTTCATTTACAAGGTTGTAGCCAGTTTGCTTTATAGAGTACACTACTTTCTCATTTTCTTTTTCTTTGGGCTTAAATGAATTGTTCATTACTTTGGGTGGCTCCTCTGATTAATTTCATTCTCAGGTAAATACTTTTATGTGGTTTTCTCCTAGGAAAGTGATGCTTTTGTAACACAAATGGAGAGAGGACCTTGCCTGAAATCTTGCAATGAAATAAACATTGGAAAAATTTGCAGTGGAGTATGCTACAAAAATCCAAGAGTTTTGCCATTTACAGTGCTGCGGATCCATATACTGATTAGCACTATTTAGTGGGACTTCTCAGCTGTGGCTACCCAACGAGGTTCCTGCGCAGATTATATGTAGAAACCATGTCACAAGTTGAAACCTCTATTCTTTTTTCTTCACTGCACTGATTTCAAACCGTGCAGATACACATTGAAATTCACATTGCAAAATACATGTGTGTTGTGTGTGTGTGTTGTTTTTTTTTTTAATGCTGATTAAACATGCCCTTATAGGGCACACATGGAAAAACCTGACGCAAATCTGCCTATGGATTTTGATGTGTGTGATATTCAGATTTTGCTGCTCACACAGAGTCAAATTATGTCACAGATTTTTACATGCTGCAGATTTTAAAATCTGCTCCCCAGATTAATTTCTGCACAGAAATTTTTGCAGCTTGTCTATAAGATTTGCCAAAATTTCATTCACATGGATGGTTCTGTAATACTGTGGATTTTCTGTGTGCAAATCTGCAAGGAAAATTCACAGCATTTACTGTATACTACTCAGATTGGCTGACATGTATAAATGTCTGGACGTCAATGTACTGTATGGAGAGCTGAGTTTTATTATAGCAAGGGCAGAATGACTATAAGTTACAGACTATTTAAGGCCATTTACACGGGCTGATCCAAAAAGCATCTGAGAAATGTCTGTTCCCAATCATTGCCTGCTGGTTTGCTTTATTTAAATGCTCCAGATCATCAGCACTGTTCATGCCCATGTAGTTCACAATTGTTAGCAGCCCTGTTTACATGGGGCAATGTACTGCCAAAATGTTTCTATGACATAAATGATATGATCTCTAACAAATGAGTATTTTGTCTTTGTTGGGTGATTGGTCATTCCCAATCATTGCCTTGTGTAATGTACAGTCTTAAGAACGGTAGTGTCTTATAATTGTTATAATTGTTCCATGTAAAGGAACCTTAAACAATGTGAAAAAAGATGATAATCACATAATTGCCAAATGTATCCTGAGGCAAATGAGCTTAGTAAAAGCGTGCCTGGAGATTAAATTTAATGTGCCCCACTACCACCACCAAAAAGTAAAAAAAAAAAATATTTGCAATTCTTTATTGGCTTGGCTGTCCTTTTGACCTATAATACAGAGGTAAAGAGAAGAGACACAATTTTTTGGAGCTGGATAACCCCTTTAATTTTATGTAAAAAAAAAAGTTATCTGCAAATACATCCACAGCAGTGCTAAATAATCACTGTTTCCTTGTGTAGCCTTTGCTTGGCTTTATTTTACTTGCTTCTCCTTGTATCACTGTTATTTACATGCAAGGAATATGTGGACAAACTACATTTCCCATGATTGATTTGCTTGCTCTCACTCTGTGTTCGCTGAGAGGGGAGAGAACTTGCAAACAAAACATCACAGCATCATGTGACCTCTTATATGGGAGTGATTTATTACCTGTGATTTAATTGCAGGGGAGAGTGGAGAAGGGAGTGGCATACAAAGGGGTTAAATATTGTTTGTTTATTGAGCCGAAGGAGTACTGTATTTTGTTGATAGATATTAGTGACCACTTTTACACCTTTGTAACAGTTCTATAGGTTAGCCCCTTTATACAGCCATTCTTATTTCTGCATCTTGGACCTCTGGGAAGTATGACTGGATGGAGAGGGATAGCTAGTTAGGCTAAGGCCCCATGTTGCGGAAATGTAGTGTTTTTGCCTGCAGAGACAAAAAACGTTGCGTTTTACAGTACAAGTAAAGTGAATGAGATTCTAGTTAATCTCATCCACACATTGCAGAAAAAAAGAGCTGTGGAAAAGCAGAGTTTTCAAAAACAGTATGTTAATTTTAACTGTGGAATCTCAAGCGTTTTCCCTATAGATTTAATAGAGGAAGAAAAAACGCAACAAAAACTAAAAAAGCGCTTCAGAAAAAAATGCAATGTGTTTTTCTTGCTGCATTTCATTATGTTGGACCTTAGCCTTAGGCTGAAGCCCCATGTTGCTAAAACGCCGTGTTTTACAGTACCGGCAAAGTGAATGGGATTTTGGCTAATCCCATTCATACATTGCAGAAAATAAATCCACCCACGTTTTTGAAATTCGCAGCATGTCAATTATACCTGTGGAAACGTTGACATTTTCCGTATAGGTATAATAAGGGCAGAATGTCCGCAGAGGAAAAAAGAATGAGAAACGCAATGCTTTTCCCCCACCTTTTTTTTGCTGTGTTTCGCTACGTGGGGCCTTAGACTTACAATCACTGCAAAATGGATGGGATTCCAGCGAAACCCATCCACACTGTGAAAGATCCTCAGTGCGCCAACACCGCTGTGGCCCCACCTGAGTCCTCTTTCATATAAAAACCACACTCACCGCCAGTGAGTGCCGGGTTCACAGATAAATACAAGACAAGCCTTCTAAATTTTATATATTTATTAACCCCTAAATGGGTCGGTATTAACATCTAACACATACAGTTCAGAACAGATATGCAGATATATGCAAGCATTAACAGTTACTAGTTACAAGATACAGTACAAATAAAATAAAAGGGAATAAAGGTGAAATGATTACTTTACCACACATGTCCTTGATGTGGTTGTATAGTCCAACACTCACACATGGCATGTGTGAGTCACCAGTGGAGGCTTCTTGGCATGTGGCATTAACTCCTAGCATGTGGCATCACAGTACAATAATCCAGCCTGCATGCTCTTTACAGTGGTCTCTCAGCATTAGTCCAATAGTCTCATCACAAAAATCTCCTCATGGTGTTCTCTTGTAGTCTGTGATGGTCTGTCTCAACTCCATAGCATAATCTCCTCCCACAGACCTCTTACCTCATCCTATATACCCTTTATGCCACCTCCCAGAATGAGGTCACCGGCAACAGCAAGTCTGATGAGTTAATGCAATCAAGTCCAGATCTTTTGTATAGAACTGAGACCAAGTGAATTGATACAATGTTATCAGCTAGGTCTGATCAACAGCCCAGGCTTGAACAATGCACTATTGTTTCTTTGATCGCTCAAGGCTGCATAGGAATACAATAGCTATTCTGGGATGGATACAAAGCCCTATTGTGCCAGCCTGGCCACTATTGCCAATATACACCTGGGATTATAGTTGCGCACCTTATGAGTAAATGGAACTAGAGAGAAATACGCTACCTAGAGACCAAAATACAGCTGAGTTATAGCCACACTTAAGCAGAATCATCACACACACCTTGTGAAAAAAATATGCGCTGCGGATATACTGCGATTTCCAAAACTCTTCAGTTTTGGAAATCGCAGCATGTCGATTATACCTATGGAAATGCTGGCGGTTTCCCTATATGTATAATTGAAACAAAGTCTGCAGAGGAAACCTTTGTAGACTTTCTGTGAAAAGCACTACGGTAAAAACCGTGATGCATTGCTGCCGTGGTTTTTCCCACAGCGCTTTTTGCTGCGGCCCGCTACTTGGGGCCTTAGCCTTAAAAGGATTTGGGACTACTAAATCTGTGTAATTTGCTGCCATCTGCCCCTAAAATGTAGAAAAAATTAAATTAGAACTCGCAGACAGATGAGTCCTGGAATTTGCCTCAGATCAGCACTTGCATATTGCGCCTGGTGAAGCCGAAATCAGTACTTCTTGCCAAACCGAGCATGCACAGTGAAATCAGGTATTCTGGCCTCGACCTCACCAGGTGAAGAAATAAGAATTTGTATATTCACATGTAATGTGACGATTTAACTTTTCTGCCAGTGGTAGTTGGAAATTTGCGCAATCTTGTAGCAAGTGATTATCTTAGACTCCATTTTAGATCACTCTTTTTTTTACATGCATTTAGCAGATCCATTTAATGGATCCAAGAAATAGATGCCTATCCTTTTAGAGATCAGTGTTTTAAAAAAAAACTGATCTGCTTCTGTCAGTATTTGTGAACTGACTTAAAAGTATGGTATACTATGTTTTTGTGCCCATCAAAAAAAAAAAAACCCAAAAAAACCAGAACATTGATTTTTATGTAAACAGATGGCCAAATGGATATGCTAAACGGATGTAAAAATGTGATCTGAATGGAGCCTTATTTGGACTGGTTCCTCCCATCTCATGTACATTTCTTTTTAAGAATACAATGCTTACTATCTAAACTGCCAACTCTTTGGAGTTGTATATACTTAAAGAGGTTGGCCGCATACAGACCAATATTGAGGGACAAATGTTGTTATTTTTATAATAAGTTGTACAATTTTTCAATATACTTTCAGTATCAATTCCTCACAGTTTTCTAGATCTCTGCTTGCTGTGATTCACTCTTAGGGCCGGTTCACATCTGCGTTCGGTTGCCGTTCGGGGAGGCCGCTTTGGGGACCCCCCCCGAACGGAAACCTATATGCATAGAAAAGCGGTTTACCTAGGGAAACCTGCGGACCCCATAGACTATAATGGGGTCCGTGTGGTTTCCGCACGAAGCAAGTAGAGAGAAAAGTGCTGCAAGCACTTTCCTTTGTGCATGGTTCGGGGGTCCCCAAGTGGACTCCCCGAACGGAAACCGAACGCAGATGTGAACCGGCCCTTACTCCTAGTGGATACAAATCAGTCCATGGTTATGTGATAGACACACAGGTGCACAGCTCGTTATAGTCACAGCACAGTAATGAGACATCTGCCTGGTAACGAGCTGTGCACCTTTGTGTTCATCACATGACCATGGACTGTAGATCACATGACCATGGTCTGATTTGTATCCACTGTTATTAAAAAGAATGAATCACAACAAGCAGAGTTCTAGAAAACAGTGGGGAATTGATACAGAAAGTATATTTGACAATCGTTCAGTTTTTTATTATACAAACACATTTGTCTCTCAATATTGGTCTGAAAGTGGCCAACCCCTTTGTGTTGTGCTTTGCACTTTTAGCCTAGGGCATAATCTCATGTGTCAGATTTGTTGCGAAATTTTGGTGACTGATTCATCTAAATCTTGATTTCAGAAATCTGTGCCACCAAGATAAGCCCATCGACATGAATTGAATCTGATGTGATATCTACAAGCCAATGCAGAATTTCATTTTTATTTTTGTATCTTGCAGGTTGATGACTGAGGAAAGTGAAATAAAATTTGTCCATAAGCATATGGGAATAGTTACAGGCTGGGGAGGAGCATCAAGATTAATTCAGATCGTTGGAAGTAGACAAGCTCTTAAGTTAATGAGCAGTGCTCTCACCATTCACCCTGAACATGCTTTAAGCATAGGACTGACTGATGACATTTTATCTTCAGCTGCAGACAAAGCACTGGAAGAAGCCCAGATGTGGATAACACAATATACCAAAGGGCCAACCAATACCATTAGAGCAATTAAAAAACTAGTTGCCTCTGGGAGAGAACACTTACTTGAAGATTTGCTGAGGAAGGAAAAGGACATATTTGGAACAGTGTGGGGAAAACCCGTCCATTTACAGGCTTTGTCAAAAGTACTGAAACACAGTTAGCACACACAGATCAGCATCAGGTGCGGCTAGAATATACAGCAGATTCTGATAAAACTTTTTATAACTCAGATCTGTTGAAAAACCCTTTAGGCTTGTTTGCTAATTTGCTTTCGCCAATTTTTTTTTTTAATTGTATCTTCTATCTATTTTTCCTTGTAGTTCTGTGAAACTGTTACCTTGGTGATGCCCTGAATTCTTTCTACTCTTCTTTATCTAGGGGATAAGTGTATGTCAGTGTTATTACTCACACTGGCTAGAGAGAATACCATGGTGATGGTGATGTGACTGCTTGGCAGTTACTCAATTACTGTTAATTTCCTTTCCACAGGTTCAAAATCTCTGGCACTGGTACAAAATTTCACTTATACCCATATAATGTCCAGAATGGCAAATTGTCATGCATGATGTATCTAAAATACAAGATAACAAATAAAAAATAAATTAAATCAATTTTACACCATGTAAATAAATTTTCAATATTTCAACGTTGGTGTGTAAGGTTATGTTCAGATCATCTAGCAAGCAAATTGAAAGGCATCAGTTTATATAGGATTCAGTTTATTGGACACGCAAGCATGATAGATGCTTTTGCTTCTGATTAAATACAAAAAAAAAGGGACCTTTTTTTTTTTTTAAAGTTGAACCCTATAGAAGTCTGGTTTTAGCAGATATTCTAAACCAATGGCCAAAACACGATCAGTACGTAATTTTAACTTTATATTTCCCAAGACAGCACCACAGGAGGTTGGAAGACTGGGAGGGAAAATATTAAAAATGTCGCTGAGCCTTAACTACCCTGTGTCATTAATGGGTTAACAGATGCTAAGCAATTGAACTGCTGGTGTTGGTGGTGAAAGGTCCTCTTTAATGGACGATCTGCTCCATGTCATTAGAAGCACAATGGCCATTGAGAAGATTCAGGAAGTCAGGTCTTTTCAGGATGAGAAGTTTGCGGTTCTGGGAACAAAGAAAAAACTGATTTTTTTTTTCCCTGTCCATGACAGTCTTAAAAATGTAAAAAAAAAAATTAATGGTCTGACCTGGAGAAAAAAAAAATGGACATCTCTTATGAAATGAAAGAGAGATTTCCATTTGATTAGGAGTTTGTATCAGCATGGTATGACCTTCCCCCCACTAAAGTTGATGTGCAGGTGGATAGGGTAGGCAAGAAGATGATTCCAGTGGAAGATTTGTTTCAATTAAAAGATCCTATGCATTGTAAGGCTGATAGACTTCTTAATTTAAAAAAAAACAAAAAAAACCCCCGTGAAATATCTTCAATCCTACTAAAGGCCAATATAGCTTCAACATGTGTTGCCTGTTCTGTGTTACACTGGATAAACCAGCTGGAATCTCATCTTAGTGAGGGGACTCCCAGAGAAGAAATTCTTGCCTCTTTACCTCTATAAAAACAAGTCACTGGATTTTTGGTTGATGATTCAACTGAATCTGTTCGTGTAGCAGCTAGGGTGTTGCTTTGTCTAATTCATCCAGAAGAGCCTTGTGGCTGAAAATTTGGATGGGGGATAGGACTTCTAAAGCTCATCTGTGTACAAATCTGTTTGTAGGAAACAGTTTTCCCCCCATATCCTCCATGACAGCACAACAGGAGTGTTGACCCTTGGCCTAATAGGAACAGGAAACAGAGTGGTTAAAAGGACACACCTTCCCACAGACCTCGGTGATTCCTATCCCTATGGGGCACAAGGCAGACCCAAACGATACAGGTCTGACTACATTTATTTTTATTTCTTACTTACCGCCAGCTGTGGGTCAATCGCTCCAGCGACAACCTTTTATATGCCGTCCTTATCAGGTAACATTGCTGAGGTAATGTTTGTGAAGTCAGCATGCCAGAAGGTGATGTGTCTCGCTCTGCAGAGCCTAGCATGAACCCCAACCCAGTAAGTGTACCTCTGGTAAGGGTGGTAGGTCCTATATTTTAATGTTTATTAATCAGGAGGACCTTCTTATGCTTTCTCTCCCTTGTGTTTTCCAGGGAGACAAAGATGTGGCCTACAAGGTTGAGGAAAAAACTAAAGAGACCAAAAAACAATTTGTAACAAAAAATTGTCCCCTAATTACAAGAAGCATCTTGCACTGAGAAAGTTCTGAGAGAGGAACAACTGTCCTTTTATGGATGAAATGAAAAATCTAATCTGCCACGAAGTGCAATCCTCTCTTTCGGCAGCCTCTAGCATAAAATCTGCAACCACTACTCTTCGTTAAAAGAGGAAGCTAGAGTCTCTACAGGAGGAGTCATCTGATAGTGACCCCAACCTAGCATCTTGTGTTGCAGAAAGCATTGAAGAAGGAGAGATTACACATGTGTCCCATAAGCAGAAAAAATATTATTTATCTCCCAATTTAAATCAGGAACTTCTTCAAGCCATCAGAAGCACAATGAACTTCTTAAATTCCCAGAAAACCAAGTAGGTTCAGGACAAAATGTTCGCCCATTTGGAAGACAAAAAGAAGCTGGTTTTCCTGATGCATGACAGCCTGAAAAAACTGGTTAGTAATGAATGGAAAGATCCAGAGAGAAAATTATCTATTTCTGGAGAAATGAAGGAGAGGTTTCCATTTGATTAAGAATTTGTAACCAAGTGGAAAGATCCCCTCCTATAGTGCCATTTGATGATGTGTCACAACTAAAGGATCCCATGAACCATAAGGCGGAAACCTCAGGCTTTCAACCAAAGGCCAATATGGCCTCTACATGTGGGGCGAGATCCTTATACCGCTGGATAAACCAACTAGAAGCCCACATATCAGAAGGCACCCCAAGGGAGGATATTCTTTCACCTCTTATATACCCTCCTTATGCAGGCAACAGGATTCCTTGTGGAAGCTCCAGCAGAGTCAGTACGGCTGCAGCTCTTTTAACCTGTCAGGATAGCTTTATGGCTGAAGATGTGGTTCGGAGATAACACATCCAAGTCCAAATTATGTGCAATTCCCTTTGTTGGGGATCAATTATTCAGACCAGCTCTAGAGAAGATCCTAGAGAAAGCAACTGACAAGAAGCAGACACTCCCTGAACCCAGACCTATTAATACACGGAGATCCTTTTGTTCCTGGTTTTGCAACCAGGAACAAAGAGGAAAGGGTAAAAGCTATGCTGAAGGGGATAAAGACAGAAATATTTTTGTCAACCCCAACCTCCAAAGTCAAGACAAACACGTGGCGCTGGAAGTGAGGATATCTGGTTTTTCTGACAGATTGGAGAACCATAACATCAAATCAATTGATCCTGAACACCATTGAATCCGGTTACAGAATAGAATTCACATCGCCCCCTTCCCCCATGAGATTTGTAGTCACAAACATAATGGATCCAATACTATCTCTGGAGTTACACTCCAGTATAAAGAAACTTCTCAATCTCCAGGTCATTGTTCCAGTCCTACAACTAGAAAGGACTCTGGATCATTATTAAAGTCTCTTTCATATAAAGAAACCCAATGGTATCTACAGGACCATCATCAACCTAAATTCACTAAACAGTATCATTGTTTCAAGATCGAGTCCATAAAATCAAAAATCCGTCTGATCAGCCAGAATCATCACATGGTTACAGTGGATTTAAAGGATGCCTATTATGTTCCTATTCACCCTCAGTATATAATCCAAAATGATAATCACAATAATACAGAAATTAATATATAACTTTATTTAAAGTTATATATTAATTTCTGTATTATTGTGATCATTTTGGATTATATAATTTTTTTTTCCGGATAATCTATTGTTGTATACGACCTGTAAGGTCTTGGATTTGGTATTCACCCTCAGTACCAGAAGTTTCTACGGTTCGCAGTAACTCAAGGTCACAAAACCTTTCATTATCAATTTATCTCCCTCCCCTTCGGCATCAGCTCCACCTCATGAAGATCATGGCGGAAGTCATATGGCACCTGAGACAAAGACAGAACAGTATAGTACTGTATGTAGACCATCTCTTACTAATTGGCCAGTTTCCAGAATTCCTCACTTTTCATCTACAGATGACATATCAGACATTAGAGAGACTAGGCTGGATCATAAATATAGAGAAATCAGATCCCTATCTGTCCCCGCAAAAAATCTTTTTGGGGATTCTTCTGGACTCCAAAGTCTCAGACATCTTTCCTTCCAGAAGACAAAATCTCCTTATTAAGGAACAAAGTATCTTCCTTCCAGAGAAAACGATGAGTGTCAGTCAGGTCAGCGGTGTCTGTCCTAGGATCCGTGACTGCTTGTATCACAGCTGTACCATGAAGCCATGCCCACTCGAGACCCCTCCAAACCTGGGTTGTGTCAAATTGGGACAAAAACCCATTGTCTGTAGAAAAAAGATCCCCCCCCCAGGATAAAATCTTCCCTAAATTGGTGTTTATGAAGGAAGAATCTGCAGAAAGGGATACAATGGAACCAGACTCCAGTGATCTCTCTGACAACAGATGCCAGTCAGAGAGGATGGGGGGCTTGTCTGAACCACACCATCCTACAAGGGACCTGGGACAGTAGGATTGCCAACAAATCCTTAAATGTCCAAGAACTCCAAGCAGTGCTGGAGGCGCTGAAATCTGCAGAACCTCATACAGAATTCCAACATTTGGGTGTATTCAGACAATTTGACTACAGTTGCATATCTATGTCATCAGAGGATTTCAAGAAACAAAAAACTTACATTTCAGAAAAAATATTTGTTTGGGCAGAGAAAAAAACATTCTCTGTCAGCAGTCCACCTTAAGGGGGCAGACAGTATGCGGGTAGATTTCTTCAGCCATAGGGACATTCATCCAGGGGAGTGGTCATCAGAAGAAGCATTCCATCTCATCATACAGAAATAGTGCATTCCACAAATGGACCTATTACCTTCCCAAGACAACCACAAAAGTATCAACATTTTTCTCTCTAGACCGAAGAGACCAGATGGGAGTAGAGACATTGGCACAACACTAGAATTATCACCTAGTGTGAAAGATCTTCAGTGCGCCAACACCGCTTTGGCCCACACCTGAGACTTCTTTAATAAAAACCACACTCACCGCCAGTGAGTGCTGGGTTCACAAGATAATACAAGACAAGCTTTCTAAATTTAGTATATTTATTAACCCCTAAATGGGTCGGTATTAACATTAACACATGCAGTTCAGAACAGATATGCAGATATATACAAGCATTAACAGTTACTAGTTACAATATACAGCACATAAAATAAAAAGGGAATAAAAGTGAAATAATTACTTTACCACACATATCCTTGATGTGGCTCTATAATCCAACACTCGCACATGCCCTGGCATGTGGGGATAACCAGTGGAGGCTCCTAGCAGCAGCATCAACACAGCATTCCAGCCAGCAACTTCAGTATCTCAGCAACTCATCACAGTAGCATCTCCCCCACTGATCCCTACCTCATCTTATATACCCTTTATGCCACCACCCAGATTGAGGTCACCGGCGACAGCAAGTCTGATTGACTAACGCACTCAAGTCCAGATTCTTTGTAAGAAGATGGGATTAAGTGGAATGACACAATGCCGTCTATATGTTATCAACCATGTCTGATCCAATAGCCTAGGCTAAACAATACATGTGTATTTGATCACCAAGGGGCTATGTAGGAATTCAATGGAGCCATTCTGAGATGAGTACAAAGCCCTATTGTTACATTGTTGCCACTACTGACAACATACACCTGGGATTAGAGCTACGCACAGCTAGAGTAAATGGAATTAAGAGAGAGATACGCTACCCAGAGATCAAAATACATCTTTGAGTTATAGCCATATTTAAGTGGAATCATCACACCTAGCTTATGCGTTCCCTCCAATTTCCCTGATAAGTCCTTCAGAAAATCAATTCAGAAGGTACACTCGTAATCCTTGTTAGCCCTGTTTTGGCCAAAGAGGAGCTAGTTTGGCCTTATCAACTCTTAGAAAATAGACAGACCAATTCACCTGCCAGTTCATCAAAACTTCCTCTGCCAAGGCCCCATTTATCATCTAGACCCAGGTCATCTGAAGTTGGCAGCCTGCTTTGTGAAGAAGACGTCTTGAAAACTCGGGTGCTTTCTAGTAAATTCATCTCTACATTGTTATAAGCCACAAGCCAGTCACCCAGGCAATTTACCAGAAAGTGTGGGAAACCTTTTCAGCCTGGTGTGGTGAATCAAGACCAGATCCATTTCACCATGATATTGCACAGATTTTCTGCAAAAAGAATTTGATAAAGGCCTCACGCCTAGTACCCTAAAACCCCAGGTATCAGACTTGCGTGCCTATTTTGATATGGAACTAGCCAACCATCATTGGATAAAGTTTTTTCAGGGCCATCTACAGGTTGTCCCTTAAGAAGCCACAATCATCCACTTCTTGGGACCTGAACGTGGTTCTCAGAAGTCTTCCTGGGTCTCCTTTTGAGCTGTTATCTCAACTAGATATTAGACATCTTTTCTGCAAAACAGCATTTTTGGTGGCTAGAAGAATCGGGGAGATTCAGGCCCTATTTATTATTGCAGTCTATGGGAGATTATCTATATTACTAATGAGGCTGGTCATAGCCTCAATAGTAATATTCCTATGATAGGCCTGGGAGCCTTCATAACTCTCGCGGCTGTCAGAGGAACAGGTCGGCTCCCGCGATCTCGCCGCGCGGGAGCCAACCTGCAACGTGAAAGGTACAGGGGCCGGTCTGGATAGTTTCTCTGCTTTGGGGGGGGGGGGGGGTCACGGACTGGAACACTCAACAATGCCCACGATCAGAGTGGACTCTGATCGCGGGCATTAACTGCGGGTCTCTGCTGTACAAGGAAACCCGGTATAATAGCTATAGGGGGAGGGGACCGGCTGGCGGGGGGGGGCGGGAGCGCGGAAGTCACACTTAGCAATGCCCGCGGTCAGAGTCCATTCTGATCACTGGCATTAACTCCAAGTCTCCGTGGAGAACCGGTATGGTAGCCGCTCTGCAGCAGAGCAGCCACCATTTTTAAGGACCTGGCATCCGCTGTAATCGCACGGCAGATGTCGGGAAGGGGCTAAATTAGCTAGGGCTTATTTTTGGAGTAGGGCTTATATTTCAAGCCTACTCCAAAAAACCTGGAAAATGTAGCTAGGGCTTATTTTCAGGGTAGGTCTTATTTTTGGAGAAACACGGTATGTCTGCTGGTAGATAGTATAAATTACACGTTATACATATAGCAAACTTTAACTTGACTCAAATAACTTGTTGCAGCATGACACCTTAGAACATTAAAAAAAACACTGAAAAAGTAAAGCTAATATTCTGTACCATAGTGTAGTTAATGTGTTATGTGTCAAGCTAAACTTGCTGCATCTGTCTCCTTCTCTTTATAATATCTTGAAACCTCTAATAGAGCATCCTTCTTAACCAAGTATATGGTTAAGGAGGATATACTGTGATGATCTTCAGTATAACTGTAAAGCATTAGCCTGTAGAAGTTTTTGAAGTCCCTGTGGAGAGTCTGTGAAAAACAGTCCATCTTACAAAAGATGACTTCTGCAGAGCAGACAGGCGTCTTATTCTCACCAGATCAGAATGAGATTAGCCACCCAACTGAATCATACTCACTGTGTAGAAATATTTGTAGAACAGATACATAACGAAAGAACAAAAAAAAAAAGTCTGTAGTGCAATTTTATACACGAGTTTTGCTGTAATGACTAGATTGCAGAAGTCACATATTGTTGCTGATAAAATCTTTATTAAATTACAAATCTTGTAACAAAAACAAGACAACTTGAGAGGGGTAAAATTCTAGATACAGACTAGGCAGTAAAGTCTAAAGAGAAATAGGTGTAAAAATTGTCAACAAAACAATATTAGCTCTTTATACATATGCAGCTGGAAGGTAAAATGAAAGCCATTTGCTTATTAAACCACATTACTTCAAACTTACAACTACATCATCATTAAATACACTTTTACTCAGCTCCTGACCTTTTAAATTTGGGTCCTCACATTCTTTCAGTTACTTAAATGTACTGGGGCTCCATTGGGAAGTAACAACAATTCTGGGGTCATACCAAGCTACAAGAGACAAAGTAGGCAGCTACAATGGTTAGAGGGAGATGGTGTTGCATGTGAAGCTCAAAGATTTCCTGGAGAATATAAAATGGTAGAGCTGCTTATGGCTGGGTTAGACCAAGGGCAATTGTAGCTTGCGGAGAACGAACCAGAAGCAATTACAAACCAAAACACACAGACACACACATGAAATACATGTAAAAGACAGAAAAACCTCTCTTCTGCTGAAAAGGCCTGACATATATGACCGTTGCTGACCAAAATCTGTACATTGTCATCAAAGGGAATAATGTGGATGTGCACCTACCCAGAAACATAAGGGAGAGTAGTACATTTCTAATAGTCTATGGAAGTTCTTACTACTGGATCCTTGAGTGGTCTAATGGGCTCTTCTAGAACAAATTGGTCATACCTGGCATAAACAAAAAACGCTTATGAAAGCAGGGCTGAACACTGGTTTACACAGCTAAATTTGTAGTGAATGTTCCTATCCATCCAACAAATAGACAGGATTGCAGAAAAAGGAAGAAGGAAAGACTTTTGGTATATTCACACATGGAAGATTTATTGCAGACATTTCTGTGGCTAAAAACCAGTTCCATTTATCTAAAATGGGTCAATTTAACAGCAAGCACATGTATTTTTGCTAGCCCAATCTGATGAATGGGACAGTTTTTGAGACTTTTGCTGGGACTCCCCCCCCCCCCCTCAAAAAAAAACAAAAAAACATATGAACCAAATATGTGTCTCTCAAATGAATGCAAAGGCTGGACTTACATGATGGTATTTAAAGTGTTACACAGGATTAAAACATGTGCAGAAAGAACGAAAACATGTGTCAAAGAACAGAGTAACAAGTAGAACAAGTGTCCAAGAACAGTGCAACACTTGCCCACAGACTGTCCCTGGTATTGTAGCTCAGTAATATTCACCCAAATGTGGAAGAACTGCAATTCTAAACACAGCCCATAGACAAGAGTGGAACCATTTCTGGTCCTCTTTTCTAATCCTGGACAACCTCAATAGGTTGGATTCACACACAAAGTTTCTGTGGCAGTTTTATAAGCTAAATACCAGAGTGGATACACTACAATGAGATCCTGCTGGATCCCCTTCTGGCTTTGGTTTAAAAAAAACTGTAATCAAAAACGCCATATGTAAAGCTATAATAGACATTTCGTAACTATTCAGACAAAAGTAAAATATTGTTACAATCATTTACAGCTGCACGCTATGTCCCAGCATTCTCAGGGGGATCAGAGCAATAATCACCACATGTAATCCCAGCATAATCTTTATTATGTGGAAAGCACATTTATAAGAGACTTCAACAGAAAAAAAGAAGGAAGATAAAACTATTTTACAGATAATGGTAACATATAAAAGTAACATACTTGAACACCTCCACTTTATTCCCATGTTTATACATGTCATAGCCTCTTCCCCCAATATCTTGCACTGTATTTCTGAGAAAGCAATAAGCAAGAAGGGATACTTCAACTCACTTTCTTAAATGATCCATAGCTTCTGGTTAAGCCCCCTATCAGAATACAGTGAAGAAAGTAGCAGGCCAAATCAGCACTCACATTATGCCAACTCAGTCTCTTCAGTTACCTACTTATAAATAGCCCTTCCAGCTTAAAACTGAAATAAATCAAGATAAATGTCATGTTAGGGGTCAGTATTTTCCTTTGCTATCTGGTCTAAGTAGTGACATCTCACATGGCTCATTAGAAGCACAGCACTCTAGCTCCCTTAGACCTCGGTCACTGTGCACTGTCCATCAGGTCTTCTAGACCTTACAATGGTATTCTGTGCACCATTAGCTTGTGCAGTTGGGTGATCTGGTGGTGGCTGGGCAGCTCCTATTACAGTGTGTCTCTGCTGAAGAAAAACATTCTGTTGCACTGCAAGAATCCCTTGGCTGCTGCTGTCATCTGATTCAGGGTCATCTAAAATGGCGTCAGTAGGTGGCACTCTATTTGCAGGCTGTTGCTGTCCTTCCTCACCTTCCCCAATGTTATTTCTACCTGCTGCATGATCTCCGATCTGAAGCTGGGAAAACGCACCATCAAGTGAAGAGCTCCCATCAATATGTGGATGGGTGGGATTTGCAGTCTGGCTACCAAGAACTATGTGAGGTCTGACAGGCAAAACAGATGTTTGGGCTGATGAGGCGCCAAGCGTTGCAAGGTTGTCTGCACCATCTGCTGAGCTTTCCCTTGCAGGACTTACATTTGCTGCATCACAGTCTAGTCTTAAGCCAGCCACACCTTTTTTTCGGTATATCTACAATATCCCTTTTCATCTTCCTGCGTCGTCCATGCTCATTTCGTCTGTACTGTACCATGTTCTCTAAGTCAGCTACATACAGAAAACCAGCGATAAGCATCTCTGTGTTCTTTTTGCCTTTTGTGAAGGCATCTTCTAGCTCTCTGCTCGTCCTCTCGTCATACTGCCACCAACCATTTCTTCCTTCATAGTACCAAGCATACTCTCCATTTCCTCTGCTGGCAGACTTTAGTTCTTCAGGAGAAAGCAAAGTTGGTTTGTCTAGGAAGTCCTCAGGGATCTCTTGCCTACAAAGGGCACATCGCCTTCCAAGCCAAGAAGCTCCTTTCACACACAAGTAACAGAAAATGTGCTTGCAAGGAAGACTGACAGGGTGTACACAGGTCTGTAGACATATAGCACATTCAGGGACTGCAAGGTTTGGAGCTCCACTGGAGCAAGCTTCTCCAAGCTTCTTGTTTGAGGGTAACATGTTTGCAGTGTGGGTGACTTCGCCACAACCAGCCATCCTAGCATAGGAAAATAAAACAAATGTAAACAGATGTATACAATAAAAGAAAGTTTTAATTACAACTCCTAGAATAAGATCACAATATCTCATATGTACGGATGTGTCAAAACCTGATATTTTTGCTCTTAATTTCACTTTATTTTGACGAACTATATTGTAAGTCTTCAATTGCAAAAAGATATTTCAAACTTCAAATGGTTCAAAATCCATGGAAAAACATTAACAAGGTACTCACATTACACTCACTATATGCAGCATAGTGAAGAGCTCTCATAAAACCAGGATTGAATAAGGAAAAACTGAGAGGGTAAGGGTGGCCATTAAAAATGACTGAGGCTACGGCCCCACATTGCGGAAAAGCAGCTTTTTTGTGTGGTTTTTTTAAGCCAAAGCCAACAATGGCTACAAAAGGAATGGGAAATATATAGAAAGTACATATACTTCTACCTTCTGCTCAATCCACTCCTGGCTTTGGCTCAAAAATCCACAACAAAAAAAATGCTGCTTTTCAGCAACATGGGGCCTCAGCCTCAAGGGGTTTTCCCATCTCCCTGTTTCAGCAGCTTTGCCTGCTGTCTCTTCTTCTCACTTCCTGTATCCCCCCCCCCAGCTTGCTGAACAGGACACTATGAAGTATCACAATACTTATTATGATTACCAGAAATCTAATATAAATGCAGATCAAATAATATGCACATGCTTCTAGAGAATGGACTCAGTGTTATCTGTGTATTCACATAGAGATATAACAGACAAGGTTTTATCAGCAAACTGCAATTAGTTGAACTGCAGAGCTGTAGATAACCGTGAGAGCAGTGAGTGACATCACTTGTCCTGCTTATCACACAGGTCTGAGGTTATGGAAACGCTGTGTAAACAATAGGAGATATAATTTTGCATAGCAGGAAAACAAAGCAGTATTGCTAAAGCAATATATGTAGGAAAACGCTTCAATTTACATAAGCTAGCAGTATAGATAGGATCCTTGAGATGGGAATACCCCTTTGAAGAGGTTTCCCCACCTCAACAACTTGGACCCCACCAATTATGGGAACAGGGTGTTTTTCTCCCCAGTCTGAATGGATTGGTGGTCGGAGAGGCATGCCCCAATCCATTAATGTCAATGAAAATTGAAAAGGAGCTCTGGACTTCAGCTACCTCCAGTGGCCCCACTGAAATGACTGGAACGGGATTGTGCCTCTCCAACAACTGCTCCATTTAGTCTGTAAAGAAAAACACCCCTCAAACTGCAACTTATTCCTTCTCAGTTGCTGATTCGTTTAATTTCACAATTCATATAGCCTCATTCACAAATTTGTTTTGGTCAGTGAAAAATCAGAAGTGGAAACTATACAAAGATAATAAATATTGGAAAGATTTGCACCTGTTTTGTGTTTCAACCAACTCCTGATATGGCACACAGTCTCTAATGTAAACCACTGACATGTCAATATGGCCTATAGGTGATGCAAAAATATTTTTGCAATACAATACTGTGAAGACAATGGTTGTTTTTCATATATTTGAAGACTCAAGTCATTCCCTTCCTACTGGTGAGTAACAAGTGATAACATAAAAAGCAAATGGCAAGTGTAGGTGTAGTCTGGCACATACAGGTTCATATTCAGTAACTAAACTGATGTCTTACTGTGCCTTGCTTCTGGGACTAATTTAGCCAGGAAGTACTTGGAATCATTGTGTTAGCGTGTTCACACATTATGTGGTCAGCTGGTCCTATTAAAATCAGCAGGTTTGGACAACTTACATTTAATGTGCATGACTCCCAAAGAACTCTCAACAGCAGATGTTGGGGAAGAGAAGCCTAGATCATGCTGGGCTTCCAACTGTGCGATCCTTTTGGTTCTTGGGAACAGAGCTCACACTATAATATTTCCAGCAGACTAAAAATACTCCTCTTACTTTTGAGGATTTTTTAACAAGAAGGAGTACCAATTTTGCAGTAATGCAAATAAATAAGGTGGCATAACCGATTAAAGCTTCTGTTAATATGTTATCTGCCATAATCAATTAATGTTGCCAAAAACACTGCTGCAACTTCCCAATGCCCGCTCTCCTCAGATCAGTAATCTTCCTGGCACTACTATATACTTGTCTATAAGTGATTAGATTCTTGGATGGAAAGGGTTAAACACTAGTGTTACGCTAGGTAAACACTAGCATTCGGAAATCCTATCCAGTTAGACTATAAATGGGGTCTGCCAGGTTTCTGCTGATTTTATGCTGAAATCGGCGGAGAGAAAAGTCTTGCTTGCTGGACTTTTCTCTCTGCCTATTTTAAGTAGAATGGGGGACAGAGCGCCCGAACGCTAGTATGAACCTAATGTCAGTATGATGCTTGTAAAGTTTAAGCAGGCCATGGTATGGCAGAAGCTGTTTGTCTTGTCTAGGTCAAGTTCTCCATTTGTTGTTGGCTAGGTGCAGAGCTGGACAATTTTTTTAAACCTATGTCCTCTGCCATTTAGATGCCTCTGAATGATGCTACTGTGAAAAAAAAAAAACAAAAAAAACATCTGCACATTTAAGCTAAGGTCCCACGTAGCAGGCCGCAGCAAAATAGGGCTGTGGGAAAAACATTGCAGTTTTTCCTGCAGTGTTGTTCACAGAAAGTCCACAGAGGCGTCCTCTTCACACTTTCAAATTCAATTATACAGATACGGAAACTACGGCAGTTTCCCTAGGTATAATTGACATGCTGCGATTTCCAAAACCGCAACAGTTTTGGAAATCACAGCATGCCCGCTGCGCGTATTTTACGTTGTGTGGATGGGATTCGCAGTGACTATAAGACGCCGTTTTCCCCCCCGCGTTGTTTACGATACGTGGGGCCCCGGCTTTAAGCTGTATCACGCTGCACATGTCCTAAACAACCACATCTCACAATTTTCCGTCTGACCGAACTGGCAGTAAAGTCTATCCCTATCTTTCTGCCCCTGCTAAAGCATCAGGTTCTTCTCACCTCAGGCTCTGCTCATACCATTCACTGTGAACAGCCTTCTGCTGTCTGGGTCAGGGTCTTACCAGTCCTCAGAAAGAGCTTAATTTCATATAGTCAAAAACAGTGATATCCTGGTAACGGAGATACCAATTCACAAGAATATAACATCGTTTGATTCTGGTGACCCTAACTTACCTATCTACTGGGTTCTGCTGCCAGACTTCCTTTAATATCCATGAAACTTTTCTAAAGTTTGCTTTCATAGATGTCTAATGCCTATTCAGGCATTATTATGAACTATGATCAGGAAGATAAGCAGATTAAATTCAAAATGAATAGAAACACCAGAACAAACATAAATACCAGTGAGTATAAAGAGTGGCAGTTGTAACATATGTTATTAAAGCGGTTCTCCATTTTAATGTAATTGATCCTTAAGATCGGCTAGGGATCCAACTGTCTCGACCTCTGCAGAGCAGCTTTCGACACGGTTTACATTTCAAGATTAAGTGTGCTTGCTCACTAACTTTTCTTATAGTGGAGAATATGAGTAATACAGTGCCCACTATAAAAGAGATGTCGAGTGAGCACTGCAGCTCCCAACTTCTCTCCTGGAGTCATGGCTCCATAAAAACAGCTGATCTGCTGGTGTCCTGACCACCACACCCTCGTCAGGAGCTGTGCTTGTGACATTACTTCCAGGTCTCAGCTGTATTACAGCCTGACTCCGGCAGCTTGACCCCTCAGATGCCGTAATCTATAGTGATCACGCCATCCAGGTGGTTCAGGGGCAAGATCACACATACGCACCACCAAGACTCCCCGTGATGAGATCAAGGGTCCGAGGGTTGCCATGGCAGCCAGGAATCTGAGCATCGACCAACTGGATGCCTATCCCTATTACACATAGTGAGTCTATGTGCCATGTGCTGCAATACTATGTATTGCAGTACATTGTACTAGGGATCGAAATTATCAGATTCAAGTCACCTTGGGGGACAGGAAAAAGAAAAAAATATAAGGTTCAAAAAGTTAAAAAGAAAAAAAAGTTAAAAAGCCTAACCTTTAAGTTAAAAAACAATGGAAATAAAATAAAGTGAACAATCATGTTAGGTATCCCCATGTGGGTATGTCCCCAATATCCAAAAATAGCGTCATTTATCCTGTACGGTGGACGTCATAAAAAAAAAAAAATAATAAAATAAAATAAATAAATACAATGTGCAAATTAACATAGTTTGGTCATCTCTCACGTTTTATTAGTAAAAACTGTAAAACAAAACTAATATAAAAATGATATTGCTGTAATTGTAATAACCTGCCAGAGTTGCAAGTCATTTTTAATGCAGAATGAGCACTGTAGAAACAAAATGCAAAAAATAAAATTGTGGATTTTTTCACACAGACCCCCCCCCCCCCCAAAAAAAAAATTAAGAAAATCTAATCAAAACATTATACCCGAAAATCCGAAAATGGTGCCAAATAAAAATACAACTCATCACACAAAGAATAAGCCCTCACATAGCTATGTCAACAGCAAAATAAAACATTTATGAATTTTGGAAAGCAGAGAAGCAAAATGTACAAACTACCCAGCTTCCTTAAAGGATTGATGTAGATAACTCCTTTAACTATAAACATGGCATTTCTAATACTTCTTTTAGAAATATTTCATTATACTGAAAATGAGGTGGGGATTAACTCCTAGAGGTTAATCAATTTTCTGTTTCTGTCCTTTACTCACCCACCGCATTTCAAATTTCTGTTCAGGCCGGGGCCCCAGGTGGCGCAAACGCCCATCTACACATTGCGCAAAAATACAAACAGCGGTCATGCTGTGATTTCCAAAACCATTGCAGTTTTGGAAATCGCAGCATATCAGTTATAAATACATAGGTATAATGGAAGCAGAAAGTCCACAGAGGAAACTTCTGCAGACTTTCTGTGAAAGTCGCTGCGGGGGAAAAAAAACAAAAAAACAAAACAAAACACGATGTGTTGCCACCACAGTTTTTCCCCACACTGCTTCTTTGCTGCGGCCCACTACGTGTGGCCTTAGCCTCACAATCGTATTTGGGCTTAATTTTTTGAAGGGACAATTTGTACTTCACAATGGCGCCATTTAATATTCCATACATGGGAAGCTAAAAAAAAAAAAAAAAAAAAAAAAAAAAAAAAAAAAAATTTCAGAATGGGGCAGAATTGGGGAAAAAAACAAAAACATAGTTGTTCCATTTTCTTACAAATTTAATTTTTACACCTTTCACCGTGATTTAAAAATGACCTGTTAGCTTTATTCTGCAGCTTGGGAAGATCACAGTGATGTGCCCCGGGGATGGAGATATCGGCCTCCCTAATTATTCTCGTTCATAGACTTGTACTGGGGGGGGGGGGTTTGGTGTTCCTCACAGCCCAGCGTCATCGCTGGGCAGTAAGGAACGCCCCCTCTGACAGTACAGAGCTATGGGCGACTACAGAGAGGGGGCGTTCCTTTGGGCCCACCGATGACGCTCAGCTGTGAGGAACGTAGCCCCCCCCCCCCCAAACAAGTCTATGAACGAGAACTGTCAGGGAGGGCGTTCCTCACAGCGCAGCTAGACTGTCAGGAACGCCTTTCTAACAGTAAACCCGTGAAACTAAGACCCCCAGTACCTCCAGACCTGGGGCATATAACGGGAAAGCCGGCAGTGCGCTGAATTCAGCGCGCTGTCGGCTTTCTAGCGGTATGTAAAACCGCATGTGCCTGAGGACATGAAAGGTCCTCTTTAATAGTTCAGGCTTTTTTACATTTGGGAATGCCTAATGTGTTATGTTATTTTGTTTATTGTTTATATGTGATCTAAGGAAAGGAAGGTAATTTGAATTTTTACACTTTTTTTTTTCATTTTTACAATATTTTTTAAAATGTAAAAAATATCAGTTTTTTATAACACCCCCCCACCCATAACACACTTTTACCATACACTACAATACCACCATATTGCAGTCGAAGGCAAAATCCTTATGAAACTACTGAAGCCTACCACAGGCAAACCTCAATAGCTATATTAGTATGGCAGGCACAGAAGACTTCAGAAGGTTCCCGACTGCCATAGTAAAAGAACGGCTCGTGCAATCTCACCATGGGAGAAACATTCCGTTACTGAACATAAAAATGACAGTAACCAATCAGATGACCTCTCAGATCAAGGACACTGCTGCCAGGTCAACTCCATAGCTTGGCACCTGCAAATCGGCTCCCTTCTCGCACAAAAAAAAAAAAAAAAAAAAAAGTCATGAAGTTTAAAATCCACCCACCTTGAAAAAGGAGCTTACTAAACAGATGGTGCCTTTCACTTTCGTTTCTGATTCACATGTCAGCAGGACAATTACTGTATATTACACACTTTGCTATGCTGATGATGAAAGTGGGTGTTCCTGTGGGCAACTGTGATATTAAAAAGGTTGTCTGGAAAACTGTTTTATAAAATAAAACATTACTCACTTTATAAAACCCTGCCACATCTGTGGCAATGATCTGATTGCCCCACTGGTCTTTGTTTACTTCTCTGCTGCAATGACTTGCTGTACAGCAACCACATGGATGTATAGCATGTCAACGCTGCAGAGAAGTATACAAAGACTGCTGGAGCTGCAGGGGACTTGACGACTAATGTTTGGTCTACTATATTTATAACATTTCCTGAAGCTAATTTTATGTCTTCTACTTTTAGACAACCCCAAAGATAGATATGAAAAGTCTCCCTATATGAATATTAACAGAACTAAATAAAGAGCATTGTGAACAATAGATCACCAAGATGCTATTAGCTCATTACACCTGCAGTCAGGACAGGATATACCTATATTACACCTGTATGAAACTGGCCTGTGTGGATACATCCTATTTTTACTGTATGTGCAGTGTCAAGTGTGAGGCAATTAAGTACAGATGGGACTCTTATCATTTAAAGATGACTGACTGATGTGAAAATAATTTAAGGGCTCAAAATGGGTTAATAAACCAAAGAAGTGACACTGCCCTCTACAGTGCTCTGCCCCTGCCAGGCACTATTTCTTGGCCCACCCAAAACACAAGAAACTTTACTTACTGGGAGGCGTCAACACTGCAGCCAGTGACCTGCAGTCATTTCCAGTGTGTCGAGGGGGGAGGGGGAAAGCAATAAGAGATTGAATGGGACCTGGGCAACAAGGGTTAGTGGGGGGTTGGTGCTGTCACAGAGAGGGAAGTGTTTTGGGTTTTTTTTGTGACAGTGCCATTTGTCCAGGTTCTGAACCCGCTTTGCTTTAACACCCTATGCTTTGGCTTGTTTATCAGATGCTCCAGGATACAGATTCCCTCTACATTGTAGAAACCACTGGTGTTCTGGATGCAAAACGTGACCTCAGAGGAATCCACTGTTAGCAAATGTGGCTGCATAAGAATCATGTATTTTCCCACTTGCTAATAAAATATGTACTCTCCAGGCTGAACCAATGTCGCTGGAAAATCCATGGAAAGTTCCATGTCAAGAAGGCACAGAACAGATCGAAATTAATAACAAATAGGGCAGGAAATCTTAAAAGAGCTGGAAGCAACAATACAAGCAGCACACAATACACAGTCATGTACATTAGCTGTAATGCAGAAAGCACAGGAGCCATCGCTGCTCCCATCTACATCAGGGGAAAATGACCGCAGCTAACTACACCCTGTGTACTCGTACAGTCCATTACACGGGGTGGATTGACAGGGGCCATAATGGCTTGGGGCTATCATGGGGCACAATCCTGGCTCCGTCTGCCACTGTGACGTATACACACGGATTAACGAACATACCGGCGCATTGACAACACACAGCAGGAATGCAATAGCACGAACATACAGTGAATCAGTTAAGTTACATACCTTTCCGGTGTACCGTGTGACCCGGTACTACCCGTTGTGAATCGTTGTGACTGATCAGCGCCCCGGAAATAGTTAGATGAAATAATGTATTAACATCACTTCCCTTCAGCGCCTGTCACCGCCCAGCAGCTACTGCTAACCAATCAGCTGCGCTCAGGGCGCCCAGCCAATAGCAGCTTAGGCTTGTCAGTGCGCAGTGTAAATACAATAGCCAGGATAGGTTGTCGGGTATCTTGGCACTAGGCGGAAATCGGGGAGTAGTGAGGACAGCGCCACTGAGCGGCTCTTACAAACTGGTGTGGTTACTAGGCAGATGTTTGCCGGTGACGCAAACAGACTATGTAATAGGCTACGTGGCGCCTGTTTTTGTAAAATTATGCGACTTTTTTGTTAGCCTTTTCCGCAGTTAGAAAAATTGCCAGATGTGCTTTTTAATTTTGCTTGCATTTCTTTTATTTTGTAGAGTACAGTTCTCTGAGGTATTGCACAGCTCTGCGTAAAAAGCATTTTTATGTGCTGTAAGGCCTCATTTTTTACTGGACACTTTGTTGTAGTAATTTTGTGTGTAACAAGGCCCCATAAAAAAAAACAAAAAAAAACACAAAATGCAATTTTCATTGCATTGTCAGGCCGGGTCCCCATGTGGTGTAAAAACCGTGGAAAAAAACGCGCCGTTTTATAGTCACTGCAAGGTGGATGAGATTCTAGCAAGTCCCATCCACACCTTACAGAAAAATATGTGCAGCAGACACGCTGCGGTTTTGGAAATTGCAGCATGTCTATTATACCTAGGGAAATGCTGATGGTTTCCCTATAGATATAATGAAAGCAGAACGTCCACAGAGGTTTTCTTCTGTGAAAAGCACTGTAGAAAAAAACGCAATGTGGCACACTACGTGGGGCCATAGCCTTACACAGTTTTCCTCTGCGGACTTTCTACCTCTGCTATACTTATACAGAAAACGCCAGCGTTTCAACAGGTATAATGGACATGCTGCGATTTTCAAAAATGTATCCGTTTTTGGAAACGCAGCTTTTCTGCTGTGGATTTTTTGCTGCAATGTGTAGATGGGATTACCCAGAATCCCATCCACTTTGCGGGTACTGTAAAACGCTACGTTTTCGCAACGTAGGGCCTCAGCTTTAGGCTAAGGCCCCACATAGCGAGCTGCAACCAAAAAAAAAATGCTGTGGAAAGGCCCGTGGCAGAAATTCATCTCAGCTTTTTCAACAATGTCTTTCACAGAAAGTCTGCAGCGTTTTTCTCTGGGGACTTTCTGGCTCTATTATACTTATATGGAAAACACCAGCGTTTGTGTAGGTATAATTGAAATCGTAGCATTTCAGATGCAAATTTTTTTCTGCAATGTCTGGATGGGATTGGCCAGAATCCCATCCATTTTGCAGGTGCTGTAAATTGCAGAGTTATTTGCTGTGGCATTTCTGCAGTGGCCAAAATGCTGTGCTTTTGCAACATGGGACCTTGGCCTTAACCTCGTCCCATCGGAGGCATTTTTCGATTTCCATTTTTGACTCTCTCCTTTCCAAACCCCATCATTTTTATATATATATATATTTTTTTGTCCATTTACAGAGCCATATGAGGGCTTAATGTTTGCAGGACAAATTGTTCTTCATAATGGTACCATTTATTATTCTGTACACTGTACTGGGAAGCTGGAAAAAATTTTTTGAATGGGGTGGAATTGGAGAAAAAGTGCATTTGTGCTACTTTCCTACGGGCTTCGTTTTTATGGGTGTTCACTCTGCAGCGAAAATTACATATCGCCTGTTTTCTGCCTTTCGGTATGATTCTGGGATACCAAATTTATATAGTTTTATTTGCATTTTAACCCCTTAACACAAATCTAAAAGTTTGCAAATTTTTTTCTAAAAGTCGCCATATTCTGATACCTGTAAATTATATTTTTGTATACTGGGATGTATAGAGCGTCTTTTTTTGCGTGGCCAGGTGTACTTTTTAGTTATACCATTTTGGGGAATGTCTATTGCTTTTTTCACTTTTTATTTAAATTTTTATCAGAGGCGAAAAAATGGTGGTTCTTCACTTTTGATATTTTTTTTTCCCACTACGGTGTTCACCGTACGGAAAAATGTTTTTATAAGTTTATAGACTGGGCATTTTTGGACACAGGGCACACCTACTAATCTTTTGATTGCAGGGCCCATATACTGAAATACAACTGTATTGTGTTCAATGGAATTTTCATTATTACTATTAAGGCTGGTCGTTAATTTAGCCCCAATGTTTACACATTCACAAGGGGAAAGAAGAAAATGCATCTTGTTTGTTATGCAATTTTTCCTGAGCACGGAAATATCCCACATTTGGGTGTAAACTGCTGTTTGGGGACACAGCAGCGCGCAAAAGGGAAGGAGTGCCACTGGGCATTTAGAAATGAGATTTTACTGGAATAGTTATGAGGTGTCATGCCTCATTTGCAGAGCCCCTAAAGTAGCAGTACAGTTGAAACACCTTAAAAGTGACCCCATTTTGAAAAAATACACCCCTCACTGAATTTATTAAAGGGGTACACTACCGTTCAAAAGTTTAGGGTCACTTAGAAATTTCCTTATTTTTGAAAGAAAAGCATAGTTTTTTTTCAATGAAGATAACATTAAATGAGTCAGAAATACACTTTATACATTGTTAATGTGGTAAATGACTATTCTGGCTGCAAACGTCTGGTTTTTAATGCAATATCTACATAAGTGTATAGAGGCCCATTTCCAGCAACCATCACTCCAGTGTTCTAATGGTACATTGTGTTTGCTAACTGTGTAAGAAGGCTAATGGATGTTTAGAAAACCCTTGTGCAAGTATGTTAGCACAGCTGAAAACAGTTTTGCTGGTTAGAGAAGCTATTAAAACTGACCTTCCTTTGAGCTAGTTGAGAATGTGGAGCATTATATTTGATGGTTCGATTAAACTCTCAAAATGGCCAGAAAAAGAGAAGTTTCATGTGAAACTCGACAGTCTATTCTTGTTCTTAGAAATGAAAGCTATTCCATGCGAGAAATTGCCAAGAAACTGAAGATTTCCTACAACGGTGTGTACTACTCCCTTCAGAGGAAAGCACAAACAGGCTCTAACCAGAGTAGAAAGAGAAGTGGGAAGCCCCACTGAGCAACAAGACAAGTACATTAGAGTCTCTAGTTTGAGAAATCGACGCCTCACAGGTCCTCAACTAGCAGCTTCATTAAATAGTACCCGTAAAATGCCAGTGTCAACGTCTACAGTGAAGAGGCGACTCAGGGATGCTGGCCTTCAGGGCAGAGTGGCCAAGAAAAAGCCATATCTGAGACTGGCTAATAAAAGGAAAAGATTAATATGGACAGAAGAACACAGACAGAGGAAGATTGGAAAAAAGTGTAATGGACAGACGAATCGAAGTTTGAATCACACAGAAGAACATTTGTGAGACGCAGAACAAAAGAAAAGATGCTGGAAGAGTGCCTGACGCCATCTGTCAAGCATGGTGGAGGTAATGTGATGGTCTGGGGTTGCTTTGGTGCTGGTAAAG
This sequence comes from Leptodactylus fallax, assembly GCA_947044405.1. Lineage (NCBI taxonomy): Eukaryota > Metazoa > Chordata > Amphibia > Anura > Leptodactylidae > Leptodactylus > Leptodactylus fallax. The sequence goes on from CAMRHE010000182.1 coordinate 3,681,388, forward strand.
TAGGAGATTTGTACAAGGTAAAAGGGATTTTGAATAAGGAAGGCTATCACTCCATTTTGCAACGCCATGCCATACCCTGTGGACAGCACTTGATTGGAGCCAATTTCATCCTCCAACAGGACAATGACCCAAAGAACACCTCCAAGTTATGCAAGAACTATTTAGGGAAGAAGCAGGAAGCTAGTATTGTATCTGTAATGGTGTGGCCAGCGCAGTCACCAGATCTCAACCCCTTTGAGCTGTTGTGGGAGCAGCTTGACTGATGGTACGCAAAAAGTGCCCATCAAGCCAATCCAACTTGTGGGAGGGGTTTCTGGAAGCATGGGGTGAAATTTCTCCAGATTACCTCAGAAAATTAATAGCTAGAATGCCAAAGGCCTGCAATGCTGTAATTGCTGCAAATGGAGCATTCTTTGATGAAAGCAAAGTTTGAAGGAGAAAATTATTATTTCAAATAAAAATCATTATTTCTAACCTTGTCAATGTCTTGACTAAATTTTCTATTCATTTTGCAACTCATTTGATAAATAAAAGTGTGAGTTTTCATGAAAAACACAAAATTGTCTGGGTGACCCCCAAACTTTTGAACGGTAGTGTATGTTGAGCATTTTGACCCCACAGCTGTTTCAAATGTTTTATTAACATTAGGATGTGTGAATGAAAATTACTAAAATATGCCTTCATCCCCAAAATTTTCATTTTCACAAGGAGTTACAGGACTAAAGCACCTCACTGTTCATTGAACAATTTGCCATGAACACAGAAATACCCCACACATGATCATAAACTGATGTCCGGGCACATGGTGGGGCTCGGAATGGAGAGAGCACTATTTGGCTTTTGCAGGGCAGATTTCGCCAGACTAATTTTCGGGTGCCATGTCACATTTGCACAGCCTCTAAAGTACCAGTACAATGGAAACCCCCCCAAAAGTGATCCCATTTTGGAAACTACACCCCTCACAGAATTTATTAAAGGGGTCTAGTGATAATTTTGACCCCAGAGCTGTTTCACAGATTTTAATAACATTGGAACTTGAAAAAGAAAAATTACTTTTTATTTTTTTGCAATAAACCGAAAAATTACCCCACAGTTAGTTACACAATTTCTCCTGGACATGGTAATAACCCAATTTGTGGTCCAAACTGCTGTATGGGTACATGGTGGGGCTCAGAATGAAAAGTGCACTTTCTCGCTTATTTCACTGGGGGACACAACACCATGGGTATAGACCTGGTCACTAGGAGACAGACACTAGGGAAATGAAAGCTGTTGGCTCCGCCTCCAGGCTATACCCTGCCACAGCCACTGTGTATGAATCAGTTTTGAACCTAGTGTCCATAGGAGGCAGACACGACTGACTCAGGTCTTCAGTCTTACATCGTTTTTATTTTTACTTTTCTTTCAGGTGCAGGGGGTCTTCAGCGTGTATGCCACACTAGTTGTGTCCTCCTGCGGGTGCAGCACTCTGCAAAAGAGCGCCTCACCGGTCACCCAGTCCCCACTCGCTGCACTGGCGGCCGGAGTACTGGTGGCCCCACTCCCACGTGCAAGGTCCTACCGAGGGGGGTGACCCTGAAGACGCGAGACAGGTGAGTATGAAAGTTACCTCAGCCCCTCTCCTTCTCCACCTCAGGCCCCCTCAGCCTCTCAGTGCCTCTCCCAGGGGGAAAATAGCATGGGTCCTGTTTAGGGGGGCATCACAGGGACCCCTAGAGCTGGGCCTTAAATTTTAGCAAATAAGCCCCTTTTTTTCTGGGGCGTTTTTAGGCCTTCTGGTCGCTTCTACCGAGCAGCCCCTGTCAGGGGGAGCAACCGGTTTCCCCCCCCCTTCATGTGGGGACCCCCTTTCCTGGCCCCTCAGTACCTTTCCCATAGTTCCCGTCGTAGCTCCAGGAGCCATCCCCTCGAAAGGGCCAGGAAGTCTTCCTACAGTTCACGGTCCGCCACCCCTTCCTCTGGGCACTCCCCAGATAGGGACTCAGCTCACGGCTCCACTCTGACAGGCGGATCCCTCCCTCCAACTGCTCGGTCTAGTTACCCGAGGACGCCTCTGACTCCGACTCGGAGCTTCAGCTAGGCTCATATATATCTGCTTCTACACGGGAGTCATCATGAACACTTCCAAATAACTGGAGATGCCTCCCAAATCTGCCAAGGCGGCCGCCAACGCAGTGGCTATCCGCCATACAATTTGGATTTGTTGTGGAATACTGAGTCCGCCTCCAAGAAGGCGAACGCAGCCCCTCTCCCTTTCCAGGTCGACCTGTGCCGAATTTTTGTTAAAGGCGTCGAGAAGCTTATCCCTGAGGCCACGGGGGAATAGATTCTTCCTCCCTCAGAGGCGTCCTGTGTGTCAGCCGTTCTGTTCCAGAAAGCTTCTTTCAAGTCCAGGCCTCCCTGGCGGTTCTGCACCAAGTCGTCCAGGTCTTCCTCTTCCTAGCCCTCCTCGGCATGAAGTTTTCTTTTCCCCTCTCTGGGCATCTGGCGGGACGTCTGGGTCCTGTGCCTGAGAGGCGGTGTCGTCCAGCTACTCCAGCTTTCGCTGGAGTCTCTTTACCTTCCCTACGTCGGACAGTTCAGACTGTCTCCAATCTCCAGCGGCAGGGAGTCAGCGTCCTTGTTCCCGCTTCAGAGCGTATCCTGGGTTACTATTCCTACCTGTTCTCCATTCTCCAGAAGGACGACTTCCTTCGTCCCATCATGGACCTCAAAGGGCTAAACAGGTTTGTCTATGTCTGCAAGTTCCACTGTAGTCTATGCTATCTGTGGTGGCATCCATGGAGATGGGCGAATTCTTCATCCATCTACATCATCGCGCTGTGCCATCAGCGGTTTCTTTGTTTTGCGGTAGATCCTTGACCTTTCCAGTAGTGGCTCTCCCCTTCGGGCTGGCCTCTGCCCTCTGGGTTTTTTCCTCAGTGATGGTGTCTCTCATGGCCATCCTCCACACCAGAGGTGTTGCCGTGTTTCCAGACTTGGACGACCTCCTGGTGAAGCCCCTCCAGGTCAGACAATCTGACCAGCTTGTGGTCCTTCTTCGCTGGTTCTCCTGGCTCATCAATGAGGATGTCTCGTGCCCTCTAAGCACATGGAATCCAGGACATGATCCTCTACTTGCTCCAGGGTGTGATTTTCCTCCCGAAGGCCAAGATCCTGAGGTCCGATGTGTCCCACCTTCGGAGGTACTCTCCTTGCTCTTTTCATTTCGGCATGTGAGTCTTGTGCATAATGGCCTCGACCTTCTAGGCTGTACCTTTCATTCACTTACTCTGTCGTCCTGTCCACTTGATGATTCCGGCCTGCTGGGACAAATCTCCGGACAGCCTCATCTGCCTGGTTCTCTTTCCTCCTTGGTTCGCCGAGAGAATCTTTAGTGTATCTCCTCCCCAGGAATTTATCAAGGGAAGTTCTTTGAGGAGTGGTCCTCGATGCTTTGACTGTTCAGGGCCGATTTCTCCCTCCAGTTCAACCTGCTGGAACCCAGGGCTTATTTACCCTTTCTCCTTGGACCTCTCTTCTCCAAGGACATCTGGTCACAGTTCAGACTGACCTCTCCTCCATGGTTGCCTACTTGAACCCTCAGTGGGGCACCAGGAGCCGTGCGGCCTTAGTAGAAGCCTCACAATCTCTTCCTTGGGTGGAGCGCCTTGTTCCAGCTCTTTCGGTGGTCAACCTTTTTTTCTGGCATGGACCACTGGGTGGCAGACTACTTGAGTCGAGAAAATATTGCTCCGGACGAGGGTTACTTTATCAGCAGATCTTCCTTCAACTGTGCTCCCGCTGTGGCGTGACAAACATCGACCTTTTTCACCTCCGCCGGAACCTCAAGGTCCCCGGCTAAATTGCTAGTTCTCTGGATCCTCCAACTATTACCGTTGACCCTCTTGTTAGTTCGGTTTTTCGCTTCCTCTTCTCCCTCGGGTTCTCCAGAATCTCAAGACCAAGGGGGTTCAAGCTATCCTGGTGGAACCAGATTGGCTCTGCCGGGCCTGGTATGTGGATCTCATATTCCTGTTGGCGGATGCTCCTTGGCCTTTTCCTCTGCTGGTCGACCTTCTTTGTCAAGGACCATTGTTCCACCCCACCTTGACTCACCTGCATTCACGGCGTGACTGTTGAATCCAAGGTTTGAGGCGTTGTGGTTTTCTCAGAGTTTGTTATCCTAACATACTCAAGGCCCAGAAATTCCAGATAACTTGGATCTGCCATCAAACATGGAAGACTTACGTCCACCGTTGGGAGATTAACGATTCTCATCAGATCTTCCCCAGTCTGGTCTGGATCAAGGTCTTGTTCTTTTTCCCTTTTAAAGACTTTCCTACAGGAGTGTCATTTTGTACTCCTTTGGATCCGTAGGATCTTAACCTCATCTTTAAGGTGCTTCAGGTTCCCCCCCTTCGAGCCTTTGATATCCCTTTTTTGCCTTCTGTCCTGGTAGATCGAGTTCCTGGTGGCTATTACCCCCCATCCGCAGGGGTCCCGAATTGGCTGCCCTTTTTTCAGCAGCCTCCCTTTCTGGTCCTTCACAAGGATAAGGTTTTCCTCCATCTGCCACAGTCTTTTTTTCTTAGGGTGGTTTTCCTCCTTCCACATCGAAGACTTGGTCTTGCCCGCTTTCTGCTCAGTCCCCAGGCATCCATGTGAGTGCTTGCTCTTCCCTACCTGGTTGTTGACCAGGCAATTTGCGTGTATACTGTTGCTCACGGATCCTTTCTGTTGTTCGGACGCTTTGCTTGTTCTCCCTGAGTACCCTTGCAAGGGCCTGCCTGCTTCCAGAGCTCCCATCTTCCAATGGCTTTGGTCTGAGATTGGGGAGACCTATTGGTTCATGCCTTACCGTGTGATGGCTCTCTCCTCTAGAGCTGTTGGAGTTCCCTGGGCCTCTGCCATCAGGCTTCTGCTTCCCAGGTCTGTAAGTATCCCACTGGGCCTCCATCCTCTTTCTCTAAGTTTCACCATATCCTTTATGTGGCCTCTGCCAATGCCAGTTTGGGTTGTAAGTTCCTGGAAGAGGCTGAGTGCTAAGGGTTAGCATGGCCATGTTATTCACACTCTCTGGGACTGCGTTAGGACATCCCATGGTGCTGTGTCCCCAAGTAAAATAAGTGAGAAAATGGGATTTTTGTACTCACCGTAAACACAGATCCCACCCTTGTTTTTCAGTGTTCCTGCCCGAACTGTGTTGGTTCCTTTTTGGGTTCAGGCATTGTTGGTGGTTGTTGGTTCCATATTACTTTGTGTCGCTCTCCTACTGCTACGATACAAACTGATTCATGCACAGTGGCTGTGGCAGGGTATAGCCTGGAGGTGGAGCCAACAGCTTTCATTTCCCTAGTGTCTATCTCCTAGTGACCAGGTCTATACCCATGGTGCTGTGAATACAAGGAGAAAAGGATTTTAAGGAGAGTACAAAAATCCCATTATTTGGCTTTTGGAGGGCAGATTTTGCTGGAATAGTTTTTGTTTGCAATTTTGGAAAGTACACCCCTAAAGGATCTTATCAAGGGATATTACTGGATATTTTTTATAATTTTGAGTTCAAGAGTGCTTCCCAAAAATGAATGTATAAATTGAAAATTCAAATGTTTAAATATGCCATTTCAGTGCCCAGTATGTTGTCCCCACTTTGTGTCAACAGAGACACGCACTCTTACAATTTTTAAGTGGGTTATCCTGGATACAAAAAAGTTGTATATGTGGGTATAAACTGTTATTTGGGGCTCAAAAAGAAAGAAACACTGCGCTTTTTAGCTTTGGAGTATAGATTTAGAGAGACTGGTTTCTGGATGCAATCTTGTTTTTACAGAGCCCCAGAGGTGCCAGTAAATTGGAATTCCCAGAGAAATTACCCCATTTTGTTGGGGCAATTTTGGGGTCCCTGCAAACCTGACATGGTGTCCAAAATTCTAAATCTGCGCTTCAAATACTACATAGCGCTCCTTCACATCTGCACCTTGATGTGTGCCCAAACGGCAGTCTATGCCCACATGTATGACACTGTTGTACCCAGGATAATGTACTTAAAGAGGTTTTCCGGGCAAAAAATGTTTTTTTTTTTTTTTTTTTAAATATCTGTTAGTGCTATTAATGGGTTAATAAATGCACCCATATACAGTACAGACCAAAAGTTTGGACACACCTTCTCATTCCAAGAGTTTTCTGTATTTTCATGACTCTAAAAATTGTAGATTCACACTGAAGGCATCAAAACTATGAATTAACACATGTGGAATTATATACTTAACAAAAAGTGTGAAAATACTGAAAATATGTCTTATATTCTAGGTTCTTCAAAGTAGCCACCTTTTGCTTTGATTACTGCTTTGCACACTCTTGGCATTCTCTTGATGTGCTTCAAGAGGTAGTCACCTGAAATGGTCTTCCAACAGTCTTGAAGGAGTTCCCAGAGATGCTTAGCACTTGTTGGCCCTTTTGCCTTCACTCTGCGGTCCAACTCACCCCAAACCATCTCGATTGGGTTCAGGTCTGGTGACTATGGAGGCCAGGTCATCTGGCGTAGCACCCCATCACTCTCCTTCTTGGTCAAATAGCCCTTACACAGTCTGGAGGTGTGTTTGGGGTCATTGTCCTGTTGAAAAATAAATGATGGTCCAACTCAACGCAAACCGGATGGAATAGCATGCCGCTGCAAGATGCTGTGGTAACCATGCTGGTTCAGTATTCCTTCAATTTTGAATAAATCCCCAACAGTGTCACCAGCAAAGCACCCCCACACCATCACACCTCCTCCTCCATGCTTCACGGTGGGAACCAGGCATGTAGAGTCCATTCGTTCACCTTTTCTGCGTCGCACAAAGACACGGTGGTTGGAACTATAAATGTGACATGGCGTCCAAAAATCAACAAACTAAATCAGCAGTCCAAAAGCACATAGCACTCCTTCTTATCTGCACCCTCCTGTGTGCCCAAGCGGCAGTTTATGCCCACATGTATGACACTGGTGTACGCTATTTTGGTTTTTGGAGCACAGTTTGGTTTTTCGATGTCATGCCACTTTTGCAGAGCACCTGATTTGGCAGTAAAGTGGAATCCGCAGACATGTGACCCCACTTTGGAAACTACACCCCTGAAGGGATTTATCAAGTGGTGTAGCGAGCATTTTTAAACTTGTTGCATTAATTTTATTTCCAGAAATGAATGTGCAGCTTCAGGTGGTGCCTCCGGAACCACCTGAAGATTAACGTGGGGAAGACCAAGGAGATGGTGGTGGACTTCCGCAAAGGCAGAAGCCCTCCTAAACCAGTGGACATCCTGGGGACGGGCATCGAGATTGTGAACACCTATAAGTACCTGGGTTTGCTCCTTAATAATAAGCTGGACTGGGCAGATCATATGGAGGCCCTGTACAGGAAGGGCCACAGCAGGCTCTACCTGCTTAGGAAACTGAGAGCCTTTGGAATCCGGGGGGCACTTCTTAGAACTTTCTTCAACTCGGTAGTGGCATCAGCCATCTTCTTTGGAGTGGCCTGCTGGGGGAGCAGTATATCAACCAGGGACAGAAATAAACTTGACAAGCTGATTAGAAGGGCCAGCTCTGTCCTGGGGAGCCCACTGGACCCAGTGCAGGTGGTGGGTGACAGAAGGATACTGTCCGTGGTGAGCTCCATGCGGGAGAATAACTCCCATCCCATGCATGAGACTGTGATCGCGCTGAGCAGTACTGTCAGTGACCGACTGCTCCACCCTAGGTGTGAGAAGGAGCGCTATCGGAAGTCTTTCCTCCCCACCGCGGTTAGGCTGTACAACCAACACCGACCTAAGCGGAGATCATTACACACAGAGAACTGAAATATCTCTCTGCCTGTTAAATCCCCCCCCCCCCTCTGCTACGTCCTATCTGTCTTTCGGCTATTAATGTAATGCCTCTCACCTTGGAACATTCCTGTACAATTTGTATTTGTATCTGCTTATCTTATCTTATCTTTGCTGCTGTAACACACTGAATTTCCCCAATGTGGGACTATTAAAGGACTATTATTATTATTATTAATGAAAAGTGAAAATTGCAATTTTTCCATAGATACGCCATTTCAGTGCTGATATGTTGTACCCAACTTGTGTCAGCAGAGACACACACTCCAAAAACTGTTAAGCGGGTATCCTGGGCACAACAGCTTTTGGAGCATTCGTCTCTGATACAAGCCGGGCACAACATATTACGCACTGAAATTACGTATTCCTGGAAAAAGTGTCATTTTCATTTTCCACCATCAGCTGCATATTCATTTCTGGAAAATTAATTAAGGCAACACTTGGGGGTTAAAAATTCTCACTGTACCCCTGGATAAATTCCTTCAGTGGTGTAGTTTCCAAAATATGGTGACATATCAGGGGATTCCACTTTACTGGTGTTTCAGCTCTGAAAAAGTGTCATGGTGTCCAAAAACCAAACCGTCTAAGTGTGTGCTCCAAAAACCAAAATAGCGCTCCTTCCCTTCTGTGCCCGGCTGTGCCCAAACAGCCATTTATACCCACATATGACATTAAGTACGTTATCCTGGGAACATCAGTGTCATACATGTGGGTATAATCTGCAGTTTGTGCACACAGCAGGGCACAGAAGGGAAGGAGGGATATGTGGCTTTTGGAGCGCACATTTAGATGTTTGGGATCTGGACACCATGTCATGTTTGCAAAGCCTCTAATGTACCAGAAAAGTGGAATCCCCTAGGGAATGACGCCATTTTAAAAACCACCCCTCAAAGAACTTATCAAGGGGTGAAGTGAGCATTAGTATCCCAGACGTGACTGCACAGTAGATGAAGAGTGAATATGTAAGCTGTGCGGAGTACATGGGAACACGAAATTTACTACTACTATATCCCCAGTAGCTTGTATGATTGGGGGAGGGATCACTCTGGGGGTCAGTTCTGGTTTCTTTTCCCTCGTAAGCTCTAAATCTGGTTTGTACCCTGATATACGCTCGCACAGCTTATACATTTCCTTCCTGCCGCATCCAGTTGTGTTCTAATGATTTGGCGATTTTTGGGGTTTTTGTCTTCACATTGAACAAGCTATATATATTTTTTTTTTCCTGGTGCTGTAGCCATATGAGGGCTTGTTGTTTATGGTATGAGATGTATTTTTTAATAACATTTTTGGGTGCCTATGACTTATTGATTAACGTTTATTAACGCTTTCTTGGTGGATTAAAAAAAATCCTCATCAATTCTGGCATTGTGTTTTACCTATTAATTTTTTTCCACACAGTGTACAAATATTAAGTAACCTGTGACCTTTATTCTGCAGGTCGGTACGATTATAGCGATACCTCATTTATATTGTTTTTTTATGCGTTACTAGTTTTGCAGAACAAAAATCCATTTGGGGAAGGAAATCAATTATCTTTGCATCGCCATCTTCTGAGATGCGTAACATTTTTATTTTTCGGTTGACAGAGATAGTTGAGGGCTTATTTTTTGCGGGACAACCTGTGCTTTTTATTGGTGCTGTTTTGGGGTATATGTGACTTTTCGATCACTTTTTATAGCATATTTTGTAGTGTGAGATGGCGAAAAATCATTACTTACGGCGGATTTTTTCCGGTTTTTTTTTTCCGACGTTCACCATGTAGGTTAAATAATGTTTCAGTTTTATTGTACAGATTGTTACGGATGTGGCGATACCAAATATGTATTGTTTTTTATTAATTTTTAGGTTTTTGTTTTATATAACTCATTTGATATAGGAAAAGGGAATTTTGGGGCTTTATTCATTTATTTCACAAACTTTATTACATTTCTTTTGCACTTTTTTTTTTTTTTACATTTCTTTATTTGTCCTATAAGGACACCTGAACCAGGGATCGCTGGTTCAGTATTATAGACTGCAATACACGTGTATTGCAGTCTATAGAGGAAGTCAGCGCTATGTAGACGCATAGCCTGACTTTCTCACTTCCCGGCAGGATCAACCAGGTACTGGGGGCACCGAGCAGCCTGGGGTCACTGGCCAGACCCCAGGCTGCAGAAGACACATATGGGCACCCCCCGATCTCGCCGCGGGGTTTGTGGGGGGGGTTCATTTGGCATCACGGAACCCCTTGGATGCCGCGGTCTTGTTTGACCGCGGCATCCAAGGGGTTAAAACCTCCGTGCTCTGATACAGCTAACACCCGCTCCCGATGCCGCCCGCGGATGGGCGGGCCGCTAATATCAGGGAAAGTTTGTTACTGCAACAAACTTTCCCTGATATGGCGGCTACATGATCGGGACCTGAACCTATCAGGTCCTAATCATGTCTACGTGAATACCAGCAGCTATTATTGCTGTGTTTACGGAGTTCCTGACCCTTGGGGAGACCCGATCCCGAATTTAGCAGGGTCAGTATATAAACGTCGGCTCTGCACAAAGCCCAGCAAGCGCCGACGTTTATATACAGTGGGTGGTCCTGAAAAGGTTAAACTTCTCCACAACTTTATCGCTGACCTGTCTGGTGAGTTCCTTGGTCTTATTGATACTGTTTGTTCACTAGTGTTCTCTAACACACCACTGAGGCCTTCACAGAACAGGTTTATTTATACTGAGACTAAATTACCCACAGCTGGACTCTATGAACTAATTAAGTGACTTCTGAAGGCAATTGATTGCACTGGATTTTATTTAGGGGTATCAGAGTACAGGGGACTGAATGCATGTCACACTTTTCAGATTTTTATTTGATTAATATTTTGAAAGCCATGTATCGTTTTCATTCCACTTCACAATTATCTGCTACTTTGTGTTGGTCTATAACTTAAATGTATTTTATTGAGATTTTAAGTTTGTGGTTGTAAGGTGACAAAATGTGAAAATGTTCAAGGGGTATGAATACTTTTCCAAGCCACTGTAATGAGCCCCTTGTTTTGGTGTCTTTGTGCTGCCCTCCCCTATACTCTGGTGATATTTTAAGGAAGGTGTTGACTTTTGGGGTCACCATCTGTGGTACCCCAATACTTATTGTGAGTGACTTTAATAATTGTATATACCCTAACTGGGATAGATTTCATAATGGCTGCATACTTCTGATACAAACAGGGCCAAACTGCTATCTGAGGTGGACCTACATGATCTGTGGTGTAGATGAAATCAAGGCATTAAACAGTACTCATGTTACTCCATATCTCACAACTCTCGCATTGATCTGTCACTTGGGAGTTCCGATTTGTTTGGTTATGTGCAACAGGTTGAATACCTGATTCGCTGAATATCAGATCACTCCCCACTGTTACCGTGTTTCTCCGAAAATAAGACAGGGTCTTATATTATTTTTTGCTCTGAAAAAAGGGCTAGGGCTTATTTTCGGGGTAGGTATTAATTTTTTCCATGAACAACAATCACACATTTGATCGCTTTTTATTTCAACTTTTATCAGAGGTGAAACAGCGAAAAAACAGCAGTTCGGCACTTTCATTTTTTTTTTTTGCTATGGCATTCACCATAGAGGTCAAATAATTTTATAAGTTTGTAGACTGGGCATTTTCGGACACAGGGATACCTAATGTGTATGTGTTTCACAGTAATATTTTATTTTTATATGTATTCTAGTGAAAGTGGGAGAGGGCTTGAACTTTTATTTTGTTTTTTGTTTTTTTACTATTAACCCCTCCTAGGGGGCTTGAACCTGCAATCATCCCATAGACTGCAATACAACCTATTGCAGTCTATTGGAGATTATCTATATTACTAATGAGGCTGGCCTCAATAGTAATATTCCTATGACAGGCCTGGGAGCCTTTATAACGCTCCCGGCTGTCAAAGGAACAGGTTGGCTCCCGCGATCTCACCCGCGGGAGCCGGCCTGCAACGTAAAAGGTACGGGGCCGGTTCCGGGGATAGTTACTCTGGGGGTCACGGACTGACAGACCTAACAATGCCCGCGATCAGAGGACTCTGATCGCGGGCATTAACTGCGGGTCTCCGGTGTACAAGGAGACCCGGTATAGCAGCTATAGGGGGTGGGGGGTGGGGGAAGCGCAGAGGTCACACTAAGCTTGGAGGTCTGATCGCGGGCATTAACTCCGGGTTTTGCTACTTTGGTGGGAGGGAAGGGAAAGAGAAGTCACGCTGAACAATGCCCGCGATCAGGGTAGACACTGATCGCGGGCATTAACTCCAGGTCTCCGCAGAGACCCGGTACGGCCGGCCGCTCTGCAGCAGAGCGGCCGCCATCTTTAAGGACCCGACATCCGCTGTAATCGCGCGGCGGATGTCGGGAAGGGGTTAAATTAGCTAGGGCTTATTTTTGGAGTAGGGCTTATATTTCAAGCCTACTCCAAAAAACCTGGAAAATGTAGCTAGGGCTTATTTTTGGGGTAGGTCTTATTTTTGGAGAAACACGGTAGTTGTGCTGGAGGTGTTCATGGTGTCTTTGCGGGGGTGGACTATGGCGATTGAAACCCATGTGGCTGCAGATTTTACAGTCAGAGGATTCTGTGGGTCAAGAAATAAATGCTTTCTTGAGTATTAACAATGTTTCGGCTGCGCTGATAGTAGTTTGGGACACCTTAAAGTCATATGTCAGGGGACTTTTCATAGATAATAATAATAATAATAATAGTCCTTTAATAGTCCCACAATGGGGAAATTCAGTGTGTTACAGCAGCAAAGATAAGCAGATACAAATACATGTAAAGGAATGTTCCAAGGTGAGAGGCATTACATTGATAGCAGACAGACAGATAGGAAGAAGTAGAGGAGGGGGGATTTAACAGGCAGAGAGATATTTCAGTTCTCTGTGTGTAATGATCTCCGCTTAGGTCGGTGTTGGTTGTACAGCCTAACCGCAGTGGGGAGGAAAGACTTCCGATAGCGCTCCTTCTCACACTTAGGGTGGAGCAGTTGGTCACTGACAGTACTGCCCAGCGCGATCACAGTCTCATGCATGGGATGGGACTTCTTCTTCTGCATGGAGCTCACCACGGACAGTATCCTTTTGTCACCCACCACCTGCACTGGGTCCAGTGGGCTCCCCAGGACAGAGCTGGCCCTTCTAATCAGCTTGTCAAGTTTTTTCTGTCCCTGGTTGATATACTGTTCCACAAGCAGGCCACTCCAAAGAAGATGGCTGATGCCACTACCGAGTTGAAGAAAGTTCTAAGAAGTGCCCCCCGGATTCCAAAGGCTCTCAGCTTCCTAGGCAGGTAGAGCCTGCTGTGGCCCTTCCTGTACAGGGCCTCCATATGATCTGCCCAGTCCAGCTTATTATTAAGGAGGAAACCCAGGTACTTATAGGTATTCACAATCTTGATGCCCGTCCCCAGGATGTCCACTGGTTTTGGAGGGCATCTGCCTTTACGGAAGTCCACCACCATCTCCTTGGTCTTCCCTGCGTTAATCTTCAGATGGTTCCGGTGGCACCAGTCCACAAAATCCCGGTTCAGTTCTCTGTACTCCCTGTCATCATCGTCTGTGATGAGGTCTACTATTGCAGAGTCGTCAGAATACTTCTGTAGGTAGCAGCTAGATGAGTTGCACCTAAAATCTGCAGTGTACAGTGTGAAGAGGAAAGGGGCGAGAACCGTACCCTGAGGTGCCCCCCGTATTACAGATCACGGTACCTGACACACAGTCTTGGGCTCTCACGTATTTATTTGTGAGGTAGTCTAGGATCCAGTAGTTGGAGAGGTGGTGGTCCACTCCAGCAAGGCCCAGCTTGTCCCTCAATAACCTGGGCTATATGGTGTTAAAAGCACTGGAGAAATCAAAGAACATTATTCTCACTGTGTTCCCTGGTTTCTCCAGGTGAGACAGAACCCTGTGCAGAAGGTGGATGATGGCATCATCTACCCCAATGCCCGGCCGATAAGCAAACTGGAGAGGGTCCATAGCGGGGCTCACTAGAGGGCAGAGATGTGTGAGAACCAATCTCTCTAAGATCTTCATCAGGTGGGATGTCAGTGCTACAGGTCTGTAGTCGTTGAGGTCCATAGGGTGAGGTTTCTTTGGAACTGGTACCACACAAGAAGATTTCCATAATTCAGGGACTATTTCCTGCCTCAGGCTCATATTATACATATATGTAATTGTACCACACAGCTGGTCCCCACAAGTCTTAATTAGCCTTGCACTGATGTCATCTGGCCCTGCGGCTTTCCTCGCCTTGATCTAGCATTAATAGACACGACGTAGAGAACTGTTAAATTGTCAGCAGTGGTTGGCAAACTCAGGAATACAGTATGTAGCAGACCCAAGGGATTCCAACCGTCTTTCCTGAGGTACAGTCAGCTCTTAATGACCTGGTGACCAAATAGGCAGATTCTAAACATTTCTTCCTGAAGCAGAGATACGTTGAGGAGGGGGAGAGTACTGGACATCTACTAGCCACTCTGATTAGGACCCAGACTTGGGAGATGCATGTTGCAGCGCTTAGGAACTCTTGAGGGTCTGTTGTGTAGGAAGACCCAGCTATTTTAAATGTCCTGGGTGGGGAGGCACAGCGAATGGGGGAATATTTGTCTAGTGTAGCCCTCCCATCCTTGACGAACGAGCAAAGGGTACAGCTTGATACACCCATCACCCTGGACTAGTTAACTGAGGCCTTAAAGGTCTTCCCTAATGAAAAGTCTCCCCGAGGGATGTCCTTCCTGTGAGGGTAGACTTCTAGGGTCCATGATGGAAGCTGCTACATAGTTACATAGTATATGAGGTTGGATGAAGACATCAGTCCATCAAGTCCAACCTATAACCCTACAGTCCCCTACAGTGTTGATTCAGTGGAAGGCAAAAAAAACCCCATGAGGCTTATGCCAATTGCCCCATTTCATGGGAAAAAATTCCTTCCCGACTCCAATCTGTCAATCAGTATAAAACCCTGCATCAACGTACCCTTAAAATCCAGAACCCATAACCCGTAATATCGTTCTGTCCGAGAAAGGCATTCAGGCCCTCTTTGAACTTGTTCAATGAATCCACCATCACCACTTCCTGGGGCAGAGAGTTCCATAGCCTCGCTGTTCTTACTGTAAAGAATCCTCTTCTATGTTGCTGGTGAAACTTTCTCTCCTCCAGTCGTAGAGGATGTCCCCTTGTCACTGTCACTAGCTTAGGAGTAAAAAGATCATTAGAAAGTTCTTTGTGCTGTCCCTTCATGTATTTGTACATTGTTATTAGATCTACCCGTAGACGTCTTTTCTCTAAACTGAATAACTCCAAGTTTGTTAATCTATTGTTGTACTCCAATCCACCCATTCCCTAATAATTTTGGTTGCCCTTCTTTGCACTCTTTCTAGTTCGATTATGTCTTTCTTGTATACTGGGGCCCAAAATTGTGCACAATAGTCTAAGTGTGACCATACCAGTGATTTGTATAGAGGCATAACTATGTTCTTGTCATGAGAATCTATACCTCTTTTGATGCATCCCATAATTTTATTTGCCTTGGCAGCAGCTGCCTGGCACTGGTCACTAAAGGTAAGCTTACTGTCCACCATAATCCCCAAGTCTTTTTCATTGGCAGTCTTACCCAGTAATTTACTATTAAGTACATAATCATGCATTTTATTTCGTCAACCAAAATGCATATCCTTACATTTGTCAATATTAAACTTCATTTGCCAAGTCTTGGCCCATGCTTCCAGCTTCCTTAGATCCCCTTGTAATATTCTATTATCCTCCTCATTTTTGATTAACTTATAAAGTTTAGTATCATCTGTAAATATGGACACCCTACTTTGCAAACCGTCTACCAGGTCATTAATAAAGATATTAAACCGGAGAGGATCCAATACTGACCCCTGTGGCACCCCACTGGTGACTGTGACCCAGTCTGAATATTTACCATTAATAAGCACCCTCTGTTTCCTATCAGTGAGCCAGTTGCGAACCCAAATGCATATGTTTTCCCCCAGTCCCAACATTCTCATTTTGCATACCAACCTTTTATGTGGTACAGTATCAAAAGCCTATGAAAAGTCCAGATACACCACGTCCACTGCATTACCCATGTCCAGTCTTGAACTGACCTCTTCATAGAAGCTGATCAGATTAGTCTGACAGGACCAATTCCTCATAAACCCATGCTAATTGGGTGTTATAAGATTATTTACATTGAGGTACTCTAGGATAGCATCTCTTAGAAAGCCCTCAAATATCTTACTCACCACAGAAGTCAAGCTTACTGGCCTGTAGTTTCCAGGCTCACTTTTAGACCCCTTTTTGAAAATTGGCACCACATTTGCTATGCGCCAATCAAGTGGAACAGACCCAGTCATTACTGAATCCTTAAATATTAGATATAAGGGTCTGTCTATCACCGTGCATAATTCCCTCAGAACTCGGGGGGTGTATGCCATCTGGATCTGGCGATTTCTCTATTTAGTGTTTTGAAGGCGGCACCGCACTTCCTCCTGGGTTAAACAGGTGACATTTAATTGAGAGCTAACATTACCCGTAATCATGTTGCTGGCCATTGGATTTTCTTGTGTAAACACCATAGAGAAGAAGGCATTTAATAGTTGAGCTTTTTCCTCATCCTCCTCCACCATTACACCCAGATTATTTTTGAGAGGGCCCACATTGTCAGTTTTTATTCTCTTGTTATTTATGTAATTGAAGAATAATTTTGGATTATTTTTATTTTCCTTGGCAATTTTTCTCTCAGCCTCGATCTTCACCTCCTTTATTTGTCTTTTACACAATTTATTTTTATCTTTATAGTTTTTTAATGCTGTGTCACTACTTTCTTTTTTCAGCACTTTAAATGCTTCCTTTTTATCCCTCATTGCACTCCTTACCATTTTAGTTAGCCATATTGGTTTTCTATGATTTCTGGCCCGCTTATTCCCATAAGGTACAGTGCCTTGCGAAAGTATTCGGCCCCCTTGAACTTTTCAACCTTTTGCCACATTTCAGGCTACAAACATAAGGATATAAAATTTTAATTTTTTGGTGAAGAATCAACAACAAGTGGGACACAATCGAGAAGTGGAACGAAATTTATTGGATATTTTAAACTTTTGTAAAAAATAAAAAACTGAAAAGTGGGGCGTGCCAAATTATTCGGCCCCCTTAAGTTAATACTTTGTAGCGCCACATTTGCTGCGATTACTGCTGCAAGTCACTTGGGGTATGTCTCTATCAGTTTTGCACATCTAGAGACTGAAATTCTTCCCCATTCGTCTTTGGAAAACAGCTCGAGCTCAGTGAGGTTGGATGGAGAGCGTTTGTGAACAGCAGTTTTCAGCTCTTTCCACAGATTCTCGATTGGATTCAGGTCTGGACTTTGACTTGGCCATTCTAACACCTTGATACGTTTATTTGTGAACCATTCCATTGTAGATTTTGCTTTATGTTTGGGATCATTGTCTTGTTGGAAGATAAATCTCCTTCCCAGTCTCAGGTCTTTTGCAGACTCCAACAGGTTTTCGTCCAGAATGGTCCTGTATTTGGCTTCATCCATCTTCCCATCAATTTTAACCATCTTCCCTGTCCCTGCTGAAGAAAATCAGGCCCAAACCATGATGCTGCCACCACCATGTTTGACAGTGGGGATGGTGTGTTCAGGGTGCTGAGCTGTGTTGCTTTTACGCCAAACATATTGTTTTGCATTGTGGCCAAAAAGTTCGATTTTGGTTTCATCTGACCAGATCACCTTCTTCCACATGTTTGGTGTGTCTCCCAGGTGGCTTGTGGCAAACTTTAAACGAGACTTTTTATGCATATCTTTGAGAAATGGCTTTCTTCTTGCCACTCTTCCATAAAGGCCAGATTTGTGCAGTGTACGACTGATTGGTGTCCTATGGACAGACTCTCCCACCTCAGCTGTAGATCTCTGCAGTTCATCCAGTGATCATGGGCCTCTTGGCTGCATCTCTGATCAGTCTTCTCCTTGTTTGAGATGAAAGTTTAGAGGGACAGCCGGGTCTTGGTAGATTTGCAGTGGTCTGATACTCCTTCCATTTCAATATGATCGCTTGCACAGTGCTCCTTGGGATGTTTAAAGTTTGGGAAATCTTTTTGTATCCAAATCCGGCTTTAAACTTCTCCACAACAGTATCACGGACTTGCCTGGTGTGTTCCTTGGTCTTCATGATGCTCTCTGCTCTTTAAACAGAACCCTGAGACTATCACAGAGCAGGTGCATTTATATGGAGACCTGATTACACACAGGTGGATTATATTTATCATTATCAGTCATTTAGGACAACATTGGATCATTCAGAGATCCTCACTGAACTTCTGGAGTGAGTTTGCTGCACTGAAAGTAAAGGGGCCGAATAATATTGCACGCCCCACTTTTCAGTTTTTTTATTTTTTACAAAAGTTTAAAATAACCAATAAATTTCGTTCCACTTCACAACTGTGTCCCACTTGTTGTTGATTCTTCACCAAAAATTAAAATTTTATATCCTTATGTTTGAAGCCTGAAATGTGGCAAAAGGTTGAAAAGTTCAAGGGGGCCGAATACTTTCGCAAGGCACTGTATATGTTTTTTAGTGGTCCTATTTAGAAGGCTTTTGAAAATGTCCCATTTTGTTTGTGTTTCGTTCACTTTGAGGACATTGTCTCAGTTTATGCTGCTAACCTCCTCTCTCAGCTGGTTAAAATTGGCCTTCCTGAAGTTTAGTGTTTTTGTTCCCCCTCTACTGAACCTTTTTTAATGTGTACAGGAAAACTTATTATGTTGTGGTCACTATTACCTAGATAACCCCCAACCTCCACTTTTGACAATGTGTTGGGTTCATTTGTTAAAATTAGGTCTAAAAGTGCCTCACCTTTTGTTGGGTCCTGCACTAGTTGCGATAGGTAATTGTCTTTTATTACTGACAAAAACCTGTTCCCTTTGTTGGACCTGCAGGTTTCTGCCTCCTAGTTGATATTGAAATTCCGCATAATAATGATTTTATTATGCTTTGCGGCCTCATCTGTTTGTTTTATTAGTACATTTTCAGCTTCTTCCATTATATTTGTAGATTTATAACAAACCCCTATGAGTATTTTATTATTTTTTGTTCCTCCCTTAATTTCCACCCATAAGGACTTCACATATTAATTTTCCTTCCAGATGTCCTCACACAGGACTGGCTTAAGGCAGGATTTTACGTATAAGCAAACCCCTCCCCCTTTCCTATTGATACGCTCCTTTCCAAACATACTGTACCCCTGTATATTTACAGCCCAGTCATAGCTAGAGTCCAGCCATGTTTCACTTATCCCCACCATGTCATATTTCTCTTTTAACATTATCACTTCTAGTTCCTCCATCTTGTTGGTGAGACTTCTGGCGTTAGTATACATACATTTCAAGGATTTATCATTATCCCTACTCTTCCACTGCCTACTGACTGTTCTCACCCCACCCCTGCTCCACCCCCAGTTACATTATTTAGCCCTCTTTTTCATTTCCACACTATCTTGCCCTCTACATCTGTTACCCTCCCCCCAGTCCCTAGTTTAAACACTCCTCCAACCGTCTAGCCATCTTCTCCCCCAGTACAGCTGCACCCTCCCCATTGAGATGCAGCCCATCCCTACCATAGAACCTGTAGCCCACAGCAAAGTCTGTCCAGTTCTCCAGGAACCCAAACCCCTCCTTCCTACACCAGCTCTTGAGCCACTTGTTTACCTCCCCAATCTCCCGCTGCCTTTCCTGTGTGGCTCGTGGTACAGGTAGTATTTCTGAAAATACTACCTTGGAGGTCCTTACCTTCAGCTTTCTCCCTAGATCCCTGAAATCATTTTTAAGGACCTTCCACCTACTGCTAGCTTTGTCATTTGTGCCAATGTGCACCATGACCGCTGGATCCACACCGGCCCCACCCAGTAATCTATCAACTCGATCCGCGATGTGTCGAAGTCAAACGCCAGGAAAGCCAAAACACCATACGACGATCCCAGTCTTTGTGACACATTGCCCTGTCTGTTCCCCTAATAATTGAATCTCCCACTACCAGCACCCCTGTACTAACATCCCCCTCATTTGCCAATTTAGCAAACTTGGGATGTGCCAGTTCAGGACTAACCTCCCTGGCACTCTTCCCTCTACCCCGCTGCTTTCTGTCATCCATCTAG
Organism: Leptodactylus fallax; assembly: GCA_947044405.1. Lineage (NCBI taxonomy): Eukaryota > Metazoa > Chordata > Amphibia > Anura > Leptodactylidae > Leptodactylus > Leptodactylus fallax. The sequence goes on from CAMRHE010000182.1 coordinate 3,701,400, forward strand.
CTTCTTCATGTTCCTGCACATCCATGCTACCGTCCCCCTCTGCACTTACCCCAGCGAGTTCCTGCTCTGTGAGCAACAAACTCCTTTCCAAGTTATCAATGGATCTCAGTCTTGGAATTTGCTCATTTAGATCCATGATCTGGGCTTCCAAATGTGCAGCATGCTTACATCTTGCACAGCAGTATGCCCCCTCAAGCGGCTGCTCGAGCAGAGAATACATGCTGCAAGATGTACACTGGACCACATTGGTAAGCATGGAGCACATCTTACCTGATGGGGATTTTTTTTTTTGTAAAGTCCCTGTATCTAAAGTCACTTAATCTTAAGTCACACTTAGATCAAAAACACTTGGAATGAAACCACACTCGCCAGCTCACACACTCGCTTTATACTTAGCTTTTAAAGCTGCTCCAAGTTGCAGAAAAAGCTACCACTGATTCCTCTTGTTGCAAAGGGAATGCACACAGCAAACAGCAGTAATTTATCCCCTCTTAATTAGGTAACCAGCTCTGGTTACCTGTGTATCACACTGTAGACTTTCCCCTAAACAAAAAATAAACTTATTTGATTATAAAAGTAACAGTACCCCTCTATACACCCCTGAACACAGTATAATTAATCTTAAAATAAATATATATATATACAGTAGCTACTTGTATAATCTGTAGTACTTTTATCTCTTGCTATGCAATGTACAATAAAAGTTATGGACTCAAATGCACACATTAACCACATATACTTGTCACTTAATCTTAAGTCACACTTAGATCAAACACACTTGGAATCAAACCACACTTGCCAGCTCACACACTCGTTTTATACTTAACTTTTAAAGCTGCTCCAAGTTGCAGAAAAAGTTGCCACTGATTCCTCTGGTTGCAAAGCTGTAATTGTAGTTATTTCTAAACTGGGTGAAAACCCAACCAGACCTGAATCCTTCTGGCCAATCTCTCTGCTTTGTGCAGATGTCAAGTTACTGGTGAAGGTCCTTGCTAATAGACTTTTGGGTGTGATCCTGAATCTTATTTATAGGGACTAAACTGGCTTTATGCCAGGGAAGTTTACTGTGATCAATCTGGCGCCTATTTTTGAACCTGTAGCTGCAGCATTCTGGGGGAAGTGGGGCCGTGCTATTCTCTCACTGGATGCTGCCAGGGCATTTGATAGTTTCGAGTGGGAATTTCTATGGGCGGTGATATCTAGGATTGGGTTTGGTTCCCGTTATATGACCTGGGTCTGCCTGTTGTTTGCATCACTGAGGACCTGTATATGTGCTATATGTATATGTTACTCTTCCTTGGTAATACACTTAGATCCTTACCATCTATAATGATCCTTATCAAACAGTTTAGTACTTACTTGAGATTGTCCATTAATTGGGACAAATCGTCCTTGATGCTCTATACAGTACAGTATACAGTATCCTAGGTGCCTTGAGGGTGTGGAGGGGGTGAGTCAGATCCCAGTAATGGAATGTTTAAAATATTTGGGAATACAAGTAACAGCGCGTGTAAATGACTTTAATGCCCTTAATTTGACTCCCATGCTAAAAAAGCCGCAGAACAAGGTGGCTGTGTAGCGCCACTTGTTGCAGTCTCATGTAGGGAGAGCCAACCTATGTAAAATGGTACTTATGCGTCAATTTCTGTATGTACTCCATAATTCACCCACCTAGATACATATGCGATACTTCTGTAGGATTCAGCGCCTATTCAGGGACCTAGTGTGGAATGGAAAAATGGCACTTATCTGTCTTGATACTCTGCAAAGAACCAAGGATAATGGGAGCCTAGTGCTCCCAAATCTATGGTTATACTTCTTAGCAGAACAGGCACAGCAGATTACGTGGTGGGATTGGGAGTGTAGTCCACACATTGCTGAAAGACTTTTGGCCTATCATGAAGGGCGACCACTCTTTCTACTTGTTGGAGATTGGGGCATAGGGGCAGCCCCCTGTCCGTGTCCCGACTCTGTGGCTCATGATCAGAGTCTGGTCTGAAAATATATGTTTGGTAAGAATGGTTGCTGCAAAATTACACCTAAGAGCTTTACTCAGCTGAGGGAAGAGATGTTCTATCCATTTTTAAGGTTGCACTGGAGTAGCAAGTAAAGGCCACTAACCTATGTATTGTACATAACCCTGTTTTGCAGGTGTTGCTCTCAGATGGGGATACCAGGGGCATGAGTTCAGTAGTTTATACCTACCTGTTCAGTGCCTATCATGCGAAATTCCCACTAACTGTACGAACCAAGTGGGAAGCTGATGTAGGCCCGATTGCGGACGAGCAGTGGACTGCTGTGTTGGAGTGTACACTTAGTCCATCCCTGGGAGAGGCCCAATGATTTTCCCAACTACTCTTGATCCGTAGGGTCTATAAAACTCCAGTGTGGCTGCACAGATTGGGGGTCAGGGACCAGGACAACTGTCCTAAGTGTGGAGAGGGTGGCGCTCACCTGCTCCACATGATGTGGGACTGCCCCTTGCTGGAGCCTCTCTGGCGGGTTGTTACCGCAACCCAGTCGGATGAGACCGGAGGATGGGAGTACTAGTGGCGGATGCTGTGCCACCTAGCAGGCCGAGCACACTCCCAAACAGCCCCAGTCCCACTCCTAGGCCGGACAAAGTCGAGGGGGGTCCTGCAGCACTACCGGATGGTGGTGGTAGTAGTTCTTTTCCCCCAGGGCACTTCCAGTTGAAGAGGGGGACCTCTCCTAACTGAGCCGGTGTGGTGTTGGTCGGAAGAGCCCTGATGGTAAAGCAGGCACAACTCAGGGGTCAGCGTTGCAGGTAAACCAAACAGCCGTTTATTAAGGCAACTGGAACAAAGGGTTAACAGCAGATTCCAGATGGGGGTGGTAGTCCTGCAGTATCCAACCCCCAGCCTTGGTTCTAGGAGGCCTGACAAAGTACTGGATGCCTGAAGACTAGGTCCGAAGCAATCCTCCTGAAAGTTGTGATGGCTAGCCGTTGGCCTCAGTGCAGCTTGTGGGGGCAGGAAACCTCTGCACACCCTTACTCTTCCACTGCTCACACTAGACTAACTGCTCTCAAACCAAGGGTTACCGTGGAGATGGAGCCTCCCACAACCCCGCCCAGTGGCCTGTGATAGGCCAGGGCTAACCAAGGCTAGACTTGAACACTGCAGGGGAGAAATAACAGGGAAAGCTGCAAACAGTGACACTTAACACAGAACAGAACTTACAGACATAAAACCCAGAGGCACACAAGACAAACACATAAATGCAGTAGCACTCTGGGATGCTGCATTGTGCTTTCATTAATACACAGGGTATATGGTATCTCAAAAGTGGCAGAGTCAAGGGGTTGCCTGTTGGGGATACTCAGTGATACTAACTTGGATAGGGATGTTCTGGTGCTCATCCTGAGAATGCTTTACCAAGCTAGGAAACTGATTGCAGAACACTAGTTGTGGGCCGCTCCACCTACTGTCTCTGAGTACTTTGCCAAACTGTACTATTATTAGGCTTAAAAAGGGGACTTAGAAGAGGAAAGCAGAGCATTAATTTCTTGCGATCTGGGGCATGAGAGCTCTGTTTCAGTTTGATGAACGGTCTTACCTGCGACCAATTTATGATTATTTGTCTTCTCTATGTATGTGGGTTGTGAAAAAGAAAAAAACGAGGACCTATGACTGCTAGGATTTGCAATGTGCCCAGAAGCGACACACTACTATGTATTACTGTCTGATGCTATTGTCTCTCTGGGGGGGCCATGGGGGGTTGTTTTCTTTCCTTTTTTTTTTTTTTTTGATCTGTATGTTTGGGGATGGGGGTCACTGTGTTAACTGTAATTGTGAACAATCTTTTCAATGAAATGATCTAATTAAAAAAGAAAAAAACAGCTGAGTAAACAAATTTGGGAAAAGTTAGACTAAACAATGTAAAATGTATTAGATTTATCATCCAGCTTTAGCCATTGTGATAAATTTGATGCAGTTAAGACTGATTTGTCTAACTTTAAACTATCTAACATTAGACAGTATTAGTAAATCTGTCCCAGGGTCTACAGCATGTACAGTACTAAGCATAAGTACATACTATTTATTTCTGTACTGTAGTGCCAGAAGGTTGCCACTATGAAAACCAGTCTTTTTTCAATCTCTTGGGCAGCAGGGAATACAGAAATCCTGAAACTTCTGAATAATGTGCATCCCTTTTCCATTAGTGGGTTTATTAGTCCCTGAATAATTTTGCCATTTGTTCCCGATCCATCTGGGTATTCTGGGTATTGTGGACTCAAGATGGTTGTCTTTGCCTTCATTAGCATAGAATGCTACAGTAGAGTGTTCATACAATTTATCTAATTTATTCCATAAATGAATGGTAAGGCAGAACCTGCTTTTAGATTTGTTCATTCATTGGGATGTACACCTGGCTAATCCACACATTGCATTGTTTTCAAAAACGGCCACATTTGTTCCCCTGTTGGTTCTCGTGCAGGTGACTACTAGTAGCAGTTCAATGGTGGTGGTGACCGCTGTTTGACCCTTACCAATCTGAAATTGATGACTAGAGATGAGCGAATCGACTCTGCAGAGGTGGAATTCGATCCAAATTTTAGGAAATCTTCGATTCTCCAAGATTCAGGATTTCCTGATGCTTTGTGGTAACGAATATTTATTAAGGACCTTTGTGACATCAGACGGTCACAAGATCTTCTCTAGTGATGTGATTGGATAGGCGTGTCTTTGCTTGTTAGCAGATCCTTCCACATGAAAAAAAGTTGTCCGTGCTGAAGAGAGAGAGAGAAACATGACCGCGGCATCCAAGGGCTTCCGGCATTTTGCCAGCCAGCCGCCCACCCCGGCTCTCCGTAGCCCAGAAATAGCTGTTTATTCGCCGCAAAGTAATTCGGATCGAAACAAATATTTTTGGAACTTCGAATCGAACTGCCGAATCGAACTTTTGAGAAATTCGCTCATCTCTATTGATAACCTATCCTAGGGATTGAAGATCAATATTTGAAACCTGGAAAATCCCTTTGTAAATGTAAATGTGTCTGAATTTAGAGGTTTATAGTTTAGAAGACTAGTGTAATGGAAAACATTTGATTCAGTGGAACCTTGATTTTCTCTGTTTGTACTAATCATGCCTTCGCTGGACCTAGGCACCGCTGTGCTCATACTAGCTACCTCTTAATGGAGTATTACAGTTATTTCTATTTACTCCAAATACACAGGATAGGAGGAAAATACTGGTTGGTTGGGGTCCTATTCATGGGACTCCTACAGACAGAAAAATGGAGGTGCCTTGTACCTCCCTATGAATTAAGCGGCTGGACGCAAATGTGGAGATAGCTAAGTACAGTGTTTGGTTACGTCTGACAGTACGTAGAGAACGAATAGAGTTGCAGTGTACAGTCATGGCCAAAAGTTTTGAGAATGACACAAATATTATATTTTCACATGATCTGCTGCCCTCTGGTTTTTATGTGTGTTTGTCAGATGTTTTTATCACATACAGAAATAGAATTGCATTCATATTATGAGTAACAGAAGCTTATATTGACAGTTAGAATGAGTTAATGCAGCAAGTCAATATTTGCAGTGTTGACCCTTCTTCTTCAGGACCTCTGCAATTCTCCCTGGCATGCTCTCAATCAACTTCTGGACCAAATCCTGACTGATAGCAGTCCATTCTTGCAGAATCAATGCTTTAATTTTGTCTGAATTTGTTGGTTTTTGTTTGGCCACCCGTCTCTTGATGATTGACCACAAGTTCTCAATGGGATTAAGATCTGGGGAGTTTCCAGGCCATGGACCCAAAATCTCTATGTTTTGTTTCCTGAGCCATTTAGTTATCACCTTTGCTTTATGGCAAGGTGCTCCATCATGCTGGAAAAGGCATTGTTGAGCGCCAAACTGCTCTTGGATGGTTGGGAGAAGTTGCTCTTGGAGGACATTCTGGTACCATTCTTTATTCATGGCTGTGTTTTTAGGCAAGACTGTGAGAGAGCCGATTCCCTTGGCTGAGAAGCAACCCCACACATGAATGGTTTCAGGATGCTTTACAGTTGACATGAGACAAGACTGGTGGTAGCGCTCACCTCTTCTTCTCCGAATAAGCTGTTTTCCAGATGTTCCAAACAATCGAAAAGGGGATTCATCAGAGAAAATGACTTTACCCCAGTCCTCAGCAGTCCACTCCCTGTACCTTTTGCAGAATATCAGTCTGTCCCTGATGTTTTTTCTGGAGAGAAGTGGCTTCTTTGCTGCCCTCCTTGAGACCAGGCCTTGCTCCAAGAGTCTCCGCCTCACAGTGCGTGCAGATGCACTCACACCTGCCTGCTGCCATTCCTCAGCAAGCTCTGCACTGCTGGTAGCCCGATCCCGCAGCTGAAACACTTTTAAGAGACGGTCCTGCCGCTTGCTGGTCTTTCTTGGGCGGCCTGGAGCCTTTTTGGCACCAATGGAACCTCTCTCCTTGAAGTTCTTGATGATGCGATAGATTGTTGACTGAGGTGCAATCTTTCTAGCTGCAACACTCTTCCCAGTTAGGCCATTTTTGTGCAGTGCAATGATGACTGCACGTGTTTCTTTAGAGATAACCATGGTTAACAGAAGAGAAACAATGATGGAAAGCACCAGCCTCCTTTTAAAGTGCCCAGTGGTGTCATTCTTACTTAATCATGACAGATTGATCTCCAGCCCTGTCCTCATCAACACCCACACCTGTGTTAATGGAGCAATCACTGAAACGATGTTAGGTGGTCCTTTTAAGGCAGGGCTGCAATGATGTTGAAATGTGTTTTGGGGGATAAAGTTCATTTTCTAGGCAAATATTGACTTTGCAAGTAATTGCTGTTAAGCTGATCACTCTTTATAACCTTCTGGAGTATATGCAAATTGCCATTAGAAAAACTGAAGCAGTAGACTTTGTAAAAATTAATATTTGTATCATTCTCAAAACTTTTGGCCATGACTGTACATACTTAACCTTCCTCTATAGCTGAGTATAGCGATTGGCTATCTCTGTTGCACCCATAGAGAATTAATTTTCTTCTTGAGGCTCTGTCTTTGTACGACAAAACACATATTTTAAGCCATTATTTCTAAGTACATAGGAGGTATTGTCTAATTTGTATGGATTTTCTTTAATGATGGCAGAACACAAATGCATAAAGAAAAACAATTCTACATTGTCTTTTTTTGGTTTTGTCAGTCACAGCCAAAGTTATGCAAGTATTTGAGTTGGTACAGATGTAGACTAAAGATGAGCCTAAGAACAGCAAGTGCTCACTATGATGTAGTCATGCAGTTTAGCAGCTGTCCATTTACCAATGTGTTTTACATGTGAAGTTGGGAACTTGATCAATTTCATTCAAGTCATTCTTGAAATTTTCCACAAGGGTGCAGTGTCGCTCTTTTGTTTCTATACCTTTGAATGACATGCACTTTAATTTTTTATCTGTAATTCTGGATTATTTCTTATATGACTGATTTAAAGTAGTATCATAAATGTACTGAAGTTCATAAGACTGTTGCATTAACTCACTTGAAATGTAGTATTAGCAGAAAACTAACCTTGCATTAAATCCACATTTCCCACTCACTTCACTGATTAATTTCATGTAGAGCTTTAGATGCCAATGAAGGGTTTTAGGTTTTGTTGTTTTTTTGCAAGAAAATTGTACTTCCTATAGGTACCTATGGTAGCAGGTGATTGTTATCAATCTTTTTTTTCAATTCATGTTCTTTTAAATTTTATGCATAACAAATATGCATGAGCATGTGATTTGATTGCTTGTGCAATACAGTATTACAATACAGTAATATTTAAATTTTGCAGTGTATTGTGCATTTATAGGCATTTTGTTCCTGTCTGCCTGACTTGAATGAAGCAGATTTAACTGCCAAGCATGATTCATACACCCATACCTACCAAATTTCATGTTGGTAAAATAGGGACATTTAAGTTCTGCCACTCAGGGCCTCCCCTAAACTCAGTGGGCCCACCCACATTTGGGAAGGGTTTTGTATACCACATCCCTTTTTAGAGCTGGGCATGCCTGAATTTCAGGACTGTCCTGGGACTGTTTCCAACTATGCATACACCCGAACCAACATTATGACAAACTGATTATGACAGATTTATTTCAGTTAAAAAAAGTATTTACAATAAAATATGTTAATTTATTTTTACATTATGTTTTGTCTTTCTAACCTGGATATGTCAGCATATTGTGCCTGTATTTAGTCAAATGCACAAGGATTCTATCAGCATGACCTAGTAAGCAATTACATAAGACTTTCATAGATCCCCAGTTATATCTCTATGATGCCCTCCTTCCTTTATACAGTGTATTGCAGTAATTATAAGGTGCACTGTTGGACTGCAACAGAGTTTAATCTGAGAGGCAGGAGCAGGGCTTGTATAATAATTGCACTCTTGTTGCTAACCTATTGGGCAGTGCCTACAAGATCATTAAGTTACATACAGTTGGGAAAAAAAGTATTTAGTGAGCCACCAATTGTGCAAGTTCTCCCACTTAAAAAGATGAGGCCAGCCTCTAATTGACGTCATAGGTAGACCTCAACTGTGAGAGTCAAAATGAGAAAACAAATCCAGAAAACCACATTGTCTGATTTTTAAAGAATTTATTTGCAAATTATGGTGGAAAATAAGTATTTGGTCAATAACAAAAGTTCATCTCAATACTTTGTTATATATCCTTTCTTGACAATGACAGAGGTCAAACGTTTTCTGTAAGTCTTCACAAGGTTGGCACACACTGTTGCTGGTATGTTGGCCTATTCCTCCATGCAGATCTCCTCTAGAGCAGTGATGTTTTGGGGCTGTCGCTGGGCAACACGGACTTTCAACTCCCTCCAAAGGTTTTCTATGGGGTTGAGAACTGGAGACTGGCTAGGCCACTCTAGGACCTTGAAATGCTTCTTACGAAGCCACTCCTTCGTTGCCCGGGCGGTGTGCTTGGGATCATTGTCATGCTGAAAGACCCAGCCACGTTTCATCTTCAATGCCCTTGTTGATGGAAGGAGGTTTGCACTCAAAATCTCACGATACATGGCCCCATTCATTCTTTCATGTACACGGATCAGTCGTCCTGGTCCCTTTGCAGAGAAACAGCCCCAAAGCATGATGTTGCCACCCCCATGCTTCACAGTAGGTATGGTGTTCTTTGGATGCAACTCAGCATTCTCTCTCCTCCAAACACCACGAGTTGTGTTTCTACCAAACAGTTCTACTATGGTTTCATCTGACCATATGAAATTCTCCCAATTCTCTTCTGGAACATCCAAATGCTCTATAGCAAACTTCAGACGGGCTCGGATATGTACTGGCTTATCCCCCTTCCATACCAGGCACATTTTCAAGTTTTTTGTATGTGTGGTTTTGGAGGGCTATAATATTTTTATCATTTGTGTTATTCACCTAATTTCTGCGTCTTTTTTCGGTGACACTTAGGGCTTTATTTTTATGTTTTTATTTTTGCATGTGTGTTAATTTTGTTTATATCCAGGAAAATATAAACAAAAGAGGAGGGAAAACGGGTCTGTTACTAAAAATCTTTATAAAATAGTTTTTCCTCTCTGTTACAGTAATTTTTATTTTTTATGGTGTCGTTGGGGGGTGGGGCTATAACCTGCAAGGTTGAGTGTTTTATTGGTGTATTATTTTATTTATTTTTTTATTTTATTTACATTTTTTTTTTTACTTTTCGATACTTTTTTTTTTTTTTTTTACATTGTGTCCCCATAAGGTCATAATAGACCTTTGGGGACATCTGTTGACTTTTTTTTTTTTTCGGGAGACTGATTTCCCCTGTAATTGGGGCTGGTACATTTAGCCCCAGTTGCAGGAGAAATGCAGCCTCCTACATGTTGCTTTCACATAACTATAAAGCTAATCTGGGTCCTGTAGGACCCAGCAGCTCTAACAGATGCTGATCCCAGCGGATCAAATGACCGCCTGGTCAGAGGGGAGCCGCAAGATGGCGGCGCCCATAGCACTGTATACAGCGCTCATTGAGCGCTGTATACACAGCGATCGGGAAGGCAGGGACGGTAATAAACCTTCCCTGCCTTCTCTCTGGGAGCTCTGGCTGAAGTTGCAGCCGGCTCCCCGTGTCAGCAGCTGCACGATTTTGTGCAGTTGCTGAATTCCTTCTGGACGTATATAGTCTATGGGCGGTACGGAAGTGGTTAAGCAGGGGGACACGTCTAGCACTGCAGGATCTGAGTCCCTGGCGGCGTAGTGTGTTACTGACGGTAGCCTTTGTTACGTTAGTCCCAGCTTTCTACAGGTCATTTACTAGGTCCCCCCGTGTGGTTCTGGGATTTTTCCTAATCGTTCTTGTGATCATTTTGACCCCACGGGGTAAAATCTTGCGTGGAGCCCCTGATCGAGGGAGATTATCAGTGGTCTTGTATGTCTTCCATTTTCTAATTATTGTTCCCACAGTTGATTTCTTCACACCAAGCTGCTTGCTTATTGCAGATTCAGTCTTCCCAGCCTGGTGCAGGTCTACAATTTTGTTTCTGGTGTCCTTCCACAGCTCTTTGGTCTTCACCATAGTGGAGTTTGGAGTGTGACTGTTTGAGGTTGTGGACAGGTGTCTTTTATATTGATAACAATGTCAAACAGGAGCCATTACTATAGGTAATGAGTGGAGGACAGAGGAGCCTCTTAAAGAAGAAGTTACAGGTCTGTGAGAGCCAGAAATCTTGCTTGTTTGTAGGTGACCAAATACTTATTTTCCACCATAATTTGCAAATAAATTCTTAAAAAATAGGACAATGTGATTTTCTAAATATGTTTTCTCATTTTGTCTCTCATAGTTGAGGTCTACCTATGATGTCAATTACAGGCCGGTCTCATCTTTTTAAGTGGGAAAACTTGCACAATTGGTTTCTGGCTAAATACTTTTTTTTCCCCACTGTAATACTGTCCTATTCACTTGACAAAGAGCTGTTGTACCACACACAGTTGCTACATATGGTGTGTCACTGTGCTTGGTAAACAATGAAGAGGTAGCAGCATCTGCCTGAACACCTTCAAACCAGCTGATAAGTGTATTTATTGAATAGGATAGACTATCAATATTAGAGTCCTGGAACATGCATTTAAAAGAATGTTTGGGATTAAAATGGTGAAAACTGTAATAAAATGTAAAATATAATATGCACGTAATATTTCTGTAATACTGTAGCTGTGTTTGTGAATGCATTTTCTGGCTGTGAGAGCAGTGGTGAGAATGTATAGTGTGTTGACCATTAACTCACACTTTTGGCTCTTCCTTTTTTAGGATTCACAATTCATACTAATGTAAAAATCAACAAAACACAACTGTGTTTGACAAGCCTAAAAATAGGTACAAAGATAAATAATTCATTTCCACAAATGTACACAATGTGACATCATGATTTACCAAGCATGAAGAATGGTAAACAAATACAAACAATTCTTTCTGCAGTTACTTATTATTTATGTATTGTGTAGTAAATATTTTATATAGTGTGCAAGGTTTATTTAATATGCATATGTTACAAAAATCAGGAAATTATTATTTAGGTGTTATTCAAAAAGATAAAAAACTTGCATGAGCTTATAGTTATATTACAGTAAAATATTATATCTTAGATATAATGGAAGATGCTAAACTGGACATATATATACATATATATATATATATATATATATATATATATATATATGCATATATTCCACATTTCATAATAGTTGCTTGATTCGTACAAAGGTCAGTATCACACAGGACTCCGTGACCTTTTCCAGTTTTTCCTGTTAGATGAATATCCTGATGCATACAGTATGTACATGTATGTGTTCCATCTGGAACTTTTTTGTGCTAACGTGAAATAGCCTGCTACAGAACACAGACTGCAGTAGGGACAGGATCATTTCAGTCTGAAAGGAAGTATAGTCTAACCAGGAAAGAATTGGTAAATTAATTTGATATGACCAGAAATCTAAACCTATATAATCCAGGTAAACCTTTATTTACCTTCACATATAGTAGCTAACAGTTGTAGACTATATGCAAATATGTGCAAGGAAAATAATAGGGCTTCCTAGCAAAACTATAATGCCTCCTAATTGAATGACAGATACTTTTTTATTAAGTTAATACCCTGATTTCATTTAGGTAAAGCAGCAGAATAAGCTCTGATTGGTCAGGAAAGAATATGTAGGGACTAGCTCCACTGATAAGGAGAATGGTAATGCTTAGTTTTCAATTGATTAAAATATATACAGTATGAATAACAAAGTCCTGGAGCAACACAGAATTCTCAGAAAAGAATAGTTTTACAGTGGCTTGGAAAAGTATTCATACCCCTTGAACTTTTTCAAATTTTTTCACCTTACAACCGCAAACTTAAATGTATTATATTGAGATTTTAAGTGATAGACCAACACAAAGTAGCAGATAATTGTGAAGTGGAATGTAAATGATACATGGTTTTCAAAATTTTAATCAAAACTCTGAAAAGTGTGACGTGCAAAAGTATTCAGCCCCCTGTACTCTGATAACCCTAAATAAAATCCAGTGCAATCAGTTGCCTTCAGAAGGCACTTAATTAGTTCATAGAGTCCAACTGTGTGTAATTTAGTCTCAGTATAAATACACCTGTTCTGTGAAGGCCTCAGTGGCTTGTTAGAGAACACTAGTGAACAAACAGCATAATGAAGACCAAGGAACTCAGAAGACAGGTCATAGATAAAGTTGTGGAGAAGTTTAAAGCTGGGTTAGTTATAAAAACATATCCCAAGCTTTGGGCATCCCAAGGAGCACTGTTCAATCCATCATCCAAAAATGGAAAAGTATTCTACAACTGCAAACCTGCCAAGACATGGCTGTCCACCTAAACTGACAGATTGAGCAAGGAGAGCACAGGTCAGAGAAGCAGACAAGAGGTCTATGGTCACTTTGGAGGGGCTGCAGAAATCCACAGCTCAGGTTTGAGAATCTGTCCACAGGACAACTATAAGTCATGCACTCCACAAATCTGTTTTGTATGGAAGAGTGGCAAGAAGAAAACCATTGTTGAAAGAAAGACATAAGAAGTACTGTTTGCGCTTTGCCACAAGCCATATAGGGGACACAGCAAACATGTGGAAGAAGGTGCTCTGGTCAGATGAGACTGAAGTTGAACTTTTTGGCCTAAATGCAAAGCGCTATGTGTGGCAGAAAAGGAATACTGCTCATCACCCTGAACACACCATCCCCACTGTGAAACATGGTGGTGGCAGCATAATACTGGGGGGATGATTTTCTTCAGCAGAGACAGGGAAGCTGGTCAGAGTTGATGGGAAGATGGATGGAGCTAAATACAGGGCAATCCTGGAAGAAAACCTGTTGGAGGCTGCAAAAGACTGGGAAGGAGATTCACCTTCCAACATACAGTCAGAACTACAGTGGAATGGTTTAGATCAAGGAATATTCATGTGTTAGAATGGCCAGTCAAAGTCCAGACCTAAATCCCATGGAGCATCTGTGGCAAGACATGAAAATTGCTGTTCACAGACGCTCTCCATCTAATCTGGCTGAGCTTGAGCTATTATGCAAAGAAGAATGGACAAAAATCTCAGGCTCCAGATGCGCAAAGTTGGTAGGGGACATACAAAAGAGTTGCAGCTGTAATTGCAGCGAAAATTGGTTCTACAAAGTATTGATATAGGAGGGGCTGAATACATTTGCACATCACACTTTCAGATTTTTATTTGATTAAAATTTTGAAAACCATGTATCATTTTCGTTCCACTTCACAATTATCTGCTACTTTGTGTTGGTCTATCACTTAAAATCTCAATAAAATACATTTAAGTTTGTGGTTCTAAGGTGACAAAATGTGAAAAAGTTCAAGGGATATGAATACTTTTGCAAGCCACTGTATTAAGGGGAGTGCAAATATTAACTACAGAAAATCATGATAACTGGCAGGTTATCTTTAAGGTCTGTAATTTACAGTGCCTTGCGAAAGTATTCGGCCTCATTCAGTGAGGATCTCTGAATGATCCAATGTTGTCCTAAATGACTGATGATGATAAATATAATCCACCTGTGTGTAATCAACTCTCCGTATAAATGCACCTGCTCTGTGATAGTCTCAGGGTTCTGTTTAAAGTGCAGAGAGCATCATGAAGACCAAGGAACACACCAGGCAGGTCCGTGATACTGTTGTGGAGAAGTTTAAAGCCGGATTTGGATACAAAAAGATTTCCCAAACTTTAAACATCCCAAGGAGCACTGTGCAAGCGATCATATTGAAATGGAAGGAGTATCAGACCACTGCAAATCTACCAAGACCCGGCCGTCCCTCTAAACTTTCATCTCAAACAAGGAGAAGACTGATCAGAGATGCAGCCAAGAGGCCCATGATCACTCTGGATGAACTGCAGAGATCTACAGCTGAGGTGGGAGAGTCTGTCCATAGGACAACAATCAGTCGTACACTGCACAAATCTGGCCTTTATGGAAGAGTGGCAAGAAGAAAGCCATTTCTCAAAGATATCCATAAAAAGTCTCATTTAAAGTTTGCCACAAGCCACCTGGGAGACACACCAAACATGTGGAAGAAGGTGCTCTGGTCAGATGAAACCAAAATCGAAGTTTTTGGCTACAATGCAAAACGATATGTTTGGCGTAAAAGCTACACAGCTCATCATCCTGAACACACGATCCACACTGTCAAACATGGTGGTGGCAGCATCATGGTTTGGGCCTGATTTTCTTCAGCAGGGACAGGGAAGATGGTTAAAATTGATGGGAAGATGGATGGAGCCAAATACAGGACCATTCTGGAAGAAAACCTGTTGGAGTCTGCAAAAGACCTGAGACTGGGACGGAGATTTATCTTCCAACAAGACAATGATCCCAAACATAAAGCAAAATCTACAATGGAATGGTTCACAAATAGACGTATCCAGGTGTTAGAATGGCCAAGTCAAAGTCCAGACCTGAATCCAATCGAGATTCTGTGGAAAGAGCTGAAAACTGCTGTTCACAAATGCTCTCCATCCAACCTCACTGAGCTCGAGCTGTTTTCCAAGGAAGAATGGGCAAGAATTTCAGTCTCTCGATGTGCAAAACTAATAGAGACATACCCCAAGAGACTTGCAGCTGTAATCGCAGAAAAAGGTGGCGCTACAAAGTATTAACTTAAGGGGGCCGAATAATTTGGCACGCCCCACTTTTTTTACAAAAGTTTAAAATATCCAATAAATTTCGTTCCACTTCACGATTGTGTCCCACTTGTTGTTGATTCTTCACCAAAAAATTAAAATTTTATATCCTTATGTTTGAAGCCTGAAATGTGGCAAAAGGTTGAAAAGGGGGCCGAATACTTTCGCAAGGCACTGTATATGGCTTTGACATTGAAGGCAATAGAGTTGGTATAATCTAATCTACTTCAGTTTTTACTTTTGGACAAAACGTACATATAATAGAACACCTACCTTGATTTGCACTACTGTCAGCTCTCAATATAATGAGATGTGCATTAGGATAAATAATCCTGAGACCTATAGTCTCAATTTATGATGCAAAAGCAGTCTAATTGTATATAGAGTTCTATTTTTGTATGTATAATGTCTCAAATTCACAGGACCAGTCATAGAGATCAGGAAGATGATCCAAATTTCCATAAACAGGTCCCTTGAGTCATCGAATACTCGCGTGTTTCTTATTCACACATAATCCCCCAATTCCCCAGAGCAACAGCAAAATTAAAGCGCTGACCACACAAAATTGGCTTAGTGGTACTATAAAGTGGTTTCAGCGCCAATAGATGTTGTCATTTAAGCAGTATCACAGACAGATAGACTTCATCATTCCTCCACAAGTGCTCTGAAAAGAGCGTCCTTCTGAGTGTTTTTGTGCCATCTGTTTTCTGCTCCCTCAGTTGTTTGAGTCTATAATAATAAAGACCGCATCTAGTAGGCAGGCAGCATTCCCTAATATCCTTTAATGATCTCATGCCTATGCGTTTTCCCAGTCTAATTATACTGGTTCTTCAGGGGAATAGAGAGACATAAAAATAAAAAAGTAGCACCCTTTCAGGCTGAAATTCAAATGGCAGTGGTGGTGTCTGCTCATTTTGCCCGGGTATAAAAAGGTCAAGCCACGCCCACCTTCATGACGACTCCAACATCTGTAACCAATCAAACCCAAGGGGAGTGGTCAAGAAACAATATACACTCCCATGGGAGACGCCCAGCTAGATAGTGTCATACAGAGAGGGCAGGGGACCTATCACAGGTAACCAAGGAGACCTCGCAGCGCATCTCGCCATAGTCACGTTCGTTTACTTGGGCGATCAATACAAAACATTGAAAAACAGCGTTACTATACATCTCTAAAAGAGCTAGTTCCATCAGCATACCTCCCAACTTTCAAAGGACAGAAAGAGGGATAAAGTATGCAGCACGCTACACGTGCCACGGCAAATTTATCTCCACCCACTTCTACGTTGACTCTGCCCAGTCTCACCTATTTTTCCATGTGTATCCACAGAGTATAATGCTCCTACAGTCACCCTAACATTATATGCTTCCACATTATAATGTTCCCCTCTAATTGCCCCACAGTATTAAGTCCCTCTTCTCGTGCCCCAGTTTAAACTGGTGGGAAACTAGAGGGGGACATTAAACTGGGGCACCTGGAGGGGGACATTAAACTATGGGGCAGCTGGAGGGTGACATTAAACAGTGGGGGGTAGTTGGACATTAAACTGGGGGTAACTAGAGGCAATCATGTCCCCCTCCAGCTACCCCCCACGGTTTAATGTCCTCCTCCAGCTGCCCCCAGTTTAATGTCCCCCTTTATCTGCCACCATCTTAATGTTCCCCTACATCTGCCACCAGCTTCATGCTCCTCTTCATCTGCCAGCATCTTAATGTCCCCCTTCATCTGCCACCAATTTAATGTCCCCCCTTCATCTGTCACTAGCGTAATGCCCGCTTCATCTGCTCTCAGTTTAATGTCCCCCTTTATCTGCCACCAATTTAATGTTCCCCCTTCATCTGTCACCAGCTTAATGCTCCCCTACATCTGCCTTCAGTTTAATTGCCCCCTACATCTGCCCCCAGCTTAATGCTCCCCTACATCTGCCTTCAGTTTAATTGCCCCCTACATCTGCCCCCAGTTCCCCCTCTTGCTCACACATGCTGTCTCTTCTCTCCTCATCTTTGATCACTCTCATTCCCAGCTTTCTGTGTAACATCACACTGTCCCGCAGTATCCAGAATAGCTCCGGCCACACAAGTCTGATCACATGGTCATGACGTCATCAAAGGTCCTTTAGCCCACTAGGATTTAGCATCTACCATTTAACCTTTACCCTACCCTACCTTGTTAACAGCAAAACACTTCAGGGGCATAGCGGGACAAACTGCAAGCTATCCGGAACCACGGGACAGTGTAAAATCGGGATTGTCCCACCAGATGCAGGACAGTTGGGAGCTATGCATCAGGTAAGGTTATTAAATATTATAGCCCCAAATGCTCCATGTAAGCACACATTGACCAGGTCAAATTTATAAGGATAAAGTATCAGTGGGGCCAAAAAAAGGAATCTTTATTTGATGGTATACTGCATACATAATATGAAGATAATCACATGGTCCACAAAATGCTAGAACATAACCTTGTAATATCACCAGTTCTAAAAAATGTTATTAGTTGTATAAAGGGTCAGACCAGACTATCTGAAATATATACATCATTATTCAGAGTTACAAAAAGCAGGCAAACGACAGATTTTCATTTTGGCCAGCCGGATAGACAGAACCAAATCTGTGGATCCATCTACACTCAGTCTGCAGGATAATTCTATCCCAATTGCCCCTCTTTTTGGTGGGAAAATTTGTTGTATCCCAGTAAATTTAAAGCAGTCCAAGCTGCCATTATGGTGGGTTTGAGCGTGTCTAGCAAGGGGAGTCTCCGATCCATTAGAAATATCATTATAATGCTTCTGTATGCGCCTACGAAATTCACGTTTCGTTTTCCCAATATAATCAAACGGGCAGTCGCATTGTGCAAGATATATAATACCCTGGCTCTTACAGTTAATAAACTGTTTAATAGTCATAATCTCCCCTGTTACAGAGCATCTAGCTGTAACATCTACCACAGGGAAAATTTCCAGTTGGTCTCCAATCAAGCCATGTGCCTGCCTTTTTTTGGGTACTTCAAAATGACTGTGTACTAATCTGTCCCTGAGGCTTCTGCCCCGGCGAAAAGTTATTTGTGGATGGGATCCCAGTATTTGCTTGAGGTCATTATCCTGCAATAGAATCTTCCAGTAATGATCCAGGATGTTCCTCGCTTCCCTATGAGACCCATCAAATGTTCCAATCAGTCTGTATTTTATACCTTCATCAGTTTTTTCTTTACACTTTGGCACCAAAAGATTACCTCGGTCCCTCATTACCGCATTCCTAAAAGAGTCTCTGAGGACATCATCCGGATATCCACAGTCCCTAAATCTCTTTCTTAAGATGTGCTTAAACTCGTGCCGTTCCTCCTCAGGTGGAGATATTGACCCCTCGGAATTCCCCTCTTGAGAGCAAAGGGGTGAGCGCTCTCCCACCTGAGGAGGCTATTTGTGGCAGTCTCCTTCCTATAGACCTGTGTTTGGATCCTGTCCCCCTCGTCCCTTGATTTCAGGACTAGAGATGAGTGAATTTCTCAAGAGTTCAATTCGGCAGTTCGATTCGAAGTTCCAAAAAAATTTGCTTCGATCCGAATTACTTCGCGGCGAATAAACAGCTATTTCCGGGCTACACAGAGTTGGGGTGGGCGGGTGCGCGGCAAAATGCCGGAAGCCCTTGGATGCCGTGGTCATGTTTCTCTCTCTCTTTCTCTTCAGCACGGACAACTTTTATTCATGTGAAAGGATCTGCTAACAAGCAAAGACACGCCTACCCACTAGAGATTATCTTGTGACCGTCTGATATCACAAAGGTCCTTACTAAATAATTGTTACCACGAAGCATCAGGAAATCTGGAATAGTGGAGGATCAAAGATTTCCTGAAATTCAGATGGAATTCCACCTCTACAGAATCGATTCGCTCATCTCTAATCAGGACATCCAAGAATGGTAATGAGTTGTGATACATTCAAAGGTGAATTTCAAATCAAGTTCATTCAGGTTAAGACAATCAACAAACTCTTTGAATGATGCCTCAGACCCCTTCCATAAAACAAACACATCATCAATGTACCTCAGCCAGAGGTAGGTGTGATCCTGCCACTGGCTATGGCCATCAGAGCCTACAACGATCGCCTCCCACCAGCCCAGGATCAAATTTGCATAGCTAGGCGCACAAGGGCTACCCATAGTGGTACCCCGGAGCTGGTGGTATAGGCGGCTATCGAAGACAAAATAATTGTTCTCAAGACAAAACTGGAGGAGCCTGATAAAGTCACTGTGTTTTTAACCTGATATCACGCATATTTAAGAAATATGAGACTGCCCTTATGCCATGTTGGTGATGTATAGAGGTATAGAGGGCTTCAACATTTATTGATGCAAGTAACATATCCTTATCAATCTCAACACCATCTAATTTTAGGAGAAGATCCGATGTATCCCTGTTGTATGAAGGGAGAGACTCCACAAAAGGCCGTAATATTCTATCAATGTATATCTCAGATAAATTGTGAGGCTACCTACACCAGATATTATTGGACGCCCTTTGAGAGGGTTCACCCCCTTATGAATTTTGGGGAGCGAATAAAAGGTCGCCATCACCGGAAATCTAGGGGAAAAGTATGGAATATATAAAGTGAGGGTTCAAATTGAGGGGGAACATTAAACTGGTGGCAGATAAAGGGGGGACATGAAACTGGGGCAGATGGAATGGGTACATTAAACTGGAGGCAGATGAAGGGGGACATTAAACTAGGGACAGATGAAGGGGACATTAAACTGTGGGCAGATGAAAGGGATATTAAACTGAGGGCAGATGCAAGGGGGCATTAAACTGGGAACAGATGAAGGGGGACATTAAACTAGGGAAAGATGGAGGGGCCATTAAACTGGGGACTGATGGAGGGGGGACATTAAACTGGGGGGAGATCAAGAGGAACATTAAACTGGGGGGGGCAAATGGAGGGTGACATTAAACTGGGGCAGTTGGAGGGGAACATTAGTGGGGGTCGCTGGACGGGGACATTAAACTGGGGGCAAGTTGGAAGGAGACATTAAACCATGGGGGTTGCAGGAGGGGTACATGTCTACCACTAGTTGCCCCTAGATTAAATGTCCCCCTAGATTAGATGTCCCCTAGATGTCCCAGTTTAATGTCCCCCTCTAGCAGCCTCCAGTTTAATGTCCCCATCCAACTATCACCATGGTTTAATGTCCCCCTTCATACTGTGGGGCAATTGGAGAGGAACATTGTAATGTGGGGGCATATAATGTTAGGGTGACTGTAGGAGCATTATACTGTGTGAGGGCACAAAGAAAAATGGATGAGAATGGGTGGAGTCAACGTAGAAGGGGTTGGAGCTTTGAAAGTTGGGAGGTATGCCCGACTGCTCAACAATTTATCTCCTATCCTATGGATAGAGGATAAATATTTTTTGTGGCATAACTACTTTAAGTACTATTGTCTCGGTGCTGTTTGTAATGTAGTGGCATATATATATTCCACTATATATATATATATATATATATATATATATATATATATACATCAGCAGACCAGAGGCGCTCATCTTGCTTATGGGTATGTAACTTTATGTACCTTATAGTATGCACTTTAGTGGTTCGTTTAGTATGATATTCTTTGCACATCAATAGGGGTTATACCATATATACTACTACTTGCTTCTTTATAATTGTATTCATGCATGTGTTACATGTGAATAAATCCCTAGTGCTACTATTTCTTTTCATTTGAAATACATACTATATAGTTTGACTTTCTTGTACTGTTAAATACTGTATTGAGCCTCTGTTTTCCATCTGCTGACACCAGTGTTTGCACTGTTGTTTTTGTCGTATTTTGTTTACATACTATATGTTTTTTAACCATGTCTCTAATAAATTTTGATATTTTTATTATTTTGAGTGCTTCCTTTCCTTTTCTTTTTTGTTGTTCTGCTACTTTTTTTGTGGAAAGGAGCACGTTCAATATAGGGCCTTATTTACATGTTTGGGGACAACACTAGTTGTCTTAAGAACTCTGGATAGTTCCTTCCCCTCCATCTGTGCTATGTATCTTTTCTTGTTCTATTATATATATATATATATATATATATATATATAAAGAATGTGCCCAAGCACAAAATGAAAAAATGTGTAGTGTCGGCACTACACAGCATGGGGTGTGTACTCAGCCTTCTGACCTTATTTTTCCTGTTCCGCATGGTGATGTATTTATTGATTTTATATTAATGTTATTTTTGAGTTATTGGAGAATATTTATTATTGTTTGTTTATATAATTGTTTTCTATATTATTTTTCTGGTCAGTTTGCTGTTGTTCTTGTGTTTTGTTTTGTTTTTTGCTCTATTAGAAGCATACTCCTTTATTATTATTATTATTATTATTATTAATAATAATAATAATAATAATAATAATACTAATAATAATAATAATAATAAATATTTTTTTTTTTTTGTTTGGACACATTATTTTTCTTCTTTTTTTGCTTTGGATATAGTTTATTAGCACCACACAATGTATTGATTATAGACCATTTTTTGGTGTAGAATAGTAGAAATCATAACAAATATTGTTTCTCCCATAAACCGAAATGATCATTATTGATAATAGACTTGATATGCACTATATTTATACAAAAATAATCCTTTACTGCTGCATTTTTTTGCCAATATGCAAAACCTGAATAAAGTTTGGACTTTGACTCTGCTATGGTCCAGAAAGCCACAGTCAGCAGTTTCGGTACCTATGCATAGGGAGCCAATAAATAGAGGCCATGAGCTTTATGAATATTGTTTATACTCTGAACTCAAAAATAAGATCTTATTCACATGTCCATAATGCTTCTACAGATGCTAAAACATGGACCGTTCAACATCTGCCAAAAATATCAGTAATTTTTTTTTAATTATTTGCAATGTTTTTTAGTATATTGGGTCCATGGCATCCAGGTGTTGTCAATGATTTTCACAGACCTCAACTTCTGCATACATCCTTTGAAATCAAAGGCATTGTGTGCTAATCATCCCTGGAGGTCACAGGCAGTACACATCTGTAAATCACAGACGTGTGAATGAGGTCTAAGGCCTGGGCCCCACATTGTGAAAACGCAGTGTTTTTGCCACAGCGGAAACTCTGCAGCAAAAAATGCTGCGTTTTACATTACCTGCAACGTGTATGGTATTCTGGTGAATCCCATGCACACATTGCAGGAAAAATTCCGCAGCAGCAATACTGCAATTTAAAAAGCTCTTGCGTTTTTGCAAATTTCAGCATATCAATTATATCTACAGATACTCTGGCGTCTTCTCTATAGGAATAATATAAGCAGAAAGTATGCAGAGGAAAACTGCGGACTTTCTGTGAAAAACGCTGTGGAAAAAAAGTGATGTGTTTCCGCCGTGGTCTATTCCGCAGCACCTTGGCAGTGATTCGCTACGTGAGGCCTTAGCCTAAAGCAATATAGACTAAGCTTCCCCTAGTGATAGTTGCAGACTATCACTCGGAAAAGCTATCGATGGCTACCATTTAACTCTTATTCCAAATTGATCTGGTGCAATGTAGCAAAAAAAATGGAGCTCCAACTGCTTTAAAGATATATTAAGGAATTCTTCCACACAGAATATTGAAAGGTGTTAACTATTTTGAAGGCTTTCCATTGTCATACCAATACAAGCAGTCCACATAGTTGAATATGCAATTCTTGTAAGAAAAATGTTTGTTTGCTTTCTTCACATAAAAGGATATAAATCCAGTCTGATTGCATTAAAAGATAGTGATGTGTGAGAAACTAGCATCAAAGGTATGTATGTATGCAATTCTAGTTCAATATTATAAGTTATATAGTCATTTATCAAAAGACAAAACATGGATTCATGTAAAAGCACTTATGCTGTCATTTTCTTGAAAGGATATGGTTTGATGGTTCTAACAATCTTCATAATGCAAAAAATATTCCTCAAAACAATGCTTTTATTGTAACAAGGAAACCGTATGTTCTGTAGCATCACCATTAACACATGAACTTTAAATATTAGCCTTTGGTTCCTCAACTGGCTTGACAGCATGTCTTCCCAGCCACAAACTGTTAGGATTACACATATGAATATTTTCTCCTACTAATATGATATAGTTTTGTTTTCTATTTACTTTAAAGGGAATCTGTCAGCATAAAATTGAGATATAAACTAATACAGTACCTTGTAGGGCTGTCAGCACAGTTTACAATTATGTATTTCTTATTCAGGACCACTGCTTCATTCTTGTAAAAATCATCATATTATCCCTATGCAAATGAGCAGAAAAGTGCTTTGTGGGAGTTGCTTTCCATCTTTGGCTTTAGGGGCGTTGCTTTCCATCAATGGGCTTGACTATCTGCTGCTGCTCAGCTCCACCCTGTGCATGTCTGATGATAACACAATGCACCAGGAAGTGGAGTAAGCTGGCTTTTGAAGCCAACTTCCTTCACTTCTGGGTACAGTGTGTCATCATCAAACATGCACAGTACAGTTAGCACTGTGTGCTAAGGCAAATGAGAGAGATGTCAGTCAACTAGCAGAGGCAAATAGCAGCAGCAGTAAAGCCCATTGATGGGAATCAACGTCCCTAAAGCCCATTGATGGAAAGCAACGCCTCTAAAGACCTTTTCTCATTTGCATTGGGATAAAAGGACGATTTTTACAAGAATAGAGCTGTGGTCCTGAATAAGAAATACATAATTCTAAACTGTGTTGACAGCCCTACATAGTACTGTGATTAGTTTATATCTAAATTTTCTGCTGACAGAACCTTGATATTGATGACCTATCCTAAGTCACTAATATCAGATCTGTGGGGGGTCAGACACCCAGCACCTTCATCGATTAGTTGTCCTGACCAGCTGATACACAGAAAAGAGCAGGAAACAGACAGCTCTGTTCTCTGTATAGTGACAGAACTGAGTCCCTGCAGCTTAGCTCCCATTCAAGTGAGAGGGAGCTGATCTTTAGAACCTGATCTGGCCAATACACAGAGAACAGAGCTGTCTGCTTCCTGCTCCATTCTCTATGTATCAGTTGCTAAGTACATCTGATTTGTAGGGGTGCTGGGTGTGAGCTGCACACCAATCTGATATTGATGACCTATCCTTACTAGAGATCATCATTCATCTTAGTCCAGAAAACCACTTTAAGTAAACAAACACTTTACTTAACCACTTCCATACCAGATGCTTTACCCCCCTTCCAGACCAGGCACATTTTCAAGTTCTTTGTATGTGCAGTTTTGGAGGGCTATAAACATTTTTATTATTTGCGCTATTCAACTAATTTCTGCGTCTTTTTCGGTGACACATAAGGCTTTATTTTAATGTTTTTTGTTTTTTTTTTTGCATGTGTTTTAATTTTTTTTTATATCCGGGAAAATATAACCAAAAGAGGAGGGAAAACGTGTCTGTTTTTCACTTTTCATGTTTTTTTATTTAATAACACAAAGTGCTACTAAAAAACTTTATAAAATAGTTTTTACTCTCTCTTATGGTAATTTTTATTTTGTATGGTGTCGTCAGGGGTGGGACTGTAATCTTTAATAAGGGCGTTTTATTGGCGTTTTATTTTATTTATTTTTTTAATTATTTTTTTTCCTTTTTTTTTTCCTTTTCTATTAATTTTTTTTATTTTTATTTTTTTACATTGTGTCTCCATAAGGTCATAATAGACCTTTGGGGACATCTGATCATTTTTTTTTTTCTGTTGGGGAGGCTGATTTCCCTTGTAACTGGGGTTGGTACATTTAGCCCCAGTTGCATGAAGAATACAGCCTCCTGCACGTTACTTTCACATCACTATAGAGCTGATCTGGGTCCTGTAGGACTCAGCAGCTCTAACAGACACTGATCCCGGCCGATCACGTGACCGCCGGGTCAGAGGGGAGCCGCAAGATGGCGGCGCCCATAGCGCTGTATACAACGCTTATTGTAATAAACCTTCCCTGTCTTCTCTCTGGGAGCTCTGGCTGAAGTTACAGCCAGCTCCCTGTTTCAGCAGCTGCACGATTTTGTGCAGCTACTGAGTTCTGCTTGGACATACCGTTAAGTCCTTGCAGAACTAGACAACCACCTTCCAGACGTAAAGATAAGATAAGATAATCCTTTAATAGTCCCACCATGGGGAAATTCAGTTTGTTACAGCAGCAAAGATATGCAATACAAATACAATATATACAAAACGCTCCAAGGTAGAGGCATTACAGTGACAGTAGGTACAGATAGAGAGGTACAGGTAACAAAAAAAAGTAGAAGAGGGGATATCACAACTTATAGATCTTTCAGTTCTTTGTATGGAATGATCTCCGCTTAGGTTGGTGTTGGTTGTACAGCCTAACCGCAGCGGGGAGGAAAGACTTCTGATAGTGCTCCTTCTCACACTTTGGGTGAAGTAGTCGGTCACTGACAGTACTGCCCAGCACTATCACGGTCTCATGCATGGGATGGGAGTTATTCTCCCACATGGAGCTCACCACGGACATTATCCTTCTGTCACCCACTTCCTGCACAGGGTCCAGGGGATTCCCCAGGACAGAGCTGGCCCTTCTAATCAGCTTGTCGATTCTATTCCTATCCCTGGTTGATATGTTGCTCCCCAAGCAGGCCACTCCAAAGAAGATGGCTGATGCCACTACTGAGTTGAAAAAGACCCTAAGAAGTGCCCCCTGGACTCCAAAAGCTCTCAGCCTCCTAAGCAGGTAAAGCCTGCTGTGGCCCTTCCTTTGCAGTACATCCAGGTGATCTGCCCAGTCCAGCTTATTATTAAGGAGCACACCCAGGTACTTTTAGGTGTTGACAATTTCAATGCTCGTCCCCAGGATGTCAACTGGTTTAGGAGGGTATCTGCATTTACGAAAGTCCCCCACCATCTCCTTGGTCTTCCCAGCGTTAATCCTAACGTGGTTCCACTGGCACCAGTCCACAAAATCCAGGTTCAGTTCTCTGTACTCCCTGTCATCTTCATCTGTGATGAGGCCTACTATTGCAGAGTCATCAGAATACTTCTGTAAGTAGCAGCTGGATGAGTTGCACCTAAAATCTGCAGTCTATAGTGTGAAGAGGAAAGGGGCAAGAACTGTGCCCTGAGATGCCCCCGTATTACAGATCACAGTATCTGACACACAGTCCCAGGCTCTCACATACTGAGGTCGGTTTGTGAGGTAGTCTAGGATCCAATTGGAGAGGTGGTGGTCCACTCCAACAAGGGCCAGTTTGTCTCTCAGTAGCCCCGGCTGTATGGTGTTAAAAGCACTGGAGACATCAAATAACATTATTCTCACAGTGTTCCCTGGTTTCTCCAGGTGAGAAAGAGCTCTGTGCAGAAGGTGGATGATGGCATCATCCACCCCAATGCCCGGCCGATAAGCAAACTGGAGAGGGTCCATAGCCGAACTCACTAGAGGGTGGAGATGTGTGAGAAACAATCTATCTAAGATCTTCATCAGGTGGGATGTCAATGTTAGGGGTCTGTAGTCGTTAAGGTCCATAGGATGAGGTGTCTTTGAAACCGGTACCACACAAGAAGATTTCCACAGTTCTGGTACCATTTCCAGCTTCAGCTCATATTGAACATATATGTAATAATACCACACAGCTGGTCCCCGCAAGTCTTAATTAGCCTTGCACTGATGCCATCTGGCCCTGATGCCTTCCCAGCTTTGATCTTTTTCAGCTTCCTTCTCCCCTGGGCATATGTGAAGCTCAGACTGTAGCAAGATGATGACTGATTGCTGGATTTACTGGTCAGGTGAGAAATATCAGCAGGAGTTGAGGTCAGTGTGGGAGAGGGGATTGAATGACATGCTGGGGTGGGAGGAGCTGCCCAATGGGTGGTCCGGAAGTGGTTAAGTAGTACTTTTTATCACCTCCACCAATTCTAGTTCTTAGCATCTGTTAATAGGCGACGCTCCACTGATTCCAGTGCAGGTGGAATTTTCTCTCTATCCTCCACCTTTCCTGGACAACAAGTTAGTTTTGGTGCCGGATGTGCTGCTTAAAGTGTAACTCCCATTTTAATTACTTTTTTTTTAATTTTTTTGCTATTGTGTCGGGGACAGTGTGGTAAACCTTCTGTAATATATTCATTAATCTATCAAACTTCCTTTTAATAGAAAACAGGCTGTAAAGTTACCATTAGCATTGCTCTAACTAATGAAGCATGTAGAGCCAAGGTGGGATTGTCACTTCAAATGGCTGTATCTTTGGTTTTATACACCTAGAAAAATGGTTCTAGTATCATAAGAAAACTGAAATCTTAGATATCACTAGTTAAAAACTCAGTCGGTAATGTGATTTTATATGCAGCATGAACCTCTGCATATTAAGTTAAAATTTCTGACTGTGTTTTTAACGAGTGATATCTTAGATTTCAGCTTTCTTATGATACCAGGACCATTTTTCTAGATCATATAAAACCAAAGATACAGCCATTTGAAGTGACCATCCCCCCATTGGTAAATGCTTCAGCTATGCATACAATACAATTGTGTATAGATTTTCCCTAGTAACAGCTCAGTTAGAGGGTTGCTAGAGAGAATATTACAGCCTGTTTTATAATAAAAAGGAATTTATATAGCTTAATAAAGTAGATTACAAAAATGGTCACCAAACCCCTTTCCGACACAATAGTCAAAAAAAAAAATGGAAGTTACACTTACAGCTCTGTGATGTCAGAAGGACAGTATTAGGTAGAGGGGTGTGATTCAAAGCTCCAATTAGAGGCAGCCAGTGTCAGAGCTCAGACTCACACCCCATGCCTACTCCAGCTTGACATAGCACTTCTGACAGTACAGAGCCTAAATAGCATATCAGGCACAAAAACTAACAGCAATGATTGCTCTGGAAAGGTGGGGAGTAGAGAAAACATTCAAAATGTGCCAGAATCTTTGACACGGCAGCTATTAACAGATTCTAATAACTGTTGGTGGAGGTGGTTAAAGGTCCTCTTTAAAGAAACACACAGCCTGAGCTATTTTCTGAACTCCCATACACATGATTGTAGAGATTCACACATATGCAACTCTCTCATTCACTTGTGGCCAAGAACAGGATTTTGTTCTCTAGATCAGTGTTTCTCAACCTTTTCAAACGAACTGCCTCCTAATGAGAAAATGTCCCAACTGAGTACCTCCAAAGTAGTGATCACTTATAAAAACAAAATAAGGCTTCATTTGGAGCCTTTGTTAACAGTTGTGTAATGGACCTCTCAGTGTTACCACATGTAGTTTAATGGCCTGCACACTCAGCCAAATGTCCCACTCAGTGCCATCACATGTAGTATAACGGCCTTCACACTTAGTAGAATGGCCCCTTCAGTACCACACATCTAATATAATTGGCCCCACAGATCCCCTACATGTAATATAATGGCCCCACAGTGTCTCCATGTGTAATATAATGACCCCCACAGTGCCCTATGTGTAATATAATGAGCCCCACAGTGCCCCCACATGTATTATAATGTTCCCATCACTGCCTCCACATGTTATATAATGACCCTATAATGATCCCACAGTGCCCCCCACATATATTAAAATTACCCCCTTAGTGCACCCACATATAATAAAATGGTCAGTGTTGTTTAAGGAGCAAGCGGTAAGCTGAATTTATTACTTATACTGATGAGCAAAAGGGTAAAAATGTTTTGAACTTTTGACTTTCATGCTCTACATCTCACCATCCACTACAGCTCCAAACGTGAGACTACCATCATTTTATAGACAATCACATACATAGACTATCACATACATACATTTGATCTGCAACTATTTAGCATACAGTATATGCAGATTCTTGTCATGTAACTACATTGTTACTGTTTTGCTCCTGGTGGTGGACAAATCTTTTTCTTCTTGTATACTACAAATTACAACCTGATCTCACAGTCCCTAATAGCTCAGTGTGTTATTAGGTTGATTCCCCAGCAAAAGGTCACTGGTTCAAATCAAGGATCAGCCATAAAGAAGATTTACCAAGAAAAGGAAAACAGCATCATCCAGCTCATCAATAACGGTCTCTCGGCTAAGAACAATACCAATCTGCATTATGTAAGTGCCATGACATTTGGAAAACTATGAAATGTGAGTGTTGGGGTGCATTGCTTCCCATTATGGTGATTCATTATTAACTCTGCTGGGCAACACATGGCTTTGTATTGCGCAGCCTTTTTGTTATTAGGCATTTTGCTATATATTTATATTATAGGCTGTGCAATATATGCAGCTTTGTTGTAACCCTTTAATTGCATATTCATTACAAGTTTTGCTCCTATGGAGTTAAGCAGTGTTTCCCTCACTATTATGTGATATTTTCTGGTTCATGTGGTATTCATCCTATTTTTGTAATTGGATGTCTATTTATTTCTTGTATTTAATAAATATGATTTTTTTTTGTTTAACTGTAATTTTTATTAAAGAATTTTACAATATAATAAACATCTACCAAGAAGAGGAGAAAATAAGCCACAACATGTGGCATAAAAATCTGACAGTATTAACCGTATACAAAGAAAACAAGGACCAGTAAGGGGACAAACAACAACAGACAAAAGACAGGGGAAGGGGGGGAGGAGGAAGGGATAGGATGAACAGATATCATAGACCGTGTAGCGTACAATAGGTGTCCCAGTGCTACCAGATGGCATCAAATGCTTCTACTGTGTGGTTGAGAGTTGCAGTCAGGAACTCAAAGCTATGGACATCCTTCATGCGGGCAATTAACTCAGACCCTGTGGGAGGGAGCACCTCCTTCCAATGTAGGGCAACAAGGGTCTTTGCCGCAGTACACAGGAAGAGGAATAGCTTAGACGTCTTTTTGCTTAAGTGTCTGGGAGGCAAATAAATATGAATTTTTTTATATCATTATTTTGTGGACTTGATCTTTGTTAGTAGTCAATGGGCTTTAGGTCTAGACTTTGACTGGGCCATTCTAACATTCTAACTTTGGCTGTATGGCTGTATGTTTAGGGTCATTGTCTTGCTGGAATGTGAATCTCCTTCCCAGTCTTTTGCAGCCTCCAACAGGTTTTCTTCCAGAATTACCCTGTATTTAGCTCCATCCATCTTTCCATCAACTCTGAGCAGCTTCCCTGTCCCTGGTGAAGAAAAGCCTCCCCACAGCATGATGCTGCCACCACCATGTTTCACAGTGGGGATGGTGTGTTACTTTTCCACCACACATAGCGCTTTGCATCTAGGCCAGAAATTTCAACTTTAGTCTCATCTGACCAGAGCACCTTTTTCCACTTGTTTGCTGTGTCCCCTATATGGCTTGTGGGAAACTGCAAATGGGACTTCTTATGTCTTTCTTTCAACAATGGTTTTCTTCTTGTCACTCTTCCATAAATACCAGATTTGTTGAGCGCACGACTTATAGTTTTCCTGTGGACAGATTCTCCCACCTGAGCTGTGGATTTTTGCAGCTCCTCCAGAGTGACCATAGGCCTTGTGGTTGTAAGGTGACAAAATGTGAAAAAGTTCAAGGGGTATGAATACTTTTGCAAGCCACTGTATACAGTTGAAACCAGAAGCTTACATACAAAAGACACACATGCATGTTTTTCTCAATATCTGATATGAAATCAGAATAAACCTTTCCTGTTTTAGGTCAATTAGGATTACCAAAAATAATTATATTTGCCAAATCCCAGAATAATGAGAGAGAGAGAATTTTTTAAAGCATTTTTATTACTTTCTGCAAAGTCAAAAGTTTACATACACTAAGATTACTATGCCTTTAAACAATTTGGGACAGCCCATATGATGATGTCATCTCTTTGAAAGCTTCTGATTATTGGCAACATCTGAGTTAATTAGAGACACACCTGTGGATGTATTTTAAGGCACACCTGAAACAGGAAGAGAATTGTGGACTTGCACAAGTCTGGTTCATCCTTGGCTGCTATTTCCAGATACCTGAAGGTGCCTCGTTCATCTGTACAAACAATTATGCGCAAGTACAAACAAGATGGGAATGTCCAGCCATCATACCGTTCAGGAAGGAGATGGGTTCTGTGTCCCAGAGATGAACGTGATTTAGTACGAAATGTGCATATCAACCCAAGAACAAAAGCAAAGTAGCTTGCAAATTATGTAAATTTGATTGGCAGATCATTGTGAGCCCTGGAAATGATCTGTTGGAGATGAAAACATTGGCCCCGATTTACTATTGTGGTTATGAGTAGACACTGGCATAAACTTGGCACATCTTTGGCTTATTTAGTTTTGGCTTGCTAAACGTGCTATGTGTGGATTCTCCATAGCTTCTCCACTTCCATTCCAGATGCTTTACCCCCCTTCCAGACCAGGCACATTTTCAAGTTTTTTGTATGTGCGGTTTTGAAGGGCTATAAACATTTTTATCATTTGCGTTATTCAACTAATTTCTGCGTATTTTTTCGGTGACACATAAGGCTTTATTTTTATGTTGTTTTTATTTATGCATGTGTTTAAAAAAATTTTATATCCGGGAAAATATAAACAAAAGAGGAGGGAAAACGTGTCTGTTTTTCACTTTTCATGTTTTTTTATTTAATAACACAAAGTGCTACTAAAAAACTTTATAAAATAGTTTTTACTCTCCGTTACGGTAATTTTATTTTGTATGGTGTCGTTGGGGGTGGGACTATAACCTTTAATAAGGGCGTTTTATTGCCATATTATTTTATTTATTTTTTAAATTATTTTACTTACATTTTTTTTTACTTTTCTATTAACTTTTTAGTTTTTTAGTTTTTTTATATTTTGTCCCCATAAGGTCATAATAGACCTTTGGGGACATCTGATCACTTTTTGATTTGTTGGGGAGGCTGATTTCCCCTGTAACTGGGGCTTGTACATTTAGCCCCAGTTGCAGGAGGAATACAGCCTCCTGCACATTACTTGCGCATCACTATACAGCTGATCTGGGTCCTTTAGGACCCAGCAGCTCTAACACACTCTGATCCCGGCGGATCAAGTGACCGCCGGGTCAGAGGGGAGCCACAAGATGGCGGCGCCCATAGCGATCGGGAAGGCAGGGAAGGTAATAAACCTTCCCTGTCTTCTCTCTGGGAGCTCTGGCTGAAGTTACAGCCGGCTCTCCTTTCAGCAGCTGCTTGATTTTGTGCAGCTGCTGAGTTCTGCTTGGACATACTGGTACATCTTTGCAGAACTGGACAACCACCTTCCGTACGTACAGTGGGGAAAAAAGTATTTTAGTCAGCCACCAATTGTGCAAGTTCTCCCACTTAAAAAGATGAGAGAGGCCTGTAATTGACATCATAGGTAGACCTCAATTATGAGAGACAAAATGAGAAAACAAATCCAGAAAATCACATTGTCTGATTTTTAAAGAATTTATTTGCAAATTATGGTATAAAATAAGTATTTGGTCAATAACAAAAGTTCATCTCAATACATTGTTATACAGGTGCATCTCAATAAATTAGAATATTCATTTCAGTGATTTAATAATTCAATTCATAATCAGAAGTCTTCCATGAGTGTGTGTCCTACTGAACCAGACTGAGGGACCATATAAAGGTTTAGGAAACCTTGGCAGGTGACACACTGAATTTACATCAGTGAACTTTTTTACAATATTCAAATTTTCTTAGATTTTGGTTTTCATTACCTGTAATCCATAATCAACATTTACAGAAATAAAACACTTGAAATAAAACACTCTATAATAACCTAGAAAATATAGGAGGTCGCTTTTTTAATTTAATTACTGAAAGAAATAAACCTTTCAAAGATATTCTAATTTATTGAGATGCACCTGTATATCCTTTGTGGGCAATGACAGAGGTCAACCGTTTTCTGTAAGTCTTCACAAGGTTGGCACACACTGTTGCTGTATGTTGGCCCATTCCTCCATGCAGATCTCGTCTAGAGCAGTGATGTTTTGGGGCTGTTGCTGGGCAACACGGACTTTCAACTCCCTCCAAAGGTTTTCTATGGGGTTGAGATCTGGAGACTGGCTAGGCCACTCCAGGACCTTGAAATGCTTCTTATGAAGCCACTCCTTCGTTGCCCTGGCAGTGTGCTTGGGATCATTCTCATGCTGAAAGACCCAGCCATGTTTCATCTTCAATGCCCTTGCTGATGGAAGGAGGTTTGCACTCAAAATCGCATGATACATGGCCCCATTCATTCGTTCATGTACATGGATCAGTCATCCTGGTCCCTTTGCAGAGAAACAGCCCCAAAGCATGATGTCGCCACCCCCAGGCTTCACAGTAGGTATGGTGTTCTTTGGATGCAACTCAGCATTCACTCTCCTCCAAACACGACGAGTTGTGTTTCTACCAAACAGTTCTACTTTGGTTTCATCTGACCATATGACATTCTCCCAATACTCTTCTGGAACATCCAAATGCTCTCTAGCAGACTTCAGACGGGCCCGGATATGTAGTGGCTTAAGCGGGGGATACGTCTGGCACTACAGGATCTGAGTCCCTGGTGGCGTAGTGTGTTACTGACGGTAGCCTTTGTTACGTTAGTCCCAGCTTTCTGCAGGTCATTCACTAGGTCCCCCGTGTGGTTCTGGGATTTTTGCTCACTGTTCTTGTGTTCATTTTGACCCTACAGGGTGAGAACTTGCGTGGAGCTCCTGATCAAGGGAGATTATCAGTGGTCTTGTATGTCTTCCATTTTCTAATTATTGCTCCCACGGTTGATTTCTTTACACCAAGCTGCTTGCCTATTGCAGATTCAGTCTTCCCAGCCTGGTGCAAGTCTACAATTTTGTTTCTGGTGTCCTTCCACAGCTCTTTGGTCTTCACCATAGTGGAGTTTGGAGTGTGACTGTTTGAGGTTGTGGACAGGTGTCTTTTATACTGATAACAATTTCAAACAGGTGCCATTACTACAGGTAATGAATGGAGGATGGAGGAGTCTCAAAGAAGAAGTTACAGGTCTATGAGAGCCAGAAATCTTGCTTGTTTGAAGGTGACCAAATACTTATTTTCCACCATAATTTGCGAATGAACTCTTAAAAAAAATCAGACAATGTGATTTTCTAGATATGTTTTCTCATTTTGTCTCTCATAATTGAGGTCTACCTATGATGTCAATTACAGGCCTCTCTTATCTTTGTAAGTGGGAAAACTTGCACAATTGGTGGCTGACTAAATACTTTTTTCCCCACTGTATATACCCAATGGGCGGACCAGAAGTGGTTAAAGAGAGCCCGTCAGCAAGGAAATTGGTATTAGACTAATGACAGTGCCTTGTAGGACTGTTACTAAAATTTCCACAGGTGCCTTTGTTATTCTGCATTGCAGCTCCATTTTCATGAAAATCAGGCTTTTATTCTTATGTAAATTAGCTAAAAAGGGCTTTAGGGGCATTTTTTTTTTATCATGCTGGGGCTTTACTCTCTACTCTAGATAATTGCCCCTAACTGCTCCCTAGCTCTGCCCCCCATTGGTTGAGTGAAATCTTCCACTTTGTCACATTTTGTCTGCAGTTAGGATCAGCTATCTAGAGCAGAGAGTGAAGCCCCAGCAGGAGAAGGAACACCCCTAAAGCCTTTTCAGCTAATTTGCATAAAAATACAATCCTATTTTTCTTAAAAATGGAACAGCAATGTAGAAAGGCATCTTTGGAAAGTGTAGAATCATTCCTACAAGGCACTGTCATTAATTTGAAAGACTCCCTTAAATGCACCGCGATGGACCAAAATTGTGTCGTATAAATCTGACTCTTCTAAAAAGCGGTATAAATTTAGACTAGACTGTCTAAAGATATGCCAGATTAAAATTCCAGCTTCAGCCATTGTAATAAATCTATCACATATTCAGACTGCCTAAATTTACACTTAGGGACAAGAATCTCTCACATTGAGGAGAGCACCAGTGAAGGTGTGTAGAGTTTGAATTGCCTTTTGCCCTCTACTTAGCATCTACATATCACAAGGCATTATGGGAAAGGAGCTGGGAGCTCATACAGAGGGCGTATGAGCTCCCAGCTCCTTTCCCATAATGCCTTGTGATAAGTTTACACTGGTGGACTATTAGTAAATCTGGGTCATTATGTTAAGACATAATATGATGTTATCCAGATCCATGGATAACATTAGATAGCCAGTCAGCTGAGAGGAAAAACTTTTAAATGGGCAGACCTGTTAAAGTATCTTGGATCATGTGTCACTGATAAGAACAAGGCCTGCACGAAGATCAAAGAATGGCTTTCAGGCAAAGAGTGCTACGCTCAAAATGAGGTGAAATCCTGTGGATTATCTGAGAAGTCCAAATTGTAAATTTACAGAATAAAGGTAAAACAAGTTGTCACATGTAGGCCTATCTACACATAACAATTACTATTATAGTAACTGTCATGTGTAAATGAACAAAATGATTATACATTATTAAAATATTGGTTACCACAGCATTTTTGTAATTCTCTGTTCTCTTAGAAAGGTACATGATGGAGATTGTAGTAAAGGTAACCTGGTAGTTGTATTTGTGAGCATACATCATATACATCAGTGGTCTTTTGGAGAGGTTTAACTGAATATTGCTGAATAGTTAATTGTGATATCATAATAGTATACTGTAACATCACAAAGGGACATTGTAACATCACAATGATTATCTATGACAGACATTACAAGTGGGCTTGTAAAATTACAGTGGGTAACTGTAACATCACAGTGGATAATTGTGACATCACAATGGTTCAGTGACATCATAATAGAACGTTATGACATCAAAATGGTTTATTATGACAATTATAAGTTGTTAATGACACTATAATAGGGCACTGTGGCATCACAACTGGGCATTGTAACGTCATAGTTGCTCCCTCAGATGGGTCCCTCTTCCTTTTAGAGTAGTTATTCTGGCTTGGCTATTATTCCCAGATTTTGCTTTTAGGTTTTATGAAAAAACATGCATTAACCTGTAGGGAGCCACTTTCCAAATGGTGGCGCTAGAGCAAGTTCCATATAATTCATAGCAGGGAATGCATGGTCTAATAGGTACATGTACACCTCAGGGTAATGTCTCCCTTATGAGACATAGTACCCCTTCTAACTGTAGTTTTCTTGTGTGAGAAATAATACAAGATCCTCAGTGTCAAAGTCCATTGCAATTCCAGAGACGTTTCACTATTCATCTCAATTTTTTGTGAAAATATATACTATATACTGAAAATGGTTTTCCAAGATATCCAAAAATATTATGAAAAGCAGGGACTGCTTTTCCTTACCATAAAAATATACACACGTGGACAAAATTGTTGGTACCCCTCGTTTAATGAAAGAAAAACCCACAATGGCCACAGAGATAACTTGAATCTGACAAAAGTAATAATATATAAAAATTCTATGAAAATGAACAAATGAAAGTCAGACATTGCTTTTCAACCATGCTTCAACAGAATTTTTAAAAAAAGAAAACTCATGAAACAGGCCTGGACAGAAATGATGGTACCTTTAACTTAATATTTTGTTGCACAACCTTTTGAGGCAATCACTGCAATCAAACGATTCCTGTAATTGTCAATGAGACTTCTGCACCTCTCAACAGGTATTTTGGCCCACTCCTCATGAGCAAACGTCTTCAGTTGTCTCGGGTTTGAAGGGTGCCTTTTCCAGACGGCATGTTTCAGCTCCTTCCAAAGATGTTCAATAGGATTTAGGTCAGGGCTTATAGAAGGCCACTTAAGAATAGTCCATTCTTGGGTGTCTTTAGCTGTGTGTTTTGGGTCATTATCCTGTTGCAAGACCCATGACCTGCGACTGAGACCAAGCTTTCTGACACTGGGCAGCACATTTCTCTCTAGAATCCCTTGATAGTCTTGAGATTTCATTGTACCCTGCACAGATTCAAGACACCCTATGCCAGATGCAGCAAAGCAGCCCCAGAACATAACAGAGCCTCCTCCATGTTTCACAGTAGGGACAGTGTTTTTTTCAAGATATGTTTCATTTTTCCGTCTGTGAACATAGAGCTGATGCGCCTTGCCAAAAATTTCGATTTTTGTCTCATCTGTCAATAGGAAATTCTCCCAGAAGCTTTGTGGCTTGTCAACATGTACAGTACAGACCAAAAGTTTGGACACACCTTCTCATTCCAAGAGTTTTCTGTATTTTCATGACTATAAAAATTGTAGATTCACACTGAAGGCATCAAAACTATGAATTAACACATGTGGAATTATATACTTAACAAAAAAGTGTGAAACAACTGAAAATATGTCTTATATTCTAGGTTCTTCAAAGTAGCCACCTTTTGCTTTGATTACTGCTTTGCACACTCTTGGCATTCTCTTGATGAGCTTCAAGAGGTAGTCACCTGAAATGGTCTTCCAACAGTCTTGAAGGAGTTCCCAGAGATGCTTAGCACTTGTTGGCCCTTTTGCCTTCACTCTGCGGTCCAGCTCACCCCAAACCATCTCGATTGGGTTCAGGTCTGGTGACTGTGGAGGCCAGGTCATCTGGCGTAGCACCCCATCACTCTCCTTCTTGGGCAAATAGCCCTTACACAGTCTGGAGGTGTGTTTGGGGTCATTGTCCTGTTGAAAAATAAATGATGGTCCAACTCAACACAAACTGGATGGAATAGCATGCCGCTGCAAGATGCTGTGGTAACCATGCTGGTTCAGTATTCCTTCAATTTTGAATAAATCCCCAACAGTGTCACCAGCAAAGCACCCCCACACCATCACACCTCCTCCTCCATGCTTCACGGTGGGAACCAGACATGTAGAGTCCATTCGTTCACCTTTTCTGCGTCACACAAAGACACGGTGGTTGGAACCAAAGATCTCAAATTTGGACTCATCAGACCAAAGCACAGATTTCCACAGGTCTAATGTCCATTCCTTGTGTTCTTTAGCCCAAACAAGTCTCTTCTGCTTGTTGCCTGTCCTTAGCAGTGGTTTCCTAGCAGCTATTTTACCATGAAGGCCTGCTGCACAGTCTCCTCTTAACAGTTGTTGTAGAGATGTGTCTGCTGCTAGAACTCTGTGTGGCATTGACCTGGTCTCTAATCTGAGCTGCTGTTAACCTGCGATTTCTGAGGCTGGTGACTCGGATGAACTTATCCTTCGCAGCAGAGGTGACTCTTGGTCTTCCTTTCCTGGGGCGGTCCTCATGTGAGCCAGTTTCTTTGTAGCGCTTGATGGTTTTGGCCACTGCACTTGGGGACACTTTCAAAGTTTTCCCAATTTTTCGGACTGACTGACCTTCATTTCTTAAAGTAATGATGGCCACTCGTTTTTCTTTACTTAGCTGCTTTTTTCTTGCCATAATACAAATTCTAACACTCCATTCAGTAGAACTATCAGCTGTGTATCCACCTGACTTCTGAACAACACAACTGATGGTCCCAACCCCATTTATAAGGCAAGAAATCCCACTTATTAAACCTGACAGGGCACACCTGTGAAGTGAAAACCATTTCAGGTGACTACCTCTTGAAGCTCATCAAGAGAATGCCAAGAGTGTGCAAAGGAGTAATCAAAGCAAAAGGTGGCTACTTTGAAGAACCTAGAATATAAGACATATTTTCAGTTGTTTCACACTTTTTTGTTAAGTATATAATTCCACATGTGTTAATTCATAGTTTTGATGCCTTCAGTGTGAATCTACAATTTTTATAGTCATGAAAATACAGAAAACTCTTGGAATGAGAAGGTGTGTCCGAACTTTTCGTCTGTACTATAGTTTAGCAAATTCCAGTCTGACTTTTTTAAGTTATTTCTGTGACCATTGTGGGTTTTTCTTTCATTAAATGAGGGGTATCAACAATTTTGTCCACGTGTGTACATATAAAGTCTGTCCTCAGGATGGATAGATACAGCAGTGCTTCTCTTTTCTCTCTCTCTCTCTCTCTCTCTCTCTCTCTCTCTGTCTCTCTCTCTCATATATAATGTGTAGATGTGCCTGGTACTACAGGTTTGCACCATTGATAAAAGTGTTGTGTCTGCTACAAACGTAATACTGACATGGAACCGCACCAAACATTTCTGCCCCTTTGCTATGCTCATTTGTGGTTTTTAAGGGTTGGGGTCCCACTAAGCGCACAATCAAGAACTATGCCAAGGACAGGCTATCAATGTTGATTCATGTGAAAATCCCCTATAAAGATATTATTACACATTGTGAAAAACAGATTCTATGTCAACAGTTATACTACTAAATAATGTGTTTTTTTTATCACAAATGTATAGTGACTGAAACAAGAAGATTCATTTGCTAAGTATAAAACAAAAACTCTTTCAAGAAATATATTTATTGTAGTGGAATTTCTTTCAACAGATACACACAACGTTGTTGTGCCCCTTCATCCTCCATGCTGATTGATAAGCAGATTATAAAATAATAATTAGCTTTTCCAGAAGATAACATAACTGGAAAAATGTACAATGCTTCCATGACACATTGCTTCCTTCTGTATCCCTTAATGCTTCTGCCCCTTACAAACTTCTCCGCTGCTGGAAAGGTCTGCAACTGGCAGATCAGCATTTTGAAGACCCTCCCAGCAGCTGAAGGATTAAAGGTCTTGGTCAGTAAAAGATTTTTTTTCTTAACATGCAGACAGTTGCATGATACATATAGCAGTAAAATAAAAGCAAAGGATAGAACATGCTGCCCTGCACAAAAAACAATTATGTCTGGGACATCACGTCCATCTGGAAACCATTCTGATGTTCAATACATTAAACAGCATTTCTAGCAAAGCTCAATAATATTCCCCTCAAGAAATTTTTCCACAATTGCACAGAAACAACCACTACAGACTTTTATAACTGCCAATGGCTCCTCTAAAACGTATGAGCATATCATATTTCTTTTGATTAGTTTGCCATAGAAGGGTGGTAGGCAAGGCCAAGTGTTATTTTTGGACAATTTTAATGTCCATATAATAAAAAATAAAGCCTGTTTTTGTTTGTAGTAAGTCCAGATAACATACCTAAGCATACTGATCATTGACTACCATCTGTATACCTTACCCACCATAGGTGCATCTTCAATCACTGACACTACATCAGTGTATTATGCAGTGTTTAATACCATTATTTTGGTGGGGAGTGCTGCAGGCTGAACTGGGTATTCAGGTATCATGATTGTTATTTCTGGGTTTAACATCTGATACAAGTTGACCACTGGTTTGCTCCATTGACTGAGGCTTAGCAAACAACAATATACACACAATTACTGGGGATAGGATTATGTCAGCAGTCAGTTATGTGAATGCTAATAAATTAATGTCTAACCATTGTATAAAAACAGAGCAGCTTTGCTTTGAGATTAGTGTTACGTTTTGTTCCTATAGCTAGCCATATAAGTAAAGTTATCCTTCAGCACAATATTGTTGGTTAATTTATGTAAGGCAGTGTCAACAAATGACACATATAAATTGCAGTTTGTACTATGTACCTAAGCTTAATTGAGGATTTAGTGACTTTCCAATTCTACAGACGGCAAGGGGTGAGGTAACCATCAGTTTACTGGCTATGTTACGCCATGCGTACCGCTGGTAATAGTAATTTTGTATGACTTAACCACAGAAATGTGTTAGAGAAAACAATGCTGTAGACTTCAGCATATAATTAGCCTATAAATCTGAAAAAATATCAGTGAAAAATACTTTACAAAATAGGGGAAATATTGCTATTAACAATTATATATATAATAATTATCTTTTACAGATGCACACAAGCATACAATGCTGAAGTGTCCACAGAGCATTTGCAGCAATTCTGCTGTCTTTCTTTACATTCCATCTTTGTCTGTAGTTCCACAGAAGACACAAGAGGCTTGGAATGTTACTTAGGCATTGGCTGCATTAGAAATATCCAGTCCATTTACAGTCTTTGACACATGGGGATGTAATCAGTATAGCAGCATTAGAAGTCACTCACAATGGCACAAGGCCTTCCATGTCCTTTAAGAGCTTGAGAAAGACTTTGGCTGCATCTTCTGCATGTTCCATCTTCTAAGCTCTGATTTCTCTTTGCTTTTCTTCTCCTTGCTTAGCCTTTTCCTGCTTTTTCTGCCTTTGTTTTCGTGGCACATCTCCTTCTTTTTTTCTCTGTTTATTCTTTTTTGTTTCATCTTTACCTTTTACCCTGAAATTACAAATAAGACTCCAGTAAATTCATTAATAAAACAATATATCTTCTGATACTAAAATATAATCCAAACACATATTTAACATATCTCCTGGTAGTTATGACTGGCTGTACATAATCTATAGCATAACTATAGAATGAGCATTGGTTATTGATAGTGTTACTATGATCCCAATGAAGGCAGCTTACAGAGCGACATTCTCAAATAAATTGTCATAAAAACCACAAAACATATGTTGCCCAGCAGTGTATGTACAGTGGGGAAAAAAAAGTATTTAGTCAGCCACCAATTGTGCAAGTTTTCCCACTTAGAAAGATGAGAGAGGCCTGTAATAGACATCATAGGTAGACCTCAACTATGAGAGACAAAATGAGAAAACATATCTAGAAAATCACATTGTCTGATTTTTAAAGAATTTATTTGCAAATTATGGTGGAAAATAAGTATTTGGTCAATAACAAAAGTTCATCTCAATACTTTGTTATATATCCTTTGTTGGCAATGATAGAGGTCAAACGTTTTCTGTAAGTCTTCACAAGGTTGGCACACACTGTTGCTGGTATGTTGGCCCATTCCTCCATGCAGATCTCCTCTAGAGCAGTGATGTTTTGGGGCTGTTGCTGGGCAACACGGACTTTCAACTCCCTCCAAAGGTTTTCTATGGAGTTGAGATCTGAAGACTGGCTAGGCCACTCCAGGACCTTGAAATGCTTCTTATGAAGCCACTCCTTTGTTGCCCTAGCGGTGTGCTTGGGATCATTGTCATGCTGAAAGACCCAGCCACGTTTCATCTTCAATGTCCTTGTTGATGGAACGAGGTTTGCACTCAAAATATCACGATACATGGCCCCATTCATTCTTTCAAGCACACGGATCTTTCGTCCTGGTCCCTTTGCAGAGAAACAGCCCTAAAGCATGTTTCTACCAAACAGTTCAACTTTGGTTTCATCTGACCATATGACATTCTCCCAATACTCTTCTGGAACATCCAAATGCTCTCTAGCAAACTTCAGACGGGCCCGGATATGTACTGGCTTAAGCAGGGGGACACATCTGGCACTGCAAGATCTGAGTCCTTGGCGGCGTAGTTTGTTACTGACGTTAGCCTTTGTTACGTTAGTCCCAGCTTTCTGCAGGTCATTCACTAGGTCCCCCCGTGTGGTTCTGGGATTTTTGCTCAATGTTGTTGTGATCACTTTGACCCC
This sequence comes from Leptodactylus fallax, assembly GCA_947044405.1. Taxonomy (NCBI): domain Eukaryota; kingdom Metazoa; phylum Chordata; class Amphibia; order Anura; family Leptodactylidae; genus Leptodactylus; species Leptodactylus fallax. The sequence goes on from CAMRHE010000182.1 coordinate 3,743,865, forward strand.
ACGGGGTGAGATCTTGCGTGGAGCCCCTGATCGAGGGAGATTATCAGTGGTCTTGTATGTCTTCCATTTTTTAATTATTGCTCCCATAGTTGATTTCTTCACACCAAGCTGCTTGCCTATTGCAGATTCAGTCTTCCCAGCCTGGTGCAGGTCTACAATTTTGTTTCTGGTGTTTTTCCACAGCTCTTTGGTCTTCACCATAGTGGAGTTTGGAGTGTGACTGTTTGAGGTTGTGGACAGGTGTCTTTTATACTGATAACAATGTCAAACAGGTGCCATTACTACAGGTAATGAGTGGAGGACAGAGGAGCCTCTTAAAGAAGAAGTTACAGGTCTGTAAGAGCCAGAAATCTTGCTTGTTTGTAGGTGACCAAATACTTATTTTCCACCATAATTTGCAAATAAATTCTTTAAAAATCAGACAATGTGATTTTCTAGATATGTTTTCTTATTTTGTCTCTCATAGTTGAGGTCTACCTATGATGTCAATTACAGACCTCTCTTATCTTTATAAGTGGGAGAACTTGCACAATTGGTGGCTGACTAAATACTTATTTTCCCCACTGTACCATAGTTGCATACCTTGCAGTTACTACAAGGCCCCTGGAGTGAGGGGATCCAAGGCCAGGATGATTGTATCCCTTATTTTTGTGTGTGGTGAGAAATAGTGCAGCTACTGTATCCCCTCTCCATGTGCCATACAACATCACAAGTAAGGCTGTGGGAGTTATCCCACGTATAAGGGATAGGAAATAGGAGAGAAAATAAGTTTTCCTGAGTGATTAGGAGTGTTGTGGTGTTAAACCACATCAGGAGAGGTTTTAAAGCCTCTATCCTCATGTTCATATGTACTAGTAATAGTTGATTATGTAGATAATCTGTTTTCCCTTAGTCCGAACAGCAGCACAATATGGGATATCTCTGCCCCTGTGTGCTGGTAGGACAGGCGGAATTTTTAATTTACATAATTAATTAAATGATACTCCTCTATAAGAGGCCAATGAGACCTCCCCTCACTGTGTCAGTTATAAAGAATAAAAGAAAAAAACAACAATCCTTCCTAAAGGGGGTGAAAGCTTGTGCTGCTGTTCGGACTAAGGGAAAACAGATTATCTACATAATCAACAATTCCCCTTATGTCCAACAGCAGCACAATATGGGGAGTTAGAAAGTAGATCCCCTAGGGAGGGTTCCCACTCACTACAGTACCGTATGGATGTTCAAAGGCAGTAGCCTCTGAACTACGGACATCTAACTGATAGTGTTTAACAAAGGTTAGTTGGTGGTGACCAAAAACGGCTGCACAAACTGCTTCCTTGGAGGAAGGAGCTGGGAAAGAAAACTGGTAAGGAGACCACCTAGTTAATATTAGCCCGAGAGGGCACCTTAGGGTTAAACCTAGGAAGAAATCTGAGCTGGACCATAATGAAAAAAATATATATGGCTCTTCAGAAAAGAAGCCTGCAACTCTCATATTCTTTTAGATGAGGTGATAGCTAGCAAAAAGGTGGTTTGCAAGCCAGAAACTTAAGATCCACCTTCTCAAATGGTTCCAATGTCGGGCCGCAAAGGCCAGAAAGAACTGTGGATAGATCCCAGAGTGGAACGGGAGCTGCAACTACTTACCTAAGTCTCATAGAACCCTTAAGAAATTCTGGGAATTAAGGGGTTCTGAGAAAATCTTTTGCTTAAGCAGGTGGATAGGGCTGAAACCTATACCTTCAGTGTGGCAGGGGAAAGGCCCTTATCCAAGCGGTCCTGAAGAAAATTCTGAATCATTCTCATAGAAGGATTCAAACTATTCACTTCCTGTCTGGAGAACCACTCCCTGAAGACAATACCTATCCTTTGGTATCCTTTATTGGTGGATTCTGCTCTTGCACAGAAAAAAGGTCTTCAGGACAACTTCTGACAGTCCACTAGGGACTTAGAAACCTTCAGGCTGTCAGGTTGAATCTCCTCAGATCCTGGCACTTCTGAGTTCCTTGGGAAACCAGGTTCTGGGTTGAGGGAAGCCTCTAATAGATCCCTCGACTCATGAGCATAAGTTGGGAACACCAAGCTCTTTTTGGTTATCACAGAGGCTTGGTCCTGTCTGACTTTCATCAATACCCTTGGTATCATGGAAAGTGGAGGGAAGATGTACGCCAGCCTGAACCTCCAAGGGATGGACAGGGCATCCACTGCCAAGGGATAGTCCTCCTGATGTAGTGGGCAGAACGTCTCTACCTTGGCACTGAGTCTGGTCACCATAAGGTCTACTTCTGGAAGACCTCACTTCAGGGTGATCTGGTGGAACACTCTTGATTGAGAGACCATTCTCCTGATATGGTAAGACCCCGACTCAACTGATCCGCTACTATGTTTAAGGAGTCCTTGATTTGAACTGTGGAGAGATGGGTCAGATCTTTCTCTGCCCAGGGGAAAATCAGACCTGTCTCCCTGAGGAGGGAGAATTATCTGATGCCTTCCTGTTTATTACAGTCACCATGTTGACGGACCAGATCTTGACAGCTCTTCTTCTGAGAAGAGGAGAAGAATGGAGGAGTGCCAGGTGAAGTGCTCTGAGTTCCCTCCAGATGGATAATGTCATCCTTTCTAGCCTGCTCCAGACTCCTTGTACGGTTTTCTCGTACAGATGGGCTCCTCATCCTGAAAAGGATGCATCGGTCAACAGGGTCCAAAGAGGTTGGACCGTGGACATCCGACTTTCAGGTGTATCACCAATTGAGAGAAAGACAGGTTCTGGGAGAAAGTCTGATCCTCTTGTCAAGACTCAGAGGGCTATGATTTCAGACCCCTAGTACTACTGACTGGAGGGGACGCATATGCCATAAAGTCCAAGGAACTGAATTGGCTAAGGCTGACATGAGGCCAGGACTCTCATAATTGTTTTGATGAACATCCAACGCATCTTGAGAAGATATGATAACCTGTATAGTGCCATCATATTCCGCAGAGCCTTCACGGACATTGACAGATATAGGGCACTGTCCCATATAGGACTTATAATCTACATTCCCTATCAATATGTCTTAGGAGTGTGGGAGGAATCTGGAGACCTCGGAGGAAACCCACGCAGACATGGGGAGAAAATACAGTCTCCTTGCAGATGCTGTCCTTGGTAGGATACGAACCCAAGACTGCAGTGCTAACCACTGAGCCACCGTATCGGAAGTGCTCTGATTATCTTTTCTCTCCTTATCGGAGTTAAAGAAATTTCTAGGCGGACAGAGTCAGACTGAACCATCTTCCGTGTGGAAGGAATCACCTCTGACTTCTCCCGGTTATTAGCCTGGATGCTGGAAAAAAGACACAGTCTGCAGGTGCTGGAGCAGGATGGTTTCTGACTAGGCTTTTATTAACCAGTCGTCCAAAAATGGCACTATGAACAGACCTAGAAATCTGAGTGCAGTTGTTTCTGGAGCCATCACCTAGGTAAAGGTGTGGGGAGCCGAGGAAATGCTGAAGGGCAGGGCCACAAACTGGAAATGTCACCTGTAGGCAGCAATAGAAACAGCAATTCTCAGATACCCTCTGTGAGGAGGATAACTGGAACTTGTAAGTACGCATCCTTCAGTCGAGAGTGACAAGAACATTGCTTTGTAGCAAGGATGTGACCAACTTCCCAGTGTCCCTTTGGAAACGCTGTTCCTTATGAAGAGACTTAGATATATTAGGACTATAACATATATTGGTAGCAGGAAGTCTGGAGAGTAGACCCCAAACCTTCTTCTGAGGGGGGACCTTCCCAAGGCCCCCCTGCCCAGGTATTCCAGAATGGAATTTTCCAGTATAACCTGCTCCAGTGCAGGAAGAGAACGGGTTGCGAGAATCTGTCTTGTGGTAGGCGAAGAATTTGTCCGCATAACCCCGCTGTACTTATCTGCAAGACCAAAGTTTTTGGATCTTCTCCTGCAGCAGGAGAGAAAAAATGGAAGAGACATCCCCCAACAGGAGTACTTGCCGCCACAGGAGGCGAAAAGTTGGCGTCAAAGCCAGGCTTCTTTCTGTCCCCTTCCTTGGGGAACTTACGTCCAGCCCCTCTGGGCTGATACCTAGCACGTCTCTGATATTGGAACGTAGATTGAGGCGGCTGCGCTGATAACTACTGCCCTGACCAGAAGGTCCTGCTTTCCCTTTAAAGGACTGCAGAAGACACTTAACCTTTTAATCACAAGACCTTCGATGATGTCGTCCAGGCCTCTGCTAAAAAATGTTTACCCAGCTCAAGGGTAGGGAGCATACGTTATACTTGGACGTATTGTCCGCTCCTCGAGGTTTCAACCATAATGGCCTTCTAGCAGCTGTAGAGAAGGCCCTAGATTTGGCAGGCATCTTGACCTGGTATACGGAAACTTCTGCTAGATACTCTCTTATTCGCTACCTCATTGGAGGCGATGTCCACAGAAGCCTGAGCAGAGGCCAAGGATTAAGCCTTCTTTCTAAGGGTACACGCCAAGTGACTATGTATAGAGATCTGGAAATTGCCTGTCAAAGTTTTATCCAGTGTTGCGCCCACTTGGAAGGCTCTTGCCCCCTATAGGTGGAAGTAGAGGCTTCCCCAAGCTCAACATCACGGTCGCTTGACCAGATGGACTTCAGCAGCCTAGGCATCCTTACCAAGAGGCCTGCTGGGATTTAGCGAAGTGTCAACATCACGGTCGCCTGACCAGATGGACTTCAGCAGCCTAGGCATCCTTACCAAGAAGCCTGCTGGGATTTAGCGAAGTGTCTTCATCACACGAGTGCATCACATTGAGTATATGAAATTCCTCTTCTGATGGAACTGACTGAGGATGTCTCTCAGTACGAAGCTTTTTGAGAAATCAAGTTCCGGATTTCTATCCCGCTCCTTGACCCACACAATTACGTCGCAAATGGACGAATCCTCAGATGGGGTCCCATGGCATTGGCGAAAGCGAGTGTAATTGTACCATCATGCAGAGGGATGTCGCACTCTGTATAAGCGAAATGTTTAATCTTAGAGGACCTTTCCCTCATTAAGTCGCCGCTGTCACCGAAAGCAGTCAGAACAGTATCAAACAAAAAAGTACAGCCTATCAGAGAGACAAACTTAGGAAGATGGTTTAAATAAGTAGGGAGAAGACCATACTTACCAACAGTGTCTTTAATACCGCTACAGCGGTATAGAGAATGGCCTAAACTAGTCAGTCAGCGCAATCCAGCGCTACTGGGAAAAGGCTACAGAAGTGTAACAGAAAAAAGGGATCCAGGAAACAGGACCTGCAAAAAAGGTTCCGGAACCTGAAGTGACAAAATCACTTCCCCCGGATTAAAAAACCTTTCTCTCCCTCTTCGCTTTAATTCCACTGCTATAGGAAGTGCGGTGTGTCTTTGTGGCAGACTGGAATAGAAGCATAACTGCAACAGAAAGGCAGTGTAGGGAATTTGTGTCTGAGACGCGGTCATCAATTTAAACTGAACACAAACACCTGAAGCATAAACTCTGCTGAAGAGCTCAGCCAGGAGATGCATAGAGGTTTATATTAACCCTGTAATACAGTCTCCAAGTTCAGAAACTGACACATACTGAATGCACATCCTGCCCAGCCGCAAACATCTCACCTGAGATCAGACAAGGGCAGGTACACCCAGCCCAGAATGGCAGGACTAAAAAAAACTCCCAAGGAAAAAGATGAACAGCTGAAAGAGGAGAAAAAAACTTGCAAGAATGTAGTTAACCCCCAAATCCTTAGGAAAAAATGGGAGGACAAAGAGCCTCCCTCCACCTGTCCAACAAACAGGACGGAAAAAAACACAGTGAGGGGAGGTCTCCTTGGCCTCTTATAGGGGAGTATCTTTTAATTAATTATGTAAATTAAAAATTCCACCTGTCCTACCAGCACACAGGGGCGAGATACCCCATATTGTGCAGCTGTTGGACGTAAGGGGAATGGGATTTCCCAGTATTACAATATTGATAGCTTATTCTTAGTATAGGCCTTCAATACCAAATTGATGATGGTCAAACTCTCAACGTCCCTACAAATCAGCTGATTGAAGGGGCTGTGGTGCTCATGTGAGCACTGCACCCTCTCTCATAGTTTACATGGGTCTGCATTACAGTTATATTCCATTCAAGTGAAATGGCCATATCTGTAATACTTTGCGCTGTGGCTGCTATGTCAACAGAATGCAGGTAGAGGAACCCATGTAAACAATATAGAGGTTGCAGCAGTCACCCAAGCACTGCGATCCCTTCAAACAGCTGATTGATAGGGGGCTGAAGAGTCAGACCCTCACCTGATGACTATTGGAAGAATAGACCATCAATACAGTGGTTCTTCAAGCAACATTGGCCTCATGATACAATGTTTTCAATGCCCCACTACAGTATAATGTAGTACTACATGTTCTGCACTTCTCTTTACCTGTGTCAGGATGAGCTTTGGACACCAGGTGAGAGTGGCTCTATGTCATTTTTAGGTGCTTTGTGTATACTTTTCTAGACACTGAAAAACCTTATATCACCATCATAGAAAGTGATTTGCAGCTTACAGCGGCTATTTCTGAATTATGTGTACAAAGAATTAACATTTCTAGATTAGTTATTGGACGATTTTTCTTTCATTTTCATTCTGGTCTCTTTGGAACTGATTACTAGTTTTCTATAGTTATTGGCCCAGATTTATTATGCCTTGTATGCCAGTTCTCTGGCCATCAGCCCCGCCAGATTTACCATCATTGTGTTTGCATATTTCCCCTCAGACGCACATCCACACCTTGTCATATATGTGGTGCACCCTTGGCCAGCTATGGGGCTATCACCAATTAATATTGTAACTTGAGGGACCTCTGTATTGTGCAATTCAAAAACTCTTCAATAGGGTACAGATAGATATTAGACGTGTCAGCTGCTGATGGAAACAATTTTCTGTTGGCATTAAGCTCAAGCATTAGCTTAGTGTTAAATTTAAAAGACAAAATTGTGGAATATTTGAATGAAGTACATATCAAGGAAATATTCAATTTTTATTCAAAACTAATCAAAGTGAGCCTTCCTATTAAAATAACGTTTACACCTAATGATCTATTCTAAAGGAGTGTGACTAAAAACAGACCTGTAGAGTACATCATTTGAATGTACAAGGTCTTACACTGTATTGCTCAAGCAAGAATAACACATTAAAAAGCTTGATATGTTTTTATTTTCTACATGGAACTCATCCAGATATTGAGTGTTTGACATTATCCCCCACAAACGCTAACCTAACATCTTACAGCTGTTAAAAGCTCTTGCCCAAGGCTGAAAATATTGCAACATATGTAAAGTACATGTATTTCTACTCACTAGTGCAAAAAAGTATGTTAGCTGAATAATGACATATATTTCTTACTGAATATAGAAGCATTTGTTTTAGAGGCACAGCTTTATCATTTGCAAGCAAAATAGAATATTCCATTCATCTTACAGTATACGACATTACCTAGAAATTATATGAGTGTATTTCTTCCTAATATGGCTGCAATCAGCTGACATGTATAAATGTAGGCTCATAGGTAAAATTATACTCTTAAGGCCTGGGCCCCATGTTGTGAAAACGCTGCATTTTAAATTACCTGCAAAGTGGATAGGATACTGCCTAATCCCATCCACACATTTCACAGTGGAAAAGTTGTGTTTTCATAAACGCTCACGTTTTTGAAAATGGCAGCATGTCAATTATATCTACAGAAACGCTGGCAGTCTCTGTATAATGCTGTGGAAAAAAAATGCAATGCATTTCCGCCACGGTTTTTTCTGCAGTGTTTTTTAGCTGCACTTCGCTATGTGGGGCCTTAGCCTAAAAGCAGCTCTATTATGAGGATTTGTATTCACTGGCCCATCAGAAAGGTACATGATTTAAGCTGTAGTGAAGGTAATTTTTGAGTTATTCTCTCCTTTGTGGTCCTCAGCTGTGTCATGTGACACAGTTGAATACCACACACAACACCAATGGACCACACTCTAGCTTCAATGGCACAGTATCTTATGTGTGGACAGGAAGCTAGTTTCTTTATTCATTCCTATGAGACTCACAAGCTTTCAAGGGAATGAGTAGAGGTACTGATCAGGGGCACACCACTAATGAGGCGAATTGAGTAGGCCGCCTCAGGCGGCACTATCCGGGGGGCGGCATTTTTACTATTTAATGTAAACCAGCCCAGGACAGGCCGTTTTAAAAATAAAAAAAAACCCCAGAGCTGAGCGGGGCCTGTCCTGGGCTGGTTTACAAGACGTCGCATCTCAGCGCAGGCGGCGATACAATGACGTCATCACGCCGCCTACGCTGAGACACAGACGTCGCGGACAAGAAGAGGAGGCGGCGGCGGCTGCATCAAGGCATCGCAGGTGAGTATAACTTTTTTATATATATATAAATAGGCCATAACCTGTTGGAGTATCCCCGGTAGGTCAGGGCCTATTTATTTACCTACCCCGCGTCTGCTCGTGGCCGCCCCCGCTTCCCCTTCTGCTATGGGCCGCAGAAAGGGAAGTGGATGCTGCTGTGAGCGGCCGCAGGCATCGGTAAGTGAGGCCGCGGGCCGCAAATATTCAGACCCCGGAGTATAATAATCGGAGGCCTAGGGTTGGTGAGGGAACATAAAAACCAATGTTACTCACCTCCTGCAATCCGATGTAACTCCGAGCAGGCTTGAGGCCTCTGGTGACGTCATCAGGTCGCGTCGCCGGCCTGATCACGTGACGTGTGTGCGCAATTAAACAGGGCCGAAAGCTGCAAGGAGTGCACTGGTGTCCAGGATAGGTAAGTAACTCTGGTTTTTATGTTTGTATTCTCCCCTGGGTCTCCAATCATTATACTCTGGGGTCTGAAAAGACCCCAGAGTATAATAATAGTTCATGGGTGGTCCACTATGGGGCATAATACCCTGTAGAGCATAATACCGAGTGCAGGGGCCACTATAGAGCATAATACTAGGTGCAGGGGTCACTATGGAGCATAATACAAGTGCAGGGGCCACTATGGAGCATAATACCAGTGCAAGGGCCACTATGGAGGATAATACCAGTGCAGGGGCCACTATGGAGCATAATACCGTGTGCTGGGGCCACTGTGGAGCATAATACCGTGTGCAGGGGCCAATATGGAGAATAATACCGTGTGCAGGGGCCAATATGGGGCATAAAACTGTGTGCAGGAGTTGCTGTGGAACATAATACCATGTGCAGTGGCCAATGTGGGGCATAATACCGTGAGCAGGGGCCACTATGGAGCATAATACCGTGTGCAGGGGCCGCTGCGAGGCATAATACAGTGTGCAGGGGCCGCTGCGGGCCGTAATACTGTGTGCAGGGGCTGATGTGGAACATTATAGTGTGTGTAAATGGGGTGCTATAAACATGGGCTATGGCACCTGTTTATATTATACGCTGTCTGTTTATAGTGACCGTGTGATGTAATTGTAGCCTTGTCACATACTGTAGACATGTACAGGACGAGGCTGTAGTTACATTACATGGCCGATATGAGATGAATTACACTATGTAAACAGAGAAGCGGTCACGGCGCTTACACAGGTACCATTCAAACAGCTGATCAGTAGGGGTCCTGGGTTTTTGAACCCCACTGATTAGTTTATTAATGACCTGGAAAACCTTTTAATTAGTTAACACCTGGGGCATTATTAATAAGGGGCACTATTTATACAGGGTACACACGGACATTATTAATATAAAGATGCACTTGGGGGTATTATTCATTATGGGGGGTTATATTATATATTTTATAATTGGGGGTAGCAGCAGGATGGGGGCTTTGTGTAGGTGAGGACAATGTGGGTTGGATGCCTGGAAAAGTGAGGAGTCAAAGATATTTGTGTTGCAAACTTTACAGAGACAAGTCACAGCTGGAAGAAGTGGTCATGGCGGTCCAGAGGGAAGAGAAAGGAAATGTGAACGATTAGTCAGAGACGTCACCTGTAAGTCACAGAATGTTACTGCCCTGTATACACCTAAATGATAGAGGATAAATACCTGATTGATGGGGGTCTGTCTGCTGAGACCCCCACTGAGCCTGAGAATTGGGTTTTTTCCCTCCACTAGGTGGGAATCCAGCCTGGCTGCAGCCATATATATAGGTGTGTCACTTGGTGGATGGACGAACCCGCGTGGCTCTCATTCACTTTAATGGTAGTGCCAAAGATAGCCGAAGTCCAGTACTCAGCTATCTGCGGGGCTCCTATTATAGAGAATGGGGGCCACGTGGGCTCGTCCATCCACCAAGCAGAAGATATGTGAAGTTACTTTCATTTGTTAATGCCGTGTTGTTGATCTGATACTGAAGTAATGCAGGAAGAAGAATTCTTAAAAACTGTTTTATAACTTTATGTATTGTGTATATTGTGCGACGATAACAGTGTGTTAAACTAGTAGGATGGAAACTCAGTTTTTTTTTTTTTTTGTTTTTTTTTTTTTTTGTTTTTTGTTTTTTGGGGGGGGGGAGGGGGGGCCTCTTTCTATAGTCCGCCTCAGGCAGCAAAGAGGCTAGGTTCACCACTGGTACTGATGCTAGGGGAATAATCAAGATTTATCACAAATAGTGCAAAGGAAAAGAGGAGAAATTGCTCATAGCAACCACATTGGTCACACTGGTGCATACATGTGTAAAAAGTCTTAAAATGAGACCAGGATCTGATTGTGCTTTACGTTTTTTGTTTTTTTTTACAAATAAAATATTAATAAATCTCCCCCAGTATCTGTTACCAGCTGTACAGTTCCTTGCAGGAATACCTTTAATATTTTATGATGACTTGTTAAACATGAACTTGAACGTTTTGATAAATTAAATGATATGGGGGTTTGCAAGAGATAACAGATAGGAAGCATGATTCACAGGCAAATACAATACAAATACAAGTACAACTGTACTGCTAACCATTATGGAAACAGTCACATGAATGATTATAACTGCTGAATGATTGTTCACTCGACTGTTCATCACAGCTTCTCACCCTGAGCCTTGTGTCCTTTAAATGTTCTTGGAGGATACAGATAATGCTCTGTGTTAGGCTAAGGCCCCACGTAGCAGGAAAAACTGCGGCAGAAACACGTTGCAGTTTTTCCTGTAGTGATTTCTGCCCCTATTTTTACCTATACAGAAAACGCCTGCATTTCCGTAGGTATAATTGACATGCTGCAATTTCCAAAACCGCTGCGGTTTTGAAAATCGCAGCATGTCAATTATACCTACCGTATTCATTGATAACAACCAAAGGATTGACAGTGGTATGACAAGATGCTGCCACCTTCAATTGTTTATCATACTTATGTGATACTTAGAATGACTATATACTCAAGTAATAACATCAGCAACAATATCATAATAATCATTCAAAATACATTAAGGCCGGAGCCTTTACACAGTAAAGTGGATGGGATTCTAGCGGACACCGTTGTGGTTTTGGAAATCACAGCATGTCAATTATACATATGGAAACGCCGGCAGTTTCCCTATAAGTATAATTGAAGCAGGAAGTCTGCAGAGGCAGGAAGTCTGCAGAGGCAGGAAGTCTGTTGCGGGAATAACCACGATGCCTCATACTGAGTAGACTGTAGAAGTAGCACTTGCCCAACCCTGTGTATTTCTAATGTTTTCACACTCCGGTCTCCAGAGAAGACCACTCTGTTAAAGATTTGCGGGTTGTGGTTTTAATGGGACATTTTAAGACGCAGAGGGAGAGAAAGGAATGGGAAAATAAGTTAATGCAAAAATGTCAAACTCTGCAATTTGGACTTCATATTCATGCCAGTTTCATGTCACACTATGTATGAACTGTGAGGGTCACAAATCACCACCTGATAGCAAACAGATAACAGCAAGAATTACTGATCCCTCCGTCACGCCCCACAAGTTTCCAGTTTGTTTATTTCCTGACCTGTTGTAAATAACTTCTCTACTTATATTGCATTTTGTTATTTTTAAAGATTCTAAAATACTTTGAAGGTCCATGTCTTTTGTGTATAAAAAGTCTGTGAATTTTCACTTTCTTGTATAACACCATGTCTGAAGAAGAGAGCTAGTAATCTCGAAAGCTTACCATCAAATATACTCAGTTAGCCTCTAAAAGGTATCGCCTGATTTCTTCACTCTTACACTACTTTCTATGGCTAACACGGTACAACATTATTCTACTAGTGTTTTCTCACACAGTACAGACAGAAAAAATAAAACAAGATAGTCAGAATCTTGCTGAAGACCCTTGTGGGGATGGCAAACAGTCAGAATTGGTCACCAATAGAAAATTGTTGGACAAGCCAGAGAAATAAATTTTGACACCAGAAGTTTAACATAATAGAAACATAAGCAGAAAAAACCCACATCTATCTATTTATAATGTCTGCCTTATATTATTACCATTTTATCTTAGGATAGACAAGTGTTTATGTCAGGCATGCACAGTGTCGGACTGGGATGTCTAGGGCCCATCAGGGGAATTGCTTCTAGGGGCCCACCATCAGGATCCTTGCAGCTCAGCGGTACCAAGACAGGGCGGCTAAAGGTAATAACATGCCAGGAGCCATGCTGCTCACCTGCCATAACATGTGCACCACTGCACTACCTAAACCTACTGCTACGCCCTATATGGCAAGTGAACAGTGTGGCTCCTAGAATTGTTACCATTACCTATAGATCATCATTACATTGCAGATGTAATATTGCTGGCCTATCCTAAGCACAGGCCATCAATATTAGAAAGATGGATAAATACTTTGAAGAGGATGTCCAGGAATTGGCGCAACCCAAGTCCCGGGCTGGAGGTGTAAAATAAAAAATAAATAAAAAAGCATACTCACCTGTCCCCGACACTTCGTTGTCCGCTGCCAGTGTCCATTCAGTCTCATGCCGACGCCTTCCTGCTGGGAGTCCTGCACCTCATGTAACCATTAAGACCAATTAGGTACAGGATTTCCAGAAATGAGGCGCCACCATGAGAGCGAACAGACACAGGCAGGGGACAACGGGGTGCTGGGGACAGGTGAGTATACTTTTTTTTTTTAATTTTTTTATTTTTACACCTCCCTGGCGGCTGCCAGTGGTCGCTCCAGTTAATAGACAACCTCTTTTAAGGGGTTGTCTGGGCCAAATTTTTTTATAGCCACTTCACTGGTCCCCCCATACAGTGGCCTTTTCACTGGCTGTGACGTCCCAGGTCCCTTCCTTTAAGCCGCTGATTGGCCTCAGGGGTCACGTGACGTCATAGGTAGTCACGTGCAGGGGGTACTTGCGCTGCAAGAAAACAGAGCTGCAGGCTAAGCCACTAAATCATGCTGGGAGATGCTGGGGACAGGAGAAAAAGTTTTTTTTTTTTTTACCTGTGTAATTAAAAAAAAAAAAAAAAAAAATGTTATCCTGCACAACCCCTTTAATGTCCCCCAGGCTATTGGCTTCCATATATTATCATTTTGCCAATGCAAATGCATTGGCAGAGCTGTAACTAAGGTCTTGTGGGCCTGGTACAAATTTTGTCCGGGGCCCCTACTCCCTCCCTAGAGAGAATTCTTGATAGTGACGGTTACGGGTGCTGCAGCGATATCTCAGATACTTGAAAGGGATACAGCTGTAGTACCCACAACTGCAGTTATCAAGAATACGGTGAGTGAGCAGCGCAGCACCCAGCATGTAAACAATACTGGGACAGTATAATATTCTCCGCAGTGGCCCGCAAACAGCATTATATGCACCGTAGTGGCCCCCACACAGCATTATATGCTCCACAGTGGCCCCCACACAGCATTATATGCACCACAGTGGCCCCCACACAGCATTATATGCTCCGCAGTGGCCCACACACAGCATTATATGCTCCCCAGTGGCCCCCACACAGCATTATATGCTCCACAGTGGCCCCCACACAGCATTATATGCGCCGCAGTGGGCCCCACACAGCATTATATGCCCACAGTGGTCCCTACACAGTATTATATGCTCCTCAGTGGCCCCCACACAGTATTATATGCTCCTCAGTGGCCCCCACACAGTATTATATGCACACAGTGGCCCAACACAGTAATATATGACCACAGTGGCCCCCACACACTATTAGATGCTCCACAGTGCCCCCCCTCAGAGCCGGTGCTATTATTATACTTTGGGGTCTCCTCAGACCCCAGAATATAATAAGTAGAGGCCCAGGAGAAGTGATTAAAAATAACAATCACTTGTCTTACCTCTCCGGGGGCATCCTTGCTCTGTCCTGATGTCCTTCCCATCTTCCTTGGTCCCCACGTCCCGTGCCCCAGACGTAACCGCTGGGGCCTTTGATTGGACCTCTGCGGTGACATCGGGCGTGATGACGTCATTACGCTGGCGCGACCATGTCACCGCGGGGGCCTAACCACAGGCCCCTTCAGTGAGGCTGGAAAAGTGCCGGAGACGATGATGAATCCAGGACAGGTGAGTTTTTTTTTTTTTTTTTTTTTTTGTCACTTTCCCTGGGCTGGCATAACCTTTCCATTAACAATAGGTGTAGCGGTCGGGGAACCAGGCTTTCCCCGACCACTATCATGGTAGTCCGGGGCCCCGGCCATTTCCAGCTGGCCGTGGGCCCTGTACCCCTCCGGTCGCACCCCCTGCGACCACGATCCTTAAGCCACTGTCCATTGGTCAGTGGCCAGATCGGGATGGTCAGGGGCCTGATCAGACCCCTGACCGTTCCAATCGGACCCCTGACCTTTGCATTGGCAAAATGAGGACTAAATATAGTCGGGGCTCGGGGCCCACTGGGGGATTCACCGTTTCCCCAGTGGGCAAGTCCGACCCTGGGCATGCATAAATTCACTTATTGCAGATTTCCCAGCTACATTTGTTGGAAGTTTGTTCCAAGCCTCAACTACTCTTTCAGTGAAATAATATTTCCTGACTTTGTTTCAGATCTTCCCCCAAACTAATTTCACATTGCTCCTCCTTGTTCTTGTGTTTAGTTTTTTTTATTAAAACACTTCCCTCCTGAACCCTATTCATATCCTTAATATAGTTAAAGGTCTCAATCAAGCCTCCCCTTTCCCTTATTTCATTTTAACTATTGTGTGTAACGTCTCTGCCTATTCGGGTCTCTGCGCCACCCTTTGCTCGCACGCTGCGGCGAAGGAGGCGTGTTCAGTTTGATTCCTTACATAGGTTTCTTGTTGCTCAGTCTGAACACTGTCCTAGACTATGTAATTGATTTTCTGCCACACCTGTCTCTTCACCTTGGTTTTCCTCTGCTCCACTAATAGTTAATCTCAGCCTTGCCTGTGTAATTGACAGTCTGTCTACCAATCCAGTCTGGGGCTGGTCCAGACTTTCTATAAACAAGTTGTCATCCCTCACATGGTCGCTGGTTATTGCTTCGTGCGTTCTGGCTATTTTTCCGTGCTGTTTTTGTTTCCTGTATTCCTATTTCTGACCTCTGGCCTTGACTTTTGACTATTCTCTTGGATTTTGATTCTGTACTGCATTGCTCGTCTGTTACCAACCCCTTGCCTTGCTGACCTCCCTTTTTGTTGTTTGTCCTGTCTGCGTTCTGTGTTGTCACCTATATTAGGTAGGACCTGTCAACCAGTTGCTGCTGTCACCTAGGACAGATATGCAAGTTAGCCAGGGACAGTGGTGGTGGAGGGGGGGGGGTTCAGCTTAGGGCTCACTGTCTTGTTGTGCCCCTCCCCCCCAGGGTTCTGCAGCAGCACTGGGGAATCGCCCCTCTAGCGATTCCCTTACATTGTGTCTATTGCTGCACCTCAGTTCAATGTGAAATGTTCTTAACTGCTAAATTATTTTTCTTAGATGCATATAGACAATATACTATCCAACATTGCAGCTTCTGTGTCCATGTTTAGGAAGAAGGATAATTTTTTGGGAAATAACTGACAATCTGCATATTATGCCTCATGTTCTTGGCTTGATTTAATTTTAAGAGAAGCTTTCATTTGCAATGTGTAATTATTACTATTGGTGTACAGTTGAATATTAGGAAGCTAGGGTAACCAAGATGGCGCCGCTGGAGTGGCTGCCTGCTACAGCAGCTCTGAGGCTCTCTATCTTATTCTTCTTTCTTTGTCTCGTTTTTTACCTCTCTACTTAAGGATTTTGCACTATGAAGAAACACACACAAAGACTTGGACCCTTGTGATACTTTTTTTTTGCTTTTATCTGTCTTTTTGTTCTGCTTGAAAATGGGATCTTCTGTGTATGCAGACAATTCCTTTGTCTATACAAGAGAGGAACTTCTGCAGCTTAGAGACACAGCAGGACGGCATACCATCTGGTCACACATCCCCCGCGAGCTTTGGAGAAAGAAAAAGCGGGTGAGGGGATGCAGAGCTGATACTCTTCAGAGGATTAAAAAGAGGCGTTACCGACCAGCTGTTCCCTCCATCATCATGGGCAATGTGAGATCTCTTGCAAACAAGATGGATGAACTAACAGCGCTCACCAGGCATCATCAGGAGTTTCGGGCGTGCAGCATGATGCTACTTACAGAGACTTGGCTCACTGAAGTTACTCCTGATCCTCTGGTCTCCTTGGATGGTTTTAAACTCCTTCGGGCAGACAGGACAAGGGAGAGCGGTAAGAGGAAAGGAGGAGGGCTGGCAATGTTTGTGAATAATAGATGGTGTAATCCTAGGCACATTGTGATTAAGGAGCAAACTTGCTGTGAGGACATTGAACTATTAGCTGTGAGCATGAGACCTTTCTACCTACCAAGGGAACTATCGCATGTCATCGTGATAGCTGCATATGTCCCCCCCTCTGCGAAAGCTGACACTGCCATCGAGGTCCTACAAGCCACTCTGAGCCTTCTACAGTTAAAACATCCCCAGGCCCTCTTTCTTGTGTCGGGTGATTTCAACCATGCCTCTCCATCATCCACACTGCCCAGTTTCACACAGTATGTAACCTGCCACACAAGAGACAACAAAACACTAGACTTGTTCTTTGCCAACGCGAGGGAGGCATATAGCTCATCAGCCCTACCGCCCCTGGGGAGATCGGATCACAACCTAGGACATCTCCGACCTGTGTACAAGCCACTTGTACGTAGAGAACCAGCTATCACCCGCACAGTGAGGATATGGTCCGAGGAGAGTGATGAGGCTCTGAGGGATTGTTTTGACACAACCGCATGGGAAGTTCTGCAGGATTCTTATGGAGAAGACATAGAAGGACTCACACACTGCATAACGGACTACATTAATTTTTGTGTGGACAACACAGTACCCACAAAAGTGGTGAGGTGCTTCTCCAATAACAAACCATGGATTAACTCTGATATAAAAACACTACTTAAGGAGAAAAAGATGTCATTTAGGACAAGAGATAAGGAGGGGTTGAAGGAAGTACAAAAGGAGCTGAGGCATCTAATCAGGCAAGGAAAAGCCAGTTATAAAGAAAAAATGGAAAAGCAAATGGAAAGAAAAGACATAAGGGGGGCCTGGGAGGGGCTTAAGTCAATTTCGGGTCATAAACAGTCTGTCTGCCAGATTGAGGCAGATGTTAATTGGCTTAATGAACTAAACCTATTCTTCAACAGATTTGATCACACACCAGCTCCTCCCACCCCAGTATGTCCTTCAGATCCCCCCACCACAATGACTTCTCCCCATGCGGCCACTTCCCAACAGACCAGTAAATCCAGAAATCCATCTTTATCTGGCCACAGTCTGACCTTCACACGGGCCCAGGTGAGGAAGGAGATGAAAAAGATCAAGGCGAGGAAAGCCGCAGGGCCAGATGACATCAGTGCAAGGCTAATTAAGACTTGCGGGGACCAGCTGTGTGGTATAATTACATATATGTATAATATGAGCCTGAGGCAGGAAATAGTCCCTGAATTATGGAAATCTTCTTGTGTGGTACCAGTTCCAAAGAAACCCCACCCTATGGCCCTCAATGACTACAGACCTGTAGCACTGACATCCCACCTGATGAAGATCTTGGAGAGATTGGTTCTCACACATCTCCGCCCTCTAGTGAGCCCCGCTATGGACCCCCTCCAGTTTGCTTATCGGCCGGGCATTGGGGTAGATGATGCCATCATCCATCTTCTGCACAGGGCTCTGTCTCACCTGGAGAAACCAGGGAACACAGTGAGAATAATGTTCTTTGATTTCTCCAGTGCTTTTAACACCATACAGCCCAGGTTATTGAGGGACAAGCTGGGCCTTGCTGGAGTGGACCACCACCTCTCCAACTGGATCCTAGACTACCTCACAAATCGACCTCAATACGTGAGAGCCCAAGACTGTGTGTCAGGTACCGTGATCTGTAATACGGGGGCACCTCAGGGTACGGTTCTCGCCCCTTTCCTCTTCACACTGTACACTGCAGATTTTAGGTGCAACTCATCTAGCTGCTACCTACAGAAGTATTCTGATGACTCTGCAATAGTGGGTTCATCACAGACGATGATGACAGGGAGTACAGAGAACTGAACCAGGATTTTGTGGACTGGTGCCACCGGAACCACCTAAAAATTAACGTGGGGAAGACCAAGGAGATGGTGGTGGACTTCCGTAAAGGCAGAAGCCCTCCTAAACCAGTGGACATCCTGGGGACGGGCATCGAGATTGTGAACACCTATAAGTACCTGGGTTTGCTCCTTAATAATAAGCTGGACTGGGCAGATCATATGGAGGCCCTGTACAGGAAGGGCCACAGCAGGCTCTACCTGCTTAGGAAGCTGAGAGCCTTTGGAATCCGGGGGGCACTTCTTAGAACTTTCTTCAACTCGGTAGTGGCATCAGCCATCTTCTTTGGAGTGGCCTGCTGGGGGAGCAGTATATCAACCAGGGACAGAAATAAACTTGACAAGCTGATTAGAAAGGCCAGCTCTGTCCTGGGGAGCCCACTGGACCCAGTGCAGGTGGTGGGTGACAGAAGGATACTGTCCGTGGTGAGCTCCATGCAGAAGAAGAAGTCCCATCCCATGCATGAGACTGTGATCGCGCTGAGCAGTACTGTCAGTGACCGACTGCTCCACCCTAGGTGTGAGAAGGAGCGCTATCGGAAGTCTTTCCTCCCCACCGCGGTTAGGCTGTACAACCAACACCGACCTAAGCGGAGATCATTACACACAGAGAACTGAAATATCTCTCTGCCTGTTAAATCCCCCCCCCCCCCCCGCTACTTCCTATATGTCTGTCGGCTATCAAAGTAATGCCTCTTACCTTGGAACATTCCTGTACATGTTGTATTTGTATTTGTATCTGCTTATCTTTGCTGCTGTAACACACTGAATTTCCCCATTGTGGGACTATTAAAGGACTATTATTATTATTATTATTATTATTAACAAATATTTGAAATATCTAAACTTCAGTTGCAAACTTTGAAACCACCATTGGGTGGCATCCTCACACCATTACAACTTCATTCTTAGAACTACCTTTCACCATTCCAAAAAAAACCTATTATACTTCCCTTATCTCCACACTTTATAATAATCCAGAACCACTTGTACTAATATTGGTAACTCCCTCCTTAGTCCTAAAGAGTGGTTGTCTCTCACAGATCTCAGTGTTGAAGACCTAAGACCTGGCTACGAGTCTGGCTATATGGGGTGCAGAGGTTGCAGTCGCTAATGGGCTCTGAATCCTTAGGGGGCCCAAAGACCTGTCTACAACATAAGAAGATACCAATATTATAAGTAGTAAACAGTGAGTGGGATCCCAAATACTTATTTTGCATTATAGTTTAGGAGTTTAAAGTTACACATGTACACTTGGTTGCTAAAAGTCCCACACCAGCAAAATGTATTATGTCTTAGCCCATTAGTACAGGGCATACTAAGACAAAGTGAATGATGCACTTGCTGATTTACACAAAAGCTGGATTCGTACACCACTGATTTCTATGTAAGTTTATGAGAGTGTAACATGCAGGTTCTCATTGACTTACATAAAAAGGTGACTTCCAGCTGGTCTGTGAATCAGCAGGTCAGTATGCCAAGCACATGACCAGTCAGGTCAATGTTTGGAGGCAGGATAAAGTGAACAATGCACCCAATGAGTGAGGTATGCCCAGTTCTACAGGACTAATTCATAATGCATTTTGCTGGAGTGAGGCTTTAAAATTGACAACATCTGGCTTGAAAGTGTCTCCCGATACCCAAGTAGCATTGATTCCCTCTCCTCTTCCATACTTTCTTTTCTTCACTTTTAACCCTTAGTGAACGTCTTGTTTAAAGCTTTTATTATTAAACCATTTTTTACATTCTTCTGTCATCACATGCCATGAGCTATAACTTTTTTATTTTTCAATATAACTGTATGAGAGCTTGATTTTTTGGAAGACAAGTTGTAGTATTTAATGGCACTATTATGGAGTAGATATATGTCATTGATTAAGTTTTATTAACTCTTTCTTGGTAGCAATAGAAAAACACCCAAACAAAACCTGAGTGACATTTAGCACAGACCTTGTGTAAAAACTGATTCATTACAGCACTCACATCTTTATTAAAAATGGAAGGCATGATGCTACTGTGACCAGAGATTTGCACCTTTAACTATCAAGACAACTGAAATAAATGTAGAATAAAAAAGTTAATTAACAAAAATATTATGCACATGACTAGCCTTTAGAGTTTCTGCAGGATGTCAATACCTATGGATATATGATAAATGTTTAGTTAGACACCCTTTAATAAATGTTTAACTCTAGGTTCACACTAGCGTTAGACTTTCTGTTCTTTGGGTCCACTTGGGGACTGTGATGATTCTGCTGAAATATGGCTAAAACTCAAAGCTATATTTTGGTCTCTGGGTAGCGTACCTGCTTTACTGAGAAGGTGCGCAGCTATAATCCTAGGTGTATGTTGTCATAAGGTGGCCACACTGTAACAATAGGGCTCCATTGTATTCCTATACAGCCCTGAGTGATCAAAGAAACAATAGTGCATTGTTCAAGCCTGGGCTGTTGATCAGATATGGCTGATAACATTGTATCCTTCCACTTGGTCTCAGCTCTATACAAAAGATCTGGACTTGATTGCATTAACTCATCAGACTTGCTGTTGCCGGTGACCTCATTCTGGGAGGTGGCATAAAGGGTATAAAAGATGAGGTAAGAGGTCTGTGGGAGGTGATTATGCTATGTAGTTGACACAGACCATCACAGACTACAGGATATTACAGACTTTGACTGAGATGCTACTATGAGCAGGCAGGTTGGAATGCTGCTGCTGACGATGATGAGCCTACAAGAGATTATTACTGAGAGACTATGACTGAAAGACTGTGATGAGAGCATGCAGGCTGGATTATTGTATTAATGCCACATGCTAGGAGTAATGCCACTTGCCAAGAAGCCTCCACTGGTTATTCACACATGACAGAGCATGTGTGAGTGTTGGACTACAGAACCACATCAAGGACATGTGTGGTAAAGTAATCATTTCACCTTTATCCCTTTTATTTTAATTGCACTGTATCTTGTAACTAGTAACTGTTAATGCTTGCATATATCTGCATATCTGTTCTGAACTGCATGTGTTAGATGTTAATACCGACCCATTTAAGGGTTAATAAATATATAAAATTTAGAAAGCTTGTCTTGTATTTATCTGGTGAACCCGACATTCACTGGCGGTGAGTGTGGTTTTATATGAAAGAAGACTCAGGTGGGGCCACAGCGGTGTTGGCGCACTGAGGATCTTTCACATTGGTGGCAGCGTAGTGGGATCTTAGGATAAACGGCGTGTGTTGGTGACCTTTATCACTCACATGCTGGGGATTGTAGTAATCCTATGAGACAAGCTCAGTATTAAAGCAAGCATTAAGATACAGTGAAAGTTTGATACAGTGCTGTTCCCCTCCCTTATTCTTTGTATTCTATCCTATCTTTTATTTGGCAAATACCAGTGGATGGCTAGTGGGCTCAGAAGCAGATCTCCAGAACTGCTGAACCAGGCTTTTGGAGATCCTGAGCGTATGGCTGAAATGGAGGCAGCCACAGCTATGCAGAGTCCTGATTTTGGGGCTAGGCCAGGAAGTGCAGCAAGCAGCCCGGTCCCAAGGATTACTTCACCAGGAGGGACCAGTGGCCCCAGCCTTGTCGGGGGAATGGTTTCATACTGGCAAAGGGCCCTGCAGCAAGTAGGCACCAGTGACCTTAACACATACCTGCAGGTGTTGTACCGTCTTCAGGAAGCTGTAGACCAAGAACGAGAGAGGAAGGCCGCTGAAAGACAGGCAGCAGAATGGCAGGATGATCGTGAAGCTACAGAACGGCAGGCTGTTCGTGAGGCAGCAGAACGAGAACGGCAGTACCAGCTTGAGCTCAAAAGGATGGAGCTCTCCCAGTGGGCACAAACCGCCCCTGCGCAAACTCCAACAACCCTGCAGACACCCTCAAGTTGGAAGGAGAAGCCAGGCCAGAGTTCACCACAGCCGTCTGTCGTCAGGTCGGGTGAGACAAACTATGCCCCGGGTGGTCCCTCCCCTGTCCCAAGAACTCTGGGCACCCTAGTGACCTTCCCCAAACCCCAAGGGGAGGTGCGGCGGGGCCATGCCTGCAACCAGACAGGACATTTCAAGGAGGAGTGCCCCAACTGCCCTGAGAACTTCCCTGCTTCCCAAGCCACAGCAGGTGGCCCATCTGTGTATCTGGACTGGGGTGGAGGAAAAAGAATGCGGACTGTGGGACTATTGACTGATTTGCCTGCTAATGTACTGTTGGGAACTGATTTAGGACCTATGATGTCCCAATATGGGGTGGGGAGCAACCCAATTTACTGTGATAAACTGTCTATGACTAATGTTGACAATGTGTCTGTCATATCTGCAGAGAGGGCCCGTAACCCCGCTCTGAGATACTTCCCATGGCAGTAAGTGTACATGCTAATGAGTTGCCTTCAGCTGAGAGCAGGGAAGATGCAACTGAACTTCCTGCAACCCAGCTCAGCACAAATGTTATTGATGTTTTGTTCCCTCCGGTGCTAGGAGCCAATGAGACTAAGTCTGTAGACACACCCACATCTGTGGGGGCGTCTCCCTCCCAGCTTGTTAACATGTCTACTGCATATCTCATTGAGGCCCGGGGTGAATTAACAATTGCTAATGAAGGTACTGTCAATGTAATTGCCAATGCTTGTTGTGAAAGTGTACAGGGTAGCTCTTCTGAGTCACTGGAGGCGACTTCTACTATTTCGCCCAGTGCATCCGATGAGCACCCAACTGCTGACCATGTGCCAGGTGGTCAGGTAGGCTATGTGGATCTCATGGCCGATCCAGGTGAGGGACGGACTGCTGGTAGTGCGGTGAAAGCCCGCAGCCAGAGTGCTACAAGGGTGGAGGGCGTTCCGACCCTTGAACCGTTGCCTACACCACCTGGAGTCGGTGCTGAGGGGGGATGGTTTGGGGAAGCATGATCTCAGTCATTTGCCCAAGGTATCACCATCACCCACCCAAGTACAGGAGGGACAGGATGTAGGTTTGGAAGCAAAGGGGGAGGTGCAGAATCCCCTAGAACTCTCCCAACTAGCGGCTAGTGTGGGGAAGACCCTGAGAAAGCAGGCCAAGGGTAGCCAGGAGAGCAGAGATTGCCGGGATGGGATCTCTGGACTGGTATCCCAAGGGCCTGAGGTCATGAGTGTAAAGCTACGGGATGCCCGCACTCAGAAAGAGGACCCAGAACAGGCAGGAGGTAGCCAAATGTACGTGGATCAGGGCCTGAGCCTTAGAAGTGTCCCTAGTCAGACTAGAGAGCCAGAAGGGCCCAGCAGCTATGTAACATGCACCTCTCTTTTGTCTCACTCCAGCCAAGAGTTCAGAGATGCTGTCCAAGCTGACCCTAGTCTGGACATATTGAAGGCGCGTGGCGCTCAACCACCCTCGGAGTCTGACAAGGCCCGAGTCTGCTGGGACCCCGGGGGGAGGTGAGGGAGCCTTGGGGACAGAGCCTGAGAAGCTGGAGGCGGAGGTGCTTTCAGAAGAGGGGCGTAGGCCCCTACTTCCTGCAAGCCCCATCTAAAGGGGGAGGTGTGATGATTCTGCTGAAATATGGCTAAAACTCAAAGCTATATTTTGGTCTCTGGGTAGCGTACCTGCTTTACTCAGAAGGTGCGCAGCTATAATCCTAGGTATATGTATAGGTATACATATAGGTATATGTTGTCATAATGTGGCCACACTGTAACAATAGGGCTCCATTGTATTCCTATACAGCCCTGAGTGATCAAAGAAACAATAGTGCATTGTTCAAGCCAGGGCTGTTGATCAGATATGGCTGATAACATTGTATCCTTCCACTTGGTCTCAGCTCTATACAAAAGATCTGGACTTGATTGCATTAACTCATCAGACTTGCTGTTGCCGGTGACCTCATTCTGGGAGGTGGCATAAAGGGTATAAAAGATGAGGTAAGAGGTCTGTGGGAAGTGATTATGCTATGGAGATTATGCTATGGAGTTGACACAGACCATCACAGACTACAGGATATTACAGACTTTGACTGAGATGCTACTATGAGCAGGCAGGTTGGAATGCTGCTGCTGACGATGATGAGCCTACAAGAGACTATTACTGAGAGACTATGACTGAAAGACTGTGATGAGAGCATGCAGGCTGGATTATTGTATTAATGCCACATGCTAGGAGTAATGCCACTTGCCAAGAAGCCTCCACTGGTTATTCACACATGACAGAGCATGTGTGAGTGTTGGACCTCAGAACCACATCAAGGACATGTGTGGTAAAGTAATCATTTCACCTTTATCCCTTTTATTTTAATTGCACTGTATCTTGTAACTAGTAACTGTTAATGCTTGCATATATCTGCATATCTGTTCTGAACTGCATGTGTTAGATGTTAATACCGACCCATTTAGGGGTTAATAAATATATAAAATTTAGAAAGCTTGTCTTGTATTTATCTGGTGAACCCGACATTCACTGGCGGTGAGTGTGGTTTTATATGAAAGAAGACTCAGGTGGGGCCACAGCGGTGTTGGCGCACTGAGGATCTTTCACAGGGACCCAAAAAACAGAAAGATAACCCACTTAAAAAGTGGTTACCCGCGGAATAGAATAGACTATATTGGGATCCACTGGGTTTCCGCCTGATTTCAGCCCGAAAATTGCAGATAGAAAATTCCTACTTGCAGGACTTTTCTTTCCGCATTTTTAAGAGGGTTCAGGGACTGAGACCCGGATGTATAGTAAGCACTAGTGTGAACCTAAGTGTCAGAAGCTACACATTCCAATCCGGTCAGAACAGTGCTTAACAATATTTTTTTCTGCTAAGCTAAACATTCAGGCATAGGTCACTCTTATATCTTTTCCTTTAGTCCTCATAGGGTGAGCTGACTAAGTCCTAAATATGGCAGTTTGCATGCTCTTCTTTTTCTTTTCTTGGAAAACAGCTATTATGACTGAAACATCGAATACTTACAAAATCATACAAATCTCTCAGCGCCTGCCAAGAAATGTAAGTGTCACGTTCTTGAATTAAAGGGGCAGCAATTAACAATTGTTGAACTAGGTAAGGTACAAAAAAGTACATAGACTGTCACTGTGTATTCTTATAACCAGCAATATAGAAACTGGAACAGCAGCAACTGTCAAATATTGCTGTAATTTGATGTGGGACAGATGCAATATCTGACATATTTGACCTGCCCCTTGTAGTAGTCATGAGTTGCTAAAATCCACCCAGATATGCTATATCTGTTGGTTGGTAATTCCTGGCGTACAGTTTTGCGGCTTTACCTGGGCGACAATTATCAATCAGTTATCAACTGTTAAACAGTCAGACTGCCAAGTATAAAGACTTGTATGGCCATGCGGTCTTTGATCTCATGACAGCCGTGTCTTGGCCTCCCAGAAGCCACAACATAGGCCCATACTTTTACACTTCTTGACAAAATGCATTCTTTTACTGTATGCATTTCTTTTATGTATCTCTTATGTACAAGACTGCTGGGGACAAAGATTATGGCATCTTCATACAGCTGACTTTTCCTGCACAGGCAGAAGAAACCTTCCCAACCAAATCATGTATCAAAATTTGACACTAACTTTACTTTTATGTTACGCTTATGAGCAGCGAGTATGGTGAGGATCAATGAGGATTAATAAAAGCCACACTTATCTAAATACCATGTACATTGATAAAAATCATCAACATTGCTCATAGTGAAGGATATGCAAATAAACTATTAGAAGGTGGCTTCCTATAAGTCTGTGCTGACTTTCAAGAAGCCTTGTGACATGACTTGGGATAGTCTTTAGAAAATACTGTTTCTTAAAGAAAAATGCAGGCAGTTTAATTATATTTGTACCTTCCTACTCTAAACCTGTCAATATTACTAATATTGCCAACCAATAAAAAAATAAATAAATCAGACTCACCTATTTTACTCTCCCTATGTGGGAGTACTACATATTGGGAGGGCAGAAATAACTTGGCAGTAGGCACACATCATTAACAGGGTTCATGAAGGTGCCCAGATATTGGTTCAATGTCAATGCAGATCACAAAGGATTATGAAAAACTGCTGTCTTTATTTCTGCTTATGTGAAATTCATGGAGGGATTCCATTTGAATGCAAATGGCTGGTTTTATATATTTAGCATGGGTATGAAGCAGGATTTTAGAGGATAGCTGACTATGAGAAATAATTCTGCTCGATATTAATAAAGTTTGTAGTATAGAGTTATAGTTAACAACATTTGCCCTAGGTGCCTTTATAAAGGAGCATGGGTTAGGTGAGGGGTCTACTCAAATAAATTAGTTCCAATGACACAGCATATTATCTGGAACAAAATGGGTGTATGGGTAGGAGAAGAATAAAGTCTTGTTTCCACACAAAGCTGGACTCTTGGGTCTGAAATTGCTTAATCTGTAGGGGCAGAAAGTGATCACTGACTATGAGTTAAAATAAAGCACTATGCTTTTGTTTAGCAATGCCTGGCAGAAAATAGGATATAAACATCTGTCATCTGCCATTCATTAATATTAATTGTAAATGACCAGTAAGCAATGAATTCCAAGACTAGCAGCTGTGATCTTTCCAAATCTGACCTCTTCTGAAACTGTGCAAGAAGTGTTATGGTCTATTCTTCGAAACTAAAGAGGTCTTTATGAAAATGTAAGATTTTACTTCATCATCAGACTAACAGACTTAGAATAACAATGAAATGATGCATCTTTTATGGAAGTGTGGTCTGCATTATAATACCGGCTGCCATGTTTATAACATACATTATATAATACAATTGAGTACATGTATTTGTTTAATATTCATGTGTAGAAATAAATATTCCATGTTATTTGAGGCTAATGCATGGTATAATGTATAATTATTTACACCACAGGTTTGTTTCTTTGTCACACCTCTTTCATTGGGTATATCAATATATAACTATAGATCACTGATCAATTCCCTGAAAGACTAAAACATCATTGTGTGTCTCTTACAGCAATATAGGGTAGTTTTGAGAGGAAAATGTTTTTCACATTACTGAGGAGGTATACTGCAAGAACCAATGTATCAAAAAAAAAAAAAAAAAAAAAAAAAGATCCTTAATCATGTCCCGGAATTCTATCGTTTTTTGTTTTTATAAAGGAGTGAAAAACGAAAGTCAGGCTGAGGCCCTACATTGCAGAAATGCAGTTTTGTTGCGTTTTTTGACCCAACCCCAGAGTGGCTACAAAAGTAATGGGAAACAGAAAGGGAACACTTATACTTCTCCCTTCTGCTCAATCCACACCTGGTTTTGGCTTAAAAAAATCGCATCAAAATCTGCAGCAAAAAAAGCAGCTTTTTCATAACATGGGGCCTCAGCCTCAAGGTTTGTCTTTAGACAAAAGGTCATTGAGACATATCAGATGTTGTTGAGTATCACTGTCCACAAGAATCAAAACCTGTTAAAAGATCTTTCCTTGTGTAGAATAATGAAAGAGGTTATTCACATTACGTTTGTTACATCATTTTTTTGCATCCGTTGCATTAGTGGATGCAAAAAACTGATGGTCAGCCGTTTACATAGAGATCAGTGCATACTACGTTTTTGTATTCCTAATTTTTGCATCTGCTAAATGGATGAATAGAGCCTAAGCTGCTGCAATACTCTTATGGTGGCTCCTTATCTTCCCTGAGAACAAAAGGATTGCGCATGTTGAATTTCAATAGGACAATCCTTCTTTTCCCCAATGTCTGCCATCATGCGCAAGTCAAAACACTGCCATATAGATTAGATGGTGTATCAGTGATACAGAATACCGATACTCTGTATTATCATTCTGTCACGGGGAGCCTGGGGGCAGAAAATGAAGAAAAATCCAGGGGCAGATGTCTGCCTCAAATTCCTCTTCTTTTTCTGCCTTGTGAACAGGGGCCTTACCATGCTGCTACCTACAAATAATATAGCACTGCTTCTGCAACCACTTTAATGAGAAACTTCAATTTGGACCCACATCCGTACTATCTGTACTATCCGTACTATTCATGGACAGCACCCCACCCTTCTCATTTGCTGATGGTGTACTCTCTGTGGTTGATCCACTTTTCATATCTGTGAAAGGATCTTTTTTTTTTTTTGCATCATTTTCTGTATTTTGAGTATATATATATATATATATATATATATATATATATATATATTACTGTATATATAAATATATATATTTATGATGTCATCCATTTTTTTAACTGACCCATAGACTTTTATTGGTGTGATCAGTGGAAAAAAAGGACATGCCTCTGCAAAAATGAAGATGCCATTTATACGTGATATGCAGATATGTGAATAACGACTAAGAATCCATAGTGTAACTTATTGTAGCATGTTAGTGATAGTAAATTTATTTACTTTTAAACTACATATTTTCTATCACTATTCTACTTTATATTCTCATGTTGTGAAAACTCTCTTAGGCTAAGTCCCCATGTAGCGAGCCGCAGTGAAAAAGCGCTGTGGGAAAAACCGCAGCTGAAACGTATCGCAGTCTTCCCTGCAGCGCTTTTTATAGAAGGTCTACACTTTCTCTTCAGTTATACCTATGTGGAAAACGCCAACATTTGCATAGTTATAATTGACATGCTGCGATTTACAAAAACACAACGGTTTGTCATATTTTTCTGCAATGTGTGGAATGGACTAGCCACAATCCCATCCACTTTGCAGGTACTGTAAAATGCCATGGTTTATGCTACATGTGGTCCCAGCCTTATTCAGCATCCCAGAGGCTGCTGCTTTTATTTGTTTGTTTCCTGTGCCTCTGGGTATTATGTTGGTAAGTCCCTTTCCATGTTAAGTGTTATATGTCATTGTTATGCAGCTTTTCCCTCTGCATTTCCCCCCCTGCAGTGTTCAAAACCTTGCCTTGGTTCAGCCCTGGCCTATGACAGGCCACTGGGCGGGGTTGTAGGGAAGTCTCATTTTCCCAGCGACGGTTGGTCTTCAGTTCTGTGTGTGCAGTCGACAAGAGTAGGTGTGCAGAGCTAACCTGCCACCAGCCTCAGGACTGTAGGCCAACAGTCGCCTCTACAGCCCCAGGAGGGATTTCACCAGCCCAAGACTCATCTAAAGACAGCCCTGAGCAAGGGAGAAGTGCTGTCCGGACTTTTGAACATTTTTTGTGTCGTGCCAGGAGGAACAGGAGAGGACTCTGACAGGAGAACTATATTTGGGCCTAGACTCCAGGTAACCAGATCCCTGTTAGGACTCCCTGTAACTCCATCCTCAGTGTACCAAGCTGGGATAGGCAGAGAGGAGGAGTAGTAGAAAACCATACTGTGGAGCCTATAACATCCCTGGGCACCCTCCTAGAACCAAGGCTGGTGGTTGGACACTGTAGGACTACTACCCCCATTTGGAAGCTGCCGTTTACCTGTTATTCCTGTTGCTAAATAAAGGCTGTTCTCTTGTTTACCTGCATCGCAGACTCCTGAGTCGTGCCTGCTTCACCATCAGGGCCCTTCCGAACAACACCACACCGACTCAGAGAGAAGAGGTCCCCTCTTCAACTGGAAGTGCCCCGGGGGAAAGAACTACTACCACCATCATCCGGTAGTGCTGAAGGACCCCCCTCGACTTTGTGCGGCCTAGGAGTGGGACTGGAGTGGTTGGTGAGTGTGCTCAGCCTGCTAGGTGGCACAGCATCCACCACTACTACTCCCATCCTTCTGTCTCCTCCATCTGGGTTGCGGCACTTAGGCTACATGCAGACTACCATAGTGATTTTTACTGTCCTCAAAAACTGATTCCACAAAATACGGCCTGCATTGCATCAGTATGTCATCTGCACTGTACAATCCCCTACACTGTGCTGTAAATACGAACAGAAATAGGACCTGTTCCATATATAGCCAAGACACTGATCAGTAAAACTAGAGATGTGTGTATGGGGCCAAAGAAATGAATGGGTCTGTATATTATCTGCAATTGTGGACAATATACTGAAAACAATTATGGTCGTGTGCATGGAACCTTATGCTAAGTCCACACATAGTGAATCACACCTAAAAATGCAACAGCAGAAAAAAAAATGCAATGGCTGCATTTATCATTTTTGCCTCCCTCTATATAATTCTAAACGAAAAAGCAGTGTTTTCGCAGTAAATATTAATATGCAGCGTTTTTCATAAATGCATCCATTTTTTGGCAATGTTTTTTCTGTAACGTGGGAATGAGTCTAAATAAAATCTAATTCACTTTCCTGGTAATGTAAAACATAGCATTTTTTTCTGCTGCATTTCTGCAAAGGACAGAAGTCCATTAGATTTTATAATTTTACCACAAAGATTAACTGCACCACACAGAAACTAGTTACATTGTGGTCATTCTTCATATCAGATATGGAGCTCTGGAGCATCAAAGAGGAAATGAGTGTTTTTCATAGGTTGTATGGATTAAAGGATGTGAAATTCATGTCTTCGAGGATCTGCAGTGGTCTATGTAGATAAAACACAGCTACATTCCACAGATATCAAGTCTAAAACCTTCTTTTTCTAAACAGAAAGTTGATGACTAATGGGTAAAGGGTATATCAGAGGGCAGGCTAGAGGGACAGATATAACCTAAATAGCAGGGGTTGACTGCTGTAAATCTTGAAGTGTAAGCTACTGTTCTTTGCTACTGCTTGATATTTTGTGAAATTGTGGAAATGCCAGATGGTGGAGGAAAGCCTTGCCTTTCTATAAGCATGTTTGCAATATAGCCACAGATCTGTTGCTTAACATTGTATTAGCAAACCAAATACAGATGGCAATTACTTATTGCGCATTTTTGTACAAATGTGCAACTTCAAATACACAAAAGAAGGAGACGCCTATCTAAAATGAAAGAGGATTCCGTGGTTTATAAATTGGAGATTTTTGGAATATTAAAAAGTTACATAAAAAGTTTCGGCAAATAATTTGCATTTCACCTTGATGTGGGTTGGCAGTAACACATGTACTGTACCATTTAAGCTTCTTTGAATTAATTACTTGCATTTACTATTAATAATAATAATAATAATAGTCCTTTAATAGTCCCACAGTGGGGAAATTCAGTGTGTTACAGCAGCAAAGATAAGATAAGATAAGCAGATACAAATACAAATACAACATATACAGGAATGTTCCAAGGTGAGAGGCATTACATTAATAGCAGACAGACAGATAGGACGTAGCAGAGGGGGGGGGGGGGGGGGATTTAACAGGCAGAGAGATATTTCAGTTCTCTGTATGTAATGATCTCCGCTTAGGTCGGTGTTGGTTGTACAGCCTAACCGCGGTGGGGAGGAAAGACTTCCGATAGCGCTCCTTCTCACACCTAGGGTGGAGCAGTCGGTCACTGACAGTACTGCCCAGCGCAATCACAGTCTCATGCATGGGATGGGAGTTATTCTCCCGCATGGAGCTCACCACGGACAGTATCCTTCTGTCACCCACCACCTGCACTGGGTCCAGTGGGCTCCCCAGGACAGAGCTGGCCCTGCAGTGCTGACAGTACGCTGCAAAACAGAATGTCAGACACTAGACAGATTTGGAATTCATTAATACTAGAATGCTCAAACGGACAGAGAAATAGACATTTGGTAGTGCAGCAAAGACACTGTTTGCAAGAAATTACAGCTACTTATAGCACAATGATGGCATGTGTAAGCAAAATAGTTGTTTACTAATCAAAGGAGTTATGGCACATGGTCATATGGCTCAGGATTTGACTCATGGCAAAAAAAAAAATCCGAAAGGTGCTTGTTCACACTATTATTTCCATTCATATTCAAGATGGACAACTCTTGTTGGCAGTCACCTTTCCTTGGGCTTTGAAATGCATCCATTCTTTCATAAAAGTGGTATTGTTTACATTGCCCATCGTACACATGTGGACAAAATTGTTGTTACCCCTCATTTAATGAAAGAAAAACCCACAATGGTCACAGAAATAACTTGAATCTGACAAAAGTAATAATATATAAAAATTCTATAAAAACAAATGAAAGTCAGACATTGCTTTTCAATCATGCTTCAACAGACTTTTTAAAAAAAGAAAACTCATGAAACAGGCCTGGACAGAAATGATGGTTCCCTTAGCTTAATATTTTGTTGCACAACCTTTTTAGGCAATCACTGCAATCAAACAATTCCTTTATGTTTTCCTCTTAGCCATTCTTGGGTGTTTTTAGTGGTGTGTTTTGGGTCATTATCCTGTTGAAAGACCCATGACCTGCGACTGAGACCAAGCTTTCTGACACTGGGCAGCACATTTCTCTCTAGAATCCCTTGATAGTCTTGAGATTTCATTGTACCCTGCACAGATTCAAGACACCCTGTGCCAGACGCAGCAAAGCAGCCCCAGAACATAACAGAACCTCCTCCATGTTTCACAGTAGGGACAGTGTTCTTTTCAAGATATGCTTCATTTTTCTGTGATCATAGAGCCTTGCCAAAAATTTCGATTTTTGTCTCATCTGTCCATAGGACATTCTCCCAGAAGCTTTGTGGCTTGTCAACATGTAGTTTGGCAAATTACTTTTGTCAGATTCAAGTTACTTTTGTGACCATTGTGGGTTTTTCTTTCATTAAACGAGGGGTACCAACAATTTTGTCCACGTGTGTATGTATGGGGTAACCCACATGGATGCAGCCCACTCCATGGGTCATGCGACAGCTTGCAGGCTTACTTCCATCAAACATAAATCTTTACTGTCAAACTTTCACTAAAATGTCCATGTTATCTGCATGAAATTTGTTAGCGTACATTTCAAAATGTTACTTTTTTAGGTCTTTCCATCCTATTCTATTGCAGAAAAGAATCTTCACATGGTAATGCCATATTATATAGAGAAGTTCACATTCCAGACTGGTAATTCCAGATATTTCTGTATGCTGCATACTTATGTAAATATTATAAGATAATTCTCCCATGTCTATAACTCATCTAGAGAGCAACAACTTGTTGGTTGCAAAACCACTCTCAATTTCTTAGTAAGTAATACACAACCAAAACTAAAACATTATAGTAAGTAATAAAAAGTATAATGGAATGTAAAAAATTTGTAAGATAAGATTATAATGTATAAACTGATTTACTATATTACAGTTTATAAATGAGTTTACTATTGCAATTATCAAAAAGGTTTATTGTGGTAAGGCTGGCTTCACACTTGTGGGTTTGGTCCATGAGATACGGAACCGCGATCTTGTCTCTCAGCATCATAATCATCTATAATGCTAGAGGTCCCTGCACCCCCTCGACTCTTCAGGCCTATACTGTAATCTTGTTTTCATCAGTACAGGACAGTAGTCCCGCAGGGAGGTAGGTACTTCTAGCATTAGAGATGACTATAATCCTGGAAGTCAATGTCCTGGCTCAGTGTTCAATATGGGAAATATGCCCAACATCCAGGACATATCACATGGACTTAACCTGCCCATGTGAACCTGACCTAACATGTAGTAATTTCTCTTCTCATTTGCATTCAAAACATTGTGATATGGTTTTTCTTGTGTTTAAAGTTATTTTGAGAGGAAAAATTTTTTTGTAGTGTATATATTGTATATATTGCAGTAGGAGTGTAGATGCCAGTCCGCAGGTACACCGATGCTGAGCTATGCCAGGAGACCAGAAGTCTTCTATTACAACCAGTGCTGCTGACACTCCAACTCTTTGTTATATGATGGACCCTGCTCTACTCGAAGTATAAGCATCAGGAGAAGAGCAGCGTTGGTTATGTAAGAAAGAGTTTGAGCATCAGCAAAACACACTGAAATAGAAGACCAGCATCTACAGTGGGGAAAAAAAAATTTAGCCACCCCCCAATTTTGCAAGTCCCCCCAATTAAAAAAATGAGAGGGGCCGTTAATAGCCACAAAAGATAACCCCCAAAAATAAAAAAAAAAAAAAAAAAAAAATATAAAAAAAAACATTTTTTTTTTTTTTAAAAAAATTTTTTTTTTTTTTTTTATTAAAAAAATATTAAAAAACCAATTTTTTTTAAATTTTTTTTTTTTTTATAAATTGTTAATGTTGAATGTATTTCTGTGATTCTGTTCCTTTAAGACAGCAGCCATTGTAATTGTGACATGATGCTGGAGTGAGACCCCCCCCCTTTTATGTCAGCCTGCCTGTTCTGCAGACAGAGTGTGAGCAGAGAAGCAGGAAGTGACGAGACAGAGAGCAGCAGCCATCTTGGCAAGAGAGAAGACAGGTGTCTATGTTGTATTGAACTGG
The DNA here is from genome assembly GCA_947044405.1 of Leptodactylus fallax. Classification (NCBI taxonomy): domain Eukaryota; kingdom Metazoa; phylum Chordata; class Amphibia; order Anura; family Leptodactylidae; genus Leptodactylus; species Leptodactylus fallax. The sequence continues at coordinate 3,778,534 of CAMRHE010000182.1, forward strand.
TGTGGAGATTTTTCTGTACAGCTAAGCTGTATCTTGGTCCAGAGACAAACAGAGTGTAAAGAGACAACAGGACTAATGAGTCCACGTGAAAGGAACTGTGCTCAGTGGCTGATCAGTGAGACTGACATTGTGACTGTGTATATGGATACCACAGATGGAGAATCGCAGTGCTGTTGACGTACTGGACAGTAACTGCTAAATCCCGGCTTACATCCCAGCTCAGTGTATGGATTCTGCAGGACTGTCAGTGTGCTGAGTGGAATCTGCTGTTGGATTACATTGCATTCATTTCTCCCAAGATCCTGATAACCGTGAGGGGAGGACGCTTCACTATAAAAGAAAGGACCGACTTTGGGCCCCACCGCGCGCTTCTACGGACTGTAAGCGGTCCACCTGGACCACTGGGGAAAAGGGGGTGCACCCAAATGTGAAGTCAGGGTCAGTTAGGGATAGTTTTGAGTATATTGTTCATTCAGTGTCCATACTGCAGAAGTGAACAGAGTAAAAGTAGAAACCATTGCAGAATTTGCCTTGAAATTGTTCATGCTATATTGTATATTTTGCTTGTCTTTATCCATGTCATTTTACCTTTAACTAGCCTTTATTAACTTATAGTAAATATATATTTTTTTCTTGAACTACCGCGTGTGCGTTCATTTCTGGTTGCGGAGTCCAAACCACCTGCCTTGCTCTCGGTTCACAAATTGACGTAGTCGGCAGGATCCGCTTACCAGAATGGACGGTGACGCACCCGTTAGGGAGAATGGTGCTGGAGGAAGAATGCCAGCAGGGGCTATAATGAGTCAGTTAGCTAAATTTGATGGCAATAATATGTCAGTGAGTATGTGGGTGGAACAGATACGAATGATACAGCGAATGTACCAGACCGCACCAGAAGTACTAGTAGAGCTAGTAATATTGCCATTACAAGGGGATGCTAAGACCACAGTGATACTGAGGCCATTTGAACAAAGGCAGACATTTGAGCAAGTAGTCCAGATTCTAGAAACCATCTATGGAGAAACTGCATTGCTGGGGTCTCTGCAGGCTCGGTTCTTCCAGAGGGTACAACAGGAGAATGAAAGCCTTCCCCAATATGCAAATGCCCTACAAGAACTGCTCCGAGATATTCAAGGGAAGGAAAGAGGGGGCTCGCCAGCCTTCTGTAACCCTGATCGGACTCTCCGTGACCAGTTTGTCCTGGGGATACGTGACGGCAGTTTAACTGTGACTATGCAGGATTTTATACGACAAGAGACTGATGCTAAATTCCATGATGTACAGGTAGAGGCCATCTCCCGTGCCAATAGTATGGTCCCAAGGCCCCAGACCGCAGTTGGAGTTACTTTGTCACAGGGGGCTAGTTCTGGCTCAGAGACAGTAGAAAAAGGGACGGTTAAAGAAATTCTCACAGTAATGCAGAAACTGCAAGAGCAAATGGAACACTTGCACACCCGTTGTGATGAGCATTCTATGAAAATTGCAGACTTCCAGAAGACTGGAGATGAAAGGGTGATCCATCCACACCCAGCAAGTCAGAATCACCCACCACCCCGCTGGAGGGATGAGGATAGGACCTACCGAAGGGGTCCAAATCATTTAGTGCAGTGCTCAGGAGAAATCGAAGGGGCTTACCGAAGGGGCCCAAACAGATGGCCAGAACGACTGGAGATACGCTGCTGGGAGTGTGGACGGATGGGCCACGTTGCTGCTAGATGTCCAGAGCAGCGACAAACTTATGAGAGACCGCCGTTAAACTGAAGTCCCCTGCTGCTGTAGGGCGTGTAGTAGGGGAGACTGACAAGAAGACTATGTGGGGAGAATGCCCTGATGATGACCTGATCGCTGCAAGTCCTGTCATACAGGTGGAAATGGAGGGTATTCCGGTTACCGGGATGATTGACACGGGTTCCCAAGTAACGACCTTGAGTAGAGACTGTTATGAACGGTACTTCCGGCAACATGTGAAATATGATCCCCATACATTCGTACGAGTGGTCGCAGCTAACCAGTTACTAGTTCCGGTCGTGGGAGTGGCCTGGATGAATGTCCGGGTATGTGGCCAAGATCTAGGTAGGAAAGGCATTGTGGTGGTACAGGAGTCACATGAAGTAAAGGTCCCTGTCATTTTGGGGATGAATGTGTTAAAAGAATTAGATCAGATCCTCTTTGAAAAGAAAGGTCACGGTTATTGGAAAGAAACCACCACCCATCGGCCTACTCAAACAGCTTTCCAGCGGCTGATCCGGACATATGGCTTACAGAAAAGTTCGGATGCACAGCGTCCTCTGGCTCAAATTTCAGTTCCTTTGCATACGAAAGTTACACTGCCACCCAGTCGGGAGACAATAGTGTCCATGCCCGTAGGCACCTGTCGGAAACTAGAGGGCATAGCTGTGTTGGTAGAACCACTGCAGGCAGCCGAAGGAGGTGTTGATCCGCTAGTGGCCCGTTCCTTGGCAATAGTTTGCAATGGAAGAGTACCACTTCGATGTGTAAACACTCAGAACCAGAGTGTGGACCTGACCCCAGGCTGCTGGCTAACATCTATGTGACTCCGGAGGAAGTAAGGAAAGTAACTCCAATGCAGCTGAAGCCGACTGAAAGGGATGAGTGGACCGTAACTGTGTCCATGGGAGAAGATGAGGAACCCACCTCTGAATGGAATGGCCGTGCAATTCGAGAACAGATGAAGATGGATGTAAGTTCATGTTCTCTGGAATGGGTGCAGAAGGTAGATGAGCTGTTGTGGGAGAACCGAGCCACCTTTGCACGGTATGCTGAAGATTTTGGATGTACCACAGGGATCTACCATGAGATTCCCACAGGAGACACCCCTCCAATTAGAGAGCGCTACCGACAAATTCCTCCACAGTTGTATCAGGAAGTGAAAGAGCTGTTAGCTAAGATGCTACAGGGTGGGATCATCCAAGAAAGCCAGAGTCCCTGGGCGGCTCCTGTGGTGTTAGTAAGAAAAAAAGATGGGTCCATCCGATTTTGCGTAGACTATCGGAAGTTAAACGCTTGCACCGTACGAGATTCCTACCCCTTGCCACGGATTGAGGAGTCCCTCTCAGCGCTAGGGAGAGCCCGGTACTTCTCCTCACTAGATCTGGCTAGTGGGTATTGGCAGGTGCCGATGGCCACAAAAGACAAGGAGAAGACGGCATTCATCTTGCCCATGGGACTATACAAATTTAACCGGATGCCCTTCGGGTTGAAAAATGCACCCGGAACGTTTCAGCGGTTGATGGAGAAATGTCTCGGTGACTTCAACTTCGAGTTCACTCTCATCTACTTGGATGACATTATAGTGTATTCTGCGACCTTTGAAGACCATCTCCACCAGTTGGGGCAAGTATTTCGAAGATTGCGGGAACATGGGCTCAAATTGAAACCCAGTAAATGTCGGTTGTTCCAATCTGAAATTGATTACTTGGGTCACCGCGTATCAGGAGAAGGGGTGAGACCATCAAGAGACAAGATAGCGGCTGTTCAAGATTGGCCAATACCGACTACCCTGCGAGAAGTGAGGGCGTTCCTTGGAGTAGCCGGTTACTATCGACGGTTTATTAAGGATTTCGCCAAGGTAGCAGCACCACTTAATGCTCTCCTACGAGGCACATCTGGTGGTCCAAAGAACCGGTCCGTGAAGTGGGGACCTGAACAGGAACAAGCCTTCCAGGCATTGAAGGATGCACTGACAACAGCCCCAATCTTGGCATATGCTGATTACCACTTGCCGTTCCAGCTATATACAGATGCAAGCCTGTATGGTCTTGGAGCAGTGCTTTCCCAGCTTCAGGATGGCCAGGAGAGGGTCATAGCGTACGGCAGCCGGTCTTTGAGAGATTCTGAAAGAAACCCCGAGAATTATAGTTCATTTAAGTTGGAGCTGTTGGCACTGGTATGGGCCATGACCGAGAAATTCTCTGAATATTTGACCGGTGCTGAAGTTTTAGTACTGACTGACAACAACCCACTAGCTCACCTGGAAAATGCCAAGCTCGGGGCGTTAGAGCAGAGGTGGATAGCCCGAATGTCTAAGTTCAATTACCGCATTAAGTATCGGTCCAAGACAGAGAACCAGAATGCTGACGGACTTTCTAGGGTAACCGCCCAGACCCCCACAGTAGACGTGGATCATGAGTTGGAGCATGTGGAGGTGCCCGACTTCAGCAGATTTTCACAGGCCTTGGCCGCCGCTAATCAGTTTGAGATGGAGGGGACTGAAACGGCTCCTTTCTTTGGTCCCTCACGACAGGAATGGGCACAGATACAACAGACCCATGAGGGGCTGGCGCAGATGATCAAGTGTGTTGAGAAAGGCCAGAAGCCCTGTAGAGAGGAAAGAGAATGACTGACACGTGAGATATTGTCTGTTCTGAGTCAGTGGGAAAAGTTGGAGATGAAAAATGGAGTGCTATGCCGAAAGGTCTATTTACCTTCTGAGATCGACATTCGATACCAAATTGTGGTGCCTAGTGAACTGGCTCGCTCGTTGGCAGTTGAGGCTCATAATAAGAATGGACATTTTGGTCATGAGAAGACCTTTCGTTGGTTACAGCGACTGATTTACTGCCCTGGTCTTCGTCAAATGGTCGAAGAAGTATGCCGCAGCTGTCAAACTTGTGAGATCCATAAGGCAATAGAACAGAGAGATCCCCTGCAAACCATCGTGACCCAGGAACCTTTAGAAATCGTCATGATAGACTATCTAATGGTTGGCCCATCCAATAGCGGACACCAGTATTGCCTCGTAATGGTGGATCACTTCACCAAATTTGCGGTGGTAACCGCCACCAAGGACCAGACAGCTGAGTCAGCAGCTCGTGCTCTGTGCCAAGATTTCATTCGAGTATATGGGTGCCCCCAACGCATCCACTCCGACCAGGGCGCCTGCTTTGAGGGACACGTAATGAAAGAAGTTCAAAGTATCTACGGGATAAAGAAGTTGCACACGACTCCATACCACCCTCAGGGAAATGGGGCCTGTGAAAGATTCAACAGAACTCTGCTACAGATGCTGCAGACTCTGGAGGAAGACAAGAAGTTACAGTGGCCTCAGTTCTTGTCTGAAATGGTGTGGGCCTATAACAATCAGGTCCATTCTACAACGGGGTACTCTCCTTATACACTTCTCTTTGGGCGGTCTGGGCGAAGTATAGGAGAATTACAGTTGAATGATGTGGATGGGTTCCCTCCGAGGGATCCAACCTCTTGGGTGCGGGCGCACCGGCAGAGACTTGAGACGATCCATCGATTGGTGCGGCAGCGCCTACAAGAACATCCCCATCCTGATAAGACCCCAGTGCAAGAAGCACCATTGCAACCAGGCGACCTGGTGCTAGTTCGTGTCAAGAAACCCCAAGGGAAATTGGAAAGCAGATGGGAGGCTTTGCCGTATCGTGTTGTTGGCCGCAAGTATGCGAATGGGCCAGTGTACCAGGTCCAGAAAGAAGGAACTGATTGTGTTCGAGTACTTCACCGAAATATGTTGCGCCTGTGTCATTCTGAAGGGACAAATCATGATGGGCCTGCCAATGTGAATGAGCTCCCACAGTCAGAGAATGGAGGTGCGGAATGGGCCTCCGACGAGGAGGATGATTGTTGGCCGATCCGTGCTCCTGGGGATGTTCCACCTGTGACTACTGTATCTCCGGCCTGTGCCCCCTCTGGTGCGGAATCCGTTGGTCCTTTTCAGCCCATAGCTGCAGCACCCCATAATATACCACCGGTCCTCAGACGGACCAATAGGCCAAATGCTGGTATTCCCCCTGTTCGGTATGCGCAGGATGAGTTTGTTTGGCCTGCCATACATCGGTATACTACCACCCTGTGCATAAAAGTACAACCCTCTGGATATACAGTCATAGGCAAGGACTGCCAATCTTAAAGTGGGGTGGAATATGTAAGAGACAGCCATTGTTGTCCTAAGCTTCATTTGTCTGTATAAATTGTTAATGTTGAATGTATTTCTGTGATTCTGTTCCTTTAAGACAGCAGCCATTGTAATTGTGACATGATGCTGGAGTGAGACCCCCCCCCCCTTTTATGTCAGCCTGCCTGTTCTGCAGACAGAGTGTGAGCAGAGAAGCAGGAAGTGACGAGACAGAGAGCAGCAGCCATCTTGGCAAGAGAGAAGACAGGTGTCTATGTTGTATTGAACTGGTGTGGAGATTTTTCTGTACAGCTAAGCTGTATCTTGGTCCAGAGACAAACAGAGTGTAAAGAGACAACAGGACTAATGAGTCCACGTGAAAGGAACTGTGCTCAGTGGCTGATCAGTGAGACTGACATTGTGACTGTGTATATGGATACCACAGATGGAGAATCGCAGTGCTGTTGACGTACTGGACAGTAACTGCTAAATCCCGGCTTACATCCCAGCTCAGTGTATGGATTCTGCAGGACTGTCAGTGTGCTGAGTGGAATCTGCTGTTGGATTACATTGCATTCATTTGGTTTCCCTGTTAAAAAGAACTTCATTCCCCCCAAGACCCTGAAAACCGTAAGGGGGGGGCCCAAAAAAAAACCCCAAAAAAAACCGGGAGAAAAAAAACGGGCGCCCTCCTCCCCCCCCAATAAAATTCTCCCCCCCCCTTTTTTTTTTCCTCCCCCCCCCCCTCCCCTTTTTTTGGTTTTCCCTCCCCCCCCCCGGGTGGGTGTATTATTTTTTTTTTGTGGGCCCCCCCCCCCTCTCTTTGTCCCTTTTGTGGGGGTTGGGGTGGGGGTGGTTGTGGTTGGGTGGGGGGGGGTTTTTTTATTTAAAAAAAAAAAAAGAGGCGGTATTATTTTGTATAGGGGGGGAGAGGAGGAGGGGGGAGCCTCTTAAAGAAGAAGTTACAGGTCTGTGAGAGCCAGAAATCTTGCTTGTTTGTAGGTGACCAAATACTTATTTTCCACCATAATTTGCAAATAAATTCTTAAAAAATCAGACAATGTGATTTTCTAGATATGTTTTCTCATTTTGTCTCTCATAGTTGAGGTCTACCTATGATGTCAATTACAGGCCTCTCTCATCTTTTTAAGTGGGAGAACTTGCACAATTGGTGGCTGACTAAATATTTTTTTTCCCCACTGTATGTTAGTCAGCTGATCCTCCTACTGTAGCGTATACACTGCAGAAAAATTTTTGTACCCACATTAACCTTGAAATCATCCTAAAATCCACTCACCAATCATGTACTTGCATAAACCAATTATTCCATATGAAAGTATATAGAGAAGATTTCTCTTGGATTCATACAGTTTCAGGCCATATTATGGAAATATCCTCCTCTTGAAGCATTGATTCTAGGTAGGAAAGCAATAGGGTGCCATACAGTGTCACATACAGTACCTAAAGCACTCTGTAAAGACAATCATAAGGAGCCAAAACCTTTGATATTGTGGAAGATAAAATGCCTCTGATGGACCCCTGAGAGAAATAGATGTTTTCTTAACATCCGTTACATGTTCATTTTACGACCAATGGGTACAAACTTGTCTGTTTTTTCAACAGACTGTTTAAACATACCGTTAAAAAATAAAACTTGTTGTATTTTGCTTGTTTTTACAGACAGACAGACTGACCAATACATGTGAATGGGTACATTTTTAACGTCTGTCAAAAAGGACTGGAATATTTTTGACGGCCATTAAAAATGGATTGGGTTGAGTCACAAAATTAGACTTATGAAGTTCATCTGTTTTTAAAATAGGATGACTCATTGATAGAAAACCGACATTAAAAACTAAGTTTAATTTGTTTTTAATGTCTGTTTTTTTCTTGTGTCGTATGCATGTAGCCTAAATTGTACAGTTTTAGCTACCTGGGTGTTTTGCAATGTTCTGTTTTTTTTTTTTTTTGTTTTTTTTTTTTTTGGGGGGGGGGGGGGGGTTTAGGCAGTTTTTTAAGCCAAAACATGGTTTGAATTGTAAAGCAAAAAATATACAGATAGTACTTTTTTTTTTTTCAATTCTCACCTTGATTTTGTATTCAAAAACTGCATCAAACAACCTAAACGTGTAAAACACACCTTTAGGCGAGATCAGTGTGCTATCCTTGTTTTTTTGCGGATTGCACACTGACCCATTCATTTCTATGGGCACATGCAAATGACCATATTTTTCACTGAACAGTGTGCAAGCCGTGATTCTGCACCATGTCAGATAGAACATGTGCTATTCTGTTCAGTTTTTGCGGAACGGACTCACCCATAGAAGCCTATGGGAGACTAAAAACCTAGGACGGCACACTAATGTACTCCGTGTGTCATCAGTGTGCCGTCTGTTTTCACGGACAAGCTAGGGATATCATTAGATGTCACCTGTGTTTTTTATGGTGGATCCGCAAACTAGGATCACACACTGATGTCAGTTTTTGCGGACCTAGTTCACTGATGCTGAAGACACACTGAACACACACTGAAAACACTCTGTCTGCAAAAACTGAAGACTAATTACTAGTTTGCAGACTGCAAAATACCCACGGTCGTCTGCAACTAGCCTAAGGCTAAGGCCCCACACAGCAAACTGCTGCCAAAAAGACCGCAGCGGAAACACATCGTGGTTTTTTCCATAGTGTTTTTCACAGAAAGTCTGCAGTTTTCCTCTATAGACTTTCTGTCTCTATTATACCTATAAGCAGGTAATGTAAAATGTGGCATCTGTTTGCCACAGTGTTCCTGCTGCAGGCAAAATGCTGCGTTTTTGCAATTTGGGGCCCCAGCCTTATAGTATCCTTATTTTAACTAGGGCTAATAATAGGCCAGTATGTTATATTGGACGTCTACAAAGAGAACCATTTCAGATTGCAGATATACATAGAAATCCTATCTCTTAATGACCTTTGAAGTCTCACTATAGCTAAATACCACAATATATTGTGACATTTAAGAACATTATGGAATGTCCTAATCATCATTTAAGCTGAATTAAAATAGACTGTCTCATAATGGGATGTTACATTTCCAATTCTGACCTTGTAGTATATGTAACATATAAACAGCAGGAAACAGTAATTAGCTTAAAGTTAATTCTGGGGTCTAAGAGGCCTGGGGAACTATCACACAGTAAGGTCATTAACCAGCGTAGTGTCTTTAACACATGAAACACACGGATCTCAGCTGTGCTGCTACAATCTTCTGTCTGCTGCTACACAAACCAGTGTGACCCCGATTAGGCTTTTGCGCACCCCATGGGGTTACATGTTTATATTTTCTCCTTGTCTTCTCACACTGAATATGTGCCCAATAAGTGACTATTCTATTTTGTTTGCATATATATCTAAAATGTCTTTTAACAGTAACAGCATGTAATAGTTACCTTTAAATCCTCCTGCATATGAGTGTTTGACACGATCGCACTTTGTTTACGCTGTCATATTTGATAAAGTAACCGGAAATATACCAGAACTCATTTATTTCCACAATGAATAAACTGTGAGATTAGGGGCTAATTTTCCTGTTGATTTTTTAAACTAAACATTTTTATTTTTAACGTAAAATGATGTTTGGACTTTCTATGTTTTAAGCGCAGACATATTAAATTATTCTAATAAGCAGCTTGATGACGCACATAGAATTTTTTCATACCAACAGATGACAATTGAGTCTTTAGAAGAAATGGTGTAATTTGAGGAATAGGCATTAATATCAGCAGAAGTAAAGCTCCTTTCACAGTAGTGTTGGTGGGATACATTTTGTCTCCTACAGGTATTCTTCTTTACTAAGGGTCTTGGCTCAAGATGCTGAGATGAGTGGCGCAAGATGGCCAGCTTAGAAAAAACATTTGCATTACTCTTTTGGGTATTATAACACAAACATTTCTTTTTCGAATAAGTTGGTTATTGCTACTCTCGGGATATCTCAAGCTAAGGGTCAAGGTAAAGAAGGACACACCTGTAAACAATGGCAGGAGATTTTCAGTAAGTTTTTCTGTGGTAAAATTCTTTTCTTCCTTTAGGCCAAGGCCCCACGTAGCGGGCCGCAGTGAAAAAGTGCTGTGGGAAAAACCGTCGCGGAAATGCAACACGGTTTGTCCGCAGCACTTTTCACAGAAAGTCCGCAGAGGTTTCCTTGTGTAATCTGCCTCAAAATCAGCATGAAATTTTGCCATTTGAAGCTAATTCCCCACACATCGAATTGCCGCGGAAAAGACTGCAGCGGAAATGTATTGTTCTTTTCCGAAGCATTTTTCACAGAAAGAGGAAAACTCTGTGGACTTTCTGCCTCTATTATACCTATACGGAAAATGCCAGCGTTCCGTAGGTATAATTGACATGCTGCATTTTTAAAAAACTGCCTAGTTTCACGCTCACATTTTTGAAATGCAATCCAAAGACATACTGATAGGGAATGTAGATTGTGAGCCCTATATGGGACAGTGACTGTCAATGTCTGTAAAGCGCTGTGGAATATGATGGCACTATATACGTAAGCATAATAAATAATAAATAAATGGCAGCTTTTCCGCTTTTCCACATTTTTTCTGTTATGTGTGGATGGGATTAGCCAGAATCCCATCAACTTTGTAGGTATTGTAAAACACTGAGGCCCTGCACGAACATAACCTAAATACATTTTTCATACTGTCAGATTGAGAATACTCTACTAGAAAAAGCATTTCCACTACTCTGGACACTAATAACATGTTTTGCACCACACAAGCAGTGGCTACATGCATGGTGATCCTAGGTTTGGATGCAGCTACTTATCTATAGAAATCTTGGTCTTATATTTCATCTAGGGAAACTGTGGAACTCAGTAGTGTGTTTTTTAACTAAGAACAGATTTTTATATTTTTTTTACACTTTAAGGTCGGTTGCAGAGGACCGTGGACATGATCAGTGTGCTATCTGTGTATTTCACCTACGGTATTCATTTCTATGGGCCCATACACATGACCGTGAATTACACGGTCACGTGTGTGGGCCGACAGTCCGAGCTGTGAAATATAGAAAAGGTCCTATTCCTGTCCTATTTTGCGGCCCTTGCTTCCGTGGCTCCTATTCATTTAATGATAGGGGCCGCAGAAGCACGACGTGTGGACCGGCGGCGCACAGGTGATATCTGCGTGTCCCCCGTCTGCCGCCCATGCTTTTAATTCATGACTGGCCGGCAGCACACAGTCGTCTGCAGCCGGCCTAAGAACTTTGGCACTTGACAATCCTATTCTGTGTGCTTTTTTGGTAGTCCAATACTATATGGGTTTGGTTGCAGTGCCCATCATACAATATCAGCACTTATAATTGACCAGTGTGATTTTCATGAGTTAAGTTCTTAGAGTATTTTTACACATGTGGCAGAAATTTCTGAAAATCATTTCCATTCATATGAATGGGGCTTTTTCAGTGGCAATCACATGGGGACTACAAACACCATTCAAGGCTAAGGCTCCATGTAGCGAGTCACAGCCAAAAAGCTCTGCAGGAAAAAATGCGGCGGAAACGCATCACGTTTTTTCCCGCAGTGCTTTTCACAGAAAGTCCGCAGAGTTTTCCTCTGTGGACTTTCTGCTTCTATTATACCTATACAGAAAACTGCAGCATTTCTGTAGGTATAATTGACATGCTGCGATTTACAAAAACACAACGGTTTTTAAAATTGCAGCATGTCCGCTACATATATTTTTCTACAATGTGTGAATGGGATTAGCCACAATCCAATCCACTGTGCAGGTACTGTAAAACACTATGGTTTTTGCTGCAGTGTTTCCTCTGCTGAAGAAAAAAAAGCATGTTTTTGCTGCATTTTTTTCTGCACTGGAATGGAAAAATGGACCAAAAAATTAGTGGACACAAAAGGAGCGCTAACAAACCCATTGACTATAATGGGGTTTGTCAGATATCTGTTATTTTTAACTGAAATCGCTGGATAAAAAAATCGGGCTTGCATCTGTTGATTTCTGACAGATCTGTGCTGGATTCACAACCGACGTAGATGTGAACCCAGCGTAATATATATTCAATTTTGGTCTGACATTCTATAACAACTGTCAATGTTTAACTCTTAGCCTGAAACCCCACATTGCAAAGGCCCCAATAGAAGGTAAAAAATGCTGCGGAAAAAAACTGAGCAAAGCATGGTGTGTTTATTTCCATAGCGTTTTTCATTGAGTTTTTCCATGGAGATTTTCCTTTGTGTTTTTTCTTCCCCTATTAAATCTATATATCTCATTCGCTATGCTGCTACTTTAAAGCACAGCATTTTTTCTTCGCTGTATTTCCACAATGGACAAAAACGCTACGTTTCTGCACAATAGAGCCTTAGGCTGAAGCCCCACATTGGGAAAATGCATTTTACAGTACCTTCAAAGTGGATGGGTTTCTGACTAATACCATCCACACATTGCAGAAAAAAATCTGCAGCGGAAAAGCTGCATTTTCCGTATAGGTATAATAGGGACAGTCCTATGCTAGGACTCCCTCTCCCAGCACACTGTTCAAACCGATGAACGTGGCCAACACGTAGCAGAAACTCGGTTGTGTGAATAGGGGCGCTAGGCTGTCTAATTTTACTTTTAGACAAATTCACACTGTAATATACTGTATCAGCCTTTCATATAAAGCACCAAAATCATAGGTTCTCTATATTGTCCTTTCTAAGGCCGTGTGCTTACCGTTACCGCCGACTGTGAATTACAGGCACAGGCGGCGCATGGGGGACACGCGGATGTCACCCATGTGCCGCCCGTGCACTGGCCGTGCTTCTGCGGCCCCTTTCATTAAATGAATAGAAGCCACGGAAGCAGGGCCGCAAAATTGGACAGGAATAGGACCTGTTCCATATTTTGCGGCCTGGACTGTCGACACGCACACGTGACCGTGTCATTCACGATCATATATACAGGCCCATAGAAATTAATGGGTCAGTGTGCTATCTGGGAAAAACCTGGATAGCACACTGACCGTGCACACTGTCATCTGCAAGAGGCCTAACACCAAGATCTTGCAGCTACATTGTGTTTACTCATGAATACACTGAAAAAAAATCAATTTACAAACAATATCGAAATGTCAATTTTAAATATTTAAACATTAAAAAATCTCCTTGGTATTCCTAAAAAAAAAGATGTAGAAATGAGTGTATGAAAGTTAAAGGTAGCAATACATAATAGAGAGAAACCTGCTGATTTTGTCAAGACAATATATTGGGGGGCGTCCTGATTCTCCCTGATGTAAGAGGACAAGAGAAAGAAGAATTTTGGATTTTAACTTGCCCAATCCTTTATTTTCACAGGACTTAAGCCACTGCCAGAGATGTTTGGCAGCAGTTTATTTCACTTTCTCTATTGAGAACACATGCACACTAAATCAAGCCAGCATAAATGTGTATAGGAGTCAAGAAGAAAAGCAGTCAGCTGAGGGAGTACTAGGCTGACAGCTTTCTAAATGCAGTCTAATCTGCAGGAGGATCTGAGCAGATTGATGTATAGTTTTGTGTTAGTATAGCTTGTTTTATTCATTTATATCTTTGGTCTTTGTATGCTTAGAAATAGTCATCTAATGATGGACGTGCTCCTATATACTGACTGACAACCCTCCATGTATTACTGTGCATACAATCACTGATAGAACTGCCTCGATGATTCAATGTTTCTAGACAAATAAAAAGCAAGGATATAAATTGACCTGTTCAGCTATTTGTATACTATGACAAGCTGTTGATAGTTTGTGCTGAATTTCATGACAATAGGTTCCTTTTAAAGGGAGTATATCCCTTATTTAAAACAGATTTGACATCATCTATTGTCAGTAGTAGATGCAGATGCAGTGATGGGTCAGTGGTGTTATCTATAGAGGTGTTATTTTCTATTATAAACCTAACTGTCTTGTCTGTGATGTAAATTTTGAGTCCTACAGAATTGGCAAGTATTCGGCTAAGCCCCCAAGTAGCGAATCGCAGCTACTAAGCCTAGAGGAAAAAACACAGCGAAAATGCCTGATGTTTTTTCTACAAGTTTTTGCTGTTTTTTGGGGGGGTTTTCTTCCCTAATTAAATATACAGTGGGTAAAATGAGATTTGATAATGTCACAAATTTTTTGAGTAAATATATTTCTAAAGGTGCTATTGACATGAAATTCTCACCAGATGTCAGCAAGAACCCATCCAACCCACATAGGCAAAGAAATCAAACCAGAGATGTCCATAAAGTAAGTTATATGTAATAATGAAAAATGATACAGGGAAAAAGTACTTAACACATGAAGAAAAAGAGGTGCAAAAAGCCATAGAAAGCCCTGACACCAGCTGAAATCTAACAGTAACTAGAAAGCAATCCTGCCACTTAGTGACAAATAATATCAGCTGGTTCAACTGATGGCCATAAAAAGGTGTCTCATTACTAAGGTGCCACACAAGAAGCATCTCATGATGGGTAAAACCAGTGAGCTGTCAAGACTTTTGCAACCTTATTGTATAATCCGGAAGTGAAAAGAACATAATTTCACCATAAAGTGGCCATGAACAGGTGCTACCTGCAAGATTTCAGACAGAGGAGTGAAAAGAATTATCAGAAGAGTTGTCCAAGAGCCAAGGACCACCTGTGGAGAGCTAGAGAAAGACCTGGAGTAAACAGGTGCAATTGTTTCAAAGAAAACAATAAGTAATGCACTCCTCCTCCATGGCCTGTATGCGCACCACGCAAGACTCCATTACTGAACATAAAGAATGTACAAGTGCTTTAAAGTTTGCTCAACAACATTTAGACAAGACTGTAAAATACTGGGAGAATATACTCTGGTCAAATGAAACCAAAATTGAACTCTTTGGATACAATAATACACAACATGTTTGGAGGCCAAAGGCACTGCATATCACCCCAAAAACACCATACCATCAGTGAAGTTTGGAAGTGGGAACATCATGGTGTGAGGCTGTTGTCCAGCATACAGAACTGGCAAACTTCATATAATTGAAGGAAGGATGAATGGACAAATGTACCGAGACATTCTTGATAAAAATCTGCTGCCAACTACCAAGATGACGAAGATGAAACGAGAGTGGACGTTTCAGCAAGACAGTGATCCCAAACACATAGCCAAGGAAACTCTCAAATGGTTTCAGAGAAAGAAAATAAAGCTGCTAGAATATCCAACCAATCACCTGACCTGAATCCAATAGAAAATCTGAATCCAATAGAAACTAAAGAGTGTTTGTGTGGAAAAATGGGCCGAAATCACACCTGAGCAATGCATACGACTAGTGTTTCCATAGAGGAGGCATCTTGAAGCTGACATCACCAACAAAGGCTTTTGTACTAAGTATTAAATAAATTTCAGTAAGCATGTTCAATACTTCTCTTCCTGTGTCATTTGTTATTATTACAAATAATTTAATTTATGGACATCTATGGTTTGATTTCTTTGCCTGTGTGGATTGGATTCCACCACTGTTTTTCCCGCAGTGCTTTTTGGCTGTGGTCCACTACGTGGGGCCTTAGCCTCAGAACTATATTTACATAGAAAAATGGTGATGTGTTCAATAATTATTTCACCCGTTCTATAGCGAAAATGCTTGCGAATCCGCAGCTAAAATTAATATGCTATGTGGATGAGATTAATGAAATGTCATTTACTTTAGGTGCTCTCTGTTACTCTGTACTGTAAAATGCAGCTTTGTGTTCCCACTGCTTTTCCGCAACATAGGACCTTAGCCTAAGTCTATTATTAGGCTTAGTGACCAGAGTGAAAAGGATTTTTTGTTTAAGAAATTTTATCTGCATTTGTGACTTAGAAAGTCACATATGTTTCCCTTTTTGGGTTCCATTCATTTGTTTGGTGTAAAACGTACAGAATAAAAGTCAAGAGGTGGCAGTTACTGAAAAAAATGGTGCCAGAGAAGTTATTGGATTTTTGTACAGAACAAGAATGCATCCTAAAGTAATGCCACCCAGGGGCCTTTGGCTATTCCACAGAACCCAAAAGTGCAATGACATTTTTTGTCTGGTGAAGCTCTTTTTGTGTACATTAGTGATACTAGAAAAATATCAAAATCACAAACTATTGTAAGAGATTGGTTTCTGCATTGAAAGGAAAAATATTGCTGAATAAAGTGGATTAGTTTAATATTATCATCAAGCACGTCATTAAATCTGATCACCAGCCACTCGACTATCTGCATTACATCAGATTGTGTCTGTGATGAATATGAGTGGGTGGATGAGAAGGGAATTTAACACTTAATATTTTAAGCCTCTTGGTATTATGTTACATTATCTCCAGCTAAAGTAACATTTACTCTAATCTTGATGCATGGTTTTGGGAATTTTTCCTCAGCATATTTTTGAACTCCAATCAAAGTATGATAAAACACAGCGAGAGTCCGCCAACTGCATACTTATCAAATCCTCCTGCCTAGAAATCTCACAAACATTGCATGTAACTGCTGCTCTCCCACCCAGGCCAGCCACACATGAGCTCTAATATAACAATCTGTTTCCCTGACAGGGGAGTATATTAGGGATTAACAACTTGGTTCTGCGATGGGGGATTCCATGTCATTTGTGATTCAGGCATGTCGATCACCTTGATGTATGCTATTCCTGATAAAATGCAGCAATTATTCATTGTCTTTTTAGAAATTCTCCTCCTTCTCTCTTCTAACTTGTAGATAGGCTAATAAAATAATGGGAAGATTGATAACAACTGCAGTAGTTGGCATTCACAGCTAATCCGATTCTAGATCTTATTTTTAGGCTAAGGCCTCACGTTGTGGAAACGCAGCATTTTTTGTTGCGGATTTTGCTGCATTTTTTTGAGCAAAAGCCATGGATTGGCTTGAAAAGGAATAGAAAATATCAAAGAAGCTTTTAAATGTTCCACTTCTGTTAAAGCCACTCCTGACTTTGGCTCAAAAAAAATGCAGCAAAATCTGCAACAAAAAGTGCTGTGTTTCCACAACGCGAGGCCTTAGCCTTACAGGCTTTTTTGAAAATGAAAAAAGTGATTCAATTTGTTGCTATGGGTAACTCCTATATCTTTTCTTTATGCAGTTTAGTTTCATGAACCTTCCCATAGCGAAATCTTTTGGTCATCACTTACTTTTGGAGATTTTAGTAGTCTGTTCTGTCATGTGATTAAATAGGTCCATAGAGATGCCTGGGTCCTTACTGCAAACTATTGGAGCCATATAGGGAAAAAGTTGTGGCATGCTCCATGCATCATATGCACTGTTTCTACGTGAGATTATCCCTGACAAAGGGCACTTTACAGATCATGGTATAGCACCATGCACAGCTCCTGTTTCTCCCGCTGAATAAGACTCTGTTTGTTGTTGCACTGTTTCCTGCTAATGACGAAACCTCAGAAATACTATGACCACATTGGTAAAGTGGGTACATGCACTTTTGCACCACAAAATACATCAAAGACTGTCCTTTTGTTTTAATTTTTTTTAAAACTCCTTTATTTATGACAAATTTCAAAATCTTACCGTTCTGAGCACTTCTTTTTTTGTACTATGCATTTCCTCATCTCAGATGTTTGCGGGCAAGGAGTACCACGTGCAGATGGGTGTTGCACTATCTCACGAGCTCTGGTTTCATTGCCTCGTTTGAAACCACAGGTCTTCCCCCTCTTTGTACATGGACCCCAAGGACTCCATTCACTGACTGCACAATGAACTAAAGGGACAAAACATGGATCAGAGAACAGATTAAAGGCACTCATGACATACATAATGGAGAAGATGAATTTAGCTAATGTTATTTTTTCAAGTGAAACATGACCAGAAGCTTTTGAGGCTAAAGCCTCACGTAGCGAGCCGTAGCCAAAAAGTGCTGTGGAAAAGACTGCAGCAGAAACGTGTTATTTTTCCACATTGTGTTCACAGAAAGTCTGCAGAGTTTTCCTCTGTGGACTTTCTGCTTCTATTATACCTATACGGAAAACGCCGGTGTTTCTGTAGATATAATTGACATGCTGCAATTTACAAAAACGCAACAGTTTTTGAAATTGCAGCATTTCCGCTGCGGATATTTTACTGCAATGTGTGGATCAAATTAGCCAGAATCCTATCCACTTTGCAGGTACTATAAAACGCCGCGACTTTTGCATTTTTGAAAAGTGGGGCCCAGGCTTAAGAGTCATTTTTTTGTGGAATTTATTAACCAGTGTGTTTTACTCTATACATCCTAATATCTATTTTAGGCCTCACCTAGCAAGCTGCAGTCAAAAAAAGCTATGGAAAAGACCATGGCCAAATTGCGTTTTTTTTCTGCAGCATTTCTCACAAAAAGTCCACAGAATTTTCCTCTGCGGACTCTCTGTTTCTATTATACGTATGCGGAAAATGCCAGCGTTTGCATAGGTATAATTGACTTGCTGAGATTTGCAAAAACGCTCACGTTTTTAAAATTGCAGCATTTGCCCTGCAGATTCTTTTCTGCAATGTGTGGATGCAAGCAGTTGAGTAAATATAATTTACCCAATATTTTGTCCTTATTTTAATAACTTCAGTAATTCCTTAAAGGTGTAGACACCTTTGGATTTATTTTAATTAATTGCGAGCAGTGTAGGCTGAAATAAGCTTTTATTAAAAATTTTGGACGGTTTGGCTACTTCATCTGGAATGTAGATACATTACATAGCAAGCTGAAGAACGCCATTCACTAGCATTTTCGTCAGACTTTTTCTCTCTTTACTGCAGAGAGGAGTGTATGGAAGGAGAGAGATCAACTGGAGGCCAAGCTACCAGGCAAGTTTGCTAGCAAGTGGCATTCTGCTGTATAATGTGTAGCAGTGGCGTAACTAGGAATGTCTGGGCCCCAAGGCGAACATTTGACATGGGGCCCTCCCCCCCCGAACCGGATACGGGTCCCCAAACAAAAAAATATGCTCAACAGTGGCCCCAGATAGTATTATATGCTCGACAGTGGCCCCCACACAGTATTATATGCTTGACAGTGGCCCCCACACAGCATTATATGCTCCACAGTGGCTCCCATACAGCATTATATGCTCTACATTGCTCCCTCCACACACAGTATAATATGCTCCCCACAGTGCCCCACACAGTATAATATGCTCCACACAGTGGCCCCCCACCCTGTATTATATGCTCCCCACAGTGGCCCCCACACAGTATTATATGCTTCCCACAGTGGCCCCCACCCAGTATTATATGCTCCCCACAGTGGCCCCCATCCAGTATTATATGCTCCCCACAGTGGCCCCCATCCAGTATTATATGCCCCCCACAGTGGCCCCCACTCAGTATTATATGCCCCCCACAGTGGCCCCCACTCAGTATTATATGCTCTACAGTGGCCCCCACCCAGTAGTATATGCTCTACAGTGGCACCCATCCAGTATTATATGCTCCCCACAGTGGCACCCATCCAGTATTATATGCTCCCCACAGTGGCCCCCACACAGTATTATATGCTCCCCACAGTGGCCCACACACAGTATTATATGCTCCCTACAGTGGCCCCCACCCGGTATTGTATGCCCCCCACAGTGGCCCCCACCCAGTATTATATGCTCTACAGTGGCCCCCACTCAGTAGTATATGCTCTACAGTGGCCACCACCCAGTATTATATGCTCTACAGTGGCCCCCACCCAGTATTATATGCTCTACAGTGGCCCCCACTCAGTAGTATATGCTCTACAGTGGCCCCCACACAGTATTATATGCTTCAAACAGCCCCCCTCCGCTTCGGTGCTATTATACTCTGGGGTCTCGGGCCCTGTGGTAGCCACTACCGCTGCTACCCCGGTATTTACGCCCCTGATGTGTAGTATATACATGCCAGCTGCAGATGCCAAATGGTTCCAAACTTTTAATAAAAACCTCTTACAAAATTTATTTTTGATCAAAAATATATGTGATAAAATAAAAAGAAAATGGGAAGGGGTCTATAACCTTTAAGGCTGGATTCACATCTGTGTTGAAGTCTCTGTTGCAGATTCTGCTTAAAATCGGTGGAGAGAAATGTCCTCGAAGGACGCCTTTTCGCTCTGCTGGTTTTATACTGAAACAGGTCCTCCTTGCAGGAATCTGCGGCGGATGTGTCTCCTACGCAGATGTTAATGCAGCCTTAAAGGTTATAGACACCTTCCACATTTCTTATTTGATCACATTATAGTCTATGGGGTCCGTGGGTAACCGCTTTTTAAGCAGATGGGGTCTACGTCTTTCAGATCCCCATGCGGACTCAAACAATGGAGACCCAAACGCTAGTGTGACCCTAGTGTCAGCCACACTTAATTGCAAAGATAAATTTGTCCTGGTAATTTCATCTGGTAAGGATAACTGATACCAAAGTTGAAAATACAACCCATAATTTTCTCCCACCAATATGGTAAATTTTCTTTTTTTTTCAAAGATGATTGTGATAATTGCTTAGACAGACCATTGGTGGTCAGTATTGTTTGTAATGGCCATGTTATATGTGTACCTATATCCATCAAATCAAGTAATCATAAGATACTATATTCAATATAATTACTCCAAAGCAGGGGCATTCATAATGATGCAGAATGTGGTCAAATGGTAAATCATAGCAGACAATAACACTAAATTATCAAGAGATGTTATGTTGTTAGAAAAGAAATACACTGCATAATTTAACCAGTCATGAAATTATTCAGAAAATGAGCCAAAACAGGCAAAGAAAATAAGCTTATTCATACAAACATCTCAAACCCTAGATTACATGATTAATTTATTTTACATGTGTGCTGAGTCAAAAGAACGTGCAGTGACCTATGTTCAAGCCGAGTATGCATACATTAATCATATCAAATGATTCAGTGCAGATAGCAAGTGCTACCTGTAAACTGATGCTTTCCTGCATCTGACAGAATCGAGTGCACATGAAATATTTAGTGTTATTATCGTAACCAGTAACAATAACACACCTCATCGCCAAGAATGTAAAAAAGCCCGCAGCTGAAAATACTTCTTCATATACATCAACAATTACATTATTTCACATCTTAGCGCACATGTACATGGTTATATGGAGGATCATGCCATGCTCTATCAGACATCACATATGAACTGCAACACAAATGGGGCATACCATTCCATGCTTAACAGTTGTACAATGTCCATGCACTTTAGCCATAACCCTTTTTAGTAGGATAGTTACAGTGTCTGTCATAAAATATCATGGCCAACCACTATTTATAGATAAAAAAAAAAATCTTTCTAATGATAGATAAGGTTCGAGTATTAGAATTATTATAGCAGGTTTTGCATATGTTATGAAGCATCTTCCATTTGCTTCTACCTTGACATCTTTGCCATATTAAGCAATGCCCAGTCAGTTTTAAGGATTCTCATTTCCAATCATTCCTTCAGGATCTCAGTGTTTTGTGAACTGCCTCCCCTTTATTTTTCCAGCTTGAAAGCCCATAGATGTGTGGTAAACCAGAAATGCTGACTATACTTTGTTAAAGGCAGATAGTTGTAAATCGAGTGTTAGATACTACTCACCAATAGTATTGCATTCCATACTGTGGTTATTGTTCTCAAACCCATCTGGACATGTGTCAAGACACTTCCCACTGTGCAAATAAAATCCACCTTTACATTTTGTGCAGAAGCTTTTGTGGAAGCATGTTTCACAGTCAGCTTTGCATCCTGAAAGTACAGAAAATACCAGCCAGTCCTTAGTAACATGGAGAAAATATGCTATGTTCAAGATAAGAGCCAATGGACCAAATGTCCTATGATCATCATTGACTTAAAGGCAGTCCACCACCTTCTGCAAGTATATTCAACTGCTACCACCATATCACAGAGCACATTATAGTGATAAACATCATATTTTTGTTGTGTCACGTTTGTAGATTTTGAAAAAACAACTTAAGGCTAAGGCCCCTCGTGGAGTCCCGCAGCAAAAAAGCGCTGTGGGAAAAACCGCAGCGGCAACACATTGCAGTTCTTCCTGCAGCACTTTGGACAGAAAGTTTGCAGAGGTTTCCTAGGGAAACCGCTGGCATATAGGTATAACTGACATGCTGTGATTTCCAAAACCGCAACGGTTTTGGAAATTGCCGCGTGTCTGCAGCATGTTTTTTACTGCAAAGTGGGGATGGGATTTGCTAGAATCCCATCTACTTTACTGTGACTGTAAAACATTTATTCCATGTGGGGCCCCAGCCTTAAAGACATGCAAATGGTTCAAAATTTTTTGTAAAAACCTATTACATGATATTTTTTTTTGGTCCAAAATATATGTGATCAAATAACAAGAAAATTGGAAGGTGTCTATAACCTTTAAGTAACACCTAATTGCAATGCCAAATTAGCACCTATTCCTACAGATTCATTTATTCTGACCCACAAGCCTCAAGCTAATTAACCCCATTTTCCTGTTTCAGCTTTCCACTGTGGGATGACCATTGCTCGAAAGTTGATAGAAAAATGACATGCAAGACAGCCTCAAATTCTTCTTCACTTTCCAACATGTAAACCCTACATTTAGATATATATATTTACCTGCCCTCTACTCTGCTTCAAGACTTGAAGACAGAGGGCATAGTATAGGGTCACCTATAGATCAGCTGTTTAAAGATACTACAACATTCTGATAAGCTTTGTGGTCTCTTCACGGAATACAAAGCACAGCTTCATTCATATATAGTACAGTGGCTGTGCTTCATATTGCATTTCAGCCCGATTCACTTGAATAGGACTGAGTTGCAAACAGGCCACGTGACATATGAATGTGACGTCACTGGCCTATGAAGCTAAGTTGTTAGGTAGCATGATGGTTAACAAAATAGAATATCAATAACTCATTCCACACTGCTACATCTGCCCATGGTCAATAGTGTCATAAGGTTGTCTGTTCATAAGGTAGCTAATGCCAGATTCAGGTATATGATTCAATATATACACATGCTATAGCCTGTTTACTTTTACTTACTTTTACACTCACTAATTCCTGGAGAACGTATTCCATAGTAGCCAACTGGACATGAGGGAAGACAAACACCAACTTGCTTCATACCGTTCCTTACTAAAGCGAAAAACAGTCTTGGCTTACATGTCATACAGCCATTGTAATCAGAGCATGTAGCACATCCACCTTGGCAATTCTGGCTGACATTGGGATGCACTAAAGAAAACAGAAGATATTAAAAAGGTAATATTTTAATAGGCTTCTATGTATGTAAATGTATGTAAATATAATTCTTCACAATTGAAAAGAAAAACATAGTTCTAAAATAATTATTACACCATGATAGCCTGTGGTGTCGAGGTCTGTAATAAATCACCCATAGAATTCTTTGGGCCTATTATGTATCTGTTTGTGCCTAAATTCTTGTAGAGTGCTTTTTTTTTCCTAATGGGTTCATATGTTATATTTTCCTGTCTGCTGAACATGTTACATGGAGTACTTATAGCACCATTAAATGGAACCATACACATACAGTTTGGCACTATATAGGCCAATGCACACAGTTAGAAAACTCATCTCGTGGGAGCCTTAGATGTTGTTCATGTTGTGAATTTTATCCATGGACTAACAAGACTAAAAAAAAGTAGATTCTCTAAATTATCTTTATGGCTGGTGCCCCACGTGGTGTAAACGCAGCAAATCCCATCCACACATTGCAAAAAAATATGCCCAGCGGACATGCTGTGATTGCACAACAGTTTTGGAAATGACAGCAATTCAATTATACCTATGGAAACGCCAATGGTTTCCCTATAGGTATAAGGGAAGTGTTGCTGCTGTGGTTTTTCAGATCTGACGGGGTCCAACAGCCAGACTCTGCTATGATCAACTGATGCGCTGCCAGAAGCCATATATAAGGTATATGGCCAGAAGCAGCCCTGCTCATATTTCAGTCCATGGGAGTAAGGCTTCATTTCCACTGCGCCACCACTATTGTGTATGAAACTTTGTACATTCGATACAGATTATGTAGACTGTAGTAGTGGCACCTGGAACTGCAGCTCTGTTCCTATTCACTTGAATAGGAGCAGGGCTACTTCTGGCCATATACCTTATTTACAACTTTTGGTGGCTGATTGGTGCAGTGTCCGGGTGTTAGATCCCTATTGATCTGATAACGATGACCTAGCCACAGGATCATCATTATCTTCAAATCCTGACAACACCATTAAAGAGGTTTTCCCATCTCCCTGTTTCAGCATCTTTGCCTGCTGTCTCCTCTTCTCACTTCCTGTATCCTCCCCCCCCAGCTCGCTGAACAGGACACTATGAAGTATCACAATACTTCTTATGATTACCAGAAATCTAATATAAATGCAGATCAAATAATATGCACATACTTCTAGAGAATGGACTCAGTGTTATCTGTGTGTTTACATAGAGAGATAACAGACAAGACTTTATCAGCAAACTGCAATTAGTTTGAACTGATTGTTCTACCAGGCAGAGCTGTAGATAATAGTGAGTGCAGTGAGTGATGTCACTTGTCCTATCACACAGGTCCAGCATTATGGAAACGCTGTGTAAACAATGGGAGATATAATTTCACATAGCAGGAAAACAAAGCAGCATTGCAAAAGCAATATATTTAAGAAAAATCTTCAATTTACATAAGCTAGCAGTATAGATAGGATCCTTCAAATGGAAATACCCCTTTAAGTCCTTTCCTTTATAAATTCCCTGATAAGCCTGACAAGTTTGTGCCCAAAAAAGGCATAAGGACATATAGGCATTGCGTATCAATAATAAGATTCTTTCATGGACGAACTCTTCTCAGGATAGATAATGTATTTTGTCAGTCCAGAAGAAAGACCATGGAACAGCATTAGGGAATTTGACCATAGCAGGATGATGCAATTTATGGGATCCAACAGCTCAAAATTATCTACTCAATCTTGGTACAATAGCCCCTTTTTATATTTGATAACTGTTTAAAGTACTGTAGGGGGAGTTTGCTGCTTTTTGGATCTGGACATTGTTTTTTACTTATTCTGTATTTGGCACTACTTATAATATATTTCTGAATATATGTATGATTTCTGTGTCATTTATATATTTGAGTTTTGTATTATTGGTCTATCTATCTATCTACCTATTCCAGAATTCCAAACCGTTACAGGAATGTCATCTACTAAGGAATGTAAACCACTAATAAGTTCACATTCAGCAGAGAAAGCTTGTGGTTACAAGCAAATTGCGATGGGGTATTTCCAAAAATCTTTGTCTATGCCTCATTAGAGTGAAAAAGAAAACTGTGATAAAATTGTCACTGTGCATCATTCAGATTCTCAACATATTCCATGCAGAAGTGATTGATGACACCAGAAAGATAACAGTTTGTAAAAGGATTGCTGGAGAATTTACGCTAATCGCATACTGAAATTGAGGGAGAAAGGTGACAGTTTGTATAGTTAATGCTAGGTTCACATCTGCGTTCGAGTCTTCTTACGAGACTCTGTCCCACATTCCGTTTAAAATTGGCGGAAAGACTACAAGGAGGAGGGTACAATTTGAAGGGTAAATTAAGACACAATTTTGTAAACATGTGTAGGGAATGTATCATTGTATTTATTTAGTTTTCTGGTGTAGAAAAAGTGCAATTTTTGGGGCACACAATGTTTTCATCACAAATTTCACCTGTTTCTAGTTTTCTGCCTCTGTGACCACTTTGAAAGAAATGTGAACAAAACGTGGGACTAGAAAATAGTTATCTATCTGCTGCTAATGATACTAAGCATTAACATTATATACAATAAAATATAAGCCTATCACAAGCCTATCCTTTCTTATGGAAGCGCAGGATTTTGGATTAGCCAGAATCCCAGTCACTTTGCAGGTACTGTAATAAGCAGCGTTTCCACTGCAGCCAAAACATAATGTGTGCCCCCCCCCCCCCGGCCTAAAGGAGTTGTTAAGATTCATTACATAAATGTCATTGTTTGTATTATGAAAAGTTACTATTACTATTAAAGTTACTATACTATTTTGCATCAATTAAAATGACTATTTCTGTATCAATTCCTCACAGTTTTCTAGATCTCTGATTGCTGTCGTTCTTTATATACTTCCACTGGATAAAAAAAAAAAAACGGACCATGGTCATGTGATGCACACACAGGTGCACAGCTCGTTATAGTCACAGCTCAGAAATCAGACACCTATCTTGTTACGAGCTGTGCACCTGTGTGTGCATCACATGAACATGGACTGATTTTTATCCACTAATGAATGACAGCAAGTATATAGGCAAATGCTTATTAGGCTTTTCTAGAAACTTTTAGTAATGTCTATTTGTACAGCAATGCATAGATGGTTTAAAGGGGTTGTTCAGTTTCAGTTTTATTTATATCCGGCCAGTACCAGTACGTCCTTACAGTTTTCAGCAGCTGCACGAGATCGTGCAGTTGCTGAAACGGGGAGCCGGCTGTGAGTACAGCCGGAGCTCCCCTAAAGAAGGCAGGGAAGGTTTGTTACCATCCCTGCCATCCCCGATCGCTGTATACACAGCTATGGGCGCCGCCAGTGGTGAACCTAGCCTCTTTGCTGCCTGAGGCGGACTATAGAAAGACGCCCCCCCCCCCCCCAAAAAAAAAAAAAAATTGAGTTTCCATGCTACTAGTTTAATACACTGTTATCGTCGCACAATATACACAATACACAAAATTATAAAACAGTTTTTAAGAATTCTTCTTCCTGCATTACTTCAGTATCAGATCAACAACACGGCATTCACAATGAAAGTAACTTCTCACATCTTCTGCTTGGTGGATGGACGAGCCCACGTGGCCCCCATTCTCTATAATAGGAGCGCTGCAGATAGCTGAGTACTGGACTTCGGCTATCTTTGGAACTCCCACCTATATATATGGCTGCGACCAGGCTGAATTCCCACCCAGTAGGGGGAAAAAACCCAATTCTCAGGTTCAGTGGGGGTCTCAGCAGACAGACCCCCATCACTCAGGTATTTATCCTCTATCATTTAGGTGAATACAGGGCAGTAACATTTTGTGACTTACAGGTGACATCTCTGACTAATCCTTCACATTTCCCTTCTCTTCCCTTTGGACCACCACGACCACTTCTACATCACACGGCCACTATAAATAGACAGCGTATAATATAAACAGGCGCCATAGCCACTGTTTATAGCGCCCCATTTACACACACTATAATGTTCCACAGCAGCCCCTGCACACTGTATTATGCCTTGCAGCGGCCCCTGCACACGGTATTATGCTCTATAGTGGCCCCTGCACACTGTATTATGCCTCACAGCGGCCCCTGCACATGGTATTATGCTCCATAGTGGCCCCTGCACACGGTGTTATGCCCCACAGTGGCCACTGCACACGGTATTATGTTCCACAGCAACCCCTGCACACAGTTTTATGCTCCCTAGTGGCCCCTGCACACGGTATTATGCTCCACAGTGGCCCCTGCACACGGTATTATGCTCCACAGTGGCCCCTGCTCACGGTATTATGCTCCACAGTGGCCCCTGTACTGGTATTATGCTCCAAAGTGGTCCTTGCACTTGTATTATGCTCCATAGTGACCCCTGGACAGGGTATTATGCTCCACAGTGGCCCCTGCACCCGGTATTATGCCCCACAGTGGCCCACCCATGAACTATTATTATATTCTGGGGTCTTTTCAGACCCCAGAGTATAATGATTGGAGACTCAGGGGAGGTGACAAACATAAAAACCAGTGTTACTTACCTATCCTGGACACCGGTGCACTCCTTGCAGCTTTCCGCTCTGTTTAATTGCGCACACACGTCACGTGATCAAGCCGGCGACGCGACCTGATGACGTCATCAGAGGCCCCAAGCCTGCTCGGAGTAACACCGATCACAGGAGAGGTGAGTAGCATTGTTTTTATGTTCCCTCATCTCCCCTGGGCCTCCGATTATTATACTCTGGGGTCTGAAAAGACTGCAGAGTATAATAATAGTAGTATTTGCGGCCCGCGGCCCTCACTTACCGATGCCCGCGGCTGCTCACAGCGGCATCCACTTCCCTTTCTGCGTCCCATAGCAGAAGGTGAAGCGGGGGTGGCCACGAGCAGATGCGGTGTAGGTAAATAAATAGGCCGTTACCTGCCGGGGATACTCCAGCAGGTTACGGCCTATTTATATATATATATAAAAAAAACTTATCGTCACCTACATGCGATGCCTTGATGGAGCTGCCGCCTCTTTTTGTCCACGACATCTTCGTGTCAGCGTTGGCGGCGCGATGACGTCATTGTATCGCCGCCTGCGCTGAGATACAACATCTCGTAAACCAGCCCAGGACAGGCCCCGCTCAGCTTTGTTTTTTTTTAACACGGCCTGTCCTGGGCTGGTTTACATTGAATAGTAAAAATGCCAACCCCCCAGACAGTGACGGACAGTGCCGCTTGAGGCGGCTGCCTCACTTCGCCTCATTAGCGGTGCGCCCCTGGGCGCCGCCATGATGTGACCGGCGGTCACGTGATCCCCCGAGATCAGAGTCTGTTAGAGCTGCTGGGTCCTACAGGACCCAGATCAAGCTCTTTAGTAATGTGCAGAAGGCTGTATTCCTCCTGCAACTGGGGCTAAATGTACCAGCCCCAGTTACAGGGAAAATCAGCTCCCCCCCCCCAAAAAAAAGTCATCAGATGTTCCCAAAGGTCTATTATGACCTTATGGAGTTGCATTTCCACAGGTATAATTGACATGCTGCAATTTTTGAAAACACAGCTTTTCCTCTGCAGATTTTTTTATGCAATATGTGGATGGGACTAACAGGTACTGTAAAATGCAGTGTTTTCGCAACGTGGGGCCCTGGCCTAAAGATGTAAATAGACGAGATTTAAAGCATGTATGCTAGTTTTTGGTGAATTTTGCCTACAAGAATTATGCAAAGAATAGTTACCATTGTAAGCATATATTTGTTTTGTTTTGCTGCTCCTGGCACCTCCTCCACAGTGTACGTGTACGGAGCTCTGTACACTGTAGCGTTGATGCTGGGAACGGCAGCTGTTCCCATTCACTTGACTAAGAGCAGAACTAGTTCTCGCTGTATACCTTCTGGAGGGTGAAACAGCAGATCAACTCGGGGTCCAGGTGTCGAACCCTGACCAATCTGATACTAATGACCTATTATGTGAATAGGTCATCAGTATCCAACTTTGCTAGGCACTGTTCAACCCCATTAAGTGTTCTAACAGCACACTAACTGGAGGAGAGGTATTGACAGGGCTTCTCCATAAATATCACCTGTACATTTTTGACAAGGAATGTAGAAGGACTGTGGACTATTCAAACAGCATCCGTGAATAGTCCACTATCCCAGCTACTCATTGGCAACTTCTAAATGCAGTTTCATTTTAATTCTAAGGTATATCCAAATTTGTGCAAACATAACCAAGTGCCCATTCCCTGCACAGTGGCTGTAATAAACTAAAACTATCTATGATTTGGACACTTTTATGTACAGCATCAGCGTCCATCGTGAACTGTGCCAGATTTTCTATTATGTTCTGTGGCAATAGAAAATCTGGTGCACTTAAAGAATAATCGTGTGTTCTACTCCAGTTTTTTGTAGTGGTCTATTTTGCGACTAAAGTTCACATTTGTCATTTATTCTTAGACAGTTTTAACGACTCCCTGTGTTCGGATGTATTTTACAGATTTTTTATTTCATTTCATGCTTTCTTGTATAGCGCCATCATATTCCTCTGCGCTTCACAGATATTGTCAGTCACTGTCCTATATAGGGCTCACAATCTACATTCCCTATCAGTATGTCTTTGGAGTGTGGGAGGAAACCCACGCAAACACAGGGTGAACATAAACTCCTTGCAGATGTTGTACTTGACAGGATTCAAACCCAGAACTCCAGCACTGCAAGGCTGCAGTGCGAACCACTGAGCCACCATGTGAGAGCATCACAGTTCTGTTTTAATATAGGCTCAAACCTTTAGTTTATGTGTTGGAGTTTTAATTCTGGTGCAGTTTAGACAGAATTCTGGCAGATAAGCTTAAACCTCTACATGGTATCTATTCCTCCTGACTCCTCTCAAGACATACCACTAGCATGATTGCATGATTTCCCTTTAAAATATGTGAATACCTACATTTAATGCCTGGATGTAAATAAACTGACTAATAGGTCATATACTCTTTTATGTGGTCAAAACCAATCTATGACTTCTCTATTCCCTGTTGTCATTAAATGGGGATGAGTAAATGGCCTATGAACACAACAAGGCCCTTCTGTCCTGGATAATAAAATAGGGCACTATAATGGATGCCTGTACTATCTTTGTTATTGGATTTCCACTCTTTTATGTACACCACTGTTGTACATTGTAGGTAAGTCTAGACCTGTAGATTCCAACTGCTGGACTTCAATGCATATTGTATGCAAATTATTACCATCATGTCTATCACTTATCTAATTAGGTACAAGGTTGTCCATTTGCACATGTAGGGTGGAGATCATGTGGCCTAGACAGCAATAGCACAACTTACTGTATCACAGGGAGTACTTCTTTTTAAATTGACATTCCTTTCTGTGACCTAAGTTTTTATGAGTCGTTTAATAGCAGAAGACATTTCTAGAAAAACAAGGGTCATTTTTAAATTTAGTTTAATTCATTTCCGGCTCCTTTAGATCACATAGCAGTAATTCTTGGCGCATCTTACCCAATCATTATACACTATCAGGAAAATACAAACATACATATGTCGGACAGCTGTGATCACTTTCACACATCTGTAAAATATTGGCGATGTGAAATGGAATGTCATGAGGTTGATGATGATGACCAATGAGATGGAAATCCTTTTGTTAAATACATATTTGACTACTGATCTTAATTTTTCCTGCATGTTTTCTCATAGGCCTTGGGCTGCCACACATATCATCTATAATGTGAACAGGAGCAATAGTGCTGACAAGAATACCAGCATAAAACACATATGTAATTACCTGGCAGAAAATTACTATAGGGACACAGGAAATTGGAGAACAAAAAGAACAAAGCACAGGGGTTGCACTGATGTGTTTGTTATTCCCTGTTGAATTCATGAATACAAAAATCTGTTCATCCTTGGATTTCTCTGTATGCATGTCAAATAGGGGGCGCAGCTAGTAAAAAAAAAAATGTATCTGACTGCAGATCAGTGGTATTTCAAAGAACTGGCTAGCACTACGTCTTGCTTGATGACAATCAGATTGCATCCCACTATATATTTATTCTCTTCTAGCTGTTTCTTCTACCCATTTATTCTACTTTTTCTGAGTGACCACTGATGAAATGCTGTTCCTGTGTTCCATCATATATCTGGTATGTCATTTGTGCCTCAACCAGGTGATTTGGTGCCTATCTGCCTATCTAACCATAGCCATGACTACATATTACACCTTTACTTACCATACCATTTAACCTGCAGTTGATGAAAAGGTTTGTGCAACAATCATATATGGCCTCTGGTTATTCTAAACTTATGGACATTAGAATCACCTTGAGGAAATTAAGCTTGTGGGGTCAACAGAGTTTCAGTGACCATAACATTAATAGAAGGGTACCTGTCTGGAGAAGAATTGGTATACATTTCCATAATTGTTATATTATTTAATAATTTATTTGGGAATTCTTGGCAGCTTTTCATCGTACTGAATATCTCCCTTTACATGGCCATATTCTTGCTTGAACTGCCGTATTGGGAAGGGCATAGGTCCAACTGTACACAGAATGTCTACTGCCCTGTTATGAGGGTGCATTGGTTTCTGCATATAACAACAAAGTTGTAATATTATTGGTAGGTATTATCGACATTTCCTAAATGTGAGAGTACATAAACTCTGTTCTGTATAGATGGCTGGTCCTTCTTATGTGAAGTATATGTGAAAACTTAGGATGTCCATCTTCTATACATCAGCAAATAAAAGTAATTTCCAAATTAGCAATGCAAAGAAAAACACATCCTTAGGCATAGATATCTATCTACTTTTGACAAGATTTGAGACATAAGTAGACCAAAGCTTTAAGAAGTATGCCTTTTTGGAAACTCCATAAACGTACACTATTGCGCTACTGCCAGATGTGTGCTGGTAAACATCTGGATGTGACTGACAAATGTTAGCAAAGTTTCTTAGGTTCTTCATATGGAAAATATTATTTAACTTCTCAGGTCAGACATGCGTTCCTTTGAAAAAAGCCCAACTCTCATAGTAATTTCAAATGGGCATCCTTAGTTTTTGATGTGAATGAATGAACTAGTTCTATTACTGCTTATCTCCTCAGCATAACACACACAAGCGCAGTCAGGAAAGAGGAAAATGGATAAATCAGTTATAATTTCACTTTGTGTTCTCGAGATGCTTTTGCAAGGAGAACTAACCCCAGTAATGTGACTGACAATTTCTACTTGATAAAAATTTTTTTAAAAATCCTACTGAACCTAGAGTTGAGCTGCCAAGGATAACTACAGAGAAATATTGAAACGCTATTGTTTTCAATGGACTCATTATAATGCTTTATGTTCTAGTAGCAGGATCAAAGCTGACCATAGATGTAACTGCAAAGATTAATAATCCATTCATTGATGATAACTGTTATCTTTAGGCTATATAAATGATCAGGCATATTTTCTCTTGTTTGGTAGTTACTGTTTCATCACAAAGAAACTCTTTCATACTGGAACCACAAGAAAATTGGTAGCATTGGAAAACAGCTGTTTTATTCTGAGAGAAGCTGCAGCCAACCATTCTCTCTGCAGAGCGAATGTAATATTGTGTGGCAGTCATTCAGATGAATGGCCATCCATATTATCCAGTCTAGTATATAAGCATCACTCTCTATCAATTGTTGTTTTTACACATCCTGATGGGCCCGCTGCCCAGTGTAAAAAAATAATATTGTCTTGGGTTATGGGTTATATCAGGAGGACTCATGGTTTCTTATAAAAATCCTTCATAAAAGTAGATACAGGAAAAATACAGAAAAGAAGCATCAACTGTCAACAACCATGTCTCTGTCTTGAAAGTGTCATGTTAGAGGAGTGGGACTTCTCCTCAGGTGTCTGCAGGTGCCTCCATTCGTGTACTTGTCAATCATTTATACCAATAGTGTAGGTGTGTCTTAGGAGGTTCTTGTCACTATATATGTATAATTTCAAACATAGATTTTACATACCTACAGTGGGGAAAAAAAAGTATTTAGTCAGCCACCAATTGTGCAAGTTCTCCCACTTAAAAAGATGAGAGAGGCCTGTAATTGTCATCATAGGTAGACCTCAACTATGAAAGACAAAATGAGAAAACAAATCCAGAAAATCACATTGTCTGATTTTTAAAGAATTTATTTGCAAATTATGGTGGAAAATAAGTATTTGATCAATAACAAAAGTTCACCTCAACAATTTGTTATATATCCTTTGTTGGCAATGACAGAGGTCAAACGTTTTCTGTAAGTCTTCACAAGGTTGGCACACACTGTTGCTGGTATGTTGGCCCATTCCTCCATGCAGATCTCCTCTAGAGCAGTGATGTTTTGGGGCTGTCGCTGGGCAACACGGACTTTCAACTCCCTCCAAAGGTTTTCATGGGGTTGAGATCTGGAGACTGGCTAGGCCACTCTAGGACCTTGAAATGCTTCTTACAAAGACACGCCTTCGTTGCCCTGGCGGTGTGCTTGGGATCATTGTCATGTTGAAAGACCCAGCCACGTTTCATCTTCAATGCCCTTGCTGCTGGAAGGAGGTTTGCACTCAAAATCTCACGATACATGGCCCCATTCATTCTTTCATGTACACGGATCAGTCATCCTGGTCCCTTTGCAGAGAAATAACCCCAAAGCATGATATTGCCACTCCCATGCTTCACAGCAGGTATGGTGTTCTTTGGATGCAACTCAGCATTCACTCTCCTCCAAACACGACGAGTTGTGTTTCTACCAAACAGTTCTACTTTGGTTTCATCTGACCATATGACATTCTCCCAATACTCTTCTGGAACATCCAAATGCTCTCTAGCAAACTTCAGACGGGCCCGGATATGTACTGGCTTAAGCAGGGGGACACATCTGGCACTGCAGGATCTGAGTCCCTGGCGGCATAGTGTGTTACTGACAGTAGCCTTTGTTACATTAGTCCCAGCTTTCTGCAGGTCATTCACTAGGTCCCCCCATGTGGTTCTGGGATTTTTTTCTCACGTTCTTGTGATCATTTTGACCCCACGGGGTGAGATCTTGCATGGAGCCCCTGATCGAGGGAGATTATCAGTGGTCTTGTATGTCTTCCATTTTCTAATTATTGCTCCCACAGTTGATTTCTTCACACCAAGTTACTTGCCTATTGCAGATTCAGTCTTCCCAGCCTGGTGCAGGTCTACAATTTTGTTTCTGGTGTCCTTCCACAGCTCTTTGGTCTTCACCATAGTGGAGTTTGGAGTGTGACTGTTTGAGGTTGTGGACAGGTGTCTTTTATACTGATAACAATGTCAAACAGGTGCCATTACTACAGAAAATGAATGGAGGACAGAGGAGCCTCTTAAAGAAGAAGTAAAAACCTGTGAGAGCCAGAAATCTTGCTTGTTTGTAGGTGACCAAATACTTATTTTCCACCATAATTTGCAAATAAATTCTTTAAAAATCAGACAATGTGATTTTCAAGATATGTTTTCTCATTTTGTCTCGCATAGTTGAGGTCTACCTATAATGTCAATTACAGGCCTCTCTCATCTCTTTAAGTGGGAAAACTTGCACAATTGGTGGCTGACTAAATACTTTTTTCCCCACTGTATGTATATAGTATACGTCAGCAGTGTGTATAGTCAACTCCTTATGTCTCATTCACATGAATATTGAAACTCATATTATTTAACACCGAGTAATCGTGAAATATAAAGAGAAGAACGGCACACTGAAAATGATATACAGTACATATAATGTGCAGACTTTATTGTAGCTCCAGGGTCTCAAACAGGAAGTAATATTTCAGACCCAAATAGTCTTTTAATAAAACCGTTGGGTGAAGTCTAACAAGAACCTAAAAGAGTGAGTGTCTACGTAGACCAGAACATGTGGCTCTCTATTCTGACTAATAGTTGTATCCCAGTGGTGATGATCATCTCAGTAGAGAACTTGCACTCAGCCCTGTTCAAAGAAATTATATTTCCAATAAAGGGAATTATTTACCCCTTGCAAATCATGTCAACCTTAATGTTATGTACTGTTCTTTCTAAATGTACTTCCTGATAATGAAGATACTCATAATTCTATGGTCTACCAAATTACAAGGAGTATTACAATGACAAACATTTGTAACGCACTTTTCTCATCAAGGGACTCAAAGTGCAGAGAGTGTTGTGGAGTAGGGGAGTTAGTGACTGCCGTACAGGTGCTTATCCCCAACAATTACAAGGGTCAGTTGTTTTACAGGAATTCCG
The DNA here is from genome assembly GCA_947044405.1 of Leptodactylus fallax. Classification (NCBI taxonomy): domain Eukaryota; kingdom Metazoa; phylum Chordata; class Amphibia; order Anura; family Leptodactylidae; genus Leptodactylus; species Leptodactylus fallax. Next base: position 3,813,860 of record CAMRHE010000182.1, read on the forward strand.
GTCTTAATTTAAATTTTATCCATTTTATAATAACATAAAAAAACTATTAAAAAGTTGTACAGTTGACAATAACACAGGTGCATGATAAAACAGCTGGCAAAGTTGTGGTAAGTTGTACACAGGGGCGTAACTAGCAAAGACTGGGCCCCATAGCAAACTTTTTGACTTGGGGCCCCCTCACCCCCACACAACATAATGCCCCCTTTCCTGGCCCCCACATGGTTTAATTCCCCATTTACCCACACTATAATGTCAAAAAGTGACCTTCACACATTATAATATCCCATAGCAGCCCCACCACACAGTATAATATCCTATAGTGGACGCTGCACACAGTATAATGTCCAATAGCAACCCCTACACATAGTATAATATGCCATAGTGGCCCCTTCATGCAGTATAATGTCTCATAGTTGCTCCTTCACACAGTATAATGTCCCACAGCAGCCCCTTCACACAGTATAATGTCTCATAGCGGCCCCTCCACACATTATAACATTGCAGTATAATATTGTAAAAAGTTTGGGTTCGGCAGAACCAAAAATTTTTGTGGTTCATCACCCATGAGCTAGTATTATACTATACATATAGTATTATATGGGGTCTTTTCAGGGGAGGTGACAAACATAAAAATCAGTCTTACTCACCTCTCCTGGGCTTCGATACGACTCCCTGCTGCCTTCTGCCCTTTTCAATAACGTGGATTGTGCCATGGGTTACAGACATTAAAGAGGTCCAAAAACAGCAGGGACTCGCGCAGGAGCCCAGGAGAGGTGAGAAAGACTTTTTTTATGTTTGTCACCTCCCCTGGGCCTCAGATCATTATACTCCAGTGTATAATAATAGCAGTTTCAGTTTGAATGTATTCAGTCTGAATGGAACTGCAAGGCGAACCTTGTGAGACAAATCTCGCGGGGGTCACTCCAATCCAGGGGGCCCTATGCTTCCCATATCACGTCGCTGTTAGAGACAACCTGATGCTGTTCAGCATCAGCGATGTGATATGGGACACACGAGGCCCCCTGGAGGGCTGAAGTGGAAGCGGAGAGGGCTGTGAGCAGGATCAGGGATCAGTAAGTAAATAGGGTGCGTTACCTGCTGCAGGGACCCACCATGCCCCCTAAGGTCGCAGCCCTGTAGCAGCTGCTATGGCAATAGTTACGCCACTGGTTGTACATTTACAGTTGTTCTAAAAAGTTTACATACCCTGGCAGATTTATTGTTTTTTTGGCCTTTTTTCAGAGAATATGAATGATAACACAAAAACTTTTTCTCCACTCATGGTTAGTGGTTGGTTGAAGCCATTTATTGTCAAACTTCTGTATTTCCTCTTTTTAAATCATAATGACAACCAAAAACATCAAAATGACTCCGTTCAAAAGTTTATACACCCCAGCTCTTAATACCGTGTATTGCCCCCTCTAACATCAATGACACCTTGGTCTTTTGTGGAAGTTGAGGATGAGGTTCTTAATTTTCTCAGATGGTAAAACTGCCCATTCTTCTTGGCAAAAAGTCTCCAGTTCCTGTAAATTCCTGGGCTGTCTTGCATGTACTGCGCGCTTGAGATCTCCCCAGAGTGGCTCAATGATATTGAGATCAGGAGACTGAGATGGCCACACCAGAACCTTCACTTTCTTCTGCTCTAGCCAATGACAGGTCGACTTGGCCTTGTGTTTTAGATCATTGTCATGTTGGAACGTCCAAATACGTCCCATGCGCAGCTTCCTGGCTGATGAGTGCAAATTTGCCTCCAGTATTTGCTGATAATGTGCTGCATTCATCTTCCCTTCAACTTTGACCAAGTTTCCTGTGCCTTTGAAGCTCACACATCCCCACATCATCAGTGATCCACCTCCAAGCTTTACAGTAGAAATGGGGTTCCTTTCATCATAGGCCTTGTTGACACCTCACCAAATGTTACGTTTATGGTTGTGGCCAAAACGTTCGATTTATGTCTCATCACTCCAAATTACTTTGTTCCAGGAATTTTGAGGCTTGTCTCTGTGCTGTTTGGCGCATTGAAGGCGAGATTCTTTGTGGCATTTGCGCAGTAATGGCTTTCTTCTGGCAACTTGACCATGCAGCCCATTTTTCTTCAAGTGCCTCCTTATTGTGCATCTTGAAACAGCCACACCGATAGTTATCAGAGAGTCCTGTATTTCAGCTGATGTTATGTGTGGGTTTTTCTTTGCATCCCGAACAATTTTCCGGGCAGTTGTAGCCGAAATTTTGGTTGGTCTACCTGACCGTGGTTTGGTTTTTACAGAACCCCTGAGTTTCCATTTGTTAATCACAGTTTAAACACTGCTGACTAGCATTATCAATTCCTTGGATATCTTTTTGTATCCCTTTCCTGTTTTATACAGTTCTATTACCTTTTCCCGTAGATCCGTGGACAATTCTTTTGCTTTCCCTATGACTCACAATCCAGAAACGTCAGTGGCTGGAGGAAAGATGCAACAGTCTGTCTGGATCCCAGAAACTCACTCAACTTTTATGCACACACACTGATTACAAGCAAACAGGTCACAGGTGAGGATGTTACCTTTAGTAGCCATTCAAACCCCTTTGTGTCTTCTGGGCATGTTATCAGGCCAAAATCACCAGGGTATGTGAACTTTTGAACAGGGTCATTTTGATGTTTTTGGTTGTCATTATGATTTAAAAAGAGAAAACACAGAAGTTTGACAATAAATGGCTTCAACCAACCACTAGTGGAGAAAATGTTTTTGTGTTATCATTCATATTCTCTGTAAAAAAAAAAAAAATCTGCCGGGGTATGTAAACTTTTTAGCACAACTGTATGTGAATATCATAAGTCATCCTCTTCAGTTAAACAATAAATTTACCTTTGTAAAGATAACAGCATGTTTAAAGACATACTGCACTGTCAGGTTTTTTGTGCTTTTTTAAAATTAATATGGTCCAAAAGTTATCTATGTTTGGTGGCAGATGCCTGCAGGTGTTTATACACACATGGTGGCATGGTATCAGCACCAGGATTGAAATTTAATGAAGTAAAACTGCACTGTATAAATGCTTGATGCAGACAATATGCAAATTTTGGTACCATTATTAGATATATGCAATAAATGAGTGACATCATATCCTTGACATGCTATGAGCATCAAGATTGAAATGGAAAGGGAATGTGTCATCAGAAAAATGACTTATTTTTTCAAACCAGACATCCCCGGAGCCATAGGGGGACAAGACTTTGGGATGGGGGAACCAGTAACTCCTGCAGTTTCAGCTTTGTGCAGTAGTTGTTTGTGGATTTATACAGGCTGGTTCAGATTTAAGAGTATATGTGTACAGTAATACCTCGTACACTCGCGTTTCCGAATTTGCGAATTCACAGATTCGCGATATTTTTTTGGCAACTAACATATATAGATTTTGCTCTTTTTTATCAGATGTGTGAAATTTAATAAAAAAAAAACACCTTCGCTATTGGGTAGTAGCGTCCTGTTCGTTACGTACCCGGTAATTAGTTTCATTTTACTGTGAGTGTATAAGAAAAATGAATGAATGTATTAATATACAGTACAGTACAGTACTGTAGGGTAAAGTTTATTGATATTTAGGGGTTAAACATTAGAAATCGGCATTGTAAGTGCTTCTAAGCGCTTGTACCAAACATTCGCGATTCCTCACGATCCGCGACCGGTTCTGGACCCTAACCTCACGAATGTACGAGGTATTACTGTATATATTCAGCCTTGGGAGTATATAGTGCCTAGTGTGTTACTGTAGGGAGGGAGGAGTTTAGGAATAGATGTAACTTCCTGTCTCATTCATCTCTTCTTCTTTCTCTCACCACAAGGACTGGAGGAAACATTTCTCTCCCACCCGCCCTCTTTTAATCACTATTTTACAATTTCTTTTTTTCACGTTTATTTGTATAATGTATGTATTATTGTATCATTTCTTTGTTTGATACCTTGATTGTGTTTCTGGCCATATATACAATTCTAAGATGACTTTTATGAGTTAAAGTTGGTGTTATCCTTCTAAGCCCAAGGGAAGGCCAGTCCTCCAGCCATGGTTCCCTAGAGGTTTCCTCCACAGGGGGTTTTTCCTCTCCTGAGTGCTGTAGGATGACTCTTTGTGAGTCGGAGGTTTGCCATGTTTAGTCCATATTTCATAGTATTTGCCTGAACATTTAGTTTTAAGTTATTTTTTCATGGCATTGGCAATAAGTGTGAAAATGAATTGAAATAATATTAAGCAAAAAAAAAAAAAAACATTATAAAGGGAGTCAGTTGTATGTAATAAAGTGTTACATGTCACATGGTCCATTAGTAAACTGTCACAGCTTTACTTTTGCGGTTGAGGAGTCAGATGGAAGTTGCAGGCAAGTTATTGTGGACTTATTTTAACTAATAGAAGAGGTTAAACCTCATGGTGGTGAACAGGCTTAGCTTTGGAAATGGCCAGCCTGAAGGATGTCGTAATAGTAACATCATCCAGGGGCGGGCACAGTGGTTAAGCACAGGGCTGTTGGTGCCCTTAAAGTGTGCTGGCTCTGCTAGAATTGCAAGCCGAAGTGTGCCGCCCCCTTTATTGCTGTCTGACCGGCTGCTGTATGTCAGACAGCTGGGGATCTCACAGTATTCGTGAATCCCAATGGTCTAGCACTTCAACTGAATCCTTCTGTGATTATTTTAGTTCTGTGATTTAAATAAAGCTGTGGCCATTTTGACACCCAAAATAAAGTGTTTTGTGTGTTTATTCCAAAGTCAATGTTTACTGTAGTTTGGATGGTTTTAGCAAGGAGTGAGGGTCCATCCCATATCCAAAAGTCAAGGTTTTTAGGTTAAACACACATTTGTTGACCAAAAACATCATACAGACAGAAATGTCGGATTACTGCAAACTTGGTATGGAGATATACCCCAAGCAGTTATGCAAATGACTACAGGAGTCGTCTGATTAGACCAGGGTCTTGACACAAGAGGGTGTAGAAGTGCTTCTCCTAATGCCTTATACAACAACTCTCAAAGGTTACATTTGGGTAGTGTACTTTTTGGTGAGATATCCTTGACCGCTAGACATGCCTCTATAATGCATTAAAAGACATTGTACCCAGTTGTTAGAATTTGAGAGGGGGTACACCATTGGACCAAGAGAAGCAGGATGGTGATATCAAAGAATTGTTCACCATCTATGCTTATCTGTTTGGAGGTGTTGGAAGCAGTGGTTACATGAGGATACACACAAACAGCAAACAGGCGCTCAACAGCCCAGGCAGACTAGCAGTTGAGAGGTCTTGTTTGATTTTCTGACAAATACAATTGACTCCCATACTTTCATTGTCCACGATTCAGGCACAAGTGGCAAATTCATGACACCCCTGTCTCGCCGAGATGATTTACAGGCACTTAGTCGAAGGAAATTTGGGGTCATGGCACCCATTATGTGCCCTGTCATAGAAAGCCAGTCACCCATGTCTTTGTTTGCAGTTATGTCATAAACAAGATACCTTTATTATGAACTGGATAAATATCATTTTTAGCAATGATTCCAGGTTCTGTTTGATATCCGACGAGAGTCAGATTCAATATGGAGGCCTCTTGGTGAGTGCATCAATCCTGCCTGTGCTATGGAGCTACACACTGGAGCTATGGCATACAACAGTTGGTTACCCTAAATAGCGATATGAGGGACATTAAACAGTTTAGCAATTTTTGAAGGTCATCCACTGGCCACATGTGTTGCCTCTCTGGGCAGGGCTTCCAACTGGCATTTTTTTTAGCAGTATAATGCTCACCCACATACAGCAAAGGTTTCCCAGGAATGTCCCCACTAGATTGCAACACGTCCTTGGCCTGCCTGGCTACCAGATTTATTGTCAATTGAGCATTTGTGGGACCATAAGGGCTGTTAGTGCTGCATCCCATTGGGAGTATTGCAAAGTGTAAATAGTTAATTTATATTGTATGCCCAATGCTTACCTCAATTTGTATACAGTTTACACGGAATGTATGTTTTCTTGATTAAATGGGCTACACCACTGTCAGCCTGGAGCAAGAGTTTGGTATGACCTAGGCAGTTTATTCTGGGAAGGAGGTAGAGACCTAGGGTCTTCTCCTAGCCTTTTGGGAGTGGGGAACCAGAGAGGGAGCACAGAGCCTGTGTTCAGTCCCTCGCTTGTCTGGAAGATATCCAGCAATTCCAGACAGTGCCTCAGACAGATAGGAGGAAGAGATTCACCCCTGTCAGGCTGATAAAAACCAAGATGTATGTGCCAACCTGTTATTTGAGGAAAAGTGTTACAATGGCCTCAAGAGTAACTGCACAGACTAGCCAACTTGTTAGCCTTCACCCCAAAGAGGGTTCTGGTAAAGACTTTCTGTGCTGGAGATAAGGTGGAACACTGTGATGAAAATTGTGGATTCACAAGTCAATTTAAGCATTGTATAGCTGCAACAGCACTCACAGCAATGGCTGTTTGTGACTGCCTAACTAACACACTGACTGACTCCCATCCACCTCTAAAATCTATCTCTGTCAATTTATTGAAAATACAATTATCCTATTCTCACTATGAAACACCCTTACTGATACTAATCCACTCTCTATCTGGATTTTGTGTTTTACTATCTCTCATTCTCTATCTGGCTTCCTCTCTCCTACAAAGCAGCAGCATTTCTTGGTTGAGCTATTTTATAATGGCTATGGCTCAGCATCAATGACTCACACCTATAGTCCCTTATGATTGGCTGTGCTACAGGGAGAGCTGCCAGCTAGGTATTAATGGGTGGCCTGAGGTAATGCAATCCTTCTTTTTCTGATCTGTAAAATGCTGGGCACCATTTTGAGTGATTCTTGAGGAACAAATCCCAAAAGTTTTGGATTATCTGAAATCTGAAACTTTTGTTAAATTTGTAACAAATTTAATTTGCGTAGAATCAATTCACACTTCTCTATTCCAATGCCATGATTATAGTCCCAAAAGTTTTGGATTATCTGAAATCTGAAACTTTTGTTAAATTTTTAACAAATTTAATTTGCTTGGAATCAATTCACACTTCTCTATTCCAATGCCATGATTATATCTTGAAAAATTATTAAACCAATATACAGTACAGACCAAAAGTTTGGACACACCTTCTCATTCCAAGAGTTTTCTGTATTTTCATGACTATAAAAATTGTAGATTCACACTGAAGGCATCAAAACTATGAATTAACACATGTTGAATTATATACTTAACAAAAAAGTGTGAAACAACTGAAAATATGTCTTATATTCTAGGTTCGTCAAAGTAGCCACCTTTTGCTTTAATTACTGCTTTGCACACTTTTGGCATTCTCTTGATGAGCTTCAAGAGGTAGTCACCTGAAATGTACACCCCTCACATTTTTGTAATTATTTCATTATATACAGTTGTGCTAAAAAGTTTACATACCCTGGCAGATTTTTTGGTTTTTTGGCCTTTTTTCAGGGAATATGAATGATAACAAAAACTTTTTCTCCACTCATGGCTAGTGGTTGATTGAAGACATTTATTGTCAAACTTCTGTGTTTTCTCTTTTTAAATCATAATGACAACCAAAAACATCAAAATGACCCTGTTCAAAAGTTCACATACCCTGGTGATTTTGGCCTGATAACATGCCCAGAAACCAAACCACGGTCAGGTAGACCAACCAAAATTTCGGCCACAACTGCCCAGAAAATTGTTCGGGATGCAAAGAAAAACCCACACATAACATCACCTGAAATACAGGACTCTCTGAAAACTATTGGTGTGGCTGTTTCAAGATGCACAATAAGGAGGCACTTGAAGAAAAATGGGCTGCATGGTCAAGTTGCCAGAAGAAAGCCATTACTGCGCAAATGCTACAAAGAATCTCACCTTCAATACGCCAAACAGCACAGAGACAAGCCTCAAAACTTCTGGAACAAGGTAATTTGGAGTGATGAGACAAAAATCAAACTTTTTGGCCACAACCATAAACGTTACATTTGGAGAGGTGTCAACAAGGCCTATGATGAAAGGAACACCATTCCTACTGTAAAGCACGGAGTTGGATCACTGATGATGTGGGGATGTGTGAGCTTCAAAGGCACAGGAAACTTGGTCAAAGTTGAAGGAAAGATGAATGCAGCACGTTATCAGCAAATACTGGAGGCAAATTTGCACTCATCAGCCAGGAAGCTGCGCATGGGACATACTTGGAAGTTCCAACATGACAACGATCCAAAACACAAGGCCAATTCGACCTGTCATTGGCTACAGCAGAAGAAAGTGAATGTTCTGGAGCGGCCATCTCAGTCTCCTGACCTCAATATCATTGAGCCACTCTGGGGAGATCTCAAGCGAGCAGTACATGCAAGACAGCCCAGGAATTTACAGGAACTGGAGACTTTTTGCCAAGAAAAATGGGCAGTTTTACCATCTGAGAAAATAAAGAGCCTCATCCACAACTACCACAAAAGACTTCAAGCTGTCATTGATGTTAGAGGAGCCAATACACGGTATTAAGTACTGGGGTATGTAAACTTTTGAACAGGGTCATTTTGATGTTTTTGGTTGTCATTATGATTTAAAAAGAGAAAATACAGAAGTTTGACAATAAATGGCTTCAACCAACCACCAACCATGAGTGGAGAAAAAGTTTTTGTGTTATCTTTCATATTCTCTGAAAAAAGGCCAAAAAAACCAAAAAATCTGCCAGGGTATGTAAACTTTATAGGACAACTGTATTTTCATGGGGCAACACTGAAGATATGACACTTCAATACAATGTAAAGTAGTCAGTGTACAGCTTGTATAGCAGTGTAAATTTGCTATGCCCTGAAAATCACTCAACACACAGCCATTAATGTTTAAACCCCTGGCAACAAAAGTGAGTACACCCCTAAGTGAAAATGGACAAATTGTGCCCCAAGTGTCAATATTTTGGGTGGCCACCATTATTGCTGGTGGATGTTAGAGATCTTGAGCTCCTCCACTTTCTGTTTGAGGATGCTCCACGGATGCTCAATACGTTTTAGGTCTGGAGACATGCTTGGCCAGTCCAGTACCTTTACCTTCAGCTTCTTTAGCAAGGCAGTGGTCGTCTTGGTGGTGTGTTTGGGGTCATTATTTTGTTGGAATACTGCGCTACTGCCCTGCGGCCCAGTTTCTAAAGGGAGGGTATCATGCTCTGCTTCAGAATGTCAGAGTACTTGTTGGCATTCATTGTTCCCTCAATGAACTGTAGCTCCCCACAGCTGCAGCACTCATGCAGCCCCAAACCATGATACTCCCACTACCATACTTGACTGTAGGCAAGACACACTTCTTTGTACACCTCACCTGGTTGCTACCATACACGACTGACACCATCAGGCCACAGGACATGGACATCCATGTCCTTAGTCTGCTTGTCTTCAGCATACTGTGTGCGGGCTTTCGCGTGCATCATCTTTAGAAAAGACTTCCTTCTGGGACGACAGCTATGTAGACCAATTTGATGCAGTGTGCAGCATTGTATGATCTGAGCAGTGACAGGCTGACTCCCCACCCCTTTAACCTCAGCAGCACTTATACGTCTATTTTGCAAAGACAACCTCTGAATATGACGCTGAGCCTGGGCACTCAACTTCTTTGGTCGACCATGGCGAGGCCTGTTCAGAGTCTTGTTAAACTGCTGTAAGGTCTTGGCCACCGTGCTGCAGCTCAGTTTCATGGTGTTGGCAATCTTCTTATAGCCTAGGCCATTTATGTAGAGCAACAATTCTTTTTTCAGATCATCAGAGAGTTCTTTGCCATGAGGCGCCATGTTGAACTTCCAGTGACCAGTATGAGAAAGTGTGAGAGCAATAATACCAAATTTAAGATATCTGTCCCCCATTCACACCTGAGACCTTGTAACACTAACGCGTCACATGACATTGAGGAAGGAAAAATGGCTAATTGGACAAAATTTGTCACTTAGGAGTGTACTCACTTTTGTTGCTAGGGGTTTAGACATTAATGGTTGTGTGTTGAGTGATTTTCAGTGCACAACAAATACACTATTATACAAACTGTACACTGACTGCTTTACATTGTATCAAAGTGCCATAGCTTCAGTGTTGTCCCATTAAAAATATATAATGAAATAGTTACAAAAATGTGAGGGTTGTACTCACTTTTGTGAGATACTGTATTAGGAAATTGTGTAACTTTTTCATTTACATAAGATACCCCTTTGATTAAGTTTTTACCTATTCTGGCTCCGTTGTTCTCAGATCAGAAGAAGGGGGATATGTCCACAGTCCAATATTGTCTCATCTGTGGGGTCTTTACGTGCAGTATACAGTTGACAACCACGTACTTGCATAGAATGAAGTGAATCTGATATCTTCTAGGGCTAATGTTCACTACCTTCCCATCTCATGCAACATTCCACCAGCTTTTGGTAAATTGTGCATGAGTAGTGAGTGTACTTTTTCTTTTTACTGATGCACGTTAATCATAATAGTGGCCCTTAATGCCTTTTCTGAGATTTCAGTCAAAGCCTCTTATTAAAAAAACAAAATGGATTCAAAGGGTGATGTCCACATTCTTTCTGTGTGATTTACCAACACGTTTTTCATGCAGACCGTGAAGCATCACAAGTTAGAATAACAGTCTGCGGCATCTGCAATTATTGTTCCTAATGATAACACAGTGCAGCTCACATTACTGCACACTACACTGTCTTTCTTCAGTACAGATTTTACACTAAGCTTTTTTTTCTTACTCTATGGAGCATTAAGCTATTTTCTCCAGGCATAGCCATTGTACTAGGTAAAGTGAACAAGCGTTATCACTTAGGAGATGCTACTTACCCTTTGTTTAATTTTGGCGAAAAGGATTAAGTACAAATATTTATAACACATCAATTGAACAAATGAGTGCTTTAAACCATTCCAAGGAAAGTACTAAGTAAGCACCCACCCAGTACAAGCACAGGACACTGTAAATGATTCTTTCCACTAAGGTTTGTGCCATATTCATTTACAGATGTATCAAAGCTCGGCTGTCAAATGTGGCAGATGCCTATAAAATGCTATGTAAGGTCCCACCAAGTACAAGCACAGAAAAATCTGAAGCTGGGGCCCTACGTTATGAAAACACAGAGACAAAAAACACTGCGTTTTACATTACCTGCAAAGTGGATGGGTTTAGCCACATATTGCAGAAAAAAATCCACAGCGGAAATGCTGCGGTAATTGCAACATGTCAATTATACCTACTGAAACACTGGTGTTTTCCATATAGATATAATATGGGCAAAAAGTCTGCAGAGGAAAACTCTGCACACTTTCTGTTACAAACGCTGTAGAAAGAAATGCGATGCGTTTCCGCCGCGTTTTTTCCACTGCGTTTTTTGCCTGTGACTCGCTACTTGGGCCCTTAGCCTAAATGACTCTTTCTACTAAGCTTGTTAGGTTATTGCCAAATTTGTGTAGAGATCTAGCAGTGCTGAGGTTTTTAAGTTAATGAGTTTGACATGTTATTACCTGTGTTTCTCTGTGTAACGAGAAGTGCACTTACTGTATCGCTTTATCTCAACATACTATAACATATAACAATATTGCCCAAATACTATCATGAAATCTTTAGCTTTGCTACATATCTGTATGTTATACACTTTTTATGGCATATTATTGTTTCTTTAAAATGTGATATAAAGAGTATAAACATAATACAAATAAAAGTAAAAATGTCATTGGAACAACTATATGGTAAGTAATAACCCTATCCCTGAATATTTACAGACTAACCAAACTTTTACTTACAACAAAAAGACCTTTTTGACAACTTTATATATGACAATGCCAGTTTATGCATGAAATGATGGATCAGAAAATGAACCCCTTCTCTTAGACCCCACTTCCGCTCATGGTTGTTTAATGGGGTATTAAAATCTTGGAGATGCCATAAATGCCTGATAGATGTGGGTTCCACTTCTGGGACCTGGACCTAACTCAAAAGGGTAGTCCACTGAACCCCATCTCACTTTCTGCTTGACTGCTTTTCCAAAACTCCCACTGAGGTGAGTAGAGTGAGATTGCTTATTGGCCTCAGAGTATTTTATACAATTTAGAAGACATTTTATGCAAATGAGTTATATTTTGAGCTGCATATTGGGAACTGCTTGTCATGTCATGTGGATATGCCTTAAATGATTGAAGCTGATTATATTTTATTATGTCTTCACTTGTATGGCTTGTATGGTATATTTGTATATATACATATTTTTTATAATAATTGATAAACAGAAATTGATTTACCTTTTTCTTAAATACTTCATGTTTCACAGATCATAATAGTGAGAAAGTCAGATGAGTAGGACACATCTTGCATTCTGTGTAACGTTTTATGGACAATACTGTTAAGCTTGTGTCCTAAATCCCTCACTTACAAAATTACACTTTCTGGTCCAAAATATAAAGCATAGACACAACTCACTATGCTTAACATGCATTTTCCATATATTATTTTCTCAAACTTGTTATGGACTTTCATAATGTTTGCAATTCTTGTAGCTGAACTACAAATCTGTTTCAAGTTTTTATTTCGTCTTTGGAAATCCAGTTGCATTAAAAGATCTGCAGGCATGGATTATCTGCATTAACATTACAAAATATAAATCTAAAGAGAGAAGTTTTTGAGCACTTTGTTATGTAAAGTATTTATAATCACAATAATATTGGTATTTATTATACTGTACCTCTTAAGTTAAACATTTAATCTACTGCTTAGCTATGGGAAGGTTGTAGGTTATAAATTCTAAGTGTAATATATTTTCAGTATGTCCAGTTACCAAAGCATATGATGGCATACTAAGTAGCGCCAGCTGGGTCTTGAAGATGCCACATCATTACAATTCATAAAGAATATTCTGGAAACCAAAATTCTGTTTGTAGACATGGAATCATATAATTGTAAAGTACATTCTAGCCGCACTATGTCTGAAAGACGCCTTTCAGGACACCAATTTAGGTGCTTTGGAATGTACCGAAAAGCTTTAAATGCAATTTAGGCAATACATATTCACCATTCAATGAAATTATGGATTTTGCTTTTTGAGAATATCCTAGATGTGTATTAGAAGGCAACATTAAGGAAAGAAAATACCAATGTAGGTCAGCTTAACATTTTATGCCTTGAACAATACTTGCCACACTAGCTATGTTAGTGGAACTGAAGAATGAACTGTAGGAAGCCTAGTTTTCAGTCAAAGTAATATATACTTTCCAACTTTTCACATGGTCAAAGAGGGTCATTTGTATAATTGTGCACAAAGTCACGTTTTTCATGTTTGTCTATAATGTAGTCATTCAGTTGAATATTCCAAAAAGGATAAACTACAATATAGCAAATTTATTAATGTATCAAAGAGAGACAGAAGGATTGTAGCTCTGAACATGGAATACTTGGGAAGTAAGTGCATATACTGCAGGAATATAGGTCTGGTTTAATTTCTTACTTCTAATCCTGAAGTAAAAGAGTATATTTTAAACTTTAACAAACTTAAGGCATTGAAATTTACAATGATATATAGCCAACCTATTCTAGATCTGTAAGATGTGTTCTTAATGTGGCCATATACCTTAGATTGTTGTCAAATGAATACTTGTTTGGCTGACAGCTATTACAGCAGATTCTCTTCTATGAAGGAACAAGGGTTCAGGTGTGTTGAAACCCAACATGATCCACCCTATGTTTACCCTGACATCTGCCATTGGGGAAAGTTGGCACCCCCCATTATTCACATTGGTTGCTCAGTCAGTTTTCTTGATGTTTGTGTAATGTGCATAACCACCAGTGCAAAGTAGCAACATCCGTTTTGTTATTAATAAAATAAAATAAAAGTCAACCCTATATGTTAGTTTAGTAAGACTAACAATTACTTTTTTAAACTGCAGAAAAGTATCAAACTAATATTGATTTCTCCTTGAAAATCGGCACAATCATTTAACCTAACACCATTGTAAATCTAGTGGTATATTTTATTTCAACAGTGTTGCTAGTACAGAATACTTATGCAACCAACCTTGTCATAGCTATCTAGTTTAATGCATGTTTTTCATATGATACATATGAGGTATATACATACAATATGCTTAGAATCCTTCTGGACTAAGGATCATGCACGTGGGAAAGCTATGTTACAGACCCTGTAGGCAGCACACCTAGTCCTTACAGGTCCATATAAGTTGGAGGAACTCCACAGCCCTGTGAGGCACCATATCCTCCCTTAAAAGCAATGTTATAATGGAGAATATTTGTGTATAACAGCATAATAACATGCCTTTGTATAAACTTTGAGGCAAATGGAAGTATATAGGCTTTGTATAACTGATACACAGTGCAAAGGATCAAACAAAATGGTAGATTCCTGATATCTCGTATGCATGGGAACCAACTGAGAGGTTCCTGTCAATGTGGCCTTTTTTTGTATAGATGCTTCCAGAGATCTGCAATTATATGAGTATGGTTTAAGCAGTCAAATCCAGTGTTGTTTGTCAGCCAAATAATGGCAATGTAGTTCATTGTCACTCTGGGCTCATGCACATTGTCATATTGTAAATTCTTCATATGGGTTATGAAGTGACAAACACATAAATCCAATCTGCGGTATATCTATAAGTCAGTACAGGGGTTAGGCACATCAACTGAACTTTATACATTTATCTATGGCGTCCATTCATGACTAACTTTCCAGATGAGCATGAGTGCCATTGTTATTACCACCGGTATTCAGCGCGGTATTTGAGACCTTTCAGTATTTTACTATGGTATTGGGATATGTCTCTTTATCAGTAACCGACACGGCTACTCGACATCTTTTACAACCTACCATTTTTTTGCATACAATATATTAGCATGGCTATTCCCTATTACTGCTGAGGTATTATTTATATCTACTATCACTGCTGAGTTATTATTTACCTATTTTCATATTTTTATATGTTTTATGTGATCTTTTGCGGCAGTGTGGTACATATTTTAGCAAGTTTGGTACTTATATTATCTAAGCAGTAATATTATATGAATGTGGCAGGTGTTCATTCTTTTGGTATTATTGTTAGTGAATTCAGTGATGCATCTATGAGACTCATTCCTTTCTGTATTGTAGGGTGAGAGGGTTAGGTATCATAGTTGCTGTTTCCTCATCAACCTTTGTTTGTAAGCTCTTCACATATTTATTTGTATCATTATCTTTTTGTATATATATTTTACATTAATAAATTTGATATTTGCTATTTTTGCTATAAAAAGTGTCTCCATATATTTTCTCTTTGGTTCTACCCTTCATAGATTTGACAAAAAAAGAAAAAGTCAAAATATAAATGTTAAACTATCTGGGAAATGGAACAGCATATAGGGGGACCGCTACAACAGTAGTCACGTACGGAGCCCAATAGACCCCATTAACTATAATGGGATCTATCGGGTGTCTGTTCTTTTAAACTGAAATCGTCAGATTTGCAGGATTTTTCTGCCTGGCAATTTTGGACACACACTTTGACGGAGACTCCAACACAGATGTGAACTTTGCTTTCAGTCCTGTTAATATTTATTTTTTATGAAGTGTACTAGATTTGACCAACAACTACATTAAAGACCCTTCTATAAATGGTAGCCAGTGAAATGTGGATTACAATTTACTCATTACTCAGTTGAAGAATAACATATAGTGCAATTATATTTTTATATATATTAAAGAAGTAGTCATTTATTATCTATGAATTTATACTTTTATCATTGAATTTCCATTTTGACTGGTCAATAAATGGGTACTCGTAATAATCTTTAATTGTGACCAATCTCAAATGTTATCTATTATGTCCTGGATCTATAACCATATATTATCAACTGACAACTGTAGACTTGGATCTCTTTACATGGGTTGAGAATTGGACCAATGACTGGGAACTGCCATCCCCAGGAACAGTCATTCCCAATAATTGGTCCTTGTAAAAGTGGAGGTGATCATCCGACAATCAACCATCTTCTATATGGTACTATAAATTATGTTATCTATTCTTTACAATGTACCAAGTGAGCTGGCAATGGTCAGAGGGTGAATGTATCTAGGAATGTCCTTTGACAATCATTGCTCCAACTGTTGGCCCAGGTAAAAGGACACCATACATACTTTTACTATCTGCTGGGAAATTATTGATTAAACAGATTTGACATGTATCATATGGCACACGTTTTTACAATAACAAAATGTTATATATGGTTTATAAAAAATGAGTTAACTTTCTTTTCTGTGTATTACTTTCATATTATATTAAAAATTGGACTTGTCTGTAAAGTCTGTAACAGACTCCATAGCTTTAGTACCATGTGTAGTTTATAGTAGTTTGATATTTTCTTATGTGGCCCAGATTCTTTTGGACCTCCTTAGACATCAAGGGATATGACTGCTATCTCTACAGGCTCTATAGCTGAACCCTTCTATTTGTTGAATGTTTTTGAACAAGATATACTTTGATAAACACAATTTTACATGAAATACATCAAGGCGTAGATAAATATTAGCAATAGTGAATAAGTGTAGTGATATTTCTATGGCATTAGAACATAATCAGCACTTATATGTCTGGTAGCCATGCATAAAAAAAACTATTACTAAAGCATTTAACTTAAAAAAAAACAACAATCCAGGTAATTGCTAGGGATAAACATGGAGCCTACAACAGCAATACAGACTCTTATCTGCACTTTGTTGTTTTGCTTATGTAAGCTAACAATGAGTGGTGATAAGTTCAAGGTATGTACTAATTTATGCAAACAAGGGTCAAATGGTCATCCTGTTCTGTCTGAGCTGCACAAATATCAGTCTTGATACCACAAAATCAGCTGTAAATGTTGACAAGAACACCAGTTCTAAAGCCAGCCATACATATAAGATAATGTTTGACAGCTATCTAGCTTGGCTCTCCTATAAACATGCATGCTCGACCAAACAGTGTATGTTTACTGAATAGGAGAGGGGAGAAAGCCCTACCTGTGAACAAAATGATAGGCCAGTTGAAATTCAGCTGCATAATCTTTATTTTCCCCAACATCTGCCTTCAGGAAAGAGGACCCCATATACATTATGTATGTAAATCAGTAGGTTCACCAACAGATGTGAAGTGTATGGGCTGAATAAACATTTTAAGTCTAGTACATTATAAACTTTAATGTAAATTTCTGAATGGTAGCATTTTCATGTAAAGCAGTGAAGGAACTCCATGAATGGGTGTTATCAGGAGACCATGATGCTACAGATGACACAGCTGCAGCTGTCTGTCTAAATAAGTAGTGAATTAATAAAAGTGAAGGCACGTAACATAGATATGTATCTATAAAAACTTGGTACTGTCTATATCATGCTAATGTTGTATTTTTCAAGTTTTTCTGTAAGAAATTAATATAATGTATACATTGATATGTGAATATATATAATGAGATGTTTAATAGTTACTGAAATATATAGCTATGAATATTTAATGTGGAATATATCTTACTTTTGAAACAAGTAGAATTGTTGAAGTGGGCTGCATTACTCCAGCAATGATACTGAAACCTTTTTATTCCTACAGAAACCCTACACTTAAGCCACTAGAGGGCAGTAAAAGACATATAATTGAATTTATTGCATAATTTTTCTTTTCTACTTGGTCACACAATTTAAGGACAGTAGCACTCAATATTTCAACAATTTATGTTTTAGTTATATGTGAACCCTCAAAATGTGCCGTAAAATAGATGCAGAAAAGTTTGGAAATAATGCAAAAAAAAAAGGTTGGGCTGTGATAATTAACTGTCTGAAAATAATACACAAATGGAAAGTGCATTATTTTTCATAGGCAAATGTTATTCCAATATTTCAGTGTGGCAGAGCTAATGATATTAACATTTACTTTGGGATAGAAAGACAGGTAGATAGACAAATAGAGGTAAATCAGCATAAATCAGGGCTGGCTTAGGCACTGACTATAGTTGATTGTCATAGTTGGGTTGGAGTTGCAATGGAAAGCTGCAGGCTTAACACTGTATACAGCTCAATGCACAAGGTGGAAGAACAGTTTTGCTGGAACAACCCAAAATGACTTGGTCACATTATGTCATTATATGCAATCACAAGGAAACCACTGTTCTTCAAAGCTTAGTGTCAGGCTATGGGTATTTGATAATTGAAATATATATTAATGTTAGTTCTTCATATTTATTTTATTAAATGACAATGTATATGGCAATTGTTCACAAATCTTCAGATTTGCACATATTCACATACTGTCCAAAGGCTTCTTGTGCAGCCTATAGAGCCACAAAGTTCCTTGTTTCCAGCTTTATATATATATATATATATATATATATATATATATATATATATATACACATATATATAAAACTATAGGGAGACAACTGTAACAAACATGCAATCTTGTAATTAAAACTGATGTAATACAGTATATACACTATATTATACAATACATATGAATGAATATAGTAAAGGAATCAGTTAATAGTTAAATAACCTCAACTTAGTTGCATCTACTATGTGTATCTGCTAATGGTAGAAACTGTATGTATGTATATATATATATTTATGTATAAATATATATGGTCTTAAACCAAGAGTATCCATTTTAGTTGTGTGAAGACCACAGTATAGCTTATCTGCTGGATACAGACAATTCTATATCATCTGCAACACATTGCAGCTACAAACGCTTCATAAGGAAAAGTCTGTAGATCTGATCACATTGCTGGTGCCTGCTGGAGGGCAAACACTTTCCAACCTTCATGTACCATCTGTAAGCACTCTCACAGTAACGCACTGAGCTCTCTTGCTGAGGTAGTTTAGTAAGAGTCAGGAGAACACATGGACCTTCTATAGATGGAGGCAAGTCACTTCTATGTGCTGTCATCTCAGGGGAGAAATATGTATGAAGTATTATTCTTTGGTAGTTTTAGGGATTTAAAAAGTAAATTCAAGTCCCTTTATCGTTATCACCATCAGATTACAGAAAAGTATGTCCCCATTGATACAGGGATGCCCACTGTGGTCAGCTCATTTGCATTTTACAACCATAGCCAAGCTTATCTACCATTGCACCAGGTACCTTTAGATTAAAAGTTTTTGAGAGAGGAGTTAGTTATTGACAGACTCCTAGAACAACACAGTTGACTGTGTCATTTAGCTTTATAGTGTTACATTATCATAGGGATATTACCTGTAGACCAGCACATGGTGATCACATTTGTATTATACCATATTTCAAACTCAACTCTGCTATAACTTACACATCTAGCTATGTATAATTTGTGAAATAAATTGTAGAGTCCACATTTGACTAAACATACAAATAGTAGTTTCTGAGATAAGCAGTGACTGTCTAGAAGTAAATCAGATTTACAGAAACAAAAGCATGGCGGGGATAAATGCTAACAATATGTATGGGATCCTAGTTACAGGCTGGGATCTTCTGTAATAGGATTTTCTAGACATTCCAATTACAGGCTAATTACCAATGATGTGCTGAGCAAATAAACTAGCAGAGTGCCAGGTTGTTGTATGTATACTGCTTGGGGCTGTTTATACAGACAGCCTCATTACAAGACACTGATACTGTTGGATTAGATATTAGCATATTTAATCAGAGCCTGTGGATTTGTATTGATGTTTTGTTCCTAGAAGGAAACCTATTTAAAGAATTGTAAATAAAGCCTGTAGATTTATTGTTAAAAGCGCACAAGCCAATAACTTGCAGCTATGTGTTCAGGAGTTTATGGAAGGGAGAACAGAACAGCCTCCTTCCCCTGATGCCGCCTGCCACTGGTGTGGTCTGGGCTTAATCTCAGTCTAAATTGCATAGATCCATCGGTCATAAGGTGAAACTGTATATGTTTCCCGTATTAAGCAGCTCAGTCAAAACAAGACAAAGAAAAGCTCCATCTGTATCTGATAAGATGGGTTCAGATCTTGACATGAAATGAAGTTCTTTCATGGTCCAGAACTTGGTCAGTCTATAGAATTCCTGTTTAGATATGTTGTAACAAGTTAAAAGGAGTATTCCACGTAAAATGTATTGCCTATAAAATGTCAATCTCTCAGTTTTATCATAAACTCATATGTGCATTGTTTACACACAATAGAAGAACTTGTTTGCTCAGTCATCTACTTGTGTAAACATATAAAGAATCAGGATTAGGAAACAATTCATAGTTTCTCCTTAAAGATGTACATACATTGTATCTTAAAGCAGCATAACTTAGTGTAAAAGTGTGGGAATACTGTCTTTGTAGTTTTGCAGAGGGCACACAACTTCATAGACGTATACAGCTTCATTTAATATTACTACACAGAAATGCAGAGACCCTCATAAAGTAATGTTAGGCAATGGAATGAGCAGTTCCATAGACAATAGACTGATAGTCTTTGTGATCTAACTGATTTTACTAAAGATACACGTCCAGGTACTTATTAATGGGACAGGTGCATCCCTTCCCTCGGATCTAGCTGAACTAATAACAGAGGAAGGACCCAGCACTCAAGAACAGGTGAATATTTGCATGCACCAGCGGTGACACTTACTTCTTCGATGTCGCCTCCCTCTAGGGATGTGTTGACTTTCAATGTATTCCAAGAAGTTCACAATGATCAAACACAAAGAAAGCAGTCGCAATTGCATAGTAACCTTGTAATGATTTCCCCCCTAGCTTCTTCAGTGTGGAGTGGAGTGTCTTTCAGGTCTCTTCTTCTTCCCGTGATTCAAACACAATCCACAAGGATTTCCAGAAGATAAGTGGACAGGACAATTAGTGATACAGGATGATAAGAGGACTATTTGTGCATTGTAAGATAGGCAGAGTACCTTACAAGGGATGTGGCCAAGTCTGCAGATAGAATCCCTGGGTTGGATGCAGGTAGCATGTTGCCTACAGACAAAGTCTATGCTGGTAGCAGAGGTCCGAGAAAGAAGTCTTGTTGACTAGATAACTCCAGCACACAGGTGGGATCATCTGTCACTTTCCAAAAAAACACTCACCTCCTCTGTGAAGTGCTCCCTACATCCATCTAACATCCAGAGTCCCTGGTTACCAAATGTAAGAGATACCTTGCCAGAAGCCCTACCAGGTAGAGTCATGCAGGGGACCCTTTGCTGCTGGAATATATCACATCCAAGCGTTTCCTATCCTCTCGTGATCCAACCAGAAGAAATGATGAAGCATCAAAAGGCAGTCTGCCTATAACCTATTTCTATGTATATCTACTCAACTATCACAACATATAGGCTTGCTAAGGCCAGAGTGCCTGATATAGGTTACTGTAAATGAACTGCCTCCCCCTTAGCTCACTGCCTACTCTCACTGGGCTGCACTCTATAAGACTGGCTGCTTGTGTCAGACTCCCCTCAGTACACCGATGTCAGTGACTTAACCTCCCCCCTATCCCTCTCCACACACCCCCTCCTCTCTTTAAAAGAAAGCCGAAGATTAAGTGTGCAAGTCAATTACAATGGGACGTGGGCAGTGCTTGGGGGAAAAAAAAGTGTAAAGGGAAGCCAGTCCTAGTCTGTGCTCTGGGACGAATTATCCCATAGAGCGAGAGGGGTGAGATTTAGAACTGTGAAGCATAGAGGTTACATAGAGAATACAATACCTACAGTACACAGTAGAACTGCATAGAACAGTTTCTTTGTATATGTGTAGCAATAGGAGAGTTGACTTAGTGAAAGTTGCAGAAGTGCATGATGATAGTGCAATAGGTTTCCTTGCAGCGAAAACAGAAAAAAACATAAATAATATAGACAAGAAATAGAATTATCACCATGAATTGCGCCACATGAAACTGAGCTCTGCTACTTATGTGTGTGCATGTAAATGTCTGTGCAGATAGAGATGCAGACTGGATGGGAAAGGAAATAGAACACATCTGGCTTGTTACTTCATCATTATAGGTGTGTAGAGCTGTGCTTGGATCAGTCACTGTCCTTCTCAGCTTTCTTGTGGTCTCTCAACACATTTCACACATTATATGGCTATGCTGACACTTTCCTTAACTAGTTTTATTTATGGGTGAATACACCAGCAATATGTTTGTGCATTACCAGATACCCTATATAAGCTTAATGTGGTAAAGCGACCGTTACCAAGGAAAATAAACAATTGCAAATTAGGTTATACTAAAGCTAGAAATTTGTCATTTAAATTAATATGTTAGAAATTGAAATTCTTTAGATAAAAATATTTTTTAACTCATTTCAACAAATAAGTGAAATACTGACATTTATTAATATATTTATATTACTACTACCAATGGTGATAATGTAAACAATATATTAGAAGAAGTAATAATAGTGGTCATTTTAATAGAATATAAGGAAACATATTCATTTCTTTTCTATATTACTACTACTAATTCAGCTATAACAATGTTAATATCAATAATACTGCATGATTGCTATTATTTCCACCTAATAGTTTCAACATCAGTTGGTACATTATTTTTATTATACTATACTGATAGTAGCAGTTGTAGTAATAATATTAGCAATAGGAATAATAGTAATGTGATAGACATAACATGACACGGGCGATTTCGTTCATTATGGCCATTCATCATATTAAAGTTATACACAAATAACCATTTGCAATGGCCTATGGCAGACTGCTCTATTCTGATAAAATGATCCGTGATGTTGATTTTTTTATCCCATGCTGGCAAGGTTTGTATGGCATGACTGATCACTTTTTATTGTAAATGTGTTTTTTAGCGACCAGTTTAGTCTGATATATTGGTTGTTGGACAGTTTGTATAAATGATCTGACATATGACTGGCTGCAACTTGTGTATGGCCAGATTTAGTATTAAATGTTAAATTCATTACCAGTTGTCAGCCAAAGGCAACCAAAGTACTGAAGAATTTTTATTCAACATATGTTAATGGAATAAGAAAATATACATAAATGCAGCAGAATTTTAGTATGAATGCAGTTTTTTGCCTTTCTCTCTTTCATTCAGTTCCTTGGTCATTTGTTCTTTGGCCTTTTTTGTCTATTTGGGAATGTGGGAAAACAATCTCATCACAGACACTTGGAAATTTTAATTATAGTTATTTGTGCTCTGCACATCCAAATTCCAGTCGCTGTAATGACACTCCGTTTAAGAAAAGAACTGTCATGTCCAACCATAATGGAGCAAGATTGTTCTCCCACAAAGTAAATTTAGGAAGATAGATGGAGAGGTAAGAAATTACAGGGATTAACCTCACCTTCCATATGCTAATCCATACCTTCTTCTTCCACAATGATGCTGCCTTAGGTAATCATGTGAAATACTAAGAAGTTTATATATTGTTATTCAAACAAGGCATGTGAGATGCTTGGCTGGAATGTGTTTTTCCTCAAATTTTATTATTTACTAAAGTCATAAAAATACATTCTTTTTTAGATTTTCATGGTCGTTTTGCACTTTTATTGTGTGAATCTAGGTGACAAGGCATTTTTTGTATCACCCCTTACACATCTGTTTTCTAAGGGTAAGTTTTTAATGTCCAATTTTTGGAAATGTATCGTTTCACGGCTGTTAAAAATCAGAGGTCTGGGGAAAAAAAGACCAATGAAGTTCATCCATTTTTTAACAAACAATTAAAAACTGCTGTCATATGGACATAAAAAATGGACAGACAGACAAACAGAAAATGGATGAGATATATGTTACACACGGATGGAATATGGACATATGGCCCCACGTAGAAACACACAGCAAAAAAAAAAACTCTGCAGAAAAAACCACTGCGAGAAACGCATCACATTTTTTTCAAAAGCGTTTTAATTGCATTTTTTCTGGAATTTCTGCCCTTATTAAACCTATACGGAAAACACCAGCATTTCCGCAGGTATAATTGATGTGCTTTTCAAAACACATATTTTATGCTGCAGATTTTTTACTGCAATGTGTGGATGGGATTAGCCAGAATCCCATTCATTTTGCAGGTACTGTAGAATGTTGCGGCAAAAAATGCAGCGTTTTACATTAGCTGCAAAGTGGATGATATTCTGGCTAATCCCATGCACGCATTGCAGAAAATAATATGCAGCGGAAATGTTGCGTTTTGAAAAACACTTGCATTTTTGCAAATCGCAGCATGTCAGTTATACCTATGGAAACACTGGCGTTGCTGTTTAAGTATAATGAAAGCAGAAAGTCTGCAGAGGAAAACTCTGTTGGACTTTCTGTGAAAAGCGCTGCAGGAAAAAACGTGTTTCCACCATAGTTTTCCCTGCAGTGCTTTTTGGCTGCAGTTCACTATGTGAGGTCTTAGCCTAAAATTGTTTTTCATGTATGTTTTTTTCAGTGTTCGTGTGCATGAGGCCTAAATATGCAACTAAATCCATGCAACTAAATACATGGTAAATCCACATTTAGTCCATGCAAATTTTGCAATGGATTGTTACAGATTTTGACACAGGTTCACAGAAAAATCTATCATGTTTTTTTTTTTCTGCTGAATTTAAGTCCTGTGTAGATGTACACTTATTCTAGCAATTCTAAACACTATATACTGTATGTATTAGTGTATTAATGATAAAAACCCCCTCATTCTCTATATAAACCAGATCTTTTAAACCAATGCATTGCCGCTGCAGTTTTTCCCGCAGTGCTTTTTTTTTTGCAGGCTGCCCACTACGTGGGACCTTAGCCTTAAGACAATTTTGCATTGTTTATATGGCACAAAAGTGGCATAGGGGCTTAATAAATCTGCCCTAATATGTGTTGAATATGGTCTTTTTGCCAGTTTTTTTTTCCATCCTGCTAAAGTGAACAATGGAGGTCTTAAATTCTTTGTGCACTGGTGCAAGATGCACCAGAATTATTAGGAAGCTCCAGCCTCTGTGGTGGAATCCACCACTGAATTTGCAAATTCCGTGTTAGCCAGGTGGGATTTTTCCACCTGAAGATCGAGCATGACGCTTATTTTTCTGCTAGCTGAAAAAAACAGCTAGAGTTAAAATTCAGCATTGAATGGAGGATGATTTCAGGTTGAATTTGTAGCTGCTTTTGAGTTGGAATCTCAATCTTAAAATTTGCTCCAGATTCCTCTCTGTGAACATACCCTAATTAAGGTGAATAGCGGTAGGCCCTGTGATCTCAGATTGAAACCTAACCCGGTCAGGCACTGGTCTTGGTTTCAGCTCTTATTTGCTCCAGTTTTATGCCATATTTTAAAATAAAATTGTCAGAACAAGACGTCCTTGATCCAGTCCATCTTCATCCCAGCCCTGCTCTGCCCAATTTTTTTAAAGGTGGTGAGCAGGATACAAAATGAACATAAAACACAATTTTTGCACAAAAAACAGCACATACCTCAAAAATTGCAATTTTGGCATACAATACATGATAAATTGTATCTATTGTATCCATACTGTATTTCAAAAATGTCAACTAAAACTGTGTGATGTAAAAAAAACTACTGCTTAAATTGCCAATACAAATGCTTTTTAGTAAACTCTTAGAAAAATATGTGTCTCTATGTTTGTCAATATACATGGACTACGTTTTATGCTTTAATTAACAATGTAGTTACAATGGACTATTTAAAGAAATGTTAGATTTCTTCAACCTGCAGTTACTGGGACATTATGATCTTTTTTCCAGATGCTCCTATCTTTGCTGTTCATTGACTGGTAGTTTGAAAAGAGAAAGGTCACATGGCCGCAGTACAGTGATATGGGAGTAATTTATGGACAATCCTTTATAAGTAGTCTGCCACCAGAAAGCTCAATTGCACCTGAGCCTTATTTGCATATTTATAAACACGTAGTTTTTTTCAAGGAACTAGTGCATCTATTGGACTATCTTAAGGTATAATGGTGCTCAGCATAATGTTCGCTACAGTGCAGTATGGTTGGTTTGATATCAAGTTTCCTGGTGACAGATTCCCTTCAGGCTAAAGCCCCAAATAGTGGAACACAGCTAAAAACTGCTGCGGAAAAAAAAAATGCAGCGAAAACACATTATGTTTTTTGTTTTTTTTTTGCAACAGTTTTCATTGCATTTTTGCTGCATTTTTCTCCGCGGTTCTTATTAAATCTATAGGGAAAACACTTGTATTTCCACAGCTAAGATTGACATGCTGCATGTGGGGCCTTAGCCTCAAGGACTTTCTCCAGCAGGTATGAAATTCATTCATGCAAATTTTGACTAGAGCATTTTGCTATTATTTTGCAAAGCATGAACATATTTAATAATGTTCCAGAATAAGAATATTGCTCTAGTAAATGACCTTAAACACATTTTAATTTGGACTTTGGCACTATGCTATTATTCATTGTAGCTCTGACAATGGGCCATTAAAGGGAGTCTACCATTAGAAAAACACCTTTTGAACTAATGGCACATTGGAATAGCCTTTAAAAAGGCTATTCTACTCCAACCTTCCATTCTTTTCTTTTCCCCGCCATTTCTGATCAAATACGTTTCTTGCGTTATGCAAATTATGATCACGGAGCACAGGGGGCATTCCACTTGTGCACTGAGCACCCCCGCGTCTTAAGCTTTCGCCGCCCCTTAGCTGATTGTGTTCACTCCCCTCTTCATCTTCTCCGGATCCTCTGCCTTGCATAGGCATTGGACGCACCGCTGTATGGATATGAAATCTTGCGCATGCGCGATCAGCTCTGCCACTTCGGGCTCGGGCAGAGCCAACTGCGCATGCTCAGGCCTGTAACTGTCAATGAGACTTCTGCACCTCTCAACAGTTATTTTGGCCCACTCCTCATGAGCAAACTTCTCCAGTTGTTTTGGGTTTGAAGGGTGCCTTTTCCAGACGGCATGTTTCAGCTCCTTCCAAAGATACTCAATAGGATTTAGGTAAGGGCTCATAGAAAGCCACTTCAGAATAGTCCAATGTTTTCCTCTTAGCCATTCTTGGGTGTTTTTAGCTGTGTGTTTTGGGTCATTATTCTGTTGAAAGACCCATGAGCAGCACATTTCTATCTAGAATCCCTTGATAGTCTTGAGATTTCACAGTAGGGACAGTGTTCTTTTCAAGATATACTTCATTTTTCCGTTTGTGAACATAGAGCTGATGTGCCTTGCTAAAAATTTCGATTTTTATCTCATCTGTCCATAGGACATTCTCCGAGAAGCTTTGTGGCTTGTCAACATGTAGTTTTTATATATTATTTCTTTTGTCAGATTCAAGTTATTTCTGTGACCATTGTGGATTGTTCTTTCATTAAAGAGGGGTACTAACAATTTTGTCCACGTGTGTATGATCATTTTAGCAGTGCAAAAAATGTATTTGAGCATATTTTGTTGTATATCTTTGTACTATGCATAGCAGCTGAGACTGATAATGCAGTGCTCACTACAAATAACAGGTAAATGGAAAGACTGTATTTGCTTTTGATGATCATTTGGACTACTGCTTTGCTCCCTCAGGCTGTGGTAGAAACTATACACCCTACTGGGTACAGATTCCATGCAGAGTGTCAATAAGACTTAGGTTTTGTTCTCATGCAAATTCTGTGTAATTAAAACAGAGTTCTCTGTGAATTGTAAACTTTTTTTTCTCTGGTAATTTCATTTAGAGCATACAATGTTGTCTGCCTGGGTGTCACTATTACAAGAATGTATGACTTGATGCTTTTTGTGCATCTGTTTTGAACAATACATTAGAAGGGTAACAATTATTTAGTGGTTAATGTGGCTAATACAACATGGATATGACATCACTTGTTACAAGTTACACAAATGTGTTGTGAGTAGTGATCACTGATTTCAGTATGTTAAACAATATAAAACATGACAACAAAGCAATTGAATCTGCAGCAGTAACACCTAAATGGAGGAAATGTTGTACAGGAAATATTAAGACACACAACACCACAGAGTACTTATTGACAACAATCACATTTGATATTCTCTGTTAGATAATATGGGCATCATAGAGCAGCATTTCTCACTAGGAACCCCTCTATGAGCTAGAGAGAAGAGGTGCTGGCAAACAGTGGCTCTGGGTTATTTTTATGGTTGACGTCTAAGACTACGGCCACACCTGCGTTGGGTGACTCCGTCCCCTTTTCTGCAAGCAGGACTTTTCTCTCTGCCAATCTCAGGCGGAAACCCGGCGGAGCCCATTATAGTCTATGGGTCCACAGGTAACCATTTATTAAGCAGATAGGGTTTACATTTTTCTGGACCTCAAGCGGACCCGAAGAGCGGAAACACGATCACTAGTGTGAACCTAGCGTAACACCACATTAGCTCTGCAGGGGGCATTGTGGGGAAGATGTACAGCTAACCAAAGATTACTCAAGCAATATCAGTGAGTACTAGATTTGTAATAGCATTCAGTGCTGGTACATCTCAATGTGGCACATGGAACTCAACCTATGCAGTGCAAGTCCTGAGTTATAACATATACAGTGCTTTGCGAAAGTATTCGGCCCCCTTGAACTTTTCAACCTTTTGCCACATTTCAGGCTTCAAACATAAGGATATAAAATTTAAATTTTTTGGTGAAGAATCAACAAGTGGGACACAATTGTGAAGTGGAACGAAATTTATTGGTTATTTTAAACTTTTGTAAAAAATAAAAAACTGAAAAGTGGGGCGTGCAATATTATTCGGCCCCTTTACTTTCAGTGCAGCAAACTCACTCCAGAAGTTCAGTGAGGATCTCTGAATGATCCAATGTTGTCCTAAATGACTGATGATGATAAATATAATCCACCTGTGTGTAATCAAGTCTCCGTATAAATGCACCTGCTCTGTGACAGTCTCAGGGTTCTGTTTAAAGTGCAGAGAGCATCATGAAGACCAAGGAACATACCAGGCAGGTCCGTGATACTGTTGTGGAGAAGTTTAAAGCCGGATTTGGATACAAAAAGATTCCCCAAACTTTAAACATCCCAAGGAGCACTGTGCAAGCGATCATATTGAAATGGAAGGAGTATCAGACCACTGCAAATTTACCAAAACCCGGCCGTCCCTCTAAACTTTCATCTCAAACAAGGAGAAGACTGATCAGAGATGCAGCCAAGAGGCCCATGATCACTCTTGATGAACTGCAGAGAGGTGGGAGAGTCTGTCCATAGGACAACAATCAGTCGTACACTGCACAAATCTGGCCTTTATGGAAGAGTGGCAAGAAGAAAGCCATTTCTCAAAGATATCCATAAAAAGTCTCATTTAAACTTTGCCACATGCCACCTGGGAGACACACCAAACATGTGGAAGAAGGTGCTCTGGTCAGATTAAACCAAAATCGAACTTTTTGGCCACAATGCAAAATGATATGTTTGGCGTAAAAGCAACACAGCTCATCACCCTGAACACACCATCCCCACTGTCAAACATGATGGTGGCAGCATCATGGTTTGGGCCTGCTTTTCTTCAGCAGGGACAGGGAAGATGGTTAAAATTGATGGGAAGATGGATGGAGCCAAATACAGGACCATTCTGGAAGAAAACCTGTTGGAGTCTGCAAAAAACGTGACACTGGGACGGAGATTTATCTTCCAACAAGACAATGATCCCAAACATAAAGCAAAATCTACAATGGAATGGTTCACAAATAAACATATCCAAGTGTTAGAATGGCCAAGTCAAAGTCCAGACCTGAATCCAATCGAGAATCTGTGGAAAGAGCTGAAAACTTCTGTTCACAAACGGTCTCCATCCAACCTCACTGAACTCGAGCTGTTTTCCAAGGAAGAATGGGCAAGAATTTCAGTCTCTCGATGTGCAAAACTGATAGAAACATACCCCAAGCGACTTGCAGCTGTAATCGCAGCAAAAGGTGGCGCTACAAAGTATTAACTTAAGGGGGCTGAATAATTTGGCAAGCCCCACTTTTCAGTTTTTTATTTTTTGCAAAAGTTTAAAATATCCAATAAATTTCGTTCCACTTCACGATTGTGTCCCACTTGTTGATTCTTCACCAAAAAATTTAAATTTTATATCCTTATGTTTGAAGCCTGAAATGTGGCAAAAGGTTGAAAAGTTCAAGGGGGCCGAATACTTTCGCAAAGCACTGTATATGTTATAACTCAGGACTTGCACTGCATAGGTTGAGTTCCATGTGCCACATTGAGATGTACCAGCACTGAATGCTATTACAAATCTAGTACTCACTGATATTGCTTGAGTAATCTTTGGTTAGCTGTACATCTTCCCCACAATGCTCCCTGCAGAGCTAATGTGGTGTTACGCTAGGCTCACACTAGTGATCGTGTTTCCGCTCTTCGGGTCCGCTTGAGGTCCAGAAAAATGTAAACCCTATCTGCTTAATAAGTGGTTACCTGTGGACCCATAGACTATAATGGGCTCCGCCGGGTTTCCGCCTGAGATTGGCAGAGAGAAAAGTCCTGCTTGCAGAAAGGGGGACGGAGTCACCCAACGCAGGTATGGCCGTAGTCTTAGACGTCAACCATAAAAATAACCCAGAGCCACTCTTTGCCAGCACCTCTTCTCTCTAGCTCATAGAGGGGTTCCTAGTGAGAAATGCTGCTCTTTGATGCTCATATTATCTAACAGAGAATATCAAATGTGATTGTTGTCACTAAGTACTCTGTGGTGTTGTGTGTCTTAATATTCCCTGTACAACATTTCCTCCATTTAGGTGTTACTGCACCAGGCTGGAAGACTGAATCTGCAATAGGCAAGCAGCTTGGTGTGAAGAAATCAACTGTGGGAGCAATAATTAGAAAATGGAAGACTTACAAGACTACTGATAATTTCCCTCAATCAGGGGCTCCACGCAAGATCTCACCCCGTGGGGTCAAAATGATCACAAGAACAGTGAGCAAAAATCCCAGAACAACACGGGGGGACCTAGTGAATGACCTGCAGAAAGCTGGGACTAATGTAACAAAGGCTACCGTCAGTAACACACTACGCCGCCAGGGATTCATATCCTGCAGTGCCAGACGTGTCCCCCTGCTTAAGCCAGTACATATCCGGGCCCGTCTGAAGTTTGCTAGAGAGCATTTGGATGTTCCAAAAGAGTATTGGGAGAATGAAAGCATATGGTCAGATGAAAGCAAAGTAGAACTGTTTGGTAGAAACACAACTCGTCGTGTTTGGAGGAGAGTGAATGCTGAGTTGCATCCAAAGAACACCATACCTACTGTGAAGCATGGGGGTGGTAACATCATGCTTTGGGGCTGTTTCTCTGCAAAGGGACCAGGACGACTGATCCGTGTACATGAAAGAATGAATGGGGCCATGTATCGTGAGATTTTGAGTGCAAACCTCCTTCCATCAGCAAGGCCATTGAAGATGAAACGTGGCTGGGTCTTTCAGCATGACAATGATCCCCTGCACACCGCCAGGGCAATGAAGGAGTGGCTTCGTAAGAAGCATTTCAAGATCCTGGAGTGACCAAGCCAGTCTCCAGAGCTCAACCCCATAGAAAACCTTTGGAGGGAGTTGAAAGTTCGTGTTGCCCAGCGACAGCCCCAAAACATCACTGCTCTAGAGGAGATCTGCATGGAAGAAAGGGGCCAACATGCCAGCAACAGTGTGTGCCAACCTTGTGAAGACTTACAGAAAACATTTGACCTCTGTCATTGCCAACAAAGGATATATAACAAAGTATTGAGATGAACTTTTGTTATTGACCAAATACTTATTTTCCGCCATAATTTGCAAATAAATTCTTTAAAAATCAGACAATGTGATTTTCTGGATTTGTTTTCTCATTTTGTCTCTCATAGTTGAGGTCTACCTATGATGACAATTACAGGCCTCTCATCTTTTTAAGTGGGAGAACTTGCACAATTGGTGGCTGACTAAATACTTTTTTTCCCCACTGTACATAGCCCAAGATAATTTAAAATATAGTTGGAGTTGCATGATTCTGATATATATATATTGACCGAACATATACTAGAAGGACTTCTTGTTCACATGTTTGGTCTTTGAAATATGTAAGCATATTCGTGCATACTCCACACATTTGAATTGAGACAAAAAGTGGCCATATACAGTATATCAGATGGTTGTTGGCCAAACCTGCTTATTATTTTGCAAAATGGTGTTGGGACTTTCCACGGAGAGCAGATATTGGGGAAAAGAAGGGTCAGGCATATTGAAATTTCAGCATGCCAAATCCTTCTCAGGAGACATAAGCTGCTGCCAGAGGTGTCTGCTAGAGGCTCTCCCAGGCAAATGCAGAGTACACATGCATGAGGAAGGGACAGGGAGTAGCTGATGTGATAATCTCACATGCAACTTGGAAGCCATACCTCTATACAGTATTGTGCAGACTACAATAACATCTTGCAGCATATCGACATGATTGAAAAGGTGGCAATGGATCTAGAACCATCTGAGATCATGAAGTATGTCATTTGTGCAGTTTACTAATAAATATAGATATTGCCCAAATTATTTAAAATTAAGCAACAGAGGATTGTGTAAAATTCCAGCAATTTGCAACAGATTTTGGAATTTTCTTCATTGGCAATATATAATGGAACCTACTGACTGTCATTAGTTTAGCTATATTTATGTGTTATTATGGCCAATTACTAAGTTGCAATTATCAAAGAGCATTGAACATTACATCCTATGTGGGGAGACCTGCCTATGAAGACTGTCATTAGGAAGAGAATGAGGTAAATTACACATGGGCAACCAGGCAGTGAAAATGAATTTCTGCTAGCTGATCATTACTTAAATGGTTGATTTTCACTAGTGTAACCTTTACAAGCGCTTGGTGACTTAATTCCAGACATACCTGTCATGCTGATATATTACCTCCTTCCACAGCTTTTCGAGCTCCCTACCTCCTTATGAGAATCCTGTGAGCTACGTAAGTTTATATAAAAACAAATAATAACTTAAAATGTTACATAAATTATATAATTTTGTTACATACTATAGTTTTAATCCTTCAACTTCAGGACTGCTAGTTGCTAGTATTCTTTCTATTCAGATAAATGATAGGATTGTTAAGAATGGGCAATAGAAATGGCATTGCTCAACAGATATATACAATATATGTGTGTATATATATATATATATATATATATATATATACATATACACAGTATATCTTTTTTTTTATTTTTATTTCTTTTAAGAAATTTACCTCTGTTAATTCCTCAGGAAGGGGTGATGAACTGTCACTTTCTCAGCATGTGTCCTCAATATCATATTGCCTGTAGACATTATACTGGCTTCCCACAATAGAAAGCAGTGTTGTAGATACGTTGTGGCAATGAGGGGCAAAACTCCTCTGTGGGCAGTAACATAGATCTGTAGGGAAGAAACACAAATGATGCAGGAGTGCAATTCGAGTCTAAACTTGAGACAATCCACGATAGGGTCCAACCACCATCTTGTGCCAGTTATAATTAGGGCTCAAATGCAATTTCAACTTTTTCTCCTTTTATTACACCTCAGGACCGCGAGGATCTGACTTTGTCACCCCTTGTTTGCATGTTCTCATGCTGCAGTATGTAACAGCATAAGTCAACTCTGGTTCATATACTATTGTGCATAAAGTCATAAAAACACTGATATCAGACTCCATAAGAATTTATGTAACATCTACAGTGGGGAAAAAAAAAGTATTTAGTCAGCCACCAATCGTGCAAGTTCTCCCACATATTCAAAAATGAATGTCTATTTGTTTACATAGGGTCAATACTAAAAAAAACTGATCAAAAAATGAAGCATACTGCACTTGTGTCTGCCATTTTTTTTTTAACATTGACTCTATTTAGATGGATGGCCATTCATTTTGCTAACCATTGTTTGAATACGTTAAAAGATCTGCTAAACTAATATAAATACATTATGTAAATGCACACTTATACAGTGGGGAAAAAAGTATTTAGTCAGCCACCAATTGTGCAAGTTCTCCCACTTAAAAAGATGATAGAGACCTGTAATTGTCATCATAGGTAGACCTCAACTATGAGAGACAAAATGAGAAAACAAATCGAGAAAATCACATTGTCTGATTTTTAAAGAATTTCTTTGCAAATTATGGTGGAAAATAAGTATTTGGTCACCTACAAACAAGCAAGATTTCTGGCTCTCACAGACCTGTAACTTTTTCTTTAAGAGTCTCCTCTGTCCTCCACTCATTACCTGTAGTAATGGCACCTGTTTGACATTGTTATCAGTATAAAAGACACCTGTGCACAACCTCAAACAGTCACACTCCAAACTCCACTATGGTGAAGACCAAAGAGCTGTGGAAAGACACCAGAAACAAAATTGTAGACCTGCACCAGGCTGGGGAGACTGAATCTGCAATAGGCAAGCAGCTTGGTGTGAAGAAATCAACTGTGGGAGCAATAAATAGAAAATGGTAGACATACAAGACCACTGATAACTGATAATCTCCCACGATCAGGGGCTCCACGCAATATCTCACCCCGTGGGGTCAAAATGATCACAAGAACGGTGAGCAAAAATCCCAGAACCACACAGGGGGGACCTAGTGAATGACCTGCAGAAAGCTGGGACTAACTTAACAAAGGCTACCGTCAGTAACACACTACTCCGCCAGGTATTCAGATCCTGCAGTGCCAGACGTGTCCCCCTGCTTAAGCCAGTACATATCCGGGCCCATCTTAAGTTTGCTAGAGAGCATTTGGATGTTCCAGAAGAGTACTGGGAGAATGTCCCATGGTCAGATAAAACCAAAGTAGAACTGTTTGGTAGAAACACAACTCCTCGTGTTTGGAGGAGAGTGAATGCTGAGTTGCATCCAAAGAACACCATACCTACTGTGAAGCATGGGGGTGGTAACATCATGCTTTGGGGCTGTTTCTCTGCAAAGGGACCAGGACGACTGATCCGTGTACATGAAAGAATGAATGGGGCCATGTATCGTGAGATTTTGAGTGCAAACCTCCTTCCATCAGCAAGGCCATTGAAGATGAAACGTGGCTGGGTCTTTCAGCATGACAATGATCCCCTGCACACCGCCAGGGCAATGAAGGAGTGGCTTCGTAAGAAGCATTTCAAGATCCTGGAGTGACCAAGCCAGTCTCCAGATCTCAACCCCATAGAAAACCTTTGGAGGGAGTTGAAAGTTCGTGTTGCCCAGCGACAGCCCCAAAACATCACTGCTCTAGAGGAGATCTGCATGGATGAAAGGGGCCAACATGCCAGCAACAGTGTGTGCCAACCTTGTGAAGACTTACAGAAAACATTTGACCTCTGTCATTGCCAACAAAAGATATATAACAAAGTATTGAGATGAACTTTTGTTATTGACCAAATACTTATTTTCCGCCATAATTTGCAAATAAATTCTTTAAAAATCAGACAATGTGATTTTCTGGATTTGTTTTCTCATTTTGTCTCTCATAGTTGAGGTCTACCTATGATGACAATTACAGGCCTCTCATCTTTTTAAGTGGGAGAACTTGCACAATTGGTGGCTGACTAAGTTCTTTTTTTCCCCACTGTACATAGCCCAAGATAATTTAAAATATAGTTAGAGTTGCATGATTCTGATATATATATATATTGACCAAACATATACTAGA
This sequence comes from Leptodactylus fallax, assembly GCA_947044405.1. NCBI lineage: Eukaryota > Metazoa > Chordata > Amphibia > Anura > Leptodactylidae > Leptodactylus > Leptodactylus fallax. The sequence goes on from CAMRHE010000182.1 coordinate 3,849,369, forward strand.
AGGACTCCTTGTTCACATGTTTGGTCTTTGAAATATGTAAGCATATTCGTGCATACTCCACACATTTGAATTGAGACAAAAAGTGGCCATATACAGTATATCAGATGGTTGTTGGCCAAACCTGCTTATTATTTTGCAAAATGGTGTTGGGACTTTCCACGGAGAGCAGATATTGGGGAAAAGAAGGGTCAGGCATATTGAAATTTCAGCATGCCCAATCCTTCTCAGGAGACATAAGCTGCTGCCAGAGGTGTCTGCTAGAGGCTCTCCCAGGCAAATGCAGAGTACACATGCATGAGGAAGGGACAGGGAGTAGCTGATGTGATAATCTCACATGCAACTTGGAAGCCATACCTCTATACAGTATTGTGCAGACTACAATAACATCTTGCAGCATATCGACATGATTGAAAAGGTGGCAATGGATCTAGAACCATCTGAGATCATGAAGTATGTCATTTGTGCAGTTTACTAATAAATATAGATATTGCCCAAATTATTTAAAATTAAGCAACAGAGGATTGTGTAAAATTCCAGCAATTTGCAACAGATTTTGGAATTTTCTTCATTGGCAATATATAATGGAACCTACTGACTGTCATTAGTTTAGCTATATTTATGTGTTATTATGGCCAATTACTAAGTTGCAATTATCAAAGAGCATTGAACATTACATCCTATGTGGGGAGACCTGCCTATGAAGACTGTCATTAGGAAGAGAATGAGGTAAATTACACATGGGCAACCAGGCAGTGAAAATGAATTTCTGCTAGCTGATCATTACTTAAATGGTTGATTTTCACTAGTGCAACCTTTACAAGCGCTTGGTGACTTAATTCCAGACATACCTGTCATGCTGATATATTACCTCCTTCCACAGCTTTTCGAGCTCCCTACCTCCTTATGAGAATCCTGTGAGCTACGTAAGTTTATATAAAAACAAATAATAACTTAAAATGTTACATAAATTATATAATTTTGTTACATACTATAGTTTTAATCCTTCAACTTCAGGACTGCTAGTTGCTAGTATTCTTTCTATTCAGATAAATGATAGGATTGTTAAGAATGAGCAATAGAAATGGCATTGCTCAACAGATATATACAATATATGTGTGTTATATATATATATATATATATATACACATATACACAGTATATCTTTTTTTTTATTTTTATTTCTTTTAAGAAATTTACCTCTGTTAATTCCTCAGGAAGGGGTGATGAACTGTCACTTTCTCAGCATGTGTCCTCAATATCATATTGCCTGTAGACATTATACTGGCTTCCCACAATAGAAAGCAGTGTTGTAGATACGTTGTGGCAATGAGGGGCAAAACTCCTCTGTGGGCAGTAACATAGATCTGTAGGGAAGAAACACAAATGATGCAAGAGTGCAATTCGAGTCTAAACTTGAGACAATCCACGATAGGGTCCCACCACCATCTTGTGCCAGTTATAATTAGGGCTCAAATGCAATTTCAACTTTTTCCCCTTTTATTACACCTCAGGACCACGAGGATCTGACTTTGTCACCCCTTGTTTGCATGTTCTCATGCTGCAGTATTTAACAGCATAAGTCAACTCTGGTTCATATACTATTGTGCATAAAGTCATAAAAACACTGATATCAGACTCCATAAGAATTTATGTAACATCTACAGTGGGGAAAAAAAAGTATTTAGTCAGCCACCAATCGTGCAAGTTCTCCCACATATTCAAAAATGAATGTCTATTTGTTTACATAGGGTCAATACTAAAAAAAAACTGATCAAAAAATGAAGCATACTGCACTTGTGTCTGCCATTTTTTTTTAACATTGACTCTATTTAGATGGATGGCCATTCATTTTGCTAACCATTGTTTGAATACGTTAAAAGATCTGCTAAACTAATATAAATACATTATGTAAATGCACACTTATACAGTGGGGAAAAAAGTATTTAGTCAGCCACCAATTGTGCAAGTTCTCCCACTTAAAAAGATGATAGAGACCTGTAATTGTCATCATAGGTAGACCTCAACTATGAGAGACAAAATGAGAAAACAAATCGAGAAAATCACATTGTCTGATTTTTAAAGAATTTCTTTGCAAATTATGGTGGAAAATAAGTATTTGGTCACCTACAAACAAGCAAGATTTCTGGCTCTCACAGACCTGTAACATTTTCTTTAAGAGGCTCCTCTGTCCTCCACTCATTACCTGTAGTAATGGCACCTGTTTGACATTGTTATCAGTATAAAAGACACCTGTCCACAACCTCAAACAGTCACACTCCAAACTCCACTATGGTGAAGACCAAAGAGCTGTGGAAAGACACCAGAAACAAAATTGTAGACCTGCACCAGGCTGGGGAGACTGAATCTGCAATAGGCAAGCAGCTTGGTGTGAAGAAATCAACTGTGGGAGCAATAAATAGAAAATGGTAGACATACAAGACCACTGATAACTGATAATCTCCCACGATCAGGGGCTCCACGCAATATCTCACCCCGTGGGGTCAAAATGATCACAAGAACGGTGAGCAAAAATCCCAGAACCACACAGGGGGGACCTAGTGAATGACCTGCAGAAAGCTGGGACTAACTTAACAAAGGCTACCATCAGTAACACACTACGCCGCCAGGTATTCAGATCCTGCAGTGCCAGACGTGTCCCCCTGCTTAAGCCAGTACATATCCGGGCCCATCTTAAGTTTGCTAGAGAGCATTTGGATGTTCCAGAAGAGTACTGGGAGAATGTCCTATGGTCAGATAAAACCAAAGTAGAACTGTTTGGTAGAAACACAACTCGTCGTGTTTGGAGGAGAGTGAATGCTGAGTTGCATCCAAAGAACACCATACCTGCTGTGAAGCATGGGGGTGGCAACATCATGCTTTGGGGCTGTTTCTCTGCAAAGGGACCAGGACGACTGATCCGTGTACATGAAAGAATGAATGGGGCCATGTATCGTGAGATTTTGAGTGCAAACCTCCTTCCATCAGCAAGGCCATTGAAGATGAAACGTGGCTGGGTCTTTCAGCATGACAATGATCCCCTGCACACCGCCAGGGCAATGAAGGAGTGGCTTTGTAAGAAGCATTTCAAGATCCTGGAGTGACCAAGCCAGTCTCCAGATCTCAACCCCATAGAAAACCTTTGGAGGGAGTTGAAAGTTCGTGTTGCCCAGCGACAGCCCCAAAACATCACTGCTCTAGAGGAGATCTGCATGGATGAAAGGGGCTAACATGCCAGCAACAGTGTGTGCCAACCTTGTGAAGACTTACAGAAAACGTTTGACCTCTGTCATTGCCAACAAAGGATATATAACAAAGTATTGAGATGAACTTTTGTTATTGACCAAATACTTATTTTCCACTATAATTTGCAAATAAATTCTTTAAAAATCAGACAATGTGATTTTCTGGATTTGTTTTCTCATTTTGTCTCACATAGTTGAGGTCTACCTATGTTGTCAATTACAGGCGGGCCTCATCTTTTTAAGTGGGAGAACTTGCACAATTGGTGGCTGACTAAATACTTTTTTTTCCCCACTGTATATGTGTTCATTTACATAATGTATTTATATTAGTTTAGCAGATCTTTTAAACATATATTCAAGCAATGGTTAGCAAAATGAATGGCCATCTATTTAAATAGAGTCAATATTAAAAAAAAAAAATTGGCACACACAAGTGCAGTATGCTTCATTCTTTGATCGTTTTTTTTTTTAATATTGACTATATGTAAACAACTAGACATTCATTTTTGAATATGTTTTTTGCATCCGTAATGGACCAGCTAAATAAATAATAAATATGATGTGAATGTGTGACTGTGCACTGTGGTATTATGCACATGGTCGTGCCATATTTCACGGACATTAGGGCTGCTATTGTATTTCTGACTTCTGACCTTGTCCTGTTCTGTGTGTCACTTATTTAGTGAACGGATCAGCTCCAAGTTGTCGGCTGTCACCTAGGACAGTCAGGCAAGTAGGCAGGGCCAGTAGGGGAGGGGGGGGTTCAGCTTTAGGGCTCACTGTCTTGCTGTGCCCCTCCCCCCAGGGTTCACCAGCAGCTACTGGGGAATCGGTCAACTGGCAATTCCCTTACAGTGGGGCCTTAGCCTTAAGGCCAAATCTGGCTGTATCATTAAGGTGCCCATACACCTTCAATAACATTTGGAAAAACTTCATTCATCGGCCATATCTTTTTAATGAGTAGATGAATAAAAGCAGAAAAAAACCTTGAACTGAATCAGGGGCACAGCAGCAATTAATGATTTAATGATATATGCCATTTAGCATTTTATACTTCAATTTAAATAGTTGCATACCTTTTTAGTATAGAATTAAAATTTACTTACATAGAAATCCTTGTCTTGGAAAAATCAATAACCATTGTGCACGTTCCTTCCTACAGAAGTAGTAGCCAAGGCCAAACGGACTAGTAGTTATGATATTCTGGATTCAGAAAAAATGCTATGGCTAAATGCATCATGTAAATTTACCTTGATCACTGGAATTTTCAGCACAATTGATAAAATGTCTCAGAGGGTAAAAAGTAGAAATTTTCCATACACAGCATAACTAATACAATAAATAATAATTATAAGAAATAAGGATCGCCATAATTAAAAAGGGTGTCCAAGCAAACCCTCCAATTGTTTATATATTTCTAGGCTGTTATTTTCCCGCAATCTAAGCAGATTAGGCAGAAAATATGTTCTTATTGGTTATTATAAAGTTACCTTACTGAGCAAACTAAACTAAAGAGAGAACATGTCCTGTCTGTTTGTGAATATAAATGTTTCTACTTTTGATTCTTTGTTGCACATTAATAACTTTTCTGAATTGTGATTATTTTGCTGAGTTTTCTTGTTATTTTACATCTCATCCACTTAAACAATTAATTTCTCTTGTAAACATCCCCCCATTTTCCCACACTAGCAGCCAAAGCTCATAGCAATCATGTTGCACATAAAAGGGATCTTTTCTCTCTTCAGGCTATTGTACAAATGTGTACAATATGACTAGTTTCAGTATACTATGTGCATGTGTTTATAGATGCACTTTTGACTATCCAGCAGATGCGCCAACTACATGCTGCAAAATGACCTATATTTATTTAAAGGCTGAAGGCATATTGATGTGATTAGTGTTCCATAGCCTTATAAAATATGGTTGCATAAACAATGGTAAAAGCATAACGAACACCATCTGAAATGGTTGTTTCACCATGGACTAATGGCATATGTGCTACAGGAGAAAGTGCCCTTATACTATTGATGTAGAAAAAGAAAACAGATAGAGAAACATAAAAATAAACAGTACATATATATGGTATATACAAAGTATATACAAATTAGTTCATTTTTTTAGATCCAATCTTTAATATTTTTACATGAGTGAACCCTTAAATCGTAGTAATTTTTACATTCTATGGGTTTAAGATTTACACACCGCTTGATCCTACATGCTATGCAAAAGTAATAGAGGGCAGCAAAGCAGCAAGAGGTCAACATGTCAAAACACAAAAAGGAAACTTAAGTAATTTGTAATACTATATACCATGCCCATTTTTTTACCGAACTTTCCTCAACTAATATTCCATTTTACCAGGATTTTCATTGGAATCTCCTTATACAGTTACACTAAACTGCACTTTAATAATACTACCACCTAACTTCAATTTCTATGTTGTATCAGGGTTTTTCTCTGTGTTTGTGTTTATTTTTGTTGCTGTGTTGGTTATGCTTGTTTTTGTTCCTGAAGGTGGTCAGAGGGAGCCTAGTTCTTGTCATGAATACAGTGACTTTGTTTTGGTTTTCCTTTTTTACTCTAAGTTCACACTAGTGTTCCAGTCTCCGTCATCCGGGTCTGCATGGGGACCCGAAAGATGGAGACCCTGTTAATTTAAAAAGCAAACCTCATAAACTATAATGGGGACCGTCGGGATTCCACATGGTCTCAATATAAAACCGGTAGAAAGAAAAATCCTCCTTGCAGGACTTTTCTCTCCACTGATTTTAAGCAAAATCTGTAACAGAGTCTCCAACCCAGAGGTGAATCCAGCCTTACTTTGTAATTTTCCAGATCTCCTCCCCTTTATTAACAAGGCAGTAGATTTCTTATACAGAATTTCCATCAGAATCGTATATGTAATACTGTTTCTGCCTTATATATATGTAATACAATATATTAATATATAAATATTTAACATAATATATCCATTTACTACTACACCTCTTGACTCAGCTTTTGCTTTTTTTATTTACAGTAGGTATGGCTATTGGGGCTATTTTAGAAAGAGAGATATATTAAGGGGGTGTTACTACAGTCTGATATTGCTGTAATACACCCTGTATGTTATCACTTTGTTTTGTTTAATAGACTATGATCTAGACAGAAGGAATGATTTTTATATTGTTTTACAAACTGGACAGTTGGCTCTGCTTTGGACAATCCCTCTTTTGTTATAAGAGATACCTGACAATAAGAAGAGCAGGAGTTCAATTCACATATAGTGCTACCATAGGAGAGATGAAGCATAACATTTAAGTCAATCAATGGAATGTGTATGTAATGCCCGGCTGTGCATGGTCCTCCAAACCTATATATCTTCCATGTAGCCATCCTGAACTGGGGTACCCATCTATTATTGCAAAATTTATTACTAGGCTTTTTGAAAAATCCTAAGCAGCAAGTCTTCCTGGCTATACAGTGATGCAGGGGCTCCAAATGTTCAATGATAATGAAAGTTTTTTTTATGCACACTTGAAAAAAGGCTTGTCCTTAAACGCATCGTGTGTTTTATTCAATTGGATTAAAGACTACATTTATTCTGGACCAGCGCTCATCTGCCTCCTCTTTTCTACCTGCATCCAAAGTTTAATTATGGCCTACAAAAAGCTACATATTTGTTCTTCAAATATATACTCATTAAGAGCTTATTCACATAACGTTTTTCACAGTTGTTTTGCACCTCGGTCACCTGAATGTAGCTGTTTTTACGGATCCCTCATACATTGCAGTGAAAATCAACAAAAATTGAGCATGACTTATATATGACAATCACTGCATCGGATTGTGTTCTGATATTGAAATTAATGCGGCCATGTGACAGCTGTTAAAAAAAAAAAATTGACCAATTTTCACCGTCATATGAATATAGAGTAAGAGGAAAAGGCTGGAAAATGAAGATTAGAAATTACAACTGAAAGCCCTAAGGGATTTTTTTTTAATGCTTTTCTGACTGTACAAACTATTCAATACTATTGCAAGTCCCTTGGTCTGGAGAGCAGAGCTATTGTCCTGTTCTGCAATGATGTCTGGTTACACTAGAAAATTAACTATTTTAGGTGCATCAAAATGAAGAACTTGTCAGGTTCCTCCATCTTAAGAACTGCTGTAAGGCTGGAGCCCCATGTGGCGTAAACACCGCAGTTTACGCCAATGCGGTGTTTTACAGTCACAGCAAAGTGGATGGGATTCTAGTGAACGCCATCCCCACTTTGTGGAAAAATACATGCAGCAGACATGCTACGATTTCCAAAAACGTTGCGTTTTTGGAAATCGCAGCATGTGAATTATACCTACGCAAGCGCCAGCAGTTTCCCTATAGGTATAACTGAAGCAGGAAGTCCGCAGAGGAAACTTTTAAAGACTTTCTGTGAAAAGTACTGCGGGAAAAACCGTGATGCATTGCCGCTGCAGTTTTTCTCACAGCGCTTTTTTGCTACAGGACGCTACATGGGGCCATAGCCTAGTGTGCATTCAAGTGAGCTTTATTTTCACATAATATAACTGTAACACAAGTCTTAGGCCTTATTCACATGTCCACATATTCACATGTCCACAAATACGCACAGAGACGTTTTTCACGGACATTAGGGCTGTGAAATATGGCACGACCATGTGCATAAGACCACAGTGCACAGTCACACATTCACATCATATTTATTACTTATTTAGCTAGGACAGTGTTCAGACTGAGCAACAAGAACCTTAAACAAGGAATCAAATTGAACATGCCTCCTTCGCCGCAGCATGCGAGTGGAGGGAGGCGCAGAGACCCGAACAGGCAGAGATGTTACACCCACGTAGCGAGCCACAGCCAAAAAAACGCTGCGGAAAAGACTGTGACGGAAATGCATAGCAGCGTTTTTCACAGAAAGTCTGCAGAGTTTTCTTCTGCAATCTTTCTGCCTCTATTATACCTATATGGAAAACACCAACGTTTTCGTAGGTGTAATTGACATGCTGCAACTTACAAAAACGCAAGCATTTTTGAAATAGCGGCATTTCCACTGCAGATTTTTAGATTAGCTAGAATCCCATCCGCTTTGCAGGTACTGTAAAACGCAGCATTTTTTGCCTCGGCATTTCCGTCACGGCCAAATGCTGAGTTTTTGCAACGTGGAGACCTGACCTCACACTGATTTTTCCATTTTTTCTTGTAAGACTTCAGAAAGCCATAACTTTTTTTTTATTTTTATGTAGTTATTTGATGGCTTGTTCTTTGTTGGAGACGTTACATTTTTATTTTATTAACCTTTTCTGGAAAGGATACAATTTTGACACTGTTATTTTACACATATATTTTACATACAGCAAAAATACGATATTGTTCTTATTGTACGGGTCAGTAAGATTATGACAATACCAAACTTTTATAGATTTTTTTTTTGTGTTTCACTACAACAAAGTCACGTATTTGTTTTGCCATTTTCTGGGAACCACAACTTTTTTATTTTTCTATCTATGTAGCTGGCTTAGGGCTTTTTTTTTTGTGAGAAGAACTGTACTTTTTATTGATAATAATCTGGAGTGCATGCAACTTTTTAATAGCTTTTTATTCCATTTTTCTATGGTGAGGTGACCAAAAAATAGCATTTTCGAATTTGTATTTTTTTTTTTTTGTGGCGTTCACATTTTCAATAAATATTGCACTATTTTTTTTAGTATGCATTATAACAAAAGCAGTTATACTAAACATATATTGTATTTTATTGTTTTTATGTTTACATAATAAAGAATGTGAACACGTTTTAACTGTTTTGTATTTAACTGTATATGTTTTTATTTTTTTAGTCAAATTAGGGGACTAGACTATGGGATATTCTGATCCCTGGTACCATACACTGCAGTACTAATGTCAGCATGTGACTGAGAGCCAACCAATCAGGTCCTGCTTCAGACAGGACCGGATAGTATAATAAAGATGGCAGACCTGGGAGCCTTGAACAGGCACTGGCTTATCATACCTAGAGATTAGCTCCCTCAAAAAAGGCACAAAGGGGCAATGAGAGGGGCAACGTCTCTAAGCAACTCCATTGATGCCGTGGTTGCAATTGACCACAGTGTTTACAGGGTTAAACATCCACAATCTGAGTTATCTCAGATTACAGATACAGAAACTGTGTTTCAGCTATAAATTAAAGCTGAAAACTTCTGCCAACAGTGGTGTCTCAGCTCCTGAGCCAGTGCCACATCATGTACAGCAGTGAACATTAAGTACCTTTACTCTGTGCCATAAATGTACTGTATATAGTTAACATTGGATGAGTTGTCTGATAGAATAACCTTCATGGGCTTAAATCTATCCTATTGCTTTTGTACAAGTGTCAACCTTCTATATAATATATAGGAATGCATAGTCATTTTTACTGCACAAGTACTGTTGGCAGTAGAGTTTGACATGTTTAGCATTGGTGTAGTCAAATTGTATGTTAAGCCTTAGTTTTCACCACCTTTGGATTTAACAAAAGTATTTGGCTGCATATGACAAGCTAAAAAAGTCAAAAGCATATGCTGTGTGGAAAATGCATTAAAATGCATAACTACTAGACACCTTTAGTTGATTCCAAAGAAACATTTATCTACCATATGTGACAAGACAAACAGGCCTTAAAATGGTGCAGTGATAGAAGTAATACAAATATCTAATTGTAAGTCAAATGTAAAATCATTTTTTTCTTAACTGTTTAAATCACTAAAAATAATATGACACTATATTTTGTAGAAGGTACTTAGTCTCGTACTGAGTTACATGCAAGTGATTTGTGTAGTAGAGATAAATTATGGTATAAATCTATCATGACTCAGACTACTAAACTTAACAGTAATTCTATAGCATATGGAGCCAAAGGTTGGATGCCTCAGGCAAAGGGGTAGATCACTTTAAGAGTGTTACAAGTTTAGAAAACTTGATTCACAATGCCCAGGGAGGTCCACATAAAAGAAAAAAAGGATCAGAAGAAAACAAATCCTTCACAATTCTCATGTTGCACTTTTAAATTAATGTAATATTTTTGAAGACACCCTTGTGTTACTTATATTTTTGTTTGCATTCTTAATTGAGTGACCCTGTAGAGACCTAGGTTCATCTTTCATGTTTTAGGTTCCTACAATTGCTATAGAACTACATTGTGAATTAGAATTAATTAAGCAAAAACTTCAGTCAACTAGAAATTTCATGTAATAACAATGATAATCTTGAGGTCCATATGGTAAACAGTTTTCATTGCTCATGTATTTTCAGCCTTACTTTACAGTTTTTCCTCAAGAACAGAGTAAAGAGAATTTGTGTTCTACCAATCTAGGTCCAGAATAGTGGACTTCTTAACAATAAAGTCTATTGTAACACTATATTATTTTCATTTGGTGATGTGATATACATATGTGGAATTTCTCAGATCTCTACACTGTTGAGGCAAAGAAAGATTCCCCTTACGTCTGACAGCAGCACAATATGGGGTATCTCTGCCCCTGTGTGTTGTTTAGGACAGGTGGAACCTTTAATTAGCACCAAAAATAAGAAGGTGCCTCCTAATGGCCCTATAAGAGGGCACAAGAGACCTCCCTCCCCTGTGTTTTTTTCTGTCCTGTGTGGGACAGGTGGACGGAGGTCTCTTGTGACCTCCCGTTGCTAGGGGTTTTTATCTACTCCTGGCTTGCCTTTAGGGGGTACCTCGGTCCATTCCGATGTTTTTTTCTAAAAAAAGAAAAACCTTCGGGCCTTCACTGCGCAGCGCAGCATGTATCCGGCTCATCACACTGCAGGCAGCGCGATCCCGGAAGTAAGTGGGGAACCTCCCCGGCCAGAATCTTTCTCCGGTCCCGTGTTCCCAGGGGACGGAAGCCTTTGCGCACCACCGCGGCCTACTTCCGGTTTTCTCGGAAAAAGTGCGGTAAGTTTGGAAATTGAAAATTTTAAGGCAAAATATACTGTAGAATTGACTTTTGCTGCTTGTATTTTGAGCCTCTGGCTTAGGCTTATGCTCCTCTATGTTCCATTATGGCGTTTGACCCGTTTTGGTGCTGTATGAATGTTTCTTTGTTTGGCTTCCTCCCCTCGCTGCTGGATTACATTTAAAAGGTCTTCAGTCCTTTACTTGTTGAGCTGGTGGTTTCTAGCTCCTTGGCTGCGGTTTGCGGTGGCTGTTTTTTTTCCTGACGGTTTTTTCTTCAAGTGACCGATTAAAAAAAAAAAAAAAAAAGTAAGGTACCCCTTGGCTTTTTATTTCTTGTGCGATGCTTGGCAATCTTCCATTCTACATTGTCATGTGGCTTTTGATGTTTCAGATGTCATCTTCTGCATCAGGTAACGGCAATGGGCTTAGGAGGAAAAAGTCCTCTAAACATGAACACCTAACGTGTTTCGATTGCAATACCCCTTTACCTGACGGCTATGATTTTACCCGCTGTCGCCAATGTCGCGGACCTCCGCCGGAAGAACCTTCCATAAGAGAGGTTGTCACTTGGGTAAAGGACTATATGGAGGAGTCTCTTAAAGAGATCTGTTCTTCCATCGCCCAGATTGCCAAGAGACCGCAGGTTGAGACACAAGCTTCCTTACGGATCTCTGATGAAGATTATCAGATAGTGGACGAGACACTCTCATCTAACGATTCCACTGAAGATCCCAGCAGGCTGTGCTTCCCACTCGAAAAATTAAGCCGGCTGCTGAAGTCCATCCGGTCAAAGGATCGTGATGTTGACGGGGAAGCCTCCACGTCCACCTGTAGAGGGCCTAGGGTCTTCCAAGTGGACCAGACATTACAAAAATTAATGTCCTCAGAGTGGAGATGTCCTGAAAAACCTCTTGTGGTTCCTAGGAGGTTCAGCGCTTTATTCCCAGTTGCTCAATGGGATCAATGGGGTCCTCCCAAGATGTATATAGCGGTGGCCAAATTGTCCCGCCGCACTATGGTACCATCAGATGATGGAGCAAGTTTGCACAACGCCATGGACAGGCGCATCGACAATACCCTCAAGAAGGCTTATTCAGCTGCCTCGGCCCAGACCGCTGTGGCGGTTTCGTCTTGTGAAGTGTCAGCCAAATTACGCACTGACCTGGTCCACCTCGAGAGGGACATCGACTCTGGAGTTTTCAGAGATGAGATGCTAGGGTTTCTAGGACCGGTTTCCCTGGCAGCTGAATATTTAGCGAGGCCTCCCACCATCAATTAAGGCTGGCGGCCAAATCCCTGGCACTTACCACTGCAGCAGGAAGACCTCTATGGTTAAAACCCTGGAGAGCTGATTTCCCCTCAAAATATAATTTGTGCGCATTGCCCTTTGAGCCAGGTAGAGTCTTTGGCAGTGCCCTAGACGAGATCCTAGAGGGCTTGGCCAACAGGAAGGGTAAAACTTTACCCCAGGCCTTTAGAGGTAGGTCTGACTCTGGCCGTGGTAGAGGCTATCTGTCTCGTCGTGGAAGGCAGACCCAGAGAGGCTCTAGATATTCCTCTAGAAGCGCTGGCCAGAGATTTCCGAAGTCTGATGATAAAAAAGAGAAGCCTAGCTTTTGACATCAGAAGCAGTCTTCCTGTGGCCGAGATTCCTGTCGGAGGTTGTCTCTCCCACTTTCTCAACTGCTGGCAGGTAAAAATTCGAGACCCATGGGTCCGGTAGGTAATCCAAAGAGGATATGCAATCGAGTTTCTCCATCCTCCTCAGGATCGGTTTGTGTTAACTCGCAGCCTCCCTACAGTGCAGCAGACTACATTGGAATGCTCCATCCAAGAGTACATTCACAAGGGAGCCCTGGTGGAAGTCCCTTCTCTAGAAGAAGGATCCGGTGTCTATTCTCCTGTCTTCCTGGTGCCAAAACCGGCAGACAAGTGGAGAATGATCATAGACTTAAGGTACGTCAACCGCTTCATCAAAAAGAAGCACTTCCGTATGGAAACCATAAAGTCTGTCACCACCTTTCTCCTCCAAGGTGAGTTGTTTTTGTTACTTTGGATATAAAAGACGCCTATTTGCATATTCCTATTTACCTCCACAAAGAAGGTTTCTAAGGATTGCCGTAGTAGTTTCCGGCCACAGGAAGCACTTTCAATTCACAGCACTACCCTTCAGGATCTCCTCTGCTCCCCACACCTTTACAAAGGTAGTGGCCCCCATAACCGCCGCCCTCAGGCTTCAGGGGATATTCTTGGTGCCTTATCTAGACGACTGGTTGATAAAGGCCAAGTCAGAGTCTGTTTTGCTCCAGCTCCTACAGACAGCCGTTTCCCTGCTTCAGAGTCTGGGATGGCTTATAAACTGGGAGAAGTCAGAAACGATCCCTTCAACCCAAAGGAAGTTCCTCCGCTACTTCCTAGATTCAGTCCGCCTGCAAATCTCCTTGACACCAGCAAGGAAGGAGAAGCTGGTCGTGGCAGTCCGGCACCTCTTCAAAAAGCCGATAGCCTCCATCAGAATACTGATGAAGATCCTGGGCTTGATGTCTTCCTCAATGGAGGCAGTCTCATGGGCCTTGTGGCACTTACGTCCCCTCCAGAGGGAATTACTAGAGGCTTGGGATCGCACCCTTCTTACACTCAGCAAGAAGATTCGACTCTCCCCCAGGACCTGTTTTTCTCTCAAGTGGTGGTTACACCTGAAAGATGGAAGGTCCACGGTCCAACCTCCTTGGACCCTGTTGACTACAGATGCATCCCTCACGGGATGGGGAGCCCATTTGGACGAAAACTCCATAAAGGGAGTCTGGAGTGCTCCAGAAAGAAGGACCTCGTCCAACTGGAAGGAGCTCAGAGCTGTATATGGTGCCTTACTCCATTTCTCGCCTCTTCTCAAGGGAAGAGCAGTCAAAGATCCAGTCAGACAACATGACCACAGTGCTGTACGTAAACAGGCAGGGAGGCACCAGATCACCAACCCTCCTCAGGGAGGCAGATCTGATATTTACATGGGCAGAGAAAAATCTAACCCATTTATCCGCAGTTCACATCAAGGGCCCCCTGAACATAGTAGCGGATCGGTTGAGTCGGGGTCATGCCATATCAGGAGAATGGTCACTCAATCCAGAAGTTTTTCATCAGAATACCCTGAAGTGGGGTCTTCCAGAAATAGACCTCATGGCAACCCGACTCAACGCCAAGGTGGAGACGTTCTGTTCCCTTTACCAGGAGGACAATCCCTTGGCAGTGGATGCCCTGCATGCCATACATCTTCCCTCCAATTCCAATGATACCAAAGGTATTGATGAAAATCAGACAGGACCAAGTCTCTGTGATAGCCATCATTCCATTCTGGCCAAAAAGAGCTTGGTTTTCCCAACTCATGAAGATGAGTCGAGGGATATATTGGAGGCTTCCCTCCATCCAGAACCTGGTTTTCCCAAGGAACTCCGAAGTGCCAGGATCTCTGGAGATTCAACCTGACAGCCTGGAGGTTGAGCAGTCCCTACAGCAGGATAGAGGACTGTCAGAGGACGTCCTGAAGACCCTTTCTTCTGCAAGAGCAGACTCTGCCAATAAGAACTACCAGAGGACAGCCAAGATTTTCATGGAGTGGTGCTCCAAGAAGGGTAATAATAATCTAGAACCTTCAACGGCTGCCACTTTGAAAGTGCGGATTGCGGCCCTCTCCACTCATTTGAACAGACGTCTGTCTCAGGATCCTCTGGTTGCAAGGTTCCTTAAAGGGGCAATGAGGCTAAAGCCCTCGGTATCATCTCCACTTCCCCAGTGGGACCTTGCGGAAGTCCTTGCAGGCCTGTGCGGTCCTCCTTTTGAACTCTTGGAGACTACGGAGCTAAAATATTTAGCCTACAGTACCACTTTTTTGCTGGCTATTACATCTGCCAAAAGAGTAGGGAAACTCCAGGCCCTCTCTTCTAGAGAACCGTACATTTTGTTTTTTGCAGATAGGGTGCACCTTAGGTTTTTGCCTGGGTTTAACCCTAAGGTCCCCTCATACTATAATAGCAATCAGCTAATTTCGTTACCTGTGTTTTTCCCCTCTCCAACCTCTGAGGAGGAAGAAAAGCTCCACACCTTAGATGTGGTAAGGTGTCTGCGGATTTACCTATCCCGCACTCAACCGCTTAGGAAGGCCGAAAACCTACTAATCAACATGCAGGGTAAAAACAAAGGCCTCAAGGCTTCCATGCCTACTCTATCCATATGGATCAAGGAGACAATTAAGTCTTCCTTTCTTATTCAGGAGTTACTCCCTCCAGTCTTTTCTACGGCTACTCGACCAGGGCTGTGTCGACTTCTTGGGCTGAGTATCGGTCCTTACCATTGGACCAGTTTTGTGCGGCTGCATCATGGTCATCTCAGTTGACCTTTGTTAAACATTATCGTTTAGACGTCCGCAGTTCCCAGACAACTGCCTTTGGTCAGACAGTCCTTGACGTTGTAAGGCGAGGAAACCCTCCCTAGGGGAATTACTTGCTATCTCCCCATATTGTGCTGCTGTCGGACGTAAGGGGAATCGTTGATTTTAATGTCAATCTGTATTCCCTTAGTCCTGACAGCAGCACAAGGCTTCCCTCCCTAGAAGCTTGTTTCCTTTTACTTTATAATGTACACAGGGGAGGGAGGTCTCTTGTGCCCTCTTATAGGTCCAGTAGGAGGCACCTTCTTATTTTTGGTGCTAATTAAAGGTTCCACCTGTCCTAAACAACACACAGGGGCAGAGATACCACATATTGTGCTGCTGTCAGGACTAAGGGAATACAGATTGACATTACAATCAACGATTGGATATGTTCCCTTATCTTATTTTGTTTCCTTGTTCCCCATCTCCATCAAAATAAACATGCGCATTTATTCAGGTTGAGTGTTCGCGCTAGTGGTGGAGTTGGAGAAATGGCTGTCAGTGAAACAAATTTTCGGCTGACAACTATTTCATGCATATGGGCACCTTAACTCATTTTTATTTGAACTAATATTCTGTAGGTAGGACAAATAGATTTTTAACCCTATATATGTAACCTGCATTTTAAAATTGTGATCCTTGGAACATATATTATGAAACCATTTGCACTGGCTTTCAAATTATGGTAGCAGCTGAGCTACCTTGCAAACATCTATCCTGCCATAATGTGTCTGTCTCCTATCAAAATGGCTGAGGCTTTAATTCGTTTAAGACTAACGCCCCACATTGCAGAAAAGCTGCTTTTTTGTTGCAGGTTTTTTAGCCAAAGCCAGGAGTGGATTGAGCAGAAGGAAAAAGTACAAGAGCTTCCTTAATATTTTGCATTCCTTTTGTAGCCTCTCCTCCTCCGAAAAAAAAAAAAACAGCTTTTCCGCAGTGTGGGGCCTTAGCCTACAATGGCCATACACATTAGGTGAATATCAGCTGAACCTACTGATACTGGACAGGTCAGCCAGCCATCTAATGTACATGAGCACCTTCTGAGTGTCACTGAATGAAGATGAAGGAGAGAACAATTAAGCAGTTGGATTTCAATATGCCTAATCCTTTTGTTTTTAAGGGTGATAAACTGATGCCAGAGGAGTAAAGCAGTGGCTTAATCCCCTCTCTGACTATACATGTGTCTGGATTGAATGAAATAGCTGTTACCTGACAGATACCTAATGTGTGTGGCCAGTCTTACTGACAGAACAAACCAGAAGCTGGCAGATCAGATTACCAGAAAAACCATGGTAGCCAAAAATATAAATACATTCCTAATAGGTTATTCTCCAGGGTAGATTATTTAAAGGCTATGGATACATTTGTGCATGAAAAAAACAATAAACTCATGTGTTACTAAGTTTCTGCAATAGAGAAAATTGCATTTATCTGTTTTTTGTTTGTTTTTTTGTTTTTTTTGCATTGATCATTCCTTCCAATTCAGCAAATCTTATTTCCAATTTACAATCTTTTTTTGTTCACACATTTGGCTCAAGGTGTTCTCTAATACTGGGCACATGATCTCATGTCCTCTATTTTCATTTCACCTGCACAGTTTCAGTTCAGTTCTCCACCTTCTTCTCTTTCACTGTCTAGTTTGCATAATCATGAGTACACAGATTTAGGTTGCAGCACACAGCTCTCTGTAAACTATCAGTGGCATTTCTAAATTTTCTTCCCTTGTGATGCTAATTAAAGCACCAAAAAGGAAAAAAGTCCACAAAGGTGTCCATAGCTTTTTAAGATATGGAGATGTTTAAATTGTAGCTAAATTTTTGAACAAATTTTGATTTTCTGCTAGCATTTGTGTCAGCAGTAAATTTTGAAAAAACACTTTGACTAAAACATTTTGTCTCCTGCACTTCTCTATTCCTTCCAGGGTCGGACTGGCCCAATGGGGAACCGGTGAATCCACCGGTGGGCCCCGAGCCCCAACTATTAGTCCTCATGTCATGGGGGCCCGATCGGGATCCTGACCATCCCGATCGGGCCCCTGACCAGTGGCGTAACGACCGCGACCAGGCTCAGCAGGGTACGGGGCCCATGGCCAGCTGGAGATGGCCGGTCCCCAGACCACTATGATAGCGGTCGGGGAAAGCCTGGTTCCCCGACCGCTATACATACTGTTATTGGAAAGGGGCCCTGGCATATTGCAGGCCCCTTTCCAATAGATGGCAGCCCAGGGGAAGTGACTGAAAATAATAAACACATATTCTCACCTCTCCTGGGCACAGCGTCCTCTCCGGCGCTCCTCCGTCATCACTGAGGCCTGTGATTAGGCCCCAGCGGTCACATGGGGCGCGGCCGCGTAATGACGTCAGTGCGCCACCACGTGACCGCTGAGGCCCAATCACAGACCTCAGCAGCGACGTCGGAAAAGGTCCTGAAGACACTGAAGATGGCAGGATGGAGCGAGGATGCCAAGGAAAGGCAAGGCAAGGTGAGTATGAATGTTTGTTATTTTTAATCACCTTCCCTGGGCCTCCGATTATTATACTCTGGGGTCTGAGGAGACCCCAGAGTATAGTAATAGCACTGAAGCGGAGGGGGGCTATTGGGCGCATATAATACTGGGTGGGGGCCACTGTGGAGCTTATAATACTGGGTGGGGGCCACTGTGGGGCTTATAATACTGGATGGGGGCCACTGTGGGGCTTATAATACTGGATGGGGGCCACTGTGGGGCTTATAATACTGGGTGGGGGCCACTGTGGGGCTTATAATACTGTGTGGGGGCCACTGTCGAGCTTATAGTACTGGGTGGGGGCCACTGTGGAGCTTATACTCCATACAGTGGCTCCTTCATTTTTTTTTTTTTAAATTACGCCGGGGCAGGTGAAAAAAACAAAACAAAAAAAAAAACCAAACTTTCTTTCCTGCCCCAGTGTCTCCCAGCGCAGTTCGGTCCTGTTGTTCTGTTGTTTTCTTCCAGCTGAAGTTCCCCCTGCACATGACTACCTGTGACGTCACGTGACCCCTGAGGCCAATCAGCGGCCTAAGGGAAGGGACCTGGCACGTCACAGCCAGTGAGGAATTCCGGAAAAAAGAAGACAGCGGAGCTGCAGGAAAGGACCGTGCTGGGAGGACACCGGAGCACCGGAGACAGGTGAGTATGTTTAGTGTGGTTTTTTTTTTTGGGGGGGGGGGTGGGTGTAGGGGGGATTCACCTCCCCCGGACTAATTATAAAAAAGAAAAAAAATTATACTGGACAACCTCTTTAAAGTGTGGCGCATTAGGGGGGCCCTTGGGGGTATATTAAAGGGGTTGTCCAGGCATAATTTGTTATGGTTTATCCTCAGGATAGGCCATAAATACCTGATCTGTAGGGGGCCGACCCCAGACCGATCAGCTGTACGGAGCTACTTCTGATGCCCGTCCTGTACACAATACAGGGCCAGAAGCAGAAAGCTCTGTCCTCTGTGTATTAGCCGGGCACCTTCACTGCATCTTATTGAAGTCAGTAGGAGCTGAGCTGCAGTGAAGGCGCCGGGCTGCTATACAGCGGATGGAGCTTTCTGCTTCCGGCCCTATGTTGTGTACAGAACGGGCTCCGGAAGTGGCTCTGAACAGCTGATGGGGCCGTGTGTCAGCCCTCTACCGATCAGGTATTTATGGCCTATCCTGAGCATAAAAAAGATTAACCCTGGACAACCCCTTTAATATGCCCCACACAGTTTAATGTCCCCCCCACAGGATGTTAGCCTCTATCACTGCTCCCGCACAATATAATGACCCCATCACTGTTCCCCATACAGTATTGGGGACCAGTGAAGAGGCCACTATGTGGGGGGACCAGTGAAGTGACCATAGAAAAATTTGGCCCAGACAACCCCTTAAAAGAGGTTGTCCATAGACTGGAGCGACCACTGTGTCGGCCGCCAGGGAGGTGTAAAAATAAGAAAATTAAAAAATAAAAGCATACTCACCTGTCCCCAGCACCCCGTTGTCCCCTGCCTGTGTCTGTTCGGTCTCATGGCGGCGTCTCATTTCTGGAAATCCTGTACCTAATTGGTCTTAGCGATCACATGAGGTGCAGAACTCCCAGCAAGGAGTCGCCGGCATGAGACTGAATGGATACTGGCAGCGGACAACGGAGCGCTGGGGACAGGTGAGTATGCTTTTTAATCTACTTATTTTTTACTTTACACCTCCCGCCAGCTACATTGGTTGCTCCAATTCCAATTCCTCTTTAAAGGATTTATCCATCTTTCTAATATTGATGGCCTGTCCTTAGGATAGGCCATCAATATTACATCTGCGATGATACAACAGCCAGGACCTCTGCAGATCAGCTTTTCCAGGACAGTGCGGCTACAGGTAAAGGTAACAATTCTTGGAGCCACGCTGTTCACTTGCCATACAAGGTGTAGCAGTAGGTTTAGGTAGTGCAGTGGTGCACATGGTATAGTGGGTGAGCAGCATGGCTCCCGACATGTTATTACCTTTAGCCGCCCTGTCTCGGTACCGCTGATCTGCAGAGGTCCTGATGGTGGGCCCCTAGAAAAAATTCCACTGGTGGGCCCTAGACATCCCAATCCGACACTGATTCCTTCCCTTCCTTCTTTATTGAGAGCTATACTCTGCTTCTCACTGTGTACAGTGTACAGGTTTATGTGTGTATTGAAGAGTAAATGAGGGTGGATGAAGGTCACTTAAAATGGATATGTCTCTGGCATTATAAAATATAGAAATTAGCTTATGGTGTCTTATGAAAGAGGAGATTGACATTCTACCTCTATTATTTCTAGAGATATCATCAGCTGAAAACACAGTTGGGATTGGGATATTTATATGCAACTGCAGTTACTCTGAATCCTAACTGTGTTTTAACTGATGATATCTCTGAAAATAATACAGTCAGAACTGTAAACTTAATTTCATATGAAAGATGATAATCTACTCATATGACACCTGAAGCACATTTCTGTTTTTTAGGCTAAGGCCCAATGTAGCAGGCCGCAGCAAAAAAAAGCGCTGTAGGAAAAACCATGGTGGCAACACATCGCATTTTTTCCTGCAGCGCTTTTCACAGAAATTCTGCAGCAGTTTCCTTTGTGGACTTTCTGCTTTCATTATACCTATAGGGAAACCGCTGGCATTTCCATAGGTATAATTAACATGCTGGGATTTTTAAAGCCGCAACAGTTTTGGAAATCGCAGCATGTCCGCTGTGCGTATTTTTCTGCAGTGTGTGGATGGGATTCGCTAGAATCCCATCAACTTTGCAGTGACTGTAAAACGATGCTTTCTTATCTGTGGCAAATAACCACCATGGCCATTTACGCCATGTGGGGCCCTGGACTTAGGATGGCGGAGCTGTAACTGTTTAAAGTGACCATCCCCCAACCCTTATTTTTGCTGCATTACACACACAACTTCATACACCAATGAGAAACAGGTTACAGCTCTGGATAAAGAAACAAGGGAAAGACTAAAGAAACACAGGAGTTTACAGAAAGGAGCCAAAATTTGTTACTAAAGTTACAAAATGCTGCCAGAAAATCAAAAGTTGTTTGAATGTTTACTTACACGAAAAAAAAAAATATGACAGAAGTCAAATGCCAGGCAAGATCCTAGAATAGAATAGATTAGAATAGAACTTTATTAATCCTAGCAGCAAAATTAGTATGGCATGATAGCAGCTGTAAGCACAACTGTGGATAGATCTTCTGTTGGAATAAGGTTTTTGATTTTTGCAATGTTCGACAGGTGGAAGTATGAAGATTTGATAATGGAGGATACCTGGTTCCTGAGAGAAAGTTCCCCATCAATAACTACACCCAAGTTTCGCACATAGCCTGAGCTTTGAGGAGTTGTGTTTCCTAGGGATAGAGGTGGTGAATGTAAGTTGTCATTTTGCCATTAAGTGCTGACCTCTAACCAAGAGAACTTCGGTTTTGCCTGGGTGTCAAGGCATTGGATCCTGCGGAGCTCCATATTTTGAGGGTACTGATGATGATGAGCTAAGAAATATTCTTTGTAGTCTGTCAACCAGACAGGAATTAAACTGCTGAAGAACTGTTCCATCAATTCCACAAAACTCTTTGACTCTATGCAATAGGATGTCATGGTCAACTGTGTCAAATGCTGCTGAGAGGTCTAAGAGAATTAGGATAGTGCATTCGCCTCTGTCTTTGGCCATGAGCAGGTCATTTAGTACTTGTGTGAGTGCTGATTCACTACTATGATTTTTCCTCAAGCCTGACTGGAAAGGGTTATAGATACACACGTGGACAAAATTGTTGGTACCCCTCGTTTAATGAAAGAAAAACCCACAATGGTCACAGAAATAACTTGAATCTGACAAAAGTAATTTGCCAAACTACATGTTGACAAGCCACAAAGCTTCTGGGAGAATGTCCTATGGACAGATGAGACAAAAATCAACATTTTTGGCAAGGCACATCAGCTCTATGTTCACAGATGGTAAAATGAAGCATATCTTGAAAAGAACACTGTCCCTACTGTGAAACATGGAGGAGGCTCTGTTATGTTCTGGGGCTGCTTTGCTGCATTTGGCACATTTGAATCTGTGCAGGGTACAATGAAATCTCAAGACTAACAAGGCATTCTAGAGAGAAATGTGCTGCCCAGTGTCAGAAAGCTTGGTCTCAGTCACAGGTCATGGGTCTTGCAATAGGATAATGACCCAAAACACACAGCTAAAAACACCCAAGAATGGCTAAGAGGAAAACATTGGACTATTCTGAAGTGGCCTTCTATGAGCCCTGACCTAAATCCTTTTGAGCATCTTTGGAAGGAGCTGAAACATGACGTCTGGAAAAGGCACCCTTCAAACCCGAGACAACTGGAGCAGTTTGCTCATGAGGAGTGGGCCAAAATGCCTGTTGAGAGGTGCAGCAGTCTCATTGACAGTTACAGGAATCGTTTGATTACAGTGATTGCCTCAAAAGGTTGTGCAACAAAATATTAAGTTAAGGGTACCATCATTTCTGTCCAAGCCTGTTTCATGAGTTTTCTTTTTTAAAAATGCTGTTGAAGCATGGTTGAAAAGCAATGTCTGACTTTTATTTGTTTATTTTCATAGAATTTTTATATATTATTACTTTTGTCAGATTCAAGTTATTTCTGTGAATATTGTGGGTTTTTCTTTCATTAAATGAGGGGTACCAAAAATTTTGTCCACGTGTGTACCATCACTAGATAGTTTGGTATCTAGTTGGTAAGCAACAGTGTTAGACTGAAGTAACTAGGACCCACCAGATCAGGGCTGCTTTAACCATAGTGCCAACGATGCAGCCAAACCAGGCCATAGGATTGCAGAGGCCCCCCTCAGCCGCCCCGGATCGAGTGGGACAGTCCCACATTTCAGGTGCTGTCCCGCTGTTCTGGGTGGCAGGCAGTGATTTCAACTCTATCTGTGTCCTTAGGACACAGACAGAGATTGAATACAATAGTGGAGCTTCATTATTCAGCCTTCGGCTGATGATGTCTGTGGCAGGGAAGTGCAATTAGCGCTGAGCTGCAGACATTACAGCCGGAACAGGGCTCGGTGAGTATTCTTTTTTTAATGTAACATTGGTGGTTGAGGGGACAGGGGAAATTAAATTATGGGGGGGGACATTGGGGGGGAACACTTTCAAAAAGTTTGCACAGTGGCCCCCCACAATGTAGCGCCTAAGCCCTCCACAGATTAATACTCACAGTATAATATGTTCCCCAGAGTCATCCATAGTATAATAGTCCACAGTTACCACACGCCGTATAATGTTCCACAGTGGACCCACACAGTATATTATGCTTCCCAGTTGCCCCTCACAGTATAATTCTGTACAGTGGCTAAAAACAGTATAATATTACCCCAAAACCCCTTCATAGTAGCCCTCCACAATATAAAATACTCATAAGACCCTCCCAAAGTATAACATGTTCCCCAGTGTCCCCACTGTATAATGTTCCACAGTGGCCCCATACAGTATAATATGCGTCCCAGTGGCCCCATACAGCATAATATGCTTCCCAGTGGATCCACACTGTATAATGCTCCACAGTGGCCCCACACAGTATAATATGGTCCCCAGTGGTCCCACACAGTATCATATACTTCATACTGGTCCAACACAGTATAATGCTACAAAGTGGCCTCACAGATCAGAGAGTATCCCGTTGGTCCTAACCCTCGCAGTCGCATCGCCATAGAGGGAAAGCACCTTACTCAAGAAAACAGGACCCACACCCACCTGCTGAAGCGTCGCACACAAGAACCCCCAGTTTACCCGGTCAAATGCTTTTTCGGCATCTACAGAAAGCAGGGACATAGGAGAGTTGTCGGAACGAGCCAGTAAG
This sequence comes from Leptodactylus fallax, assembly GCA_947044405.1. Classification (NCBI taxonomy): domain Eukaryota; kingdom Metazoa; phylum Chordata; class Amphibia; order Anura; family Leptodactylidae; genus Leptodactylus; species Leptodactylus fallax. Next base: position 3,873,318 of record CAMRHE010000182.1, read on the forward strand.
ATTGCCAAAAGGGTCTTACATACATTATCCTGGGCCTCGCGACCGCGGATAAAGCCGACCTGATCGGTATGAATCAGGTTCGGCATTAGGGGGGACAAACGATCAGCCAGCAACTTGGAAAACAATTTGATATCGGTATAAATGAGGGAGATCGGGCGGTAGCTGGCACAACTGATTGGATCCTTATCCGGCTTGGGAAAGACTGTGATCAGGGCCGAGAGGGACTGCGCCGCAAAGGGGGAAGAGCCATCGACGCTATTAAATACCCGAGCCATTGTGGGAGAGAGGAGATCCCTAAAACATTTGTAAAAACGAGTAGTAAACCCGTCCGGACCAGGAGACTTACCCGTTGGGGAGGACTGTATGACGAGGGAAACTTCCTCCTCAGAAAAAGGTGCTTCGAGAAGGACCTGGTCAGGGTCCGCGATAGTGGGAAGAGACGTGTCTGTTACGTACTCCTGGATTTTAGCACGGAGAGAGTCTGGGGCGAGGTCGGCGTACTGCCCGCGGATGTTATATAAATCATGGTAGAAAGAGAGCAACGCTGCAGCTAGGGTTATGATTAGGGTTATAATAGGGTTATGGACCATGGTGCCTGACCCGTCACGCAGTCGAGGGATATATGCTAGATCGCCACGCGGGTGGAGGCGACGAGTGAGGGAGCGGCCGCACTTATCCGCGAACTCGTAGTAATGTTTCCTAACACGGTCTCTAGTATCCAGATACATTTCGTCAAGATAGGAACGCAGTTCCTCCCTAGCATTAAGAAGTTCAGTCAACCCCACCTGGGAACGGGTCCGTTTATGAGTCAGCTCGAGAGAATGAATGTGCGCAAGGCGCATAACGACCCAAGCGGCACTTTCCTTTTTAAGGCATGCTCCGTGTTTGATCAGTACACCGCGGATCACACACTTCAGCGCTTCCCACTGTAGCTGGAGAGGAGTGGGGTCATGAGCATGATTGAGGCCGAAGTCTAAAAATTACAGTTTCATAAAAAAAAAAATTTACTGTCCACCAAAACCCCAAGTGTTTTTCAGTGGCAGTCTTGCCCAGTAATTTACTATTAAGTACATAATCATACATTTTATTTCTTTGACCAAAATGCATAAACTTACTTTTTTCTACATTAAACTTTATTTGCAAAGTTTCTGCCATTGCTTCCAGCTTCCATAGATCCCCCTGTTGTATTCTATTATGCTCCTCAATTTTGATTACCTTACAGAGTCTAGTATCATCTGCAGATATAGAAACTCTGCTCTGTAAACCCTTAACCAGGTAATAAACATATTAAAAAGGAGAAGACTCAATACTTACGCCTGTAGCACTCCACTGGTGACTGTAACCCTGTTTGAACCCCATTAACAAGCACCCTTTGTTTCCTATCACTGATCCACTTGTGAAACAATATGCATATGTTTTCCCCCAGTCCCAACATTCTCATTTTGTATACCAACCTTTTTTGTGGTACAGTATCAAAAACCTTTTAAAATTCCAGATACACCATGTCCACAGCATTAACCATGTCCCATCTTCATAGAAGCTGATCAGATTAGTCTGACAGGACCAATTCCTCATAAACCTATGCTGATTGGGTGTTATAAGATTGTTTACATTGAGATACTCCAGGATAGCATCTCTTAGAAAACCTTCAAATATCTTACCCACTACTGAGGGTAGACTTACAAGTCTACAGTTTCCAGGATCACTTTTAGACCCCTTTTTGAATATTGGCCAGTCATTACTGAATTCTTTTTATATTAGATGTAATGGTCTGTTTATCACATTATATAATTCCCTCAGAACTCAGGGGTGTATGCTATCTGGACCCCACGATTTGTCTATTTTCCTATTTTGAAGGCGGCGTTGCACTTCCTCTTCGGTGACATTTAACGGAGAATTTACAATGCCTTTAATCATGTTTTTGGTCATTGGATTTTCTTGAGTAAATACAGTAGAGAGGAAGGCATTTCATAGATATGCCTTTTCCTCATCCTTCTCCACAATTACACCCAGATTATTTTTGAGAGGGCCCACATTGTCAGTTTTTAGTTTCTTGTTATTTATGTAGATGAAGAGTAATTTTGGATGATTTTTACTTTCCTTGGCAATTATTCTTTCTGCCTTGATCTATACTGCCTTTATTTGTATTTTACTCAATTACCCAATTTACACTTTAAACACTTTCTTTTTAGCCCTCATTGCACTCCTTATAGTTTTATTTAGCTATGTTGGTTTTCTACAGTGGGGAAAAAAGTATTTAGTCAGCCACCAATTGTGCAAGTTCTCCTACTTATAAAGATGAGAGAGGCCTGTAATTGACATCATAGGTAGACCTCAACTATGAGAGACAAAATGAGAAAACATATCTTGAAAATCACATTGTCTGATTTTTTAAGAATTTATTTGCAAATTATGGTGGAAAATAAGTATTTGGTCACCTACAAACAAACAAGATTTCTAGCTCTCACAGACCTGTAACTTCTTCTTTAAGAGGCTCCTCTGTCCTCCACTCATTACCTGTAGTAATGGAACCTGTTTGAAATTGTTATCAGTATAAAAGACACCTGTCCACAACCTCAAACAGTCACACTCCAAACTCCACTATGGTGAAGACCAAAGAGCTGTGGAAGGACACCAGAAACAAAATTGTAGACCTGCAACAGGCTGGGAAGACTGAATCTGCAATAGGCAAGCAGTTTGGTGTGAAGAAATCAACTGTGGGGGCAATAATTAGAAAATGGAAGACATAAAAGACCACTTATAATCTCCCTCGATCAGGGGCTCCACGCAAGATCTCACCCCGTGGGGTCAAAATAATCACAAGAACGGTGAGCAAAAATCCCAGAACCACATGGGGGGACCTAGTGAATGACCTGCAGAAAGCTGGGACTAATGTAACAAAGCCTACCATCAGTATCACACTACGCCGCCAGGGACTCAGATCCTGCAGTGCCAGACGTGTACCCCTGTTTAAGCCAGTACATATCCGGGCCCATCTGAAGTTTGCTAGAGAGCATTTGGATGTTCCAGAAGAGCATTGGGAAAATGTCATATGGACAGATGAAACCAAAGTAGAACTGTTTGGTAGAAACACAACTCCTCGTGTTTGGAGGAGAGTGAATGCTGAGTTGCATCCAAAGAACACCATACCTACTGTGAAGCATGGGGGGTGGCAACATCATGCTTTGGGGATGTTTCTCTGCAAAGGGACCAGGACGACTGATCTGTGTACATGAAAGAATGAATGGGGCCATGTATCGTGCAAACCTCCTTCCGTCAGCAAAGGCATTAAAGATGAAACGTGGCTGGGTCTTTCAGCATGACAATGATCCCAAGCACACCGCCAAGGCAACGAAGGAGTGGCTTCGCAAGAAGCATTTCAAGGTCCTGGAGTGGCCTAGCCAGTTTCCAGATCTCAACCCCATAGAAAACCTTTGGAGGGAGTTGAAAGTCCGTGTTGCCCAGTGACAGCCCCAAAACATCACTGATCTAGAGGAGATCTGCATGGAGGAATGGGCCAACATACCAGCAACAGTGTGTGCCAACCTTGTGAAGACTTACAGAAAACGTTTGACCTCTGTCATCGCCAACAAAGGATATATAACAAAGTATTGAGATGTACTTTTGTTATTGACCAAATACTTATTTTCCACCATAATTTTCTCATTTTGTCTCTCATAGTTGAGGTCTACCTATGATGTCAATTACAGGCCTCTCTCATCTTTTTAAGTGGGAGAACTTGCACAATTGGTGGCTGACTAAATACTTTTTTTCCACACTGTATGATTTCTAGCTCACTTATTCCCACCTGTGTTCCCTTCACTTTGAGGACATTGTCCCACATTATACTGCTAAGCTTCTTGCTCAGCTGGTGAAAATTGGCCTTCCTGAAGTTTAGTGTTTATGTATCTCTTCTACTAAACATCATTGTGCATGAAAACTTATCTTCACGTAGGACTGGCTTAGGGCATTTTATGTACATGCAAACCGCTCTCCATTTTCTATTTGTATACTCTTTTCTAAACATTCTGTACCCCTGTATATTTAGAGTTCAGTCATGTCATTATCAATTTTAGGTCCTCTATCTTGTTACTGAAACTTCTGGCATTAGTATACATCCATTTTATGTGTTTTCTTTACCTCTACTCTTCCTCTTCCTCTTGTCTGTTCTCATCCCACTCACTGCTCTAATGCCTTGTGATATGTCCATTCTCAGTGTAGGCATGGAACAAGGGCTAAGTAATGTAACTATCTTGCCTTCTACATTTTTTATTGTCCTCCCCCCAAGTCACTAATTTAAACAACCATCTAGCTTTCTTCTCCCTCAGCACAGCTGAACCTATCCCTACCATAGAACCTGTAGTCCACAACAAAGTTGTACCAGTTCTCCAAGACCCATCTTTCCTTCACCAGCTCTGGAGCCACTTGATTACCTCACTTAATCTCCTGCTGCCTTTCCTGTGTGGAAAATATTACTTTGGAGGTCCTTGCCTTCACTTTATGTCCTAGATCCCTGAAATAATTTTTAAGGACCTTCCACCTACTTCTAGCTTTGTCATTTGTGCCAACGTGAACCATGACCGCTAGATCCTCATCAGTCCCTCCCAATGATCTGTCAACCAGATCCATGATGTATTTCCAGGAAGGCAACACACCATTCGACAATCCTGGTCTTTTTGACAGATTGCCCTGTCTGTTCCCCTAATAATTGAATACCCCACTACCAGCACCTGTCTGGCCTGTCCTGCACTTCTATTCCCCTTCTTAATGGAGCAGACATTCCCCTGGCTGTCAGAGGACATGTCTTGCTGCAGCAGTGTTATCCCTGTACTAACATTCCCCTCATCTGCCAATTTAGAAGACTTGTTGGGGTGTGCCAGTTCAGGACTAATCTCCCTGACATTCCAACTTCTACTCCACTACTTTCTGTCACCCAGCTAGCTGCCTCCTGTTCCTGCATCTCTATGCTACCACCTCCCTCTGCAGTTACCCCAGTGGGTTCCTTCTCTGTGAGCAACAAACAAGTTATCAATAGATCTCAGCAGTGGCATAGCTAGTGGGGGGCCCAACATTAATACATCTTTCACTTTTAGCTAGATCAGTGTCAGCAGACTCCGATCTACTTAAAACGCTTCCTGCAACTTGACTGTCTTGTAAACCGCAAGCCACATAAGGCCTGCTTCTCGGCACAGGCGGGTGCGATGACACCACAACATTGCACTTCCTGCGCTGAGATGCAGATGTCCTGTGCGTGGACCGGGAGTAGGCGGCGGCTCCATTCTTCAGGATCACAGGTATGTGAGTAGAACTTTTTTTTTGTTTTGTTTTATTTTAGCTTAGTTGTATTTTAATAGTATAAGGGGTTGTTAAGAGGGGGGAATTATAACTATAAGGGAGAGGGAATTATGAACATAAGGGGGGTCATTTATATAAGGGTTATTAGGGGGCATTATGAATACAAGAGGGGAGGTTATATAAGGGGCCATTAGGGGGCATCATTTATATTAGGAGGCATAAGGGGGTGGTCATTAATATAAGGGGTCATTAGAGGTGCAGTATTTATGTCAGGGGGAATCAGGGGCATAATATGAGGGGGCAATTAATTTAATTAAGGTGGCACTTGGGCTTTATTAAGACTAAGGTCCCACATAGCGGGCCGCAGCAAAAAAGCACTGCAGGGAAAACCGCGATAGTAACGCATTGTGGTTTTTCCCGCAGCGCTTTTCACAGAAGGCTTTCTGCTTCCATTATACCTATAGGGAAATAGCCAGTGTTTCCATATGTATAATTGACATGCTGTGATTTTCAAAACCGCAAGGGTTTTGGAAATCGCAGCGTATCCGCTTCCGGTTTTGGGAATCACAGCATACCTATGGAAACGCTGTTGGTTTAGGAAATCTCTGCAAACTTTCTGTGCAAAGCGCTGCGGGAAGAAATGTGATGCGTCTCCACCGCAATTTTTCCCGCAGCGCTTTTTTGCTGCGGGATGCCATGTGGGGCCTTAGCTTTAAGGAGTTTTCCAGCTCATTTTTATTGATGATCTATCCTCAGAATAGATCATCAATAAAAGATAAGTGATTCACCACTGACCAGCTGTATGAAGGGGCCACGGTGCCTGTTTACATCACACACTGTCTGTTTATAGTGGCCGTGTGATGTAATTCCAGCCTTGTCACATAGACGTGTATAGGACGAGGCTGTAGTTACATTACATGGCTGCTATGAAAAGAATGACACTATGTAAACAGAGAAGGCTTACACAGGTATTATGGTTCATTCAAACAGCTGATCCTTGAGGTCCCGGGTATTGGAACCCCACTAATTTTTTTACCTTTTGTTTACCTTTTAATTAGGAAATGTCTGGGACATTATTAATAAGGGGCACTATTTAAAGGGGGTGCACAGGGTAGTTATTAATTTAAAGATACACTTGGGGGTATTATTCATATAAGGGGCTTATACTGTATATTTTATAATTGGGGGTAGCAGCAGGATGGGGGCTTTGTGCAGGTGAGGACAATGTGGGTCAGGTGCCTGGAAAAGTGAGGAGCCAAAGATGTCTGTGCTGCAAACTTTACAGAGACTATAATAAATGGTCATGGTGGTCCAGATGAAAGAGATGGGGAATATGAACGATTAGTCAGAGACATCACCTGCAAGTCACTAAATTTTACAGCACTGTATTCACCTAAATCATCTGCAGAGTCCTGTGTAGAGCCGATATATACCACTATAAGGTCACCGTATAGTTATAATAATAGGTATATCTAAGTTGGGGGCCCAGTTGGACATATTCGCCCCCCCCCCGTGCTCAGCTCAACTCCTAGCTACGCCTCTGGATCTCAGTCTTGCAATGTGCTCATTTAGATCTAGGATCTGGGCTTCTGCTGCAAATGTTTCTTCTGGTTGAAAAGGACTAGCAAACACCAAACCAATTAATTTACCCCTTCTTAATTAGGTAACAACATCCCCAGCTGGATACCTGTGAAGAACACTTGAAACTTACCCCATACCTAAAAAATAAGTGTCCATAACAGGACAACCCCTTTAGTTTGTACTTTAGTGAGGCTCTGAACTCAGATTGTTTGTGCTGGAAATAAAATAATACAAATTTTCTAATGCATAATAAGTTCTCCAAAATATTTCCATTTAAAAACACAACTTGTCTTGGCAAAATCAAACCATCATATGGCTCATTGTTGGTTTTTGGACACCATGCCACATTTGCAGAGACCCTAAAATTGCCCCTACCAAATGGCCTCACTTCTTGGGGAATTCCAAATTACTGGCACCTCCAGGGCTCTGCAAAAACAACATGGCATCCAGAAAGTCCCTCTAAATCTATACTCCAAAAGCTAAGAAGTGCAGTGCTCCTTCCCTTCTGAGCCCTGCTGTGTGCCCAATCAGCAGTTTACATCCACATATATAACTTTTTTGTACCCGGGATAGCCCACAATAGTTTTAGGAGTGCATGATGACACTCTGATGACACAAAGTGGGCGCAACGTTTTGGGCACTGAAATGGCATATTTCTTTGAAAATGTCAATATTCACTTTGTACATAAATTTTCGGGAAGCACTCTTAGGCTCAAAATGGTAATACTCCTTAAGAAATTCGATGAGGGGTGTAGTTTTTAAAATGGGGTCACTTTTGAGAAGTTTCCATTGTACTGGTACTTGCGACATGGAACTTGAAAACTATTCCAGCAAAATCTGCCATCCAAAAGCCAAACAGCGCTCTTTCTATTCTGAGCTCCTCCATGTACCCATACAGTAGTTTACGACCACATATGGGGCATTTCTGTGTTCAAGAGAAATTGTGTAACAAACTGTGGTGTGTTTTTTTCTTCTTTAATCCCTTCTAAAAGTTTATTGGAAAAAAAGCAATGTTTAATTTTTACGTCCCAATGCTAATAGAATCTGTGAAACCAGTGTCAGGTCAAAATGCTCACCATACCCTTTAAGAAATTCCTTGAGGGGTGTAGTTTTCAAAATGGGATAACTTTTAGGGGTTTACATTGTAATTGTTATTGCCATATAAAATGACACATTTACAATTTCATTCCCTGTCTGTATTTTGTGCCTTTGGGTCCCACAATAACCTGGTTCAGTCCTTACTATGCTAGGATCCTCCTGTCAGTGGCACAAGTGAGCTCCGCATGAGTAGGATAAAAGGAGAGAGGAGAGCACTTACTCTCTTGTAGATAAAAACCTTATAGATTAAAATGGTGGCAGTGATTTCCATAGTCTCACTGCTCTTACAGTAAAGAATCCTTGTCTATGTTGCTGGTGAAATGTTCATTCTTCTATGTCTTGAAGATGTCCCCTTGTCATTGTTACAAGTAGAAAAATAATTTGAAAGGTCTTTGTACTGTCCCCAAGTTTGTTAGTCTTTCTCTGTACTCCAATCCATCCATTCCTCTCATTATCTTGTTCGCCCTTCTCTGCTCTCTCTCTAGTTCAGTTATGTCCTTTTTGTATTCTGGTGCCCATAATTGTACTTTATATGCTATGTGTGGCCGTGCTAGTGATTTGTATAGAGGCATAGCTATGTTCTTCTCATGAGAATCTACGCCTCTTTTGCATCCCACAATTTTATTTGTCTTGGCAGCATCTGTCTGGCACTGGTTGTTAAAGTTAAGCTTACTCTCCACCAAAATCCCCACGTTTATTCAGTGGCAGTCTTATCTAGTAATTTATTTTTAAGTTTATAATCATACATCTTATTTAATCTACCAAGATGCATAACTTTACGTTTGTCTGCATTAAAATTAATTTGCCAAGTCTCTGCCTATGCTTACAGCTTGTCCAAATCTTTCTGTAATATTCTACTATCCCTCTCAGCTTTGATTACTTTAAAGAGCTTAGTGTTATCTGCAAATATGGGAACCCTGCTTTTTGAACCCTCTATCTCTTTTATGGACATATTAAAAAGAAGAAGACCCAATAAGGAACCCTGTAGCACTCCAGTGGGGACTGTGACACAGTCTGATCACTGAGCTAGTTGTGAACCCAGTGTCGGACTGGGATGTCTAGGGCCCACCAGTGGAATTGTTTCTAGGGGCCCACCATCAGGACCCCTGCAGATCAGCGGTACCGAGACAGGGCGGCTAAAGGTAATAACATGCCGGGAGACATGCTGCTCACCCACTATACCATGTGCACCACTGCACTACCTAAACCTACTACTACACCTCGTATGGCAAGTGAACAGCGTGGCTCCAAGAATTGCTACCTTTACCTGTAGCCACACTGTCCTGGAAAAGCTGATCTGCAGAGGTCCTGGCTGTTGTATCATCGCAGATGTAATATTGATGGCCTATCCTAAGGACAGGCCATCAATATTAGAAAGATGGATAAATCCTTTAAAGAGGTTGTCCAGGAACTGGAGCAACCCATGAGACCGAACAGACACAGGTAGGGGACAACGGGGTGCTGGGGACAGGTGAGCATGCTTTTTTTTAAAATTTTCTTATTTTTACACCTCCCTGGCGGCCGACACAGTGGTCGCTCCAGTTTATGGACAACCTCTTTTAAGGGGTTGTCTGGACCAAATTTTTCTATGGTCACGTCACTGGTCCCCCCACATAGTGGCCTCTTCACTGGCTCCCCCATACTGTATGGGGAACAGTGATGAGGTCATTATATTGTGTGGGAGCAGTGATGGAGGCTAACATCCTGTGGGGAGGACATTAAACTGTGCGATGCATATTAAAGGGGTTGTCCAGGGTTAATCTTTTTTATGGTCTATGCTCAGGATAGGCCATAAATACCTGATCGGTAGAGGGCTGACACACATCAGCTGTACAGCGTCACTTCTGGCGCCCGTTCTGTACACAACACAGGGCCGGAAGCAGAAAGCTCCTTCCGCTGTATAGCAGCCCGGCGCCTTCACTGCAGCTCAGCTCCTACTGACTTCAATAAGTGCTGAGATGCAGTGAAGGTGCCCAGCTAATACACAGTGGACAGAGCTTTCACAGTGGACAGTGGCTCCGTACAGCTGATCGGTCCGGGGTCAGCCCCCTACAGATCAGGTACCTATGGCCTATCCTGAGGATAAACCATAACAAATTATGCCTGGACAATCCCTTTAATATACCCCCAGGGCCCCCCTAAAGTGCCACACTTTAAAGAGGTTGTCCAGTATAATTTTTTTTCTTTTTTATAATTAGTCCGGGGGAGGTGAATCCCCCCTACCCCCCCCCCCCCCCAAAAAAAAAACACACTAAACATACTCACCTGTCTCCGGTGCTCCGGTGTCCTCCCAGCACGGTCCGGTCCTGCAGCTCCGCTGTCTTCTTTTGCCAGAAGTCCTCACTGGCTGTGACGTCCCAGGTCCCTTCCCTTAGGCCGCTGATTGGCCTCAGGGGTCACGTGACGTCACAGGTAGTCACGTGCAGGGGGAACTTCAGCTGGAAGAAAACAACAGAACTGCAGGACCGAACTGCGCTGGGAGACACTGGGGACAGGAGAAAAAGTTTGGGTTTTTTTTTTTTTTTTGGTTTTGCTTTTTTTCACCTGCCCCGGCGTAATTAAAAAAAAAAAAATGAAGGAGCCACTGTATGGAGTATAAGCGCCACAGTGGCCCCCACCCAGTATTATATACTCCCCACAGTGGCCCCCACACAATATTATAAGCTCCACAGTGGCCCCCACCCAGTATTATATACTCCCCACAGTGGCCCCCACCCAGTATTATATACTCCCCACAGTGGCCCCTGCCCAGTATTATATACTCCCCACAGTGGCCCCCACCCAGTATTATATACTCCCCACAGTGGACCCCACCTAGTATTATATACTCCCCACAGTGGCCCCCACCCAGTATTATATACTCCCCACAGTGGCCCCAACACAGTATTATATACTCCCCACAGTGGCCCCCACACAGTATTATATACTCCCCACAGTGGCCCCCACCCAGTATTTTATACTCCCCACAGTGGCCCCCACCCAGTATTTTATACTCCCCACAGTGGCCCCCACCCAGTATTTTATACTCCCCACAGTGGCCCCCACCCAGTATTATATACTCCCCACAGTGGCCCCCACCCAGTATTATATACTCCCCACAGTGGCCCCCACCCAGTATTATATACTCCCCACAGTGGCCCCCACACAGTATTATATACTCCCCACAGTGACCCCCACACAGTATTATATACTCCCCACAGTGGCCCCCACACAGTATTATATACTCCCCACAGTGGCCCCCACACAGTATTATATACTCCCCACAGTGGCCCCCACACAGTATTATATACTCCCCACAGGGGCCCCCACACAGTATTATATACTCCCCACAGTGGCCCCCACACAGTATTATATACTCCCCACAGGGGCCCCCACACAGTATTATATGCGCCCAATAGCCCCCCTCCGCATCAGTGCTATTATTATACTTTGGAGTCTCCTCAGACCCCAGAGTATAATAATTGGAGGCCCAGGGAAGTGATTAAAAATAACAAACTCTCATACTCACCTTGACTTACCTTTCCTTGGCATTCTCGCTCCAACCTGTTGTCTTCAGCGTCTTCAGGACCTTTTCCGACGTCGCTGCTGAGGCCTGTGATTGGGCCTCAGCGGTCACGTGGGGGCGCACTGACGTCATTACGCGGCTGCGCCCCAAGTGACCGCTGGGGCCTAATCACAGGCCTCAGTCACATGACGGAGGAGCGCCGGAGAGGACGCTGTGCCCAGGAGAGGTGAGAATATGTGTTTATTATTTTCAGTCACCTCCCCTGGGTGCCCTGCCCTGCCATCTATTGGAAAGGGGCCTGCAATATGCCAGGGCCCCTTTCCAATAACAGTATGTATAGCGGTTGGGGAACCAGGCTTTCCCCGACCACTATCATAGTGTTCCGGGGCCCCGGCCATCTCCAGCTGGCCACGGGCCCCATACCCCGACGAGCCCGGTCGTTACGCCACTGGTCAGGGGCCCGATCGGGATGGTCAGGATCCCGATCGGGCCCCCATGACATGAGGACTAATAGTCGGGGCTCGGGGCCCACCGGTGGATTCACCGGTTCCCCGGTGGGCCAGTCCGACCCTGTGTGAACCCAAATACACATATTTTTCCACATTTCCAACATTCTCATTTTGTACACTGTGAAGAATTGTGTATGTATTGTAGTGTGGGTAATTATGAGTTTTGTTCATTGTTGTGTCTGGTTAAGGTTTTTGTTAATTGTGGCAGTTTTGCTTTTTTGTAAGACTAATGTATATGTAATTCCAATTTGCAATCCATAGCTCAGGAAGCAGTTGATCAATTAAGCCCTGGAGGTTAATTTAGCGCAGGCAGTCAACTAATTTTCACATAATTGCCAAGAGGCTTTGTGTGGAACATAGGTAAGAAATCCCAGTTGGATGTTTGGAGTTGGGAATCCAGCCTAGCTAAAACTCTGTAAGGCAAAGGTCCCATGCAACAAATCACTGCAAAAAGACCGTGGCGGAAATGCATCACATTTTTTTCTGCAGCATTTTTCACAGAAAGTCCACCACGGCCAAAACGCTGTGTTTTCATAATGTGGAGCTCTGGGCTAAAGGGGATAAAGGGAAAATATTACTAAAAATGTAGGTCATAATTCATGTTTCATAACTATCCACATACAGGAGTGTGGTTTGGGGACACAAACCATTCTATTACATCAAGCATGGGAAACATTAACCTTGCAAACCATGCTAAATTGCTTATCTGTAAAAACATTTGGCATCACTTGCTGACAAACTCTCTTGGATATCATCCCTACATGAGGTACCCACCCAGATGTATAGCATATTCCCAAAATAGTTCTTGTAAGAGGGCTTGTAATAGGTCTGTTCTTTTTATTTTGTATACTGTTTGCTTATATTTGCTTTTTTTTATAACATATTTTTTTTCTGTAAGAACTGTATTTTTTTTGTATATTAAATGTAAAATTTAACAAGATTGTTCTTCGCTCTAAATGTCCTCACAATCCATTACCAAGTCAGAGGTGCATTTGTGGTGAGCAGGTGTTCAGATCCCTGACATATGCCAACCTTTTATGTGATACAGTATCTAATGCCTTTAAAATGTCTAGGTACACCAGATCCACTGCATCACCTAGGTCCATCACACTACCCAGGTCCATCCAAGAGCTTACCTTCTTATAAAAGCTGATCAGATTAGTCTGACAGGACCGATTCCTCAAAATCCCATGCTGATTTGGAGTTATAAGGTTATTTTCATTTAGATACTCCAGGATAGCATAATCTATAAACACTTCAAATACCTTAGTGAGGTTAGACTTACCATCCTACAGTGTCTGAGCTCATTTTTTTGTATATGGGCAACACATTTGCTATTCACCAATCTTGTAGGACAGACCCAGTTTTTATAGAGTCCTTAAAGGGTAAAGCATATTAAACCAGCAGCACAGTTAGACAGGTCAGGCTCTCCTGAATGTCACCCCTTTTTACCCATGAAAATAGATGCCTCCTGTGAAAGATCCTCCGTGCGCCAAACCGCTTTGGCCATACCCTGAGTCCTCTTTCATATAAAAACCACACTCACCGCCAGTGAGTGCCGGGTTCACCAGATAAATACAAGACAAGCCTTCTAAATTTTATATATTTATTAACCCCTAAATGGGTCGGTATTAAAATCTAACATATACAGATTAGAACAGATATGCAGACATATGCAAGCATTAACAGTTACTAGTTACAAGATACAGTACAAATAAAATAAAAGGGATTAAAGGTGAAATGATTACTTTACCACACATGTCCTTGATGTGGTTCTATAGTCCAACACTCACACATGGCATGTGTGAGTCACCAGTGGAGGCTTCTTGGCATGTGGCATTAACTCCTAGCATGTGGCATCACAGTACAATAATCCAGCCTGCATGCTCTTTACAGTCTCTCACAGTCTCTTGTAGGCTCATCATCGTCAGCAGCATTCCAACCTGCCTGCTCATAGTAGCATCTCAGTCAAAGTCTCTCTCAGTGGAAGTCTGTGATGGTTTCAACCCAAAACTCCATAGCATGATCTCTTAGTGTAATCTCCTGCATAATCTCCTCCCACAGACCTCTTACCTCATCTGTTATACCCTTTATGCCCCCTCCCAGAATCACGTTCAGACCCTTTGTATGTAGATGAGACAAAGTGAATTGATACCCTGTTATCAGTCATATCTGATCAACAGCCCAGGCGTGAACAATGCACTATTGTTTGATCAGCCAGGGCTGTATAGGAATACAATGGAGCCCTATTGTTCCAGCCTAGACGCTACTGCCAATATGCACCTAGGCTTGTAGCTGCGCACAGTATGCAAGCAAGGAAGAAGGGATATCCTATACCCAGAGACCAAAATATAGCTGAGTTATGGCCATATTTAGGCAGAATCATCACACCTCCATTGCTGAGATATTCATTTATTTCACAATATGTAAATGAGTAATCTGGAGTACCAAGGGCAGCTACATTGCTCTAAAGTACTACACCCCACACAGCTCTAATATATCAGTGTGAACATGAATGTACAGGGCCAAGCGAGATTTCAGCATATCTCATAGGCCCTGTCACTGAAAGAGGGTAAGGAGGGTGTATTAGAGCAGCATAGGAGTTTGAAATAACAGAGTCTCCTCTGAGCCCCAGACTTCTCATTTGCATGTTGTGAAATAAATAAATATCTCTGCAGTGGAAGCACGAATTTTTCACGGGGAAAAGGTTGTTACATTCAGGTGAGCCTGACCTATTTAAGGCTAAAGCGACCTACAGCTAAAAAACACAGTGGAAACACATTGTGTTTTTTTTCTGCAGCATTTTTCTCTGCGGTATTTGCAGTTTTTGAATAACGCAGCATGTCAATTATACCTGTGGAAACGCTTGTGTTTTCCCATTTAATAAGGGAAGAAAATCCGCTGAGAAAAACTCTGCAAAAACGCAATGAAAAACACTGTGGAAAAAAGAAGCGATGTGTTTCCACAGTTTTGATTGCGTTACCAAGCAACATATGATCAAAGTAGCAGAAGATATTTAGGCCAGGGCCCCACGTTACAAATACGCGGCGTTTTGGTTAAAAAATGCTGCGGATTACAGTACCTGCAAAGTGGATGGGATTTTGGCTAATCCCATCCATAAATTGCAGGAAATAAATCTGCAGGAGAAATACTACGATTTCAAAAACAATTGCGTTTTTATAAATCGCAGCATGTCAATTATACCTATGGAAATGCTGGCGCTTTCCGTATTGGTATAATAGAGACAGAAAGTCCGCAGAGGAAAACTCTGGGGACCTTCTGTGAAAAACGCTGCAGAAAATTACCATGATGCATTTCCATCGCGTTTTTTGGCTGCGGCTCGCTACGTGGGGCCTTAGCCTAAAGAGGTGTTCCAAGAATAAATGCTGACACTGTTGTGGTCCACTGCTGATCTTTTTAACATGCCAGCAGCCTTGACATTCCGTACCAATGACCAATGCAGCCATACAGTCAATCACTCAAACTTATTGTCATTATTAATGTGATCAGAGATGGTCTATGATGGTCATGTGCCACTATGCTTGCCATCATTGAAGGTATATAAAAGAACATTAACAGGGAACCATTGCCACTAGAGCAGCTGGAGATTTAACAGTAGAGTATTAAATCTTTTTATTTTATTACATATTCTGCAGCCAGTTTCTTTTTTACACTTAAGACATGACTTGAGATGATTAAAAATCACTAGTTTTTACATGTTTTTAATGTATTTCTACACTGAGTATTAGATTAAATTTTCTACCACAATTTTCCAGTCAGACTCATGGTGCACTTGCTATTTGCAGTTTCTTTATCTGCCATAGGTCATGCGGACTGACAAGTGACAGACTGAAAAAAATAGCTGCTTATTCCGATTGAACTTTATTTTTACCTGTATTTTCAATACTATTGTGCATAACCCATTGCAAAAATCGTAACACGGTCTTCAAGTATGACATGTTACTAAGTCTTCTATTGAGGTAGAGAGGCAAATGGACACTTTCAGGCACAAATGTCCCCATGCTTATTGCCATGTATTTCTGTATGCAAAATGAATTAACCAAAATAAGTGCAGAGATTTTCTGGAGATTTGCACTTACTAGTGGACAGATTCAGAAGACTCTATATTTATCGTGTAATACCTAAAATTAGAAGTCTGCTCTTTTTCAAATGGCAATTCTGCTCCGCACTGTGTTCCGTAGTCTGCTCTGTGATAGGAAAAGACAAATATTTAGTTCAGGATAGATAAAATAATCACCATGGGCCATTCTTGCTGTGCCATTGAACATGTTTGAAGTGTGATAGGAAGGCTCTACACATGGAGTAAGTTCTTCATGTGTTATTATTACCATACAATGGTTTTGAACATCAATCTCTTGAGAGTAAATGCTGCTCAGAAATGTTTTCTTTGAAAGAAAAGCTCTGGTTTACAAGGTTAAGTAGGTGCTCATCTGCTCCGGTTTACTTTAACATTACAATGCTGAAAAGTTTAAGACTTTTGTAGCATTCCTGTCCTAAGTTTCTTTGAGAAGCAAATATTTTAGTTTTGTCAAAAATAAATCTCACTGAATAGATTTTATTTAGCTGTACTGTAGAAGATCCAAAAATTGTCCACTATTCTAGAAGATACAAGAGACTTGTGCACTGTATTATTTCTGAAGCTATCTTTATCAGCAAGTAAAGGAGAAGTTCTAGTAAATAATGCACTTTTTCAGTGTTCAGTGTTAATGGATGTGATTTTATTAAGACATACTGTATTTATTAAAATGGATTACTAATTTACTTTACTATATTTTTTAATATTAGTGTACTGCCAAGTATTCCTCAACATGTTTATTCCTCAACATGGCGCATAACTTCTTGATGAAAATGGGGCAACTCCTGGGCTGTGACAGGTTTTCTTGCCCTATGACAGGGTCTTACTTGAATCTTCTGAATACTTTTCTCAGCAGAGTAATGGCGATATTTCCATGTAAATAAGTTGCACTTCATGAGACTATAAAACCAATCCACCTTTTTCCAACACTTCAGTACTATCAGAAAAAAAAGGCTTTGGGGCTCACTCTATTTGGAGTTAAGACTTTTCTATGCAATTAGCTAGAAAAATATGGTAACTGCATTGCTACCCTGTAGTGTTTTCTTCAATCTACTGTACAACATTATTTTTCTAGGTATTTTCCTATTTAATGTCAGCAGAGCTGTATAGGGAGAACCTTAAATTTATGAATGGGCATATATCCTAGTTTCAAGCATAGGCCTAAGTAATATGCTGATGCAAACGTGTGCCGATTAACTTGTTTATCACCGATCTGCAGACGTAATAGGGCCCTTAGTTTCCTCTGCCCATTAGTAAATGTCTACCTTCAGTATGTGTGAAGTCATAATCAGGTATAATTTTAGCATTGTTAAGTTGATGGGTGGAGATAAGGACCTAAAATGTATAAAATATCCTTTGCTCATGGAAAGGTTCATGTGCGGTAGATTAAAAATTTTAGACACTGACAAAGTTCCATTTATAACCTGATTGTTACATCTATTTGTAGCATGTGCATGGCGTTTTCAAATCCAGTTCAAATATATGGAACCCTCACAGAAAGTTTTGCAAGTAATCTGCCATGTGTGAACCTACCCTTTTATTGCATGCTTGGTTATTGGAAGTACAAGTAACCCCATGTGCAGTCTACTTTACAGATTAACTAAACTAGCTCATTACTTGTCTCCAGGGGCTTCTGCGCTTTTACCTATTGTCATTGATGTGGTAAAGGTCTCATCATTACTAGCCAGATCTTCTTCATGTACCTAATTAACACAATCTTCTTAGCAGTTGAAGTCCCTTAGCTGTATACTGGCTTTCTAGAACTAGGTGGGATTCTAGGAAACATTCCTGATGAGATTGCTTTTTAATTGACTCCCTACTTCTATGGCATAATAGGGGGCTTTGAAGATCCACAGGGAATATGCCAGGAGATATGTTTAATAATTCCTTGTTTCCCGAGTGCACTCATGGTTTGTCACATAGAGAATATACATACCATAGGGTTTGTTAATAGTATAATGTTGTACCATGTTAGCCATAGAAAGTAATGGAAGAGTGAAGAAATCAGGCGATACCTTTTAGAGGCTAACTGAGTATATTTGATGTTAAGCTTTCGAGTGTACTAGCTTTCTTCTTCAGACGTGGTGTTATACAAGAAACTGAAAATTCACAGACTTTTTATACACAAAAGATAGGGTTTGTTAGTTATTCACCACCCTATTAGGTATCAGAGGACAAGAAGAGGCCATGGTGTCATAAGAATTTCACATAATATACTGCAGTGTTTCCTCCTTTTTAACTGAAGAGCTTTGGTGTATTTCAGCCAAAACCACATACCTATCACTCTCTTTCTTCTACGTTATAAGTTTTTTAGCTTCATAATGCCCTCTATAACCTAACCTGTTAGGACCTACCTACTTTAGACCTTTAGAACCAAGCAGTTTTTCTTAGTTTGTTTTTTCATCATTGCATAAGACCCATAATTATTTTTTTGTAGCTGTAGCTCTATGAGGGATTGCTTTTTGTATTACAAGTTGTATTTTTTATTGGTACCATTTTGAGGTACATTCACTTTAATTTCCCTTTCTTGGGGGGAAGAAGTATGGAAAAAAGCAGCAATTCTGCAATTAATTTTGTTGCATTCAACATGTGGCATAAATATAATTTTACCTTTATTCTTCATGTGTATCCACTGCGCTGTGGCTCAATGGCTCAGGCTGTATGTTGTCCCTGTGTGTGTGTTTCCTCCAGTTTCCTTTCACATGCCGAAGATATGCCGATAGGGAACTTAGACTATGAACTTTAAATGGAATAGTCACTGACAATGTCTATATAGAACTGCAGAATATGTTGGCACTAAATAATAGATGTCAGTATGATTATGGTGATACCAAATATGGATAGGTTTTATGTTTCATCACTTTTGCACAACTACAAAAAAATGGAAAAATGATAAAATTAACTGATATTTTTACAGCAATGACCAAGTTAACGGTATTCTTTAGGTTGTTATGTTTGTGGCAATACCGTACTTTTATTTTTTTTTTAAATACACTTTTACAAAATAAGTCCAACTTTTTTGAAGAAAAGAACTGTTTTTATTTTGCATTACTGGGCATTACTGTATTAAAAAAGCTTATTTTTAATTAGGGGAAGTCACAATATCATTGTTTGATCGCTGATATAATGGTTTGGTATACTAAGTATGTGAAATTGTTGTCTATCAGTGAATCTGACAGGACTTGACAGCTAGCATTCATGAACATGGTGCTGTCCAAGTCTGACAGACTAGACTAAGGCCTCAAGTAGTGAGCCACAGCCGAAAAAGCTGCGGAAAAGACCGTGGCGGAAACACATTGCGTTTTTCTCTGCAGCATTTTTTCTGTTTTCCTCTGCAGACTTTCTGCCTCTATTATACCTATATGGAAAATGCCAGCATATTTGTAGGTATAATTGACCTGCTGCAATTTACAAAAATGCTTGTGTTTCTGAATGCTTTGTATTTCCGCTGTGAATTTTTTTTCTGCAGTGTGTGGATGGGATTAGCCATTATCCCATCCACTTTGCAGGTAACATAAAATGCTGCTTTTTTTGCAATGTGTTTGCAATGTGGGCCCTCGGCCTTACACTACCAATGGACCCATTGTACTAAATAAGGCCATACATACTTCAGTTTTTTCTTGCAGACCCCTGGTCCACTGGAAAAAAAATGTGTAGAAATCCCATTCTGGTCTGTTTTACCTGACTAGAATAGTTCATGTCAATGTGCAGTCCAGGATTTCCTCATACTGCACACTATGTGCAAGTTTAGCATTGAGTACAAAAAGTGGATAAAATTAACATGGGGCATATGTACTGAAGAATAGAGTAATTTTCTATCAGGCACCTAATGTGATGGCTTATCTCCCTATGAATAAAGGATCGGTCATGTTGAAATCCAACATGCTTGCTGCTTTTATTAGCCAATATAGGCCAAACGAACATCCAGACCAGATAAACCGTTGTTAATGACACTATTTGCTACCATTAATGATGGTAATCTTATCAATGATTTAAAATGGAAAAACACAACAGTGATATGATAAAAATACTTTGTAACAATGCCAAAATGCAAATTGTAGAATTAGAATTAAAAAGGTATATTAAATATTAGAAAACTTGAAGCAGATATCATTAGGTACATGGCAGGTGGTCTGTAAAGAAGGTGCAGTCAAGGCTATCATCATGTTATGTAACACCGGTTTAAGACACAAACAACGTGTCTCTTTAAACTTAAACATGAAATAAACTCTATAGAATTTCCAGAAAGAAATGACAAGCGACAGTTTGCTAATTAACTTTCAGTGACCTGAAGTGCAGCAACGCACATGGTGACTAACTGGGTGTAGCTTTGACATTCTAGCACAGGATTGTGATTTTCTAACAACTATACTGGGGGTTGTAAACCAGCAGGAATCTGTCAGAGTTAGTAATTAATGAGGTGCTAAAGCTGCCAAACCAGAGGATCCCAGACACAAAAAGCTCAGCTCCAATGGATAAGAAAGCACCACCTTCTCAAACAGCAGTCTTATTAAATAAACAAACAGGGCAGAAAAGGTCTAAGCCTGGTCTATGATATTCTGAGTGGTTCCACCAGACCTCACTTGAGTGGTTTATAACATGTAACCACCAAGCAACCTTGGTTTTTCTGTGTCATAGTACAATTACATTAGAATGCGCGAGAAATTACTTACTCAATGCTAGAGTCTTTAGGAGGCCCTCAACAAATATTACCATGTTAAAGCACAGGAAATTAACCACTTGTAAAAATATCCCTTTACCTTATTCAGTTTTTCTAGTCTTTACACATCAACCAATCAACATTTAATGATTCTGAATGCAGGACCATGACTTGTTTGGAAGTAGACAGTGGCTAACTTAATTAATAGAAGTAGACATATCCCACAATGGAAAACATAGCGACGTTAGAAAGAAAAATATTTCTGATGCTAATTGTTCATGAATTGTTATTAATAGTCCTGTCATGTGTCTAGTTTGAAGATCTAAAATCACAATGTTTAGAGCAGGGCCATATGTTTCGGTTTGTAGGTAGCATCTCAGTTAAATATTGCCTTCTTGGTATTTGCATTTACTCAGTTCCATTTTAAATCCTAAGAAATAAGAGATATGTTATTTCTTTTTAGGATTATGTTATAATTTGTTCATCCAGCTATGCTCCCAGAGCTATTACATGAGATACTAAAATTATAAAAAAAAAAAAAATTTTTAATTATTTCCGTGGCACCATTCTGTGCTATACACAGCATTTCTGGTAGTTTTTGTCTGGTTGTTAAATGTACAAAGGGAATGCCAACAGTTGCTGGTCCATACTTAATCATAAACATGTATAAATTCAGATGAATGTGCCTATTCCCTTTAAAGAGGAACTGTCACCAAGTAGAAAATCCTCAATAACATACATTTGTTTCTCTCTGTGCCCCTGAACAGCCTGGTGTTTTTCTTTTTAAAATCCATCTACCCATTCGAAAGATACGGCCCCTGGAAGATTATATGTATCTAGCTCTGATTCTCCATGTTGGCGGGAAACAGTAAAACATACAGTAAGGTTACTGCCCACTTGGAGAATCAGAGCTATAACCTTCTAGGGATCATATCCTTTGAACGGGTAGACGGATTTTAAAAAAGAAAATACCAAATTGATCAGGGTAGCAGCAAAAAACAAATGATATGAGGCATTTAGCATTTTAAATCTGGATAATACTGGATATTGGTTGTAAATTTGTAGCAAAAACAGGTCGTACCTTAGGATTTATGCTTTTACCTACCTTATTTTTGAATAAAGACAGAGGGGCAAATTTATTAATACTGGTGTATTGTACACCAGTCACAATCAATGGCATGACTGGTGGAGGGAAATGGCTGTGGCCTCTTCCTAAATCTGTTGGATATCCCGCCGCTAGAATGGAGACCTACACTTGCTAGAAACTGGCTTACATGAAACGTGCATCTCAATATCATTCCTCTATGCCAGAAATCTGGTGTAGAGGGAATGGTGAATTCCTCTCAATGAAAGAGAAACTTGGGTCTTCTCATGGGGCTTCTTCAGGTGTGGATGTGTCAACGAACAGGTATGCAAATTTGCCCTTCAATGCAGAAAGCTTGTCCATTCTAGTGATCTAAGTACATCTTACCAGACTTGGAGTAGTCTGAATTGTAAGAGCAAATACATTGTATATGTCATTATTTGTCTTACATTCATCTGTATGGAATCAGACCTGCAACAGTATCTGAATTAGAATTTCAGAACGCATCCCTGACACTAGATCCACACTAGCAGTGCCTTTCTGTTGTTCTGGTCCGTTGGAGGACCTGAACAACTGACAGTTGGACCACTGTAATAGCGGTTACACACAGAGCCATGTATCTGTTTCTCCAACAGAAACTCTGGCGCAGATGCGAACTAAGCCTGATTCTGGTAAAGGGAACAACCAGAATCGACAAATTTGGTGCATCTAAACACTTTCATGTCAAGAATGTGAAAGATATTTCATCCCTCTGTTTCTATGCCTAGGAGCAACTAAGTAAACCCCCTGGGGTGGGGGGGGGGTGAAGGGAAAACATTTATCTAGGGAGGCCTTCTAGATTTTTCATCTGAATACTAGTCCTCAATCATAAGTAATATTTACTTATTATTTATTGTTAATTGTTACATTATTGCTTTAATTCCATTTTATCTGTTTTTGCAATTACAGATTGTCTGTTTACTACAGAATTAGTTAATTGATTATTTACAGATCTATGCTTTTTCCCCTTGCTGGAATTGGGGAGAGACCATGTGATTTTGTCATCATAGCTTCGAAGGTGTTTTGTCATGTCCAGAGGTTTCCTTCCATATCTTTGAATTTGCCCTTGTATGTATTTTACACTCTCCAGAATATGCAGAGGTAAAGATCCTTATGTTATACTATTACAGTATGTATGTACATTTAGTCACTTTTGTCTTTGGATGTATTGTTTATGATTTGTTTACATATCATTTGTCATGTTCAGGTGCATGCAAATGTCATAGATGATGTTGTTTTCCTTCACTGGTGTTTATTGGTTCTAAATGGTTTTAGCATCTGTCATGTAAGGGGTGGGAAAGCCCCAATGCCACTCACCTGGACCTTCAAGCCCTTCATCCAGCCCACTTACCTGTTAGGGTGGGTTCACACTTGCGCCGGAACTCCGTCCTCCTCGAATCCGACCTAAATGTCGGAAAACTGAACAGGGACTGGATAGGGAAAGGTTTGCAACGCATTGCTTAAAAACCCATTCACTTCTATGGGTTTTTAAAGCAATACGCGGGTGTGCGCTTACACCCTCTGTTACACCAGCAGGTAACAGCCTATCAAAAAAAAAAAAAGGTCAGCTTTAAAGGGGCAGGGCGCTGTGGATGACACTGTAACACAATGTTACATACACACAGCTTTACTCCAGGTTTTCCATAACAACCGATCGCCGATCCTTTAAATATTCAGTCATATGACGTGTATCAGCCTATATAAGTTCACATTTCATTTACCAGGTTTCCATAGAAACAAAGCCATAAATAGACTGTTCCCATACTGGATGTCAAGTGCAAAACTGGCCAATTCTTATGGGGCCACTACACAAACAAAAAATGAAATATACCCATGCGAAGCCGGGTCCTTCTGTTAGTACATTATATATCCCACATGGTGAATGATTTGAAAAAAATAGGCTAAGGCCCCACATAGTAGGCTACAGCAAAAAAGTGCTGCGGGAAAAACCACGGCGGCAATGCATCACAGTTTTTCCCGCAGTGCTTTTCACAGAAAGTCTGCAGAGGGAACCCTTCTGCTTCCATTTTACCTATAGGAAAACCTCCAGCATTTCTGTAGGTATAATTGACATGCTGAGACTTCCAAAAGTGCCACGGTTTTGGAAATTACAGCGTTTCCACCAGTGGCGTAACTAGGAATGGCTGAGCCCCAAGGCAAACATTTGACATGGGGCCCCCCCCCGAAGCGGTGACGGGTCCCCAAACAGTAAAATATGCTCAACAGTGGCCCCAGATGGTATTATATGCTCAACAGTGGGCCCCACACAGCATTATATGCTCCACAGTGGCTCCCATGCAGCATTAAATACTCTACATTGCTCCCCCCACACACAGTATAATATGCTACCCACAGTGGCCCCACACAGTATAATATGCTACCCACAGTGGCCCCACACAGTATAATATTCTCCCCACAGTGGCCCCACACAGTATAATATGCTCCACACAGTGGCCCCCACCCTGTATTATATGCTCCCCGCAGTGGTCCCCACCCAGTGTTAAGTGCTTCCCACAGTGGCCCCCACCCAGTATTATATGCCCCCCACAGTGGGCACACTGATTTCATTACGGGGCCGCGCCCCCATGTGACCGCTGGGGCCTAATAACAGGCCTCAGTCACATGACAGAAGAGCGCCGGAGAGAACGCTGTGCCCAGAAGAGGTGAGAATATGTATTTATTGTTTTCAGTCACCTCCCTTGGGTGCCCTGCCCTGCCGTCTATTGGAAAGGGGCCTGCAATATGCCATTGCCCCTTTCCAATAACAGTATGTATAGCGGTCGGGGAACCAGGCTTTCCCTGACCACTATCATAGTGGTCCGGGGCCCGGCCATGTCCAGCTGGCCGTGGGCCCCGAACCCTGCCGGGTCCGATCGCGGTCGCACCCCCGGTGCGACAGCAATCACTACGCCACTGCTTTGTGGGGTTCGCGGTAGCGGCTGCCACATGGCTTCGGGTCCCCGAATGTCCCGGGCCCTGTGGCAGCCGCTACCGCTGCTACCCCGATATTTACACCCCTGGTTTCCGCTGTGCATATTTTTCTGCAGTGTGTGGGTGGGATTTGCTAGAATCCCATCTACTTTGCAGTGACCGTTTATGTCAGGTGGAGCCACGGCCTAAAGGTACACCTGCAGTTCTAGTCACTTTTTCAAACCAGCTTCATCGACAAAAAATAAAAAAGTTATTAGTTAAAAGTTTTTATTGTGCCAAAGAATTAAACTCTAAATACAAACAAATACATTTTGTGCTGTAATTGTACTGAACTAATGTAGGCAACATGTTATTTATGCAGTATGGTGAACTGTGAAAAATTTGAAATGAAAAGAAAATTTAATTTTCACCCCCTCTCCAAAAAAATGAGTTAATAAAATTTAGTCAATAAGTTATGGGGACTCCACAATGGTGTAACTGAAAAATCTGACTTATTCCACAAAAAAACAAGCCCCCATCCTTTGGATCAAAACTGTCTGTGCCTCGAAAGAATTAAAGCGGTTATCTAGCCAATTAACATTTTTGAGCAAAGGCTAAGAAAGGTGTAAAATAATAAGATAACTCATACTCACCATTCAATATTCATTACTCATACTCACTACATTACATTACATTACTTTCATTACATGAAACCTCAGTGTTAAATAAAACTTGTGCTACATATAAACATTTGCACATAGATATTTTTGCAGGTTTATGCTAGGTTCACACATGCGTTCGGGTTTCCGTTCGGGGGGTCCGCTTGGGGACCCCGAACGGATACCTAATTCACTTAAAAAGCCGTTACATGCGGAAACCTGCAGACCTCATAGACTATAATGGGGTCTGCCGAGTTTCTGCCCAGTTTCCATCCAAAAAGCGTGAAAAATGCAGAGAGAAAAGTGCTGCTTGCAGGACTTTTCTCTCCATATTTTTAAGCAGGTTCGGTGACGGAAACCCCGAATGGAGTTCAAGCTCTGGTGTGAACCCAGCCTAAGCTTTAATGAAAATAATATAATTATATTACTAATAAAGATGTAACTTCTCAATACAGCAGTTGGTAGTCTTTAAGAATTGTGTGACACTATTGTTTTTACAGTTCCACATTGATATCATTTGTATTTTTACATTTCCCAGTGAATGCTATTTTGGGGAGAAGAATCCTTCTATATGAGTATTGTATTGGCTGTTCTCTTCTGAAGTCCTGCCTAACACAGAAGGATCTGGTGTCTTGATATCAGACAGCTTCAAAATGAGTGAACAGTGAAGCTAGGCAACAAGGAAAGCAAGTAGGATGCTCAGTTATATAGCTAGAGATATAACCAATAACGTGAGAAGGTCTGTGACACCACTGTATAGTTAAGCCACTGTGCACTATTCTGGAGACCCCCCTACAAAAAGACATAGTTAAAATAGAATGGAGAACTTAATCTGTATAGCCCTGAGGAAAAAAGAGAAAGAAGGGGGACATGACTGAAACCTTTATGTTAATGGTATAAGTAAAGTTCAAGAGGGAAGTGATTTTAATAAAAACTAAACACAAGAACAATGTGCAATTACTTGAGTGGAAGATCAGGAGCAATATATTTTATTTTATTTTATTGAAAGAGTAGTTGAGGCTTGGAACAAACTTCCAGTAGATGTTGTTAGGAAATCTACAGTAAGCAAATTTTTTTTTACTAATGTTTGGGAAAAATAAAATATTAGCACTTTTATTAACAGTTTGGTTATATTTTACATCAATTCTAAATTTTGACAAAGACAAATGGCATTTTCCCACACAGGAGCACTGTGCTGTAACAGTTCAGTTTAAGAAAACTCGATCTCATTATTTCATACATTTATAAAAATATAAAAAGTTAAAATATAATAATGGTCTGTTCTAATTATCTCTTTAATTTTCTAGATTTTAACCTGGATTTAATTAAGTTAAGTTCTCTGCAAAGTCTGGGAAATATTTTTTTCATTTATTCAAATTCCTGATGAAATTGACAATTTTCAATGGGAGAAAATAGAAGGTCTGATGGAGAGAAACAGAAACAGATTGACACAAACAAAGAGTTTTTGCTAGATGTCCAAATTCATCACTAGATGTTTTGGCATTCACTTTCCAGTAATTAAAATAGGAAAAACAGGCACTTCTTTGTTGTTTGGGAAAAAATATACCATAGTGTCGTGCCTGTGTTTTTTTTTTTCTCTACTTAACAGACACTTATGATCCCAGGGTTGTTGTATGTGTATTCATATGTATAAAATACATAATAAAATATATATATAGTAAGTTTTTCTAAACAGGTTCTCCACCTTAACTTAAAGACGTTATGCCATTACAGACACTTATCCTCTATCCACAGGGGCCCCCAGCGATGAGGAGAAAGGGGCACCCAAAGCCTCCCCTGCATTCTCCATGTGAATGAAATGCCAGTGCACTAGCATAAACAACACTTCATTGACTTCTATGGGGCTGAATGGACTGCAGTCTCTGGCTGCCCTAGCAGCCCCATAGAATCAAATGGAGCACTAGTCATGCAATCCTACTGGCGCTTCATTCACATGGATGATGCAGGTTGACTAACCTATGGATATGGGATACGTGTCTGCAATTGTAAAACCCCTTTAGGCCGGGGCCCCTCGTGGCGTAAACAGAAAAAACTGTGATATTTTACAGTCACTGCAAGGTGGATGGGATTCTAGCAAATCCATTTCTAGCAAATCCCATCCACACCTTGCGAAAAAATACGCGCTGCGGACACGGTACGATTTCCAAAACTGTAGTGGTTTTGGAAATTGCGGCATGTCAATTATACCTACGGAAACACTGGTAGTTTCCCTAAAGGTAGCGCTTTTTGCTGCAGCCTGCTATGTGGGGCCTTAGCCTTAAGCTGTACATGCACTATAGTTACATGTTGGCTGCACGGCCAACAGCTTTCTTGCCTGACCCTCACATACTCATGCATATGTTCTGAACAGGAAAAGGGAAGAAAACTTTTGCCAGAGATGTCTGAATATCTCTCCAAGAACCTAAGGATCCTAAATCTAATGTCAGGGAAGTTGTGAGGACCTCACACACATGGATGGTAGACTGATCCCGTTGAATTTAGTTGGTTTGACCGACATGTATCAAATGCGTATTGCTATTAGAACATTCGTATTCAAGCCACAATAGATGAAAAGTATCATAGTGTTATGCTAATTGCTTCAAAAACATAAAATAGTTTGATATTATTAATAGAGGAGTTTGATAATTGTTTTGCTTACAGGAATATTTGCATTTGTCTCCTGTTTTGTTGGCCACTTTTGTTTCTCAGATATAATCATAGTTTCTGACAAGCTAACGTGCAGCTGAAAAAACAATATGCTGCACTTCCTGTTCATTTTTGCAAAACTGGCTGCTGTTACAAAACAGAAAAATGTCAATATCTCTTTAGGAAATTAAACATATTAAACATAATTTCTGAGCTTTGCCCATGTGCCGCAATCCAGATGGAGGAGACCGGAGGGTGGGAGTTGTAGTGGTGGTTGGTGTGCCACCTGCTAGGCCGAGCACACTCACCAAGCACTCCAGCCCCGCTCTTGGGTTGGACACAGTCGAGGAGGGGGTTCTGCAGCACTACCAGATGGTGGTGGTAGTAGTTTCCCCCGAGGCGCTTCCAGTTGGAGAGGGGACCTCTCCTCTCTGAGCCGGTGTGGTGTTGGTCAGAAGGGCCCTGATAGTTAGGCAGGCACGACTCAGGAGACAGCAGTGCAGTTGAACAGGAACAGTTTTTATTTGCAGCAACTGGGACAGAAGTAAATGGCAGTTT
Organism: Leptodactylus fallax; assembly: GCA_947044405.1. Lineage (NCBI taxonomy): Eukaryota > Metazoa > Chordata > Amphibia > Anura > Leptodactylidae > Leptodactylus > Leptodactylus fallax. The sequence goes on from CAMRHE010000182.1 coordinate 3,901,958, forward strand.
CCCAATGGGGGTAATAGTAGTTCAGTGTCCAATCCCCCAGCCTTGGTTATAGGAGGGTGTCCAGGGATGTTACTGGCTCTACACAAGGCTTCTCCAACTACTACTCCACTTGTGCCTATCCCAGCTAAAGATACTGGGGATGGTGTTACAGGGAGTCCTGACAGGGATCTGGTTACCTGAAGACTAGGACCGCATGTGGTCCTCCTGTCAGGGTCCCCTCCTGCTCCTCCTGGCAAGGCACAGAAATTGTCCAAAGATCCAGACAGCAATTCTCCCTGACTCAGGGCTGTCTCTGAATGGGCCTGGGGCAGCAACCAATCCTCCTAGGGGCTGTATGGATGGCTGTTGAACTCCAGTGCTGGTGTTCTCCCTGCACAGTCCAGCATGAACTGCACAGGATATCTGCAACTACTGAACTGACTTGGCTCAACAGTCGCTGTGGAGACTAGGTCTCCTACAACCCTGCTCAGTTGCCTGTGATTGGCCAGGGCTGAACAAAGCTAAGGTTTGAACACTGAGGGGGGAAACAACAGGGAAAAGCTGCATAACAATGACATTTAACATAGAACATGAAGAACAGGACATACCGACATAACCCAGAGGCACAAAGACAAACAATTAAAAGGAGTAGCACTCTGGGATGCCGCACATGCATATAACTTCAGATTCAGGTTAAGTTCACATCTGCCCCAGAATCTCCGTTGGAAACTCTGCCGCAGAAAACATCGTGCAGGACTTTTCTATCCACCACTTTTCAGTTCCCTGGCAGACCTGAATGATGGAGAGCCCGACGCAAATGTGAACCTAGCCTTACCATTATATAACTAGTTTTTGTGTTTTGGTTAAAAATCTGCTTTTAACAACATAATTCTATTCTTAATAATGCCATTCTGTGCAATTGAGGTGAAGGTGGAGAAGGGCAAGAGTGCCTGCAATGTATTTATCTGTCTTCTACTGCCCTATTTACTATATTTTGTTTGGATGTAGTTTATGTTATTTCTATTCCATTGAATCCATATATAATATAAAGTTCTGATATTCCATTCTCACTCTATAATAAAACTCAGTGAAGTAAGGTATGATGATGGGTTTGGTGGGTAGATTGTAACATATGACCAGCATAAGTATATTTTATTTCATCACAAATTGACCATTGAGCACACAAAAAAAAGAATTTGACAAATCAGACCTCTATAAAATCACCAGTCTATATGAACTTGTCTAGGTTATATTATGGATTATTTTCTCCAGTGCTTAGTTTATTACTTTATTTGCTTCTCTGCTTAGTTTTGTTAGATCTTTCTGCCATGTGATTGCAAATTTCTTTTAACTGCAAGCAATAGTCCATATATTATCTGTACTCATTCCTTGAAGGAGCACTAAACCTAAAAATAAATGCTAAAGTAAATAGTGAAACTTACCTATAATGTTTGTAAATCTATTCAATTTCCTGCCTGTTCCTAAACAAACATTCTTGCAGAGATCACACAGAAATCACAGATGTTAATTTAATTCTGATCTATTTTGTTTTTGCCTTGTCAGACAACTGATGGACATTGCTTACAGTGAGGGCAGGGCTTAGTTTTACTGGTCTCCAATTGCAGTCAGTTCTGGTCTCCTTTTGCAGCCAGTTACCTTACAGTTACAAACCAGATTATGAGGAAGAGAGACATGACTAAAATTTTGCAATACAAATAGAAAAAAACTCTTTTTATAGTTTCATTGCGTTATATTGCACTAGGATCAAAGAAAGTGAAAAGATTAAGGTGGAGAATTGATGAGATTCTTTTTTAGTATATTTCTTTAATTGTGTGTTCCTTTCAAGCATAGTAACACTAATAATTGGTGTAAAAATAAATATGGATACATATACACTAGGTAATAATATATGAAAGCCTATAATTATTACCAAATGCTCATTTATGAAATGGTGACTTCAAGTAATACTTATTTTTGTCTGTAGTTGTAATAAATTTGGACACATAACAAATCTTAAATTAAGCGTTTTATATTACATTATGACAGTTCAAATGTTATATTTAGTTTTATTTTTTATGTTATTACTATTTCTATATGTTTATAATGTACTTTGCATTGTATGTACCCAGCCACCAAGCTTATTTGTTTTATGCAATTGTAAAAGCTCACACTATGCTGATCCATAAGGTGTTCATTTTTTAAGATGTATACTCTCATTACCAACAATAAACTCTAGAGGGAGTCAAAGTGTGAAAAAGAAAGTATGCGTGTCACTAATACTCTAAGGCTGACACAAAATATTTCTACAATATAAATAAAAGCTTGTAAGAAGTTGATATGAAATATGACAAAATTATGATAAAATTAAACTTTAGGCCACTTTCACACAGTGAAGTTTCGGTCAGTATTTCTCATTTGCATTTTGAAGCCAAAAGCAGTATTGCATAAAAAAGAGAGATGTAAATAATTCCATTAAACATTTTCTCTGTTTGTTTTGCTTTAAAATACAGGTACAAAATACTGATAAAATATGTGCTGTGGGAAAAAGACCTTTATGTTTTAACACATATTATATATCTGTATTTTTACAGCTATAATAAAGAATATTTAAGGCACTGTCCAGACCAAAAATTGTGAATAATTTGTACATATTGTAATATCCTAATGCCTCACATCAGAATACTCTTCATTTAAGATAAACCTGCTTTTACTGACCATATAATGACCAAGCGCTGTACATATATGGCACTGGGTGCTGGGAATTATGCCCGTGCTCCCTAGACATACAGCACAGGCTTGGGGCTGTCAGCAGAGAAGATAGAAGTGGTTTATTACTGTGTTTGTCTTCTACTTTTCATAGTACAATGTAGTGAATACAGGAAGTGGCAGAGCCTGTTGGACCTGGTAATCACATGATCATCAGGCAACTCACAGCACTGCAGAGCTTCTGGGTTTTATAATATCCAGGTCAGCTCTGCCAGTGAATAATTTCACTAATGGTGACTGTTTTCAGCTGTAACTGGAGCACCTATGGATGCCTCTATTACAGTGGAAATCTGTAAAGTTAAACAAAATTTCGAAAGTGTGAAAGTACCCTAGAACTCTTTTATGACTAGTTTTTGAATCAAAATATAAAAATACAAAAAAGTAAAAAAGTAAAAAAATAAACTAATATAGAAGAAAGAAAACACTCATGCAAAGTGCTTTTGCCATAACCATGCAGTTCATCCGCATAAACATATAAGTACTGCCCTTTTTAAACTCTTAATGTAGAATCAGGTACATGTACATCATGCAGACTCCAGCTGCAACAGTGCAGTCTGTGTCAATACTGCTTGCTGATTATACTCATTTAATAGAGCATGTGATTCTGGACCTAAATGTAATGCACCTCTCTTAAGTTCCTGCAACTAGATGTTTCCCTTTTTGCTAATTTGCTGTTCACTCTCTGTTACTAGGGACATTCTGTCTTTAGAAGCCAGTAGGATCAAGATGGAAACACAGTGAGCGAAGGGGCCGGTCTCTCTTCACAGCCTCTGAACTTCAGCAAGTTTACACAATGCACAGAGGAGTCTGCAGCTTCTATCTACTTCTGACTAGTTGCTTGTGTTGTTACCAATGGGATGTCAGACATAAACACCAAGCAGGTTTTCTTATTGTGCTCAGAATTCTCTTTTTCTGTGTCAGGGAATTTTTTATCTGCATCATAAACTGGATTTGGAGTCCAGTATCTCTGGATCTCCCTGGATTATTATTTTCACTTGGACTGTTCTCACTTATTTGTTTGCTATTTTACAGTTACTTCTGGCAGAACTAAATGTCAAGAAGCCAGTAGTAGTAGCAGTAAAAGAGATGGTTGTTTGTGATTCAAGCACAGGCAGGTGCTAAGAAAAAGTGAGGCCTGAGTCAGAGATTCCTCCTGGGAACATATCACTAAAAGGAGATGCACCCAGTGTATAAAGGGTCTCTCCTATGTATCAAAAGAAATTCTTCCTAGATATGTCATGTTAAGAGGAGATACAGTGGGGAAAAAAAAGTATTTAGTCAGCCACCAATTGTGCAAAAAGATGAGAGAGGCCTGTAATTGACATCATAGGTAGACTTCAACTATGAGAGACAAAATGAGAAAATATATCTAGAAAATCATATTGTCTGATTTTTTAAGAATTTATTTGCAAATTATGGTGGAAAATAAGTATTTGGTCATCTACAAATAAGCAAGTTTCACTATGTAACACAAATTTTGTTCCCAGCTTTTAAATGTTATATTCCAATTGCTTATGTCTAAAACAAATTAAAAATTGCTTACATTCATCATAAATTTCGCTTTTGTGACCATGGCAATGAAAATTATGCATTTTTACTATAGAAACAGACGATTTTGCATCTTCTCATTTATACAGTCAGTCAGCGTTGGACTTGGTGAGACCAAGGTCTCTGATCAGATCGTTGAGGTCTTTTTGGTTAGGGTAGTATGGCTTCTGCTCCTCATCTGCATATGAAGAGAAATCGTGATCTTCAACGTTTCCCTCGATGTCTGACCTGCTTCTTTCTTTTGAAGGTGGTGTAGCTCTGTCTGGAGGTGTTGGTACAGGAAGTTCAGGGCAGTGTGGTACTGGGGCAATAGATGACAGAATGTCAGGATACGTTACAGGCGGTGCATTTTTGCCAGTGCAACGTTTGGAAGGGTCCACCATGCAGAAGTAGCAATTTGTTGAGTGATCAGTCGGTTCACACCAAATTCTTGGGATAGCAACATGCATGGCTCTCTTCTCTTCCCTGTACCAACCTATAAGCAAACAAAATAATATTTGGATTGAGAATTTGATTTAGGCCTATTTCACACTAATGACTAGTGATATTTACAATATTAACACAGTTAATCTGCTATTTAAGAGAGTAGCATTTATCCACTTACCTTCAAGAGTTTTCTTGCAGTGCTCACATGTGAAATGAGGAGCCCATGGTTTGTCTTGGTCACCAACAGGCATGCCGAAGTATGCTTTATAGGCCTCACACATCTTAGCAGATGCTTCCACAGAGTACTTTTTCACTCTTGTCTTTATAAACTGGCCACATACGTAGCAAAATGCATCTGCTGGATGTATGCAACCTCTTGATGCCATGTAAATTGACTAAGTCGCTGTGAACTGTAAGGAAAAAGGATGTCTCTCCAAACTTGATAAAAATGGTCTTTATTCCATGCAGTATTAAAGTTCAAGAGTGTACTGAGGATTCAGCAGAGCAAGATTGATCACCCGGTACCAGAGTAACACACAATATATACATTTACATTCCTAAGCTCCTCCTGTAATGGGTGTGGGGTGAAGTGTGAATACTGTCGTTATCAGAATCTGAATAGATATTGAATTCACACCTGTCTGTCTAGGTCAATTCCCCTTTGTCTGTGATGGCCATTGCTCACTTACTATGCAATCCCAATCAATTAGATCCTGTCTCTCCGTCTCTCAGGAAGGGCTATAGTGGCCCTATATAACTGTAGTTATACAGCTACCTACAATTCTGTACAGTCCCAGAAAGTTCTAGATAATTCTGGGCAGCTCTAGAAACTTCTTGATAGTTCTCACAATTCCAGAAGCTTCTTAAGTATCTTGAAATATTGCGAATATCCTTAAAAATAGATCAATTTCAAAATATCATTGTGTTGACCACAAAAGCAAAGTTTACAGGGAACTTTTTTCTATTCATTTAAGGTACAAACAATCAGGAAAACACACTTAACAACTGGGAACAAATATTTTTTTGAACATTGTTACATGGTGATTTCTAGCTCTCACAGACCTGTAACTTCTTCTTTAAGAGGCTCCTCTGTCCTCCACTCATTACCTGTAGTAATGGCACCTGTTTGAAATTGTTATCAGTATAAAAGACACCAGTCCACAACCTCAAACAGTCATACTCCAAACTCCACTATGGTGAAGACCAAAGAGCTGTGGAAGAACACCAGAAACAAAATTGTAGACCTGCTCCAGGCTGGGAAGACTGAATCTGCAATAGGCAAGCAGCTTGGTGTGAAGAGATCAACTGTGGGAGCAATAATTAGAAAATGGAAGACATGCAAGACCACTGATAATCTCCCTCGATCTCACCCCATGGGGTCAAAATGATCACAAGAACGGTGAGCAAAAATCCCAGAACCACATGGGGGACCTAGTGAATGACCTGCAGAAAGCTGGGACTAACGTAACAAAGCCTACCGTCAGTAACACACTACGCCACCAGGGACTCAGATCCTGCAGTGCCAGACGTGTCACCCTGCTTAAATCAGTACATATCTGGGTCCGTCTGAAGTTTGCTAGAGAGCATTTGGATGTTCCAGAAGAGTATGGGGAGAATGTCATATGGTCAGATGAAACCAAAGTAGAACTGTTTGGAAGAAACACAACTCGTCGTGTTTGGAGGAGAGTGAATGCTGAGTTGCATCCAAAGAGCACCATACCTACTGTGAAGCATGGGGGTGGTAACATCATGCTTTGGGGCTGTTTCTCTGCAAAGGGACCAAGACGACTGATCCGTGTACATGAAAGAATGAATGGGGTCATGTATCGTGAGATTTTGAGTGCAACCCTCCTTCCATCAGCTAGGGCATTGAAGATGAAACGTGGCTGGGTCTTTTAGCATGACAATGATCCCAAGCACACTGCCAGGGCAACGAAGGAGTGGCTTCGTAAGAAGCATTTCAAGGTCCTGGAGTGGCCTAGCCAGTCTCCAGATCTCAACCCCATAGAAAACCTTTGGAGGGAGTTGAAAGTCCGTGTTGCCCAGCGACAGCCCCAAAACATCACTGCTCTAGAGGAGATCTGCATGGAGGAATGGGCCAACATACCAGCAACAGTGTGTGCCAACCTTGTGAAGACTTACAGAAAACGTTTGATCTCTGTCATTGCCAACAAAGGAATATACCAAAGTATTGAGATGAACTTTTGTTATTGACCAAATACTTATTTTCCACCATAATTTGCAAATAAATTCTTTAAAAATCAGACAATGTGATTTTCTGGATTTGTTTTCTCATTTTGTCTCTCATAGTTGAGGTCTACCTATGATGACAATTACAGGCCTCTCTCATCTTTTTAAGTGGGAGAACTTGCACAATTGGTGGCTGACTAAATACTTTTTTTCCCCACTGTACTCTTGATGTGTGGAGGGTGTCTCCTATATATCAATAGAGAAAAGCAGCCATTAGACTCTTGATATAGGATGTATACTGATCTCTAAATAAATATCTGTCTCAAGGTCTTTCTCAATGTGTTTACCCCTGCTATATTTGTTCAGGTTCATCAGGAGACTATAGAGGAGTTGGGAATGCGATGAGATATAGTGTGATCACCCAACTTATCCCCAGAGGAATCAGTAGTATACACAAACATAACATGCTACAACTAAATAGTTAGAGACACCTTGAGGAAAAAAGCTGGACATTCACAGTGAAAACATGTGTTTCCGGCGTCCTGATGGTGGTCACCGGTACTATGGTAAGCCCGGTTACTATGGTAAGTGTTAATGCATTTTTATTTTTTTACCTCTCCGCATTTGCTGGCATTCAATTTTATGATCATTTTGTAAATAGTCTTAATTGAAGATCCTCTATAATTTTGCATTTACAGTATGCATGTCCGTGGGAAAACCCTGTCTGACCTTGCAGACACATTTACATTTACTAGAAGATCGGTTGTAACAGTGTTAGAGTTTGGCTTCAAGATCTGACTAGAAAAGGGTTTGTTTGTAGTCTGTTTCCAATAAAACACATAGGAACTGTAGACACAAATTACAGATTTTTAATGATTTTTTTAATGTTGCTCAATTTTTAATGCTAGATGCTTTCGAACTACACAGATATATGGCTGTAAAGAAGGACCTTTCCTTTTATATAGATCATATCATATAATTTGAATAAGGAATGCTTTGTCCAATATGTCTCTATATAGCTTTGATTATTATTGCATGAGGAACAGTAGGTAAAACACTATCTTTTTTATTTATTTTTTGCTCTATTTCTTAAATTGATGATGATGATGATGATAATAGTGTATAAACAATTTTCTTATATATTGCTAACAATGTTAGCTACCCTTTAGGGATACAAAACAAACTTATAAGTCTGAAACATTTTGGATATTTAATAAAATAATAATTTTATTACTAGGGAAGATAAGATACTAGATAAATGGCAGTTTTATTTAATAACTGGATATAATATTAAATGAGGCCACATGCACAATGTGACAGCAGTCCTGAATTGTTCTTCTTACTGCATAATGAAAAGCAGCAATTCTACAGGAAAGGGATGTCTCTGTTTTCAATGATGGGCAGAAACATACATGTCTCAGGCATTGTGATCATCTGGTTTCAAATCTCGAACAAGTTTATATACTCAAAATATTTTGGTTAAGGAAAATAAATCACATCTTTCATCTGTTCATCACCCCGCACAATATACTGCATGCAAATAAAGAACTGTCATGTCATGTCCTAAAACGTCCTACTATGAGATATATAACACTTTTTAAGATGCAGCATTTTGAGTTTGATGTCAATTGTTAACTCTTTCCTGACATCTGCCTTAATTAAGTAAACGGATTAAAATATATTGCAATGCATCACATCAGACATTCCCCAAAATGGTATAAGCATAAACTTCAACTTGCCCCACAAAAAAGACACCTTGCACATCTATGTACACAGAAATATACAGTTAGGTCCAGAAATATATGGCCAGTGACACAATCTTCAGGATTTGGTATCTGCATGCCACCACATTGGATTTGAAATAAAACAACTGAGATACAATTGAAGTGTAGACTTTCAGGTTTAATACAAGGGGTTGAACAAAAATATCCTGCGAAATGTTTAGGAATCGAAACCATTTTTTCTACAAAGACTCATCATTTCAGGAGCTCAAAAGTAATTGGACAAATTAATATTAACATAAAATTTTCATTTGTAATACTTTGTAGAGATTCCCTTCCAGACATGGGCTGGCTTCTTTAGAAGTTTTTGGTAAAGTCTAATCTGGCCTTTCTATTTTTGAGGCTGATTAATGGTTTGCACCTTGTGGTGATCCTCTGTATTTTCTCTCATGTAGTCTTTGCTTTATGGTAGATTTAGATACTGATGCACCTACTTCCTTGAAAGAGTTCTTCACTTGGATGCTTTTTCTTCACCATGGAAAGGTTTCTGTGATCATCTACCACTGTTGTCTTCTGTGGATGTCCAGGCCTTTTAGAGTTCCTGAGTTCACCAGTGCACTCTTTTTTTCAACCAGAGTTTACCAAAATGTCGATTTCTGCTATCTCTGATGGATTTCTTCTTTTTTTCATCAGCCTAATCATGGTCTATTTCACTTTGAGAGCTCCTTTAACCACATGTTGTGGATTCACAGCAAAAGCTTCCAAATGCAAATGAAAAACCTGGAATCAACTTCAGATCTTTTACTTGATTAATTGATGATGGATTAATGAGGGAATAGCACACACAGCCCATTAAATAGCTTTGAGATAATTGTCCAATTACTTTTGGTCCCTTGAAAAGTGTCAACTACAAATTACAGAACTGTAATTCCTAAAACCTTCCTCCAATTAGGATGTGAATACCCTCAAATTAAAGAGTCTGCACTTTATACCTACATTGATTATATAACTGTATCTTCAATATGTTTTGGTAAACAGCTAAAATGGCAACATTTGTGTCACCGTCCAAATATTTCTTATATTTCTTATACAGGCCTAGTTGTATAAAAGTCATGGGTGTCAGAATATGGCAATACAAAGAATTTTTAGTATTTTTCAAAGGTTTGAATTTTTGTAAGGGCTTTAACCCCTTAACGACCTTGGACGTACTATTACGTCCTGGGCGCTAGGTACTTCGCGCACCAGGGTGTAATAATACGCCCGAGGCCGGCCGCCCGCTCACTATCTGAGCGGGCGGTATCGGAACCGGGTGTTAGCTGTATCTGACAGCTAACACCCTGCTCCATAACCCCCGGTCGGCCATAACTTGCGATCGGCGGTTTTAACCCCTTGGATGCCGCGGTCAAACATGACCGCGGCATCCAAGGGGTTCCGCCGTCTTGCCGACCCCCCCGGCACCCCCCCCGCGGCGAGATCGGGGGGTGCCGATATCTCTAATCTGCAGCCCGGGGTCTGCCAAGTGACCCCAGGCTGCCTGGAGCCCCCAGTACCTGGTTGATCCTGCCGAGACCTGCGGAAGTCAGCGCTGTGTTTCCATAGCGCTGACTTCCTGTATAGGCTGCAAGACACGTGTATGCTCGTGTCTTGCAGTCTATAGTACTGAGGCAGAGATCAAAGCATCTCTGGCTCAGATGTCCTAATGGGACACAAGAAAAAGTAAAAAAAAGTGAAAAAAAAAAAAATAAAGTATGTGAAAAAAAATTAATAAAAGAATAAAGCCCCAAAAATTCCCTTTTCCTATATAAAATGAATTATATAAAAAATAAACCTAAAAATTAATAAAAACAATACATATTTGGTATCGTTGCGTCCGTAACAACCTGTACAATAAAACTGAAACCATATTTAATGTACACGGTGAAAGTCGGGGAAAAAAACCGGAAAAAACCCGCCAAAAGTAATGATTTTTCACCATCTCACCTTACAAAATATGCCATAAAAAGTGATCAAAAAGTCATATGTACCCCAAAACAGTACCAATAAAAAGCACAGGTTGTTCCGCAAAAAATAAGCCCTAAACCAACTCTCTAAACTGAAAAATAAAAATGGTCCGCATCTTAGAAGATGGCGATGCAAAAAAAAATTGATTTATGTCCCCAAATGGGTTTTTGTTCTGCAAAATTGGTATTGCATAAAAAAACAGTATAAATGAGGTTTCGCCGTAATCGTACCGACCCGTAGAATAAAGGTAACATGTTACTTACACTCTACGCTGCATGGTGAAAAATTTAAAAGATAAAACGCAGTGCCAGAATTGATGGGGTTGTTTTTTAATCCACCAAGAAAGAGTTAATAAAATTTATTTAATAAGTTGTAAGCACCTAAAAATGATGTCATTAAAAAATACATCTCACCCTGCAAACAACAAGCCCTCATATGGCTACATCACCAGAGAAATAAAGAAAATATAACTCGTACAATGTGAAGACAAAAACCCCAAAAATCGCCAAATCATTAGAACATAACTGGCTGCGGCAGGAAGGGAATGTATAAGCTGTGCGAGCGAATATTAGGGTACAAACCAGATTTAGAGCTTATGAGGGATAATAAACCAGAAGTGACCCCCAGAGTGACCTCCCCAATAATAGGAACTACTGGGGAAATAGTAGGGAATTTAGTGTACCCAATGTACTACGCACAGATTACATATTCATTCACTTTTCCCCATCCGCTGTGCAGTCATGTCTGGGATACTAATGCTCGCTACACCCCTTGATAAATTCTTTGAGGGGTGCAGTTTTCAAAATGGGGTCACTCCTTAGGGGATTCCACTTTACTGGTACTTTAGAGGCTCTGCAAACATGACATGGCATCCAGATCCCAAACATCTGAATCTGCTCTCCAAAAGCCACATAGCGCTCCTTCCCTTCTGCGCCCTACTGTGTGCCCAAACCGCAGTTTATACCCACATGTATGACACTGGTGTACCCGGGATAAGGTACTTAATGTCATATATGGGTATAAACTCCTGTTTGGGCACAGAAGGGAAGGAGCGCTATTTGGTTTTTGGAGCACAGACTTGGACGGTTTGGTTTTTGGACGCCATTGCACTTTTGCAGAGCTGAAATGCCAGTACAGTGGAATACCCTGACATGTCACCCCATTTTGGAAACTGCACCCCTGAAGGAATTTATCCAGGGGTACAGTGAGCATTTTTAACCCCCAAGTGTTGCTATAATTTATTATCCGTAAATGAATACGCAGCTGATGATGAAAGGTGAAAATGACAATTATTCCAGGAATACATCATTTCAGTGCGTAATATGTTGTGCCCGGCTTGTATCAGAGATGAACGCTCCAAAAGCTGTTGTGCCCGGGATCCCCGCTCACCAGTTTTTGGAGTGTGTGTCTGTGTAGACAAACTGGGCACAACATATTGGGCACTGAAATGGTGTATCTATAGAAAAATTTCATTTTTAACTTTTCATTATCAGCTGCGCATTCATTTTTGGAAATTAAAAGAATGCAACACTTAAGGGTTAATAATGCTCGCTACCCCACTTGATAAATCCCTTGAAGGGTATAGTTTCCAAAATGGGGTGACATGTCTGCGGATTCCACTTTACTGACAATTCATGGGCTCTGCAAAAGTGGCATGGTGTCCAAAAAGCAAACTGTGCTCTAAAAACCAAAATAGCGCTCTTTCCCTTCTGTGCCCGGCTGTGCCCAAACAGCAGTTTATACCCACATATGGCATTGTTAAGTACGTTATCCTGGATACACCAGTGTCATACATGTGGGCATAAACTGTCATTTGGGCACACAGCAGGGCGCAAATGTGAAGGAGCGCTATGTGCTTTTGGAGCGCATATTTAGATTGTTGTTTTTTTGGACGCCATGTCACATTTGCAGAGACCCTAAAATTGCCCCTACAAAATGGGGGTCACTTCCTGGGGAATTCCAATTTACTGGCACCTCCAGGGCTCTGCAAAAATATCATGGCGACCAGAAAGTCCCTCTAAATCTGTGCTCCAAAAGCTAAAAAACCACAGTGCTCCTTCCCTTCTGAGCCCTGCTGCGTGCCCAAGCAGCAGTTTATACCCACATATATAATTTTTTTGTCCCCGGGATAGCCCACTTAATAGTTTTACGAGTTCATGTCTCTGATGCCACAAAGTGGCCGCAACGTATTAGGCACTGAAATTGGATATTTCTTTAAAACTTTAATTTTCACTTTGTACATTAATTTTTGGGAAGCATTTTTAGGCTCTAAATGATAATACCCCTTGATACATTCCTTGAGGGGTGTAGTTTCTAAAATGGGGTCACTTTTGAGAGGTTTTCATTATATTGGTACTTTAGGGGCTCTGCAAATGCGACATGGCATCCAAAAACTATTCTAGCAAAATCTGCCCTCCAAAAGCTAAATAGCGCTCTTTCCATTTTGAGACCTGCCATTTACCCATGCAGCAGATTATAACTACATATGGGGCATTTCTGTGTTCAGGAGAAATTGTGTAACGAACTTTGGGGTGCTTTTTTCCTTTGTCCTCTTGTGAAAATGAGAAATTTGGGGCTAAATTGACGGTTTATTGGAAAAAAAGTAATTTTTCAATTTAATGTCCCAATGTTAATAAAATCTGTGAAACAGCTGTGAGGTCAAAATGTTCACCATACCCCTAGATAAATTCTATAAGGGGTGTAGTTTCCAAAATGGGGTCACTTTTTGGGGGTTTGTATTATATTGGTACTTTAGGGGCTCTGCAAATGCGACATGGCATCCGAAAACTATTCTAGCAAAATCTGCCCTCCAAAAGCTAAATAGCGCTCTTTCCATTTTGAGCCCTGCCATTTACCCATGCAGCAGATTACAATGACATATGGGGCATTTCTGTGTTCAGGAGAAATTGTGTAACGAGCTTTGGGGTGCTTTTTCTCCTTTGTCCTCTTGTGAAAATGAAAAATTTGGGGCTAAATTGACGGTTTATTGGAAAAAAAGTAATTTTTCATTTTAATGTCCCAATGTTAATAAAATCTGTGAAACAGCTGTAGGGTCAAAATGCTCACTATACCCCTTGATATGTTCTGTGAGGGGTGTAGTTTCCAAAATGGGGTCACTTTTAGGGGGTTTCCACTGTATTGATACTTTGGGGGCTCTGTAAATGCGACATGGTACCTGAAAACTATTCCAGCAAAATCTGCCCTCCAAAAGCTAAATAGCGCTCTTTCCATTCTGAGCCCTGCCATGTACCCATACAGCAGATTACGACCACATATGGGGTACTGCTGTGTTTAGGAGCAATTATTTTGCAAACTGTGGGATGCTTTTTCTCCTTTAACCCATTGTGAAAATGAAAACTTTGGGGATAAAGTGACATTTTAGTAATGTTTCATTTATACATCCCAGTGTTAGCAAAATCTGTGAAACGACTGTAAGGTCAAAATTCTCACTATACCCCTATATGAATTCTGTGAGGGGTGTAGTTTCCAAAATGGGGTCACTTTTTGGGGTTTTCCTTTGTATTGGTACTCTAGGGGCTTTGCGAATGAGACATGGCACCTGAAAACTATTCCAGCAAAATCTGCTTTTCAGACGCCCAGTGTCACTCCTTCCCTTCCGTGCGCTGCCATTTGCCCAAACATCAGTTTACACCCACTTGTGGGGTATTTCCGTGCTCGGGAGAAATTGCATAACAAACTGTGAGATGCATTTTTTCCTTTAACCCTTTGTGAATGTGTTAATTTTAGGGCTAAATTAAGGAATTAGTGGGAAAAAATTAAATGTCTAAATTTCACCTCCATATTGTTTTAATTCCAGTGAAATTCTTAAAGGGTTAACAAAGTTCCCAAATATTATTTTGAATTATTTGAGGGGTGCAGTTTTGAAAATGGGGTGATTTATGGGGGGTTTCTAATATATAGGCCATTATAATCCTCTTCAGAACTGAAGTGGTCCCTAAAAAATTAGTTTGGGAAATTTTCTTGTAAATCTGCAAAATCGCTGTTACACTTGTAAGCCTTCTAACATCCAAAATAAATTACAGGACGATTAAAAGATGATGCCGATATAAAGCTGAGATATGGTAGATAATATGTATTAATGTATTTGGGTGGTATGACTATCTATCTGAAAAGCAGAGCATTTCACATTTTGAAAATTGCGATTTTTTTTCCAAATTTCCATCAAATTTCCTATTTTTTTATAAATAAATACAAAAATATTCATTAGTGTTTACCACTAACATGAAGTACAATGTGTCACGAAAAAACAATCTCAAAATCACTTGTGTAAGTTAAGACGTCTCAAAGTTATTGCCATATAAAGTGACACATGTCAGTTTTGAAAAACAAGGCCTGGTCCTTAACACACTTTTGGGCTGGGTCCTTAAGGGGTTAAAACATAAAAACTATAGAACTTTAGCATCGCTGTGATCATACCAACCCGCAGAATAAAGGTAACATGTTATTTTTACCACATAATGAATGCAGTAAAAAGAAACTGTGAAGTAAAATTTGTCCTGCAGAAATAAGCCCTCGTAGGACTATAATGTAAAAAATGTATAACTTTTGAAAGCCAGGGAGTTAATCCAAATACAAAAATGAAAAATTGCTGCAGCAGGAAGGAGTTAAAGACAAATTAATTGGGTGACGGTAGGGGAGGTTTATTTCCAGGGACGTTGTCATCCAGGTGGACCTTGCAACCAGCCATTGACCTACTATTTTGGTCTCCGGTTCAAAGCTAAAGGGAAGAACAAGTATAGGGGAAAACAGCCTTGGCATCACTAAAGCTATTTGTCTTTCTCTTAAAGGGGTAATCTTACTATAGACATATTCATAGAATATACAACCCCTGTGTCTACTGACTTTCTTCATTTATGTCATTGGGAGTAAGAGAAATAGCTGAGGATGCCTGCCCTTGGTACAGTTTAGATGCACACTTGCCAACACTTTTGGTGGTGGACAGTGGTTAACAGGGGAATATTGAGTGGCTTGTGGCTATCTTTGTGCCTGTGCTGTAGTCAAACCCTCAGTAACTCTTACATGCAACTCTTGCTGTTTCTTCAGTGCCATCTTTGGCCTGGGTGCTGCAAGGTCAGAAACCAGATCTGCTGCCACCTAACCTCTTACAGAGCTACCTTATTTAGACTATACTGACATCCTATTAATAATGTGGCCTCTGAGTCCATCTAGGCATCAAATCAATGTTACTTCAGACTCTGACCTGGATGTTACTGTTCACTCACCCCCATCAGATTGGAGGTCCATTTCCATCAACTGACCACCGAACAGTATTTTAAATACCTTATTGTTGGGGTTAAAGACACCTGTAAAGCAGAATGTCAAGATGGAAAACAAGGGGAATACCACTTGAATAATCTTGAAGATAAGCATAATACAGTTAAGACAGAAATTTGCCACCTGCAGGCCCAAAGACTGAATGATGAGAGATCGACAGAAATATATTAAACATTTGGAGAACAGGGCACAACACCAACACCTCAAAATCCAGAGGTGCTGGAAGAGGAAGATGTTTTAACACTTGACAAACACTTAATTTGGTTCTTAACTTTTCTGCTGCCGCATCTATTAAAATGGGTAGGACACAGATCCTAGGGGTTTATAGCCCACTCCCAGTACACAAAAGTCTCATTTCCATAAGACTTCAAAGTTGTTTTTCTCTAAATTTACAAAAGTGAAATACATAACAACAGGCATGTTGTTTATAACTGCAATGTGCTCTGTAATGCATTAGTGGCAGTACAATATGCTTGGGGAAGACTCCCTTTAACTGCCTGTAAAGATAAAAAGTGAGCTATCCTGTGATTCCCCCGAGGATTTGGAGGATGTCTGCATCCTCCTACATCTAACATCCCCAAAGCTACCAGATTGGGAGTTGCTCCCTACCCCACCTCTACCCCCAACTTTGCAACAAGCCTGCTATTATAAACACAGCATCCCTTAAAGGGAAATTGTCTCTGTGCCCCAAGGTACTTTATGACCCCTTTGTAGAAGGTTCTTTTTGTGTCGCCCTTCTACTGAAGGTGCTGTTATCCACTTGTATACCACCTACTATCCTACTACCTCCGATCCACTTTGACTATAAATCTGTTGTTCCTTTTCAGATTAATTACTGTTGGTTTATTCTGGTTGTTTTTGCTTTCAGTAGCTTTGATATTTTCCTGTTTACAGTATGATGGAGCAGTCTAACACCTAACTCTCTGGAAACTTCTCTGCTGGAAAGCCAATTCAATTTTCAACCATTGCCAAGTTTCTTTTACAGAATGTTAAAGGGGCAAATTCAGACATGAGATGCTTGGCACAACAAGAATTACACAATGACAGTGCACAAATAGCATTCTGACAGGCAACGCATTAAGGACCTTTTGGAATGTTTCATTTGCAGCCAACAAAACTTAGTGGCTGCCTTCTTATACTGCAGGGGTACCTATGTGGCTTTCTATTAGTTTTATGTATGGTTTATGTCCCTAATTCTAAGCAACGTTGGTGCTGATTCAACTTTCCGCCTTTCAGGGTGTAGCCTTGATACTTGTCAGTGACTTTAACATACTTTTAACATCTCTAGAAATAGAATTTTACTTATCCCTTCTCTAATATCTCCTTTTTTGCCTGTTTTGTTAAATTAATCTGCACTTCCTCCCTTTACAACCTGTGGAGACTGGGCAGTCATACTGCCTGCCACCACTCCTTCTATTCCCAGTCACATCACACACACTCGCATGAATTTATTTTTTTTTTAG
This sequence comes from Leptodactylus fallax, assembly GCA_947044405.1. Classification (NCBI taxonomy): domain Eukaryota; kingdom Metazoa; phylum Chordata; class Amphibia; order Anura; family Leptodactylidae; genus Leptodactylus; species Leptodactylus fallax. The sequence continues at coordinate 3,919,347 of CAMRHE010000182.1, forward strand.
CAAACATCCTGACTCTGTGTGCTTCCACTACAAATATGGGTTTGATCACTTGTTCAGATCATAGTGTAATGGTAGATGTTGCTCTACAGTTGCATACATCACGCCCTACTCACTGGAGACTTTAGGATTGGATTGCTTTAGCCATCAGCCTATAGCTTTCTTCAATTCTGACTTAAAGATATTTACTAAGCTATTCAATAACCTACAAAGCCGCTGGTAACACCAGCACATACATAAAGATTAAGTGGGCTTTGTTGATTATTAAAGCTACAGTGCCTTGCGAAAGTATTCGGCCCCCTTGAACTTTTCAACCTTTTGCCACATTTCAGGCTTCAAACATAAGGATATAAAATTTAAATTTTTTTTGGTGAAGAATCAACAACAAGTGGGACACAAATTGTGAAGTGGAACAAAATTTATTGGATATTTTAAACTTTTGTAAAAAATAAAAAACTGAAAAGTGGGGCGTGCAATATTATTCGGCCCCTTTACTTTCAGTGCAGCAAACTCACTCCAGAAGTTCAGTGAGGATCTCTGAATGATCCAATATTGTCCTAAATAACTGATTATGATAAATATAATCTACCTGTGTGTAATCAAGTCTCCGTATAAATGCACCTGCTCTGTGATAGTCTCAGGGTTCTGTTTAAAGCGCAGAGAGCATCATGAAGACCAAGGAACACACCAGGCAGGTCCGTGATACTGTTGTGGAGAAGTTTAAAGCCGGATTTGGATACAAAAAGATTTCCCAAACTTTAAACATCCCAAGGAGCACTGTGCAAGCGATCATATTGAAATGGAAGGAGTATCAGACCACTGCAAATCTACCAAGACCCGGCAGTCCCTCTAAACTTTCATCTCAAACAAGGAGAAGATTGATCAGAGATGCAGCCAAGAGGCCCATGATCACTCTGGATGAACTGCAGAGATCTACAGCTGAGGTGGGAGAGTCTGTCCATAGGACAACAATCAGTCGTACACTGCACAAATCTGGCCTTTATGGAAGAGTGGCAAGAAGAAAGCCATTTCTCAAAGATATCCATAAAAAGTCTCATTTAAAGTTTGCCACAAGCCACCTGGGAGACACACCAAACATGTGGAAGAAGGTGCTCTGGTCAGATGAAACCAAAATCAAACTTTTTGGCCACAATGCAAAAAGAAAATGTGGCGTAAAAGAAACACAGCTCATCACCCTGAACACACCATCCCCACTGTCAAACATGGTGGTGGCAGCATCATGATTTGGGCCTGCTTTTCTTCAGCAGGGACAGGGGAGATGGTTAAAATTGATGGGAAGATGGATGGAGCCAAATACAGGACCATTCTGGAAGAAAACCTGTTGGAGTCTGCAAAAGACCTGAGACTGGGACGGTGATTTATCTTCCAACAAGACAATGATCCCAAACATAAAGCAAAATCTACAATGGAATGGTTCACAAATAAACGTATCCAGGTGTTAGAATGGCCAAGTCAAAGTCCAGACCTGAATCCAATCGAGAATCTGTGGAAAGAGCTGAAAACTGCTGTTCACAAACGCTCTCCATCCAACCTCACTGAGCTTGAGCTGTTTTCCAAGGAAGAATGGGCAAGAATTTCAGTGTCTCGATGTGCAAAACTGATAGAGACATACCCCAAGCGACTTGCAGCTATAATCGCAGCAAAAGGTGTTGCTACAAAGTATTAACTTATGGGGACCTAATAATTTGGCATGCCCCACTTTTCAGTTTTTTATTTTTTACAAAAGTTTAAAATATCCAATAAATTTCGTTCCACTTCACGATTGTGTCCCACTTATTGTTGATTCTTCGCCAAAAAATTAAAATTTGATATCCTTATGTTTGAAGCCTGAAATATGGCAAAAGGTTGAAAAGTTCAAGGGGGCCGAATACTTTCGCAAGACACTGTATAAGCTGCTCAAGCAACAGGCATTAATGTAACCCTATACGATCAGAGATACAGACTTTTGACCTGTGTGCTGATAATAAGTTGAATAAGCTTGAGGACACAATGTCCATGGTCTCCATAAAAAGTTTTAAATTTTGTTTCATATGACCACAGAACAGTTTTCCATTTTGTCTCATTTTAAATGCGTTTTGCCCAGTGAAGACAGCGGTGTTTCTGGATTGTGTTGCTATGACTTCTTCTTTGCCTGATACAGCTTTAAAGAGGACCTTTCATGACTTCATGTACAGTATATGAAACTGTTTTACATACCGCTACACAGCAAATGGGGGACAAGAAAGCAGGACAGCGCGCTGGAGCTGGGGGGGGCGGGGCAATACAGCACACGCAAGGGGGAGGGGGGGGGGGGGGGGGGGGGGGGGGTGCCGGGTAGAGGAAGCCGGTGGAGAAGGGCCGGGGGGGGAAAGGGGGGGAAAAGGGGGGAAAAAACACAAAAAAAACCCCGGGGGGGGGGGGGGGGGGGGGGGGGGGGGGGGGGGGGGGGGGGGGGGGGGGGGGGGGGGGGGGGGGGGGGGGGGGGGGAAAGGGGGGGGGGGGGGGGGGGGGGGGGGGGAAAAAAAACAACGGGGGGGGGAAAGGGGGGGGGGGGGGCCCCGGGCGGGGGGGGGGGGGGGGGGGGGGGGGGGGGGGGGGGGGGGGGGGCAGGGGTTCTGTGCCCCATCATCAGAAGGGTGTTTCTGACAGTCTAGCTGCGCTGTGAGGAACGCCCTCCCTGACAGTATTCCTCCATAGCCCTATACTGGGGGCCATTCCTCACAACTCAGCGTCATCACTGGGCTGTAAGGAACACCCCCTCTGACAGTACTCGGCTATGGATGAGGACAGAGAGAGGAGGCGTTCCTTACCACCCAGTGATGACGCTATGGAGGAATACTGTCAGGGAGGGCATTCCTCACAGCACAGCTAGACTGTCAGAAATGCCCTTCTGACGATGGGCACAGAACTACCGGCACCGATAGCTCCAGCCCTGGGCCACATAATGGAAAAGCAGATAGTGCGCTGAATTCAGCATGCTATCTGCTTTCTAGCGGTATGTAAAACAGCATATACATGAGGACGTGAAAGGTCCTCTTTAACTAGCTTCTGTGGATTGAATGGTGAACTATGTATACCAGCAATGATTTATGGAGGCAATCCTGAGCCCATGTAGTGGTTTGAATTAGCAATTTATGACGGGGTTTAATACAGTGCTGCCTAAGGACCCATAGATCACAGGCATCCAAAATTGACTGCCGACATTATACCTTGTACACATGGATTTCTCTGAATCATTTGATGATATTAAGTATTGTAGTTGGAAGGATATTCAAAGCCTTTCCTATTTTATATTGAGGACCATTTTATGAAATTGCTCCACAATTTTTAGACACAGCTTTTCACAGATTGGTGAACCTGTAACCATCTTTGCTTCTGAGAGACTCTGCCAGTCTAACATGCTTTATTTTTTTTTTTTATTTATACACATGTGACGTAGTTACAAATTGACCTGTGTGCTGATAAAAAGCTGAATGATCCCTCTACTCTTGAGGACACAATGTTTTAGAACATACAGTATGTTCTCATCCAGATGTTTCTTTTAGGGAAAGCCTTGCATATTTCAGCTAAATCGCATACTGCATCCATCACAACAGCATGAAGAAGAATCTAGGTGCTGAACTAGCTTGCTTGCAGACCTTCTGCCAATAGAAAACATTTGAAGCATTATGAAACAAAAAAAAAAATCAGGCAAAGAAGACCCACGACCCACAGCTAGAATCCTACCTCAGATAAGAATGGGACATTTCTAAAAACTCCAACAATTGGTCTCATTTCTCAAACTTTTATAGGCTGTTGTAAAAAGAACAGGGATGCTACACAATGGTAGACATGGCCCTGTCCCAACTTTTATGAGATGCGTTGCTGCTATGAATTTCTAAAGGAGCTAATTTTTTTCTAGTGAAATTGAAAAATTTTCTAACTTTCAACTGATAAATGTTCTAAGTTCTATTGTAAATACAATATGGTTACATGAGATTTCCAAATCATTGCTTTCCTGTTTTGTTTACATTTTACACAGTGTAGCAACTTTGGGGTTGTAAATCATGCAATTTTCACTCTGGTCACTAAGCCTAATAATCACCTGACACTTGCCAATTCTGGAGGGATTTTCTTTGCAGTAGTCACCTCATTTACATCACATACAGAATTACAATAAAAGTTCAAACCTCTATAGATAACACCACTAGCCAATCATTAGATTCACCTCTGATAACATTAAGTGTTGTTAACAGAGCAGAAGAAAAGCTCAGTGTGAAAGATCCTCAGTGCGCCAACACCGCTGTGGTCACACCTGAGTCTTCTTTCATATAAAAACCACACTCACCGCCAGTGAGTGTTGGGTCCACAGGATAAATACAAGACAAGCTTTCTAAATTTTATATATTTATTAACCCCTAAATGGGTCGGTATTAACATCTAACACATGCAGTTCAGAACAGATATGTAGATATATGCAAGCATTAACAGTTACTAGTTACAAGATACAGTGCAATGAAATAAAAGGGCATAAAATTTAAATAATTACTTTACCACGCATCTCCTTGATGTGGCTCTATAGTCCAACACTCACACATGCGCTGTCATGTGTGAAATAACCAGTGGAGGCTTCTCAGCATTAACTCCTAGCATGTAGCATCAATACAATAATCCAGCCTGCATGCTCTCATCACAGTCTCTCAGTCATAGACTCAGCACAATCTCCTCCCATTGGCTCTTACCTCATCTTTTATACCCTTTATGCCACCTCCCAGAATGAGGTCACCGGAGGTAGCAAGTCTGATTGAATAATGCACTCAAGTCCAGATCCTTTGTATAGAGCTGAGACCAAGTGGAATGATACAATGTTATCAGCCAGGTCTGATCTCCCTGCACAATGCATGTTTCTTTGATCACTCAGAGCTGTGTAGGAATACAATGGAGCCCTGCTGGGATGGATACAAAGCCCTATTGTTCCAGGTTGCTACTACTGCCAATATACACCTAGGCTTATAGCTGCGCACATTATGAACAAATGCAGGTAAGAAGGGAGATAATATACCCAGAGATCAAAATACATCTCTGAGTTATAGCCATATTTAAGCGGAATCATCACACCTCCCCCTTTAGATGGGGCTTGTAGGAAGTAGGGGCCTACGCCCCTCTTCTGAAAGCACCTCCGCCTCCAGCTTCTCAGGCTCTGGCTGCAAGGCTCGCTCACCTACCCCCGGGGTCCCAGCAGACTCGGGCCTTATCAGACTCCGAGGGTGGTTGAGCGCCACGCGCCTTCAATATGTCCAGACTAGGGTCAGCTTGGACAGAATCTCTGAACTCTTGGCTGGAGTGAGACAAAAGAGAGGTGCATGTTACATAGCTGCCGGACCCTTCTGGCTCTCTAGTCTGACTAGGGATGCTTCTAAGGCCCAGGCTCTGAGCCACGTACACTTGGCTACCTCCTGCCTGTTCTGGGTCCGCTTTCTGAGTGCGGGCATCCCGTAGCTTTACACTCATGACCTCAGGCCCTTGAGATACCATTCCAGAGATCCCATCCCGGCAATCTCTGCTCTCCTGGCTACCCTTGGCCTGCTTTCTCAGGGTCTCCCCCACACTAGCCGCTAGTTGGGGAGAGTTCTATGGGGTTCTGCACCTCCCCCTTTGCTTCCAAACCTACATCCTGTTCCTCCTGTATTTGGGTGGGTGATGGTGATACCTTGGGCAAATGACTGAGATCATGCTTCCCCAAAACATCCCCCCACAATACATTGACAGGTAATGCATTTGACATACCCCCCTTCGGGGATCACACCTCCAGTACCCCATGCCATCTGCACTTGGGCCATGGGCACTCCTGGAATAGAACTAAACAGTAGAGACGTGCATGTCTCATACCCAACGGACTCCTCCGGCTTCAAGGGAGTGAGGCTAGTCATGGCGGTCTCAGCACCGACTCCAGGTGGTGTAGGCAATGGTTCAAGGGTCGGAACGCCCTCCACCCTTGTAGCACTCTGGCTGCGGGCTAACACCGCACTACCAGCAGTCCGTCCCTCACCTGGATCGGCCATAAGATCCCCATAGCCTACCTGACCACCTGGTACATGGTCAGCAGTTGGGTGCTTATCGGATGCACTGGGCGAAATAGTAGAAGTCGCTTCCAGTGACTCAGAAGAGCTACCCTGTACACTTTCACAACAAGCATTGGCAATTACATTGACAGTACATTCATCAGCAATTGTTAATTCACACCGGGCCTCAATGAGATCTGCAGTAGACATGTTAACAAGCTGGGAGGGAGACGCCCCCGCAGATGTGGGTGTGTCTACAGACAAAGTCTCATTGGCTCCTAGCACGGGGGTGAACAAAGCATCAATAACATTTTTGCTGAGCTGGGTTGCAAGAAGTTCAGTTGCATCTTCCCTGCTCTCAGCTGAAGGCAACTCATTAGCATTTACATTGACTGCCATGGGAAGTATCTCAGAGAGGGGGTTACGGGCCCTCTCTGCAGATATGACAGACACATTATCAGCATTAATCATAGACAGTTTATCACAGTAAATTGGGGTACTCCCCACCCCATATTGGGACATCATAGGTCCTAAATCAGTTCCCAACAGTACATTAGCAGGCAAATCAGTCAATAGTCCCACAGTCCGCATTCCTTTTTCTGCACCCCAGTCCAGATACACAGATGGGCCACGTGCTGTGGCTTGGGAAGCAGGGAAGTTCTCAGGGCGGTTGGGGCACTCCTCCTTGAAATGTCCTGTCTGGTTACAGGCATGGCCCCGCCGCACCTCCCCTTGGGGTTTGAGGAAGGTCACTAGGGTGCCCAGAGTTCTTGGGACAGGGGAGGGACCACCCGGGGCATAGTTTGTCTCACCCGACCTGACGACAGATGGCTGTGGTGAACTCCGGCCTGGCTTCTCCTTCCAACTTGAGGGTTTCTGCAGGGTTGTTGGAGTTTGCGCCTGCTGGGAGAGCTCCATCCTTTTGAGCTCAAGCTGATACTGCCGTTCTCGTTCTGCAGCTTCACGAAATAACCAGTGGAGGCTTCTTAGCATGTGGCATTAACTCCAGCATCTCAGCCTGCATGCTCTCATCACAGTCTCTCAGTCATAGACTCAGCACAATCTCCTCCCATTGCCTCTTACCTCATCTTTTATACCCTTTATGCCACCTCCCAGAATGAGGTCACCGGCGGCAGCAAGTCGAATTGAATAATGCACTCAAGTCCAGATCCTTTGTATAGAGCTGAGACCAAGTGGAATGATACAATGTTATCAGCCAGGTCTGATCTCCCTGCACAATGCATGTTTCTTTGATCACTCAGAGCTGTGTAGGAATACAATGGAGCCCTGCTGGGATGGATACAAAGCCCTATTGTTCCAGGTTGCTACTACTGCCAATATACACCTAGGCTTATAGCTGCGCACATTATGAACAAATGCAGGTAAGAAGGGAGATAATATACCCAGAGATCAAAATACATCTCTGAGTTATAGCCATATTTAAGCGGAATCATCACACTCAGGTATGATTGCAGCCCCATAATCCTGTAAATAGAATAAAAATATCCATAATCAGATAAAAACAGATTAGAGAAAAGTGATATTTTTCTGGTTATAGTAAATGAATGAAGAAATTGGTGATACATTCCTTTCTACAAACTACAAACTATAAACTATTATAGCTTTCTTATCATACTTCAGAACCTCTTTTTTGTTCCTTGGTTTCCCTTCTCTTTTTTCACTCTCCTCCCTTACTCTGGTAAATTCCTTATATACAATAAAGTTTAATAATAAAAAACCTTCTTTTTACATCCGTTTTTGGAATAATGCAAAAGAACATTAAGAAACTTTAAAAAGTGGTCAGTAGTAAGGGAAGTAAAGTAGGTTATCAAGTGTCCAGTGAGGAGAGTAACTGGCCTTGTGTCAGGTGGAAAGGGCAAGTAGGTAACCTGCTGTGAAGTACAGCGGGTAGGTATATACCTGATTCTCAGTAGAGATAGCAAGTAGATATCTAATGGTAGTGGCTGGCAGTGGATAGTGTAGATAAGCAACCTAATCCCCAGTCTGGAGGGTAGAAAGTTGACATGGTGTATAGTGAAAGTAAGTGACCGGTTGAGTAGATGAAAATAAGTAGGACTCCAGCTGTAGACAGGAAAACTTAAAACAATGCATTCAGGCTAAACAGTATCATGTTACAAGACTTGCACGGGAAAGAGAAACTTCATTATATGAGTATTTTGAACTGTCATTATGTGTTAACCACATAGGGCTCTGGACAGGACCACAAAACACGCTGAGTGAAAAAACATTGATCTTAAAGTAAGCACAGCTTGACACAAAATAACATCTTTGTTTAAGTATTTGCAACAAGATGTCATCTGAATGAAGTAATGATGATTCCTTATTAGAACCTCTTTACACTTTTATGCTTCTTAATTAGAACTTATTTACACTTTTTCCTGTGTGTGATCAATTTTTCTCTTAACAGAATAAAAAAAATTTGAGCAAGCTAAAAAAAAGTCAGGAGAGAAAAGGAGAAGCACAAGTCAAAGATAAAGATGTATAACTATAGGGAGTGCAGATGTTGCAATCATACCTGTGTCCTGAAGTCAGTGGTGGCCTAAAAGGGCCTTGTGCCCCATATAAGTTGCACAAAGATGCATAACCATTTAGGAACCTTGTTATATTGCATTGGATCCATGTTATGCCACTTTATTTTTTCTATCTCTGAATAATTCATATGTTTTCATATACATCAGATAAATGTTGGTCAAACCTGTCAATGTAGGCATGGCTAATATGTATGGAGTCTCCTGACTCTCCACTAACAGCAGCTGTCAGGAGAAGGAAAGATCATCACGTTCAACTTCAACTTAGCAATCCTGAAGGAGAAAAGTTGCTGCCAAAAGAGTCTGTGTAGTTGACAGGTATCTTAAATATATAGGTAACTTATGGATTGGAGCTTGAAAACGCTTTCAGCGATGAGTCTGAAAAGACCCCAGAGTATAATAGTTTGTGGGTGGTGTACCCCAAAAATTTCGGGTTCTGCCACTATGGAACATTATACTTTTTGGAGGGGCCATTAGGGGCCATTATATTATTTATTATTATTGTTTATTTATATAGCACAATGAATTCCATGGTGGATTAGATTTGAGGATTTACATATGGTACACAATACAGTCATATGAAAAAGTTTGGGCACCCCTATTAATCTTAATCATTTTTACTTCTAAATATTTGGGTGTTTGCAACAGCCATTTCAATTTGATATATCTAATAACTGATGGACACAGTAATATTTCAGGATTGAAATGAGGTTTATTGTACTAACAGAAAATGTGCAATATGCATTAAACCAAAATTTGACCAGTGCAAAAATTTGGGTACCCTTATCATTTTATTGATTTGAATACTCCTAACTACTTTTTACTGACTTACTGAAGCACACAATTGGTTTTGTAACCTCACTGAGCTTTGAACTTCATAGCCAGGTGTATTCAATCATGAGAAAAGGTATTTAAGGTGGCCAATTGCAAGTTGTTCTCCTATTTGAATCTCCTCTGAAGAGTGACATCATGGGATCCTCAAAATAACTCTCAAATGATCTGAAAACAAAGATTGTTCAACATAGTTGTTCAGGGGAAGGATACAAAAAGTTGTCTCAGAGATTTAACCTGTCAGTTTCCACTGTGAGGAACATAGTAAGGAAATGGAAGACCACAGGGACAGTTCTTGTTAAGCCCAGAAGTGGCACGCCAAGAAAAATATCAGAAAGGCAGAGAAGAAGAATGGTGAGAACAGTCAAGGACAATCCACAGACCACCTCCAAAGAGCTGCAGCATCATCTTGCTGCAGATGGTGTCACTGTGCATCGGTCAACAATACAGCACACTTTGCACAAGGAGAAACTGTATGGGAGAGTGATGCGAAAGAAGCCGTTTCTGAAAGCATGCCACAAACAGAGTCGCCTGAGGTATGCAAAAGCACATTTGGACAAGCCAGCTTCATTTTGGAAGAAGGTCCTGTGGACTGATGAAACAAAGATTGAGTTGTTTGGTCATACAAAAAGGCATTATGCATGGCGTCAAAAAAACACAGCATTCCAAGAAAAACACTTGCTACCCACTGTAAAATTTGGTGGAGGTTCCATCATGCTTTGGGACTGTGTGGCCAATGCCGGCACCGGGAATCTTGTTAAAGTTGAGGGTCGCATGGATTCAAATCAGTATCAGCAGATTCTTGAGAATAATGTACAAGAATCAGTGACGAATTTGAAGTTACGCCGGGGATGGATATTTCAGCAAGACAATGATCCAAAACACAGCTCCAAATCTACTCAGCTATTCATGCAGATGAACAATTACAATGTTCTGGAATGGCCATCCCAGTCCCCAGACCTGAATATCATTGAACATCTGTGGGATAATTTGAAGCGGGCTGTCCATGCTCGGTGACCATCAAGCTTAACTGAACTGGAATTGTTTTGTAATGAGGAATGGTCAAAAATACCTTCATCCAGGATCCAGGAACTGATTAAAAGCTACAGGAAGCGACTAGAGGCTGTTATTTTTGCAAAAGGAGGATCTACTAAATATTAATGTCACTTTTCTGTTGAGGTGCCCATACTTTTGCACCGGTCAAATTTTGGTTTAATGCATATTGCACATTTTCTGTTAGTACAATAAACCTCATTTCAATCCTGAAATATTACTGTGTCCATCATTTATTAGATATATCAAATTGAAATGGCTGTTGCAAACACCCAAATATTTAGAAGTAAAAATGATTAAGATTAATAGGGGTGCCCAAACTTTTTCATATGACTGTATATACAAAACAAATATAATACTAACAGTGACCAACTGGCACAGTGGGATAGAGGGCCCTACCCGCAAGGGCTTACAATCTATGATACTGTGTGCAGGGGTGCCTATGGGACATTATACTGTGTGGAGGGGCCACTATGGGATATTATACTGGCTGGAGTCCACTTTGGGACATTATAGTGTATGTAAATGGGGCGTTATACTGTTAGGGGACCAGGAAAGGGGGCACTATGCCGTAGGGGGGGCCCAAGTCAAAAGTTTGCTATGGGGCCCAGTCTTTGCTAGTTATGCCCCTGTGGTGTGTGGGAAACATAAACAGGACTCTCACTACTACTAGAAGTCCTCTGCTTTTAACTCAGACATCCTGCTCCAAATCATATAAATGTACACCTTATCTCACAGAACTCAACTTCTCTCCCTCTATCTTATTCTGCTTTCAGATTGCTTTATATGCTACATCTCATTCACAGCTTTTTGCCAATCTTTTATATCCAAACTTTATTCAGAGGTGCTACATTGTTAAGTCTTGATTGTATAAATGACAAACATGTTAACAGAGAACACTTTGGTACTCTCTGTACATCCAAAACTTTTTTCTAAATTGCAATGTTTGGTATCAACAGTGGAATAAATGGTTTGATTTAACTCATTGACCTCAATGGTAGAAAAAAAACTGATCAAAAAATATGCTACAAAAAATACAAGTGTGAATGTATCCTAAAATAAGTCTTAATTTGCAGTAAGGAGTACACAGATGCTATTTAAATAATTACATACTCATCATTACTTTTTCACAAGATGTTCTCTTTTTATAAATTCTAAGCAAGGATGTGTTTTTATGTCAAGGCGTGCTTTCACTATGGACAGCGTTGTTTCACCCAGTATGTTTTGTAAGGGTTACAGCAGTATCAAACATGAATTTATGAACTGTGTAAATATTTGTGCACAAACTAAATATTTCTTTCCTTTTTGTACTCAGAGAATACACAATGTTATGAGATGTATATCAACTAGCATATCATTTTGCCATTTTGCACAATCTGCTAGTAGAAATTTGTGGGTGTTCTGCTCTCAAATTTAAAACTAGTGTATTAGAACATGTACCTTGCAGACATTGGATCAATATAGCGTAACACAGTTCTAAGAGTTAAACCCTCAAAACTATCCTTTTATCCAACTCCTCTCCTCCCATCCTCTGGTTGAACTTCATTGTGATATATCATTGTTCAACCATACTAACTATACAGCTTTATTTCTAATTCTAATCTAAAGGTAAAAATCATGTTTAGTGTGCTCAAGCATTCCACACTTAATATATACCAAAGAGGTAGGGATTGAAGCTCTCTAGAATAAGACGACATATTGGATCTCCCAATTGTTTAAATTTAAAATGTTTCAACATAAATTTTTACTAAATAAGTGTATGTACCATACCGTGTAAAACTTTCTGTAAGATATTATAGAATGTTCGTTTAAAAGCTATTACTTTCTTTCTTTCTTGATCAACATGATTTTTGCAATTTTTTTTTTCAAGATCAATGCAGAATTATTTTTTACAAATTTAGTTAATTTTTCAATTCTGGTGGGAGGTCTTTCAGTGATTAACCCCTTAAGCAAAAAAGCTCTGTGAGAAAAACCACAGCCGCAACGCATCATGGTTTTTCCTGTAGCGCTTTTCACAGAAAGTCCGCACAGGTTTCCTCTGCGGACTTTCTGCTTCCATTATACCTATATAGAAACCGCCAACGTTTCCATAGGTATAATTGACATGCTGTGATTTACAAAACTGCAACTGTAATGCCGTGGACACAGGAGCTGTGCTTGCGGCATTGTGTTTTTTTTCACATGGACCCACAAAAAGGATAATAAAAGCTAATCAAAACATTATATGTACCCCAAAATGATGCCAAATGAAAGTACAACTCATCACGCAAAGAATAAGCATTCACTTAGCTATGTCAACAGAAAAATAAAAAGCTATGAATTTTGGAAGGCGCAGAAGGAAAATATGAAAAGTTGCCGAGCATTAACATTTAAAGTTTAAAGAGGACCTTTCATGTCATCACTGGGCTGTAAGTAATGCCCCCCCAACTGTACTTCAACATAGCCTTGTACTGTCAGAGGGGTTGTTCCTTACAGCCCAGCGATGACACTGAGCTATGAGAAACGTCCTTCTGACAGTGGGGAGATATCAGTGCCGAAACTAACAGCACCGATATCACCAGCACCGGGGTACATACCGGGAAAGCAGACTGTATGCTTTCTATTGGTGTATAAAACCACACTTTCATGAAGACATGAAAGGTCTTCTTTAAGTTTCATTCCACTTTTGTTTTACTATTGTGTAGGGGGTGTTTGGTGAATATTTTTGTAACATATTAATGTATTTTACTTCCTTTTAGTGGAATCCAGGCTGTAAAGTTTTTCCTAGCAATACTGTGAATAAGCATTACCAGGAATCTGTACACACTAGTGAAAATGTACTATTTCCTACATGCCAGAAAACTGGATTAGAATGGTTGTTGTGCAACTTTGGCAGACAGACCTTTTCTGTGCCAAACAGGTGTGACTTCAATCTTTCTGTGACCTGCTCACCATTTTTTTTTTTTTTATGAAAGTGGGTGGAATGGGGCAGGGAAAAGGCTTACCAGGGCCAGAACTCATCAACCTAACAAAATTTATTATAACTCATGTGAGAAAACTGGCGAAAGTTACATATGAAATCTTTGGCAGTTCCTGACTGGCATATATTTCCATTCTGGTACATAGGAGTGTACCTGAATTATTAATAATTTAGGTGCAGTTAGCAACTGCAGGGGGAATGGATTAAGACTACTGTGTGTATTGCCATTATATACAGATGTAACAGTTGGGAAGGGTGGGTCATGTCAAATAGCTGTCTGTCCAGTTATTCCACCTAAACAGTGATTCTGGTATCATATGAAAGCTCAGATTCTTGCTATAAAAAAAATCCAGAAATATCACTAGTTAAGGACACAGTCAGGAATCTGATTTTTTTTAAATGCAGCGTGATCTGCTGATAGCAAACCCATTCTGTGAAAAGCTACTTCTAAAATGTGTGTAACAATTTCAGAAAAATGTTCCTTAATGTAAAATTGCAACAAATTTGAATATTCCATCATCTACAGTACATATATCATCAAAAGAGTTAAAGAATCTGGAGAAATCCATGTGCACAAGGGACAAGGTGAATATTGACACTGCAAAAACTGGCACGAATCAGTAATGCAACTTAGGCTCATGAATACTTCCTGAAATCATTGTCTGTGAACACAGTTCACTGTACGATCCACAAATTCAATTTAAAGCTGTACCATGCAAAGAAGAAGCCATATATAAACATGTGAAGCATAGGATTTTCCCAAAAAACTATCAGACCTTGATTGATAAAAAGAAATCCAAATGTTAACTCCACCAAGTAAAAAAAAAAAAAACAACCACCCTGCTTGCTGTTTAATCCTTTTATACCATAGAAATTTCCCATAACTCTATGCAGTTTTCTCTATAAAACAATAGAGTTGCTGTAAACTTATAAGGTCAGAGCAGACATACCCTGCTGCAGCTCTACTACTGAAGGTAAGTAAATCAAAACACTTCTTTATTAACAGTAATAAAAAACATTCTCACAGAGGTTTTACCAGACCTGGGGAGCTCATGTACCACAACCAAGGTTACAAAGAGGAAACCAGTTATAAACTCAATTCACAACATTTTACCTCTTAGCATATCACAATCCAGAAACTCTGCCATCTTCTCTGGGTCAAAGCTCATTTAAAATGGACTAAAGCAAAATGGAAAACGGTTCTGTGGTCAGAAGAAATTTCAAATTCTTTATGGAAACCATGGATGCCATGTCCTGTGGACTAAAGGAAAAGGAACATGTTAAAAATAAGTTTAAGAAAATGTAAAAAGTTTTAAAATATATTAAAAAAAATTAACACATAAACATTTTAATCACCCTCCTTTCCCTAGATCACAAATAAAAATAAACATAAACATATTAGGAATCCCTGCATCTGAAAATACACTAACTATAAAAATTGAAAAAATATTTAAGCCACGCAGTAAAAAAAAAAAAAAAAATTAAAATATCTGAATTGCCCTCTGCCAAAAACTTTGGACATTCCACAAAATTATATAAATAAATTATATATATCTTGTGCTACAAGAAAAAGATACCTTACACAGCTCTGTACACAGAAACAAAAAGGATATGGGTCTCAGAAAATAGCAATAAAATAATTTTTTATGTTTTTTATTTTTTTCCAGTTTCTCAGTACATCTTAAACAAAAATGGCTGTAGCAAAAAGGGTTTAGAAAGGATTCAGAGAAAAAGCCAGAAGCTAAGATCCTTGCTAAGGGTGAGAGTATAAAGCCATATAGTCTGATATGATATAGCGCCACATAGCAAACCTATCCAGGATATGTGAAAAGTAATTCCTGTGAACCCAATCAAATGCCTTTTCCACATCCACAGCAAAAAGCAGAGAAAGCATTTGGGTCCCTCTGCCCACTGGACCAGGATGATATATCTACAAGTACCATCAAGAGTTTGATGGCTGGTAACAAATTCCCACCAAGACTGGGTCAATTATTTCAGGAACCATGTTAAAAAACCTAGTTGCTAATATGTTAGCATAGATTTTAATGTCAAAGTTTAATAGGGAGATAGGATGAAAGTTGGAATGGTGGGTGGTCGCCTTTCCAGATTTTTTAGGATAGTCACTATAGTGGCAGACAACATCTCTATGGGATAGCAGCTCTCCTTCGCAGCCCTCAAATCCTTTATAAGGCAGAGGCCCCACGTTGCAGAAACACAGCTTATTTTGTTGCAGATTTTGCTGTGTTTTTTGAGCCAAAGTCAAGAGTGGATTGAGCAGAAGGTAGAAGTATAAGAGCTTCCTATATATCTCCCATTCCTTTTGCAGCCACTCTTGGCTTTGGCACAAAAAAACGCAGCAAAATCTGCAACAAAAAAAGCTGTGTTTCCACAACGTGGGGCCTCAGCCTCAAAGAAACAGAGACAATGGGGTGTGAGAACTGTAGAGTACATCTTGTAATAACTGTTAGTAAAACCATCCGGTCCAGGGTCCTTATAGGGCTTCAGTGAGGAAGGAGCTGTGAGGATTTATCTTTCAGTAAAGGGAACAATACTGGAAAAGTGAAATGGCAGGCAAGGAAACAGAGTCTCAGAGTGTAGAAGTGTCATCCTTAAGATTGTTTAGTCAGCTGCAGAGCAGTAATAGGAATGGGCTGTGCTGCTAGGGTCAAAAATTCTATAGTCGTCAGCACCTATGAGATATGGGATAAAAGTTTTGGGAGAAACTTTGTTTTAGTTTTTTTTTCAAAAATGGCGTCTTTTTGTCATTATGTATATAGGATTGGAGTTGCAGATGTTTTAGAGACAGGTTGTATTGCACAGCTAGAATAGCGAGTAGGTGCAGGCATAAAGAATGAAACTCAGACTACAAAGTTGGAGAAGTGGCCAGTTTGTTTTTGTTATTTATAGAAGAGAGTCTGATGAGAGTGTCATCCAGTTCTTTTTCACATTTCTTTTTAGGCAGAGAGCACACCTTTATGAGTAACCCTCCCGTAAACGCCTTACAGGCATTCCAGACAATATGCAACTTTCAACAGAGGATGAATTAGTGGCAAAACAGGAGCAAAGTTCATCCAGAAAGTGTTCTTTATGGTCACGGTGGTGTAGGATATAATCATTTAATTTACTCTGGGAGGTGAATGTGAAAGGGGGGGGCCATAGAGGAGGGGAGGGAGAAAGAAGGCTGTACTATCATCAAGAAAATAATCTATTCTGGAGTATGATCTGTGGGGCTGAGAGAAAAAGTATAGTCCCTTTTGCAGTCGTGGTAACACCTCTTAACAAAAGACAAAGAGTCCATGTTTAGATCTATTACAAAGTTGAAATCCCCAGCAATGAGGAACAGACCTTGAGAGTATGCTTTGATTTAAGGGGAAGAAAGTTAACCCCTTATTCTGCAGCCTCTTTTCAATTTAAATATTTTACTATCCATCTTTGAATAACCAAAACTTTTTATTTTTGGGTTAAAATAGGTTAATTTTTGTGGGACAAATTGTACTTTGTAGTGGTACCATTTAATATCCCATACGATCTACTGAGCAGCTGGAAAAAATATCAGGGTGGAATTAGAGATTTGTGCACCTTAAAAAAAAACCTTAAGGCCCCACGTTGCTGAAAAGCTGTTTTTCTTTGTTGCAGATTTTGCTGCGTTTTTTTAAAGACGAAAACAGGAGTTGATTGAGCAGACGGGAGAATCATAAGTGATTCTGAGATATTTCCCATTCCTTCTGTAGCCACTACTAAGTTTTACTCAAAAAACGCAGCAAAATCTGCAACAAGAAAAATCAGCGTCTCCGCAACGTGGGGCCTTAGCCTTAAAAATATTCTTGGCGTTGCCATTTTCTGACATGTGTAACTTTTTTATGTTTTGGTGGTTTTAACTTTTTTTTTCCCACTACAGCATTCACTGTATGGGAAAAATATTTTTAGAAGTTTGTAGTTTGTGCATTTTTGGACACAGGGATACCAAATATGTGTGTGCTCTACTTAGTTTATTTATTTTTAGATCTGATCTAGAGTTGATTTAAAATTGTATTTTTTTTTACTTTTATATTTTTGCATTGCAGCGTATTGTAAAATCCACAGAGTTCTATAACAGACTGCCTAAGACCCCACGTATACACGTAGGGTTAAAAAGGGTAGGGACTAATTTAGCACTGCTGTACCCAGATGGAATATGCAGAAACTGCAATAATGAGTAGAAGAACAGTTGTGGTTCCAATAGCTTTTATTCCAGTAAAAAGGCAACGCGTTTCGACACTAACAGTGTATCTTCATCAGGCCAACTGAGTAATAAATGACAGAGACATACATATAAATAAATAATTATATGAGTATATAAAAAAGAAACATAAACATAAAATCCAGTAGTCGAATAAATAAGTCAATGAATATAAAACAAATATAAAATACAAAACATGGTCGCCATATATTGGTGTGACATAAATTAATAATTAATTAATGAGGGACTTTTGCATAATCAGTTGTGTGAGATGGTAATACATGAAGGTTATAGTACAGCTACCTGCTACGATTCGGGGGATACATATGAGAAGACAAGAAGTGGTAGGTTAAGCGGGATAGAGTAGAGCAACTGTGGTAGTGGTAATGATCAGATGGGTTAAGATAGTGATATTTCTTATAGAGTAGTGATAACAATAGCGATCAAAATAATAATAATGACGTAGTTACATTAAAAACGAGAGACTGATGTTGTACAAAGGATGATAGTTGGAGATTGAGTGCTGAATGGCTAATGTAAACCAATGTGGGGTAAAATGGGTGTGTATGAATATGATGGGATGAACGTGTGCATGAATGTGTGGGATTCTGTATGGTAGAAATGCAAATGATACAATGGAGTGATGCAAGTATGATGTTATAAAATAAGAGTGGTGCAGGCATGATAAATAGCTAGTATAATGCGTCCAAACATATAGAATGCATCCAAACATGTAGAAAATGGAAAGTCACTTACCCAGAAAATGGAGCTCTGTTGGACAGAATTTCAGGCTAAAGGTAAGTGCTGAGGATATATAGGGAAAGGGGTGGGGTGGCTGCATGGGAGAGAGGCTGGAGCATGTGCAGATGCAGGCAGAGTGGAACACAGGTACAGAAGCTGTGTCCACTCAGGTGTGCGCAATAAGTCATTAGTAAGTTGCACCTGAGGGCTGTACATGTCTTGTTGCAGTGATAAGAACAGGTGTGTGTGTGTGTGTGTGTGTGTGTGTGTGTGTGTGTGTGTGTGTGTGTGTGTGTGTGTGTGTGTGTGTGTAAGTAGGGTCGGACTGGCCCACTGGGGAACCGGTGAATCCCCCGGCGGACCCCGAGCCCCGACTATATTTAGTCCTCATTTTGCCTATGCAAAGGTCAGGGGTCCGATCGGGACGTCAGGAGCAACTTACAATGGCACCTCACCTTGCCTGCAAAACAGGTGCAAGACCTGCAAGCACATCCACACTGCTGACAGTGTACCTGTCCCACAGTCACAACAGGTGCACAGAATTACTGGGATATTTTCCTGCAGGTCTTCCATTGTGGTGTATCTCATAATGTGTGTGCAATGTCCCACCACAGGCCTCTATGTGGGGGAAACAGGCCAGAGACTTAGTCAGCGTATGAACTCACACAGATCCAACATTAATAACAGAAGAACAGATCTCCCAGTGGCCGCACATTTCTCAGGAGAAGACCACTCTAATTGAAGATTTGCGGGTTGTGGTTTGAATGGGACATTTTAAGATGCAGAGGGAGAGGAAAGAATGGGAATACAAGTTAATGCAAAAATTTCAAACTCTGCAATTTGGACTTAATATTCATGCCAGTTTCATGTCACACATATATGTCATACATATATGAACTATGAGGGTCACAAATCACCACAAACAGATAGCAAGAATTAGTGATCCCTCTGTCATGCACCAAACTTTCCAGGTTGTTTATTTTTTGACCTGTTGTAAAAAACTTCTCTACTTAGATTGCTTTTGTTTGTTAAGGATTCTAAGATCCTTTGAAGGTCCATGTCTTTAGGGTATAAAAAAAATCTGTGAATTTTCAGTTTCTTGCATAACACCATGTCTGATGAAGGGAGCTAGTACTCCCGAAAGCTTACCATCAAATATACTCAGTTAGCCTCTAAAAGGTATCTCCTGATTACTTCACTCTTCCAATATGTGCATATGAACTACTGTTTGGGCACAGAAGGGAAGGAGCGCTCTTTGGTTTTTGGAGCAGATTTAGATGGTTTGGTTTTCGGACGCCATGCCACTTTTGCATGAATTCCTTGATACGTGACACCATTTTGGAAACTGCACCCATGAAAGGAATTTATCCAGGGGTACAGTGAACATTTTTAACCCCAAAGTGTTGCATTAAATCAAAAATATATCATATACTATTCCAATACTCAAATATAATAGAAAACCTATAGAAAGTGTCACTTCCCAAAAGAGTATAGTAACTTAAATTTGCCTAGGACTAGTCCGACAGCCATTGAACAGCATTGCAAATATTTTGCTGGGGGTCGGCTTTCCTATTTTGAGCAAATTGAAGTTACTATCATGCACTTCTGAGAAAGGCGAGGGGTTGTTTCTTGACTAGGGGTGACATATTATATGTGTTACACACGTTCAAGTCCCCTGACCATGCACGACTTTACTTGCTCTTAACCCCTTAACGACCTTGGACGTACTATTACGTCCTGGGCGCTAGGTACTTCGCGCACCAGGACGTAATACTACGCCCGAGGCCGGCCGCCCGCTCACTATCTGAGCGGGCGGTATCGGAACCGGGTGTTAGCTGTATCTGACAGCTAACACCCTGCTCCATAACCTCCGGTCGGCCATAACTTCCGATCGGCGGTTTTAACCCCTTGGATGCCGCGGTCAAACATGACCGCGGCATCCAAGGGGTTCCGCCGTCTTGCCGACCCCCCCGGCCCCCTCCGCGGCGAGATCGGGGGGTGCCGATATCTCTAATGTGCAGCCCGGGGTCTGCCAAGTGACCCCAGGCTGCCTGGAGCCCCCAGTACCTGGTTGATCCTGCCGATACATCAGGAAGTCAGCGCTGTGTTTCCATAGCGCTGACTTCCTGTATAGGCTGTAAGACACGAGTGAAAGTCGGGGAAAAAAAATGGAAAAAACCCGCCAAAAGTAACGATTTTTCGCCATCTCACCTTACAAAATATGCCATAAAAAGTGATCAAAAAGTCATATGTACCCCAAAACAGTACCAATAGAAAGCACAGGTTGTACCGCAAAAAATAAGCCCTAAACCAACTCTCTAAACTGAAAAATAAAAATGCTACGCATCTTAGAAGATGGCGATGCAAAAAAAAATTAATTTATGTCCCCAAATGGGTTTTTGTTCTGCAAAATTGGTATTGCATAAAAAAATCATAAATGAGGTATCGCCGTAATCGTACCGACCCGCAGAATAAAGATAACATGTTATTTATGCTCTACGCTGCATGGTGAAAAATTTAAAAGATAAAACGCAGTGCCAGAATTGATGGGGTTGTTTTTTAATCCACCAAGAAAGAGTTAATAAAATTTATTTAATAAGTTGTAAGCACCTAAAAATGCTGTCATTAAAAAATACATCTCACCCTGAAAACAACAAGCCCTCATATGGCTACATCACCAGAGAAATAAAGAAAATATAACTCGTACAATGTGAAGACAAAAACCCCAAAAATCGCCAAATCATTAGAGCATAACTGGCTGCGGCAGGAAGGGAATGTATAAGCTGTGCGAGCGTATATTAGGGTACACCCCAGATTTAGAGCTTACGAGGGATAATAAACCAGAAGTGACCCCCAGAGTGACCCCCCAATAATAGGAACTACTGGGGAAATAGTAGGGAATTTAGTGTACCCAATGTACTACGCACAGATTACATATTCACTTTTCCCCATCCGCTGTGCAGTCACGTCTGGGATACTAATGCTCGCTACACCCCTTGATAAATTCTTTGAGGGGTGCAGTTTTCAAAATGGGGTCATTCCCTAGGGGATTCCACTTTACTGGTACTTTAGAGGCTCTGCAAACATGACATGGCATCCAGATCCCAAACATCTGAATCTGTGCTCCAAAAGCCATATAGCGCTCCTTCCCTTCTGTGCCCTACTGTGTGCCCAAACCGCAGTTTATACCCACATGTATGACACTGGTGTACCCAGGATAAGGTACTTAATGTGATATGTGGGTATAAACTCCTGTTTGGGCACAGCCGGGCACAGAAGGGAAGGAGCGCTATTTGGTTTTTGGACGCCATTGCACTTTTGCAGAGCTGAAATGCCAGTACAGTGGAATCCCCTGACATGTCACCCCATTTTGGAAACTGCACCCCTGAAGGAATTTATCCAGGGGTACAGTGAGCATTTTTAACCCCCAAGTGTTGCTATAATTTATTATCCGTAAATGAATACGCAGCTGATGATGAAAGGTGAAAATGACAATTATTCCAGGAATACGACATTTCTGTGCGTAATATGTTGTGCCCGGCTTGTATCAGAGATGAACGCTCCAAAAGCTGTTGTGCCCGGGATCCCCGATCACCAGTTTTTGGAGTGTGTGTCTGTGCAGACATAAGCTGGGCACAACATATCGGGCACTGAAATGGCGTATCTATAGAAAAATTTCATTTTTAACTTTTCATTATCAGCTGCGCATTCATTTTTGGAAATTAAAAGAATGCAACACTTAAGGGTTAATAATGCTCGCTACCCCACTTGATAAATCCCTTGAAGGGTATAGTTTCCAAAATGGGGTGACATGTCTGCGGATTCCACTTTACTGACAATTCATGGTCTCTGCAAAAGTGGCATGGTGTCCAAAAAGCAAACTGTGCTCTAAAAACCAAAATAGCACTCTTTCCCTTCTGTGCCCGGCTGTGCCCAAACAGCAGTTTATACCCACATATGGCATTGTTAAGTACGATATCCTGGGTACACCAGTGTCATACGTGTGGGCATAAACTGTCATTTGGGCACACAGCAGGGCGCAAATGTGAAGGAGCGCTATGTGCTTTTGGAGCGCATATTTAGATTGTTGTTTTTTTGGACGCCATGTCACATTTGCAGAGACCCTAAAATTGCCCCTACAAAATGGGGGTCACTTCTTGGGGAATTCCAATTTACTGGCACCTCCAGGGATCTGCAAAAATATCATGGTGACCAGAAAGTCCCTCTAAATCTGTACTCCAAAAGCTAAAAAAAACCACAGTGCTCCTTCCCTTCTGAGCCCTGCTGCGTGCCCAAGCAGCAGTTTATACCCACATATATAATTTTTTTGTCCCCGGGATATCCCACTTAATAGTTTTAGGAGTGCCTGTCTCTGATGCCACAAAGTGGCCGCAACGTATTAGGCACTGAAATTGGATATTTCTTTAAAAACTTTAATTTTCACTTTGTACATTAATTTTTGGGAAGCATTTTTAGGCTCTAAATGATAATACCCCTTGATACATTCCTTGAGGGGTGTAGTTTCTAAAATGGGGTCACTTTTGAGAGGTTTCCATTATATTGGTACTTTAGGGGTTCTGCAAATGCGACATGGCATCCAAAAACTATTCCAGCAAAATCTGCCCTCCAAAAGCTAAATAGCGCTCTTTCCATTTTTAGCCCTGCCATTTACCCATGCAGCAGATTACAACCACATATGGGGCATTTCTGTGTTCAGGAGAAATTGTGTAACGAACTTTGGGGTGCTTTTTCTCCTTTGTCCTCTTGTGAAAATGAAAAATTTGGGGCAAAATTGACGGTTTATTGGAAAAAAAAGTAATTTTTCATTTTAATGTCCCAATGTTAATAAAATCTGTGAAACGGCTGTGAGGTCAAAATGTTCACCATACCCCTAGATAAATTCTATAAGGGGTATAGTTTCCAAAATGGGGTCACTTTTTGGGGGTTTGTATTATATTGGTACTTTAGGGGCTCTGCAAATGCGACATGGCATCCGAAAACTATTCCAGCAAAATCTGCCCTCCAAAAGCTAAATAGCGCTCTTTCCATTTTGAGCCCTGCCATGTACCCATGCAACAGATTACAACCACATATGGGGCATTTCTGTGTTCAGGAGAAATTGTGTAACAAACTTTGGGGTGCTTTTTCTCCTTTGTCCTCTTGTGAAAATGAAAAATTTGGGGCTAAATTGACGGTTTATTGGAAAAAAAGTAATTTTTCATTTTAATGTCCCAATGTTAATAAAATCTGTGAAACAGCTGTAGGGTCAAAATGCTCATTATGTCCCTTGATATGTTCTGTGAGGGGTGTAGTTTCCAAAATGGGGTCACTTTTAGGGGGTTTCCACTGTATTGGTACTTTGGGGGCTCTGCAAATGCGACATGGTACCTGAAAACTATTCCAGCAAAATCTGCTCTCCAAAAGCTAAATAGCGCTCTTTCCATTCTGAGCCCTGCCATGTACCCATACAGCAGATTACGACCACATATGGGGTATTGCTGTGTTTAGGAGCAATTATTTTGCAAACTGTGGGATGCTTTTTCTCCTTTAACCCATTGTGAAAATGAAAACTTTGGGGATAAAGTGACATTTTAGTAATGTTTCATTTATACATCCCAGTGTTAGCAAAATCTGTGAAACGAATGTAAGGTCAAAATGCTCACTATACCCCTATATGAATTCTGTGAGGGGCGTAGTTTGCAAAATGGGGTCACTTTTTGGGGTTTTCCTTTGTATTGGTACTCTAGGGGCTTTGCAAATGAGACATTGCACCTGAAAGCTATTCCAGCAAAATCTGCTTTTCAGACGCCCAGTGTCGCTCCTTCCCTTCCGTGCGCTGCCATTCGCCCAAACATCAGTTTACACCCACTTGTGGGGTATTTCCGTGCTCAGGAGAAATTGCATAACAAACTGTGAGATGCATTTTTTCCTTTAACCCTTTGTGAATGTGTTAATTTTAGGGCTAAATTAAGGAATTAGTCGGAAAAAATTAAATGTCTAAATTTCACCTCCATATTGTTTTAATTCCAGTGAAATTCTTAAAGGGTTAACAAACTTCCCAAATGTTATTTTGAATTATTTGAGGGGTGCAGTTTTGAAAATGGGGTGATTTATGGGGGTTTCTAATATATAGGCCTTTATAATCCTCTTCAGAACTGAAGTGGTCCCTAAAAAATTAGTTTGGGAAATTTTCTTGTAAATCTGCAAAATCGATGTTACACTTGTAAGCCTTCTAACATCCAAAATAAATTACAGGGCGATTAAAAGATGATGCCGATATAAAGCAGAGATATGGTAGATAATATGTATTAATGTATTTGGGTGGTATGACTATCTATCTGAAAAGCAGAGCATTTCACATTTTGAAAATTGCGATTTTTTTCAAAATTTCCATCAAATTTCCTATTTTTCTATAAATAAATACAAAAATATTCATTAGTGTTTACCACTAATATGAAGTACAATGTGTCACGAAAAAACAATCTCAAAATCACTTGTGTAAGTTAAGACGTCTCAAAGTTATTGCCATATAAAGTGACACATGTCAGTTTTGAAAAACGAGGCCTGGTCCTTAACGCACTTTTGGGCTGGGTCCTTAAGGGGTTAAAGAGATTATTGTGACTCATCTTTTAGATTATATTAATAAAGATAGCATTTTAGACATACTCTTTTGGGAAGTGACACTTTCTATAGGTTTTCTCTTTCAAAGTGTTGCATTAATTTATTTTCCAGACATGAATGTGCTGATGGTGAAAGGACAAAATGGCAATTCTTTCAGGAATACATCATTTCAGTGAACAATATGTTGTGCCCAGCTCCAGACAAATGCTCCAAAAGCTGTTGTGCCCGGGGTACTTGCTTAACAGTTTTTGGAGTGTGTGTCTCTGCTGTCACAAGCTGGGTGCAACATATTTTCACTTTTCACTTTCAGCTGCGCATTCATTTCTAGAAATTAAATTAGTGCAACAGGGTTTAAAAATGCATGCCACACCACTTGATAAATCCCTTGAGCAGTGTAGTTTACAAAATGGGGTCACGTGTCTGTGGCTTCCACTTTACTGGCAATTCAGTGTGCTCTGCAAAAGTGGCATGATGTTCTAAAACCAAACTGTGCTTCAAAAACCAAAATAGCGCTTCTTCCCTTCTGTGCCCAGTGGTGTGCCCAAACATCAGTTTATATCCATATGTGGCATTGTTAAGTACATTATCCTAGGTACTACAGTGTCATACATATGGGCATAAACTGATGTTTGGGCACACAGCAGGGTGCAGATGTGAAGGAGCGCTATGTATTTTTGGAGTGCAGATTTAGATTGTTGATTTTTGGATGCCATGTCACGTTTGCAGAGATCCTAAAACTGCCCCTGCAAAATGGGGCCACTTCTTGAGGAATTCCAATTTGCTGGAACCTCCATGACTCTCCAAAAACAACATGACCTCCAGAAAGTCCCTCTAAATGTATACTCCAAAAGCTAAAAAGCACAGAGTTCTTTCCCTTCTGAGCCCTGCTGTGTGTCCAAACAGCAGTATACACCCACATATATAACTTTTTTGTACCCAGGATAACCCACTTAGAAGTTTTAGGAGTGCATGTCTTTGATGACACAAAGTGGGAACAACAAATTGGGCACTAAAATGGAATATTTCTTAAAAATGTAAATTTTCACTTTGTACATTAATTTTTGGGAAACACTCTTGGGCTAAAAATGATAATACCCCTTGAAAAATTCCTTGAGGGGTGTAGCTTCTAAAATTGAGTCACTTTTGGGGAGTTTCAATTGTACTGGTACTTTAGGCGCTCTGCAAATGCAACAGGCACTCAAAAACTATTCAAGCAAAATCTGCTCTCCAAAATCCAAATAGCGCTCCTTCTTTCCGAGCCCTGCCATGTGCTCATACAATATTTTACAACCACATATGAGGTATTGCCGTGTTCACGGAAAATTGTGTAAAGAAATGTGGTGTTATTTTTTCTTATTTAACGTCTTTTAAAAATGAAAAACTTGGGGCTAATTGGACGGTTTAATGGAAAAATAAATATTTTCATTTTTACTTCCTAATGCTAATAAAATCTGTGAAACAGCTGTGAGGTCAAAAGGCTCACCATACCCCTAGATAAATTCTATGAGGGTTGTAGTTTCTAAAATATGGTGGTTTATATTGTACTGGTACTTTAGGGACTTTGCAAATATGACATGGCACCCAAAAATAATTCTAGCTAAATCTGCCCTCCAAAAGCCAAATAGTGCTCTTTCCATTCTCTCTTTCTGAGCCCTGCAATGTACTCATGCAGCATTTTACAACCACATATTGGGTATTGCCATGTTCATGGTTTATTAGAAAAAAAGTAATATTTCTTTTTTCGTTCCAATGTTAATAAAATTATGAAACAGCTGTGGGGTCAAAATGAACACTATACCTCTTGTTAAATTCTGTGAGGGGTGTAGTTTCCAAAGCAGGGTCACTTTTTGGGGGTTTGCATTGTATTGGTACTGTAGGGCCTCTGCAAATGAGACATGGCACCCGTAAACTATTCCATCAAAATCTATACTTCAAAAGCCAAATAGTGCTCTTTTCATTCCGAGCCCACCATGTAAACATACAGCAGATTATGACCAAATATGGGGTATTGCTGTGTTCATGAGCAGCTGTTTAACAAACTGCAGGGTGCTTTTTCTCCTTTAACACCTTGTGAAAATGAAAACTTTGGGGATAAAGTGACGTTTTATTAATTTTTCATTTACACATCCCAATGTTAATAAAATCTGTGAAACACCTGTGGGGTCAAAATGCTCACTATACCCCTTGATAAATTCCTTAAGGGGTATAGTTTTCAAAATGGAATCTCTTTTGGAGGGTTTCAATTGGTACTGGTATTGATACTGTAGGGGCTCTGCAAATGAGACATGGCACCTGAAATCTATTCCAGCAAAATCTGCTTTTCAAACTCCCAGTTGGCGCTCCTTCTCTTCTGCACACTGCCCAAACATAAGTTTAAATCCATGCTTCCATGCTTGGGAGAAATTGCTTAACAAATTGTGAGATGTATTTTCTCCTTTAACCTCTTATGAATGTGGGAATTTATGGCTAAATGAATGTGCTATTAAAAAAAAACCTAAATGTCTAAATTTCACCTCCATATTGTTTTAATTTCCGTAAAATGCTTAAAGGGTTAACAAACTTCCCAAATGCTGTTTTGAATTATTTGAGGGGTGTAGCCTTGTATATGTTGTGATTTTTTGGGGGGTTTCTAATATATAGGCCTTTATAATCCCTTTCAGAACTGAAGTGGTCAATAACAAATGGGTTTGGGAAATGTTCTTGTAAATCGGGAAAAACGCTGTTACTCTTGTGCGATTTTTAATGTCCAAAATAAATTGAAGGACAATTAAATGATGATGTCAATATAAAGCAGAATATGGTAGATAATATTTATTAATGTGTTTGGGTGGTATTACTATCTGTCTGAAAAGCAGGGCAATTCACAATTTTTCCAAATTTCTATGAAATTTCCTATGATTTTATAAAAAAAATACAAAAATATTGATCAACGTTTACTACTAACATGAAGTACAATGTGTCACGTAAAAACAGTCTTGTTTTGAAAAATGAGGCCTTGTCCTTAAAGTACTTTTAGGCTGTATCCTTAAGGGGTTAATGACAAGGGAGTATTAAACCAAATCCAGTACATTCACCAGAGCTACATGAGTGTAACAGAGCCAGGATATCTTGTCCAGCCAGGTAGGGGTCAGCTAGAAGGGCTTCCAGAACCCACGATGTACCAGCAAGAGGAGGTGTGCGAAGGTGGTGGTTTCCTTTCTGTAGGAGTAGTCGCATCCTGATTTCTACTGAGGACACAGAGAGAAGGCTGCCATTGCAGGAAATTAGTTGGTAAACCCCGGTGATATCTGAGATTGTGGTTGCATAAGCTTTTGTACTGGTTGGAATACATTTTACTCTGTAAACAGGTTAGCAGTGGAGAACTCCGGGAACAGAGAGATTGATAAAGAGGAGCTGGGAGAGTCCTTGGCCAGGACTCGGCCACAATGAGTTCTTTAAGATGATAAAAGTGTACTCTAGTCAGTGTATCTGAGGGGGCACTTTTAGGGGCAGAATTGAATTTGGGAAGTCTATGATCCCAGTTAATAGTCATGTCAACAGTTGAAAATGTTTGAACAAGTATTTGAAATAGCTTTTGAAGGGCGTGAGCTCAGAAGTAGAGATTCTTTTATATTGTTTCTGTGGGATCTATCTTCTGCATCGACTGTCTTACATTTATACCATGTGACATTCTCCGCCAAAGTAGAAGGCTGGAAATATGCACTGGACAGGGAACTTGAGTTTCAGTGTTTTCTGTTATATATATTATATATATATATATATATATACAGTTTTTTTGATGAAGCTCATCAAGAGAATGCCAAGAGTGTGCAAAGCATTAATCAAAGCAAAAGGTGGCTACTTTGAAGAACCTAGAATATAAGACATATTTTCAGTTGTTTCACACTTTTTTGTTAAGTATATAATTCCACATGTGTTAATTCATAGTTTTGATGCCTTCAGTGTGAATCTACAATTTTTATAGTCATGAAAATACAGAAAACTCTTGGAATGAGAAGGTGTGTCCAAACTTTTGGTCTGTACTGTATATATATATATATATATATATATATATATACAGTATACAGTTTTCTGCACCTCCCTTGGTCTCTGCTTATTATAAACTGGAGTCTGAAGGAACCCAAGAATATAATAATAGGATTTCAACAAGTTTGGTTCAAAATGAAGCTGATGGGCGAATATTCCAAAAATTAATCTCTTCAGTTTGCCCATCTCTTTCTCTGAACAAGTAGCTTTATATGATTTATCCCCCACTGGACAAAATCTAATACTGGTTTTCTGTACATGACTTAGCACAACTTTTCCATCTGTGTCCAAATGGATATAAATTCCTAATTACTGTATTTTAATTTTGTTTTGTTAATTAAAAAAATCCATATACATAAAATATGCTTTAGTATCTAAATGTACCTAATAACATACTGTATAAGACAGCAGTATAATAGCTGCAAAGGTGCTTGATGTTAAAGTCAATGCTCATATTTGGGGATAGTATTGTGAATATAGTACCACATATGACTATATTCATGTTTTTCATGTTATGCCCAATCAGTCTCATTGTAAACTCTCTTAAAGTCTTTAAAGTTAGTAAATGCAAACAGTTCAGTGCCTGGAGCAATGTATCCCAGAGTTTCATTAAGAATGACCCATGCAACGAATCCTTTTCTTTCTTTCTTGGGACCATATGGAATGCACTCCCTTCAGGAAATAATCTAGCAACATATGCAGATATGTTTTAAACAAACAAGTTATGTAGTAGGGCTAGAAAATGTTGCAGTAAGTCACTTAAAAATAACTTCTTAAAAATAGTTCAAAAAGTCACTTAAAAAATAACTTCTTTGGGGATTTTACGTTTCTTGAAATTGTTTTTGTGATAATGTTTCGCCATTACTCATCCTAAAACTACTAATAGACTTTTACCATTTAAAAATCTTTCATATGATAAATTTTAAAAAATAGCTGGGGGGTCCTAAATAACACTCAGTATGAGGTGTGAGATAAAAACCTTGGATTGTCTTTCTTGAAATGTTGCTTTTAGTATATATTTAATATAGTAGTATATCTTCTGTAATATAATCATTCTATCCTTAAAATCACAGAAAAAAGAGTGACGTATAAGGCAGATTTATTAATAAAATGTTCAGGGATTGTCTTCAATCTCTACAACTTTTGTACAATATGGGGTATTCATAAACAACAAGAGCAAGTCAGTTGTTACAGCTACACACGTGGACAAAATTGTTGGTGCCCCTCGTTTAATGAAAGAAAAACCCACAATGATCACAGAAATAACTTGAATCTGACAAAAGTAATTTGCCAAACTACATGTTGACAAGCCACAAAGCTTCTGGGAGAATGTCCTATGGACAGATGAGACAAAAATCGAAATTGTTGGCAAGGCACATCAGCTCTATGTTCACAGACGGGAGAATGAAGCATATCTTGAAAAGAACACTGTTCCTACTGTGAAACATGGAGGAGGCTCTGTTATGTTCTGGGGCTGCTTTGCTGCATATGGCACAGGGTGTCTTGAATCTGTGCAGGGTACAATGAAATCTCAAGACTATCAAGGGATTCTAGAGAGAAATGTGCTGCCCAGTGTCAGAAAACTTGGTCTCAGTCGCAGGTCATGGGTCTTGCAGCAGGATAATGACCCAAAACACACAGCTAAAAACACCCAAGAATGGCTAAGAGGAAAACATTGGACTATTCTGAAGTGGCCTTCTATGAGCCCTGACCTAAATCCTATTGAGCATCTTTGGAAGGAGCTGAAACATGCCATCTAGAGAAGGCACCCTTCAAACCCAAGACAACTGGAGCAGTTTGGTCATGAGGAGTGGGCCAAAATACCTGTTGAGAGGTGCAGAAGTCTCATTGACAGTTACAGGAATCGTTTGATTGCAGTGATTGCCTCAAAAGGTTGTGCAACAAAATATTAAGTTAAGTGTACCATCATTTCTGTCCAGGCCTGTTTCATGAGTTTTCTTTTTTAAAAAATTCTGTTGAAGCATGGTTGAAAAGCAATGTCTGCCTTTCATTTGTTCATTTTCATAGAATTTTTATATATTATTACTTTTGTCAGATTCAAGTTATTTCTGTGACCATTGTGGGTTTTTCTTTCATTAAACGAGGGGTACCAACAATTTTGTCCATGTGTGTATGCCAGGGATTAAGGATTTCCCAGTTGGTAATGTATATACACCCTATTTGGTCCTTAGCCCATACCTCCCAACCATCCCGGAATCAGCAGGACAGTCCCAGATTCTGGGTCCTGTCCCGCTGTCCTGGTCACAGATGAGTTGAATACAGCGGGGAAGCAGGAGCTGTCCATGGACAGCCCCTGCCTTACTGCTCTTCCCCCTGAGTGCTCCGGCCCTGGGAGCTGTAGGTGCGATGTGATGATGTCACTCACATTGCGCCTGTAGCTCCCTGAAGACTCCGGGAGAAGAGAACTCAGACAGAGCAGCAGGGGAGCGAGGAGAGGTGAGTTTCAGTGTTTTTTATGTTTGTTTGTTACCAGCAGGATGACCTTAAACTGTGGGGGCAGATGAGAGGGGCATTAAACTGGGGGTTCAGATGAGGGGGACATTAGACTGTGGGTCAGATGAGGGGACATTGAACTGGGGGGGTCAGATAAGGGGGACATTAAACTGGGGGGCCAGATGAGGGGGCATTAAACTAAACTGGGGTGTCAGATGAGGGGGACATTAAACTGGGGGGGCCAGATGAGGGGGACATTAAACTGCAGGGCCAGATAAGTGGATCATTAAACTGGGCGCCAGATAAGGGGGACAATAAACTGTGGGGTAAGATGAAGAGGAACATTAAACTGAGGGAAGATGAAGGGGGACATTAAACTGGAGCAGATGGAGGGGGACAGTAAACTGTAGGAGTACCAGGAGGATGATATTATAATGTGGGGGTGACTATGGGAGCATTATACTGTGTGGGAGTACAAGAGAAATGGATGGGAATGGGTGGAGTAAAAGTAGAAGTGGGTGGGGCTAAATTTGCTGCGCCCCACATTTTGTCCCTCTTTCTGTTCTTTGAAAGTTGTGAGGTATGCCTAGACCCATGCTCAGAAGGAAAGTGGAATGAACAGTTGGAATCTAGATCAAAAGTGGGTCGGGTCTAGTAACAAGTCGAACCCAAAAAGATCTATCCCTACTCTAACCCTTAACTGATCCCAAGGATAGTCCAACAATCAGATCTGTATATACAGTGGGTACGGAAAGTATTCAGACCCCTTTAAATTTTTCACTCTTTGTTTCATTGCTAAAAGCAAAAATGTTCATTTTATTACTCATGAATATACACTTAGCACCCCATTTTGACAGAAAAAAACAGAAATGTAGATATTTTTGCAAATTTATTAAAAAAGAAAAACTGAAATATCACAAGGTCATAAGTATTCAGACTCTTTGCTCAGTATTGAGTAGAAGCACCCTTTTGAGCTAGTACAGCCATGAGTCTTCTTGGGAATGATGCAACACGTTTTTCACATCTGGATTTGGGGATCCTCTGCCATTCTTCATGCAGATCTTCTCCAGTTCCGTCAGGTTGGATGGTGAACGTTGGTGGACAGCCATTTTCAGGTCTCTCCAGAGATGCTCAATTGGGTTCAGGTCAGGGCTCTGGCTGGGCTAGTCAAGAATGGTCACAGAGTTGTTCCGAAGCCACTCCTTTGTTATTTTAGCTACAGTCAGGGGCGCACCGCTAATGAGGCGAGGTGAGGCAGCCGCCTCGGGCGGCACTGTCCGGGGGGCGGCATTTTACTATTTAATGTAAACCAGCCCAGGACAGGCCGCTTTAAAAAAAAAAAAAAAAAAAAACCAGAGCTGAGCGCGGCCTGTCCTGGGCTGGTTTACAAGACATCGCATCTCAGCGCAGGCGGCGATACAATGACGTCATCACACCGCCTACGCTGAGACACAGACGTCGTGGTCAAGAGGAGGCGGCGGCTGCATCAAGGCATCGCAGGTGAGTATAGCTTTTTTTTATCTATATAAATAGGCCGTAACCTGTTGGAGTATCCCCGGCAGGTCAGGGTCTATTTATTTACCTACCCCGCATCTGCTCGTGGCCGCCCCCCGCTTCCCCTTCTGCTATGGGCCGCAGAAAGGGAAGCGGATGCCGCTGTGAGCGGCCGCGGGCATCGGTAAGTTAGGCCGCGGGCCGCAAATACTACTATTATTATACTCCGGGGTCTATTCAGACCCCGGAGTATAATAATCGGAGGCCTAGGGTTGGTGAGGGAACATAAAAAACAGTGTTACTCACCTCCTGCGATCCGATGTAACTCCGAGCAGGCTTGAGGCCTGTGGTGACGTCATCAGGTCGCGTCGCCGGCCTGATCACATGACGTGTGTGCGCAATTAAACAGGGCCGAAAGCTGCAAGGAGTGCACCGGTGTCCAGGATAGGTAAGTAACTCTGATTTTTATGTTTGTATTCTCCCCTGGGTCTCCAATCATTATACTCTGGGGTCTGAAAAGACCCCAGAGTATAATAATAGTTCATGGGTCGGCCGCTATGGGGCATAATACCCTGTGCAGGGACCACTGTAGAGCATAATACCCTGTGCAGGGGCCACTCTGGAGCATAATACAAGTGCAGGGGCCACTATAGAGCATAATACCGAGTGCAGGGGCCACTATAAAGCATAATACAAGTGCAGGGGCCACTATAGAGCATAATACCGGGTGCAGGGGCCACTATAGAGCATAATACAAGTGCAGGGGCCACTATGGAGCATAATACCAGTGCAAGGGCCACTATGGAGGATAATACCAGTGCAGGGGCCACTATGGAGCATAATACCCTGTGCAGGGGCCACTCTGGAGCATAATACCAGTGCAGGGGCCACTATGGAGCATAATACAAGTGCAGGGGCCACTATGGAGCATAATACCAGTGCAGGGGCCAATATGGGGCATAAAACTGTGTGCAGGAGTTGCTGCGGAACATAATACCGTGTGCAGTGGCCAATGCGGGTCATAATACCGTGAGCAGGGGCCACTATGGAGCATAATACCGTGTGCAGGGGCCGCTGAGAGGCATAATACAGTGTGCAGGGGCCGCTGTGGGCCATAACACTGTGTAATACTGTGTGCAGGGGCTGCTGTGGAACTTTATAGTGTGTGTAAATGGGGCGCTATAAACATGGGCTATGGCACCTGTTTATATTATACGCTGTCTGTTTATAGTGGCCGTGTGATGTAATTGTAGCCTTGTCACATACTGTAGACATGTACAGGACGAGGCTTTAGTTACATTACATGGCCGCTATGAGATGAAATACACTATGTAAACAGAGAAGCGGTCACGGCGCTTACACAGGTACCATTCAAACAGCTGATCAGTGGGGGTCCTGGGTTTTTGAACCCCACTGATTAGTTTATTAATGACCTGGAAAACCTTTTAATTAGTTAACACCTGGGGTATTATTAATAAGGGGCACTATTTATACAGGGTACACACGGACATTATTAATATAAAGATGCACTTGGGAGTATTATTCATTATGGGGGGTTATATCATATATTTTATAATTGGGGGTAGCAGAAGGATGGGGGCTTTGTGTAGGTGAGGACAATGTGGGTTGGATGCCTGGAAAAATGAGGAGTCAAAGATGTCTGTGTTGCAACCTTTACAGAGACAAGTCACAGCTGGAAGAAGTGGTCATGGCGGTCCAGAGGGAAGAGAAGGGAAATGTGAAGGATTAGTCAGAGACGTCACCTGTAAGTCACAGAATGTTCCTGCACTGTATTCACCTAAATGATAGAGGATAAATACCTGAGTGATGGGGGTCTGTCTGCTGAGACCCCCACTGGGCCTGAGAATTGGGTTTGTCCCCCCACTAGGTGGGAATTCAGCCTGACCGCAGCCATATATATAGGTGTGTCACTTGGTGGATGGACGAACCCGCGTGGCTCTCATTCACTTCAATGGGAGTGCCAAAGATACCCGAAGTCCAGTACTCAGCTATCTGCGGCGCTCCTATTATAGAGAATGGGGGCCATGTGGGCTCGTCCATCCACCAAGCAGAAGATGTGTGAAGTTACTTTCATTGTTAATGCCGTGTTGTTGATCTGATACTGAAGTAATACAGTAAGAAGAATTCTTAAAAACTGTTTTATAACTTTGTGTATTGTGTATATTGTGCGACGATAACAGTGTGTTAAACTAGTAGCATGGAAACTCAGGTTTTTTTTTTTTTTTTTGGGGGGGGGGGGGCGTCTTTCTATAGTCCGCCTCAGGCAGCAAAGAGGCTAGGTTCACCACTGGCTACAGTATGTGCTTAGGGTCATTGTCTTGTTGGAAGGTGAACCAGTCTGAGGTCCAGAGCACTCTGGAAGAGGTTTTCTTCCAGGATATCTCTGTACTTGGCCGCATTCATTTTTCCTTCAATTGCAACCAGTCATCCTGTTCCTGCAGCTGAAAAACACCCCCATAGCATGATGCTGACACCACCTTGTTTCACTGTTGGGATTGTATTGGGTAGAATTAACGCCAAAAAGTTCAATCTTCGTCTCATCAGACCAGAGAATCTTATTTCTCATAGTCTGGGAGTCCTTCATGTGTTTTTTGATAAACTCTATGCGGACTTTCATATGTCTTGTACTGAGGAGAGGCTTCCTTTGGGCCACTCTGCCATAAAGCTCCCTGGTAGAGGGCTACAGTGATAGTTGACTTTGTGGAACTTTCTCCCATCTCCCTACATCATCTCTGGAGCTCAGCAACAGTGATCTTTGGATTCTTTTTTACGACTCTCACCAAGGCTCTTCTCCCATGATTGCTCACTTTTTCTGGACGGCCAGGTCTAGGAAGAGTTCTGGTCGTCCCAAACTTCTTCCATTTAAGGATTATGGAGGCCACAGTGCTCTTAGGAACCTTGAGTGCTGCAGAAATTCTTTTGTAACCTTGGCCAGATCTGTGCCTTGCCACAATTATGTCTCTGAGCTCCTTGGGCAGTTCCTTTGACCTCATGATTGTCATTTGCTCTGTCATGCACTGTGAGCTATGAGGTCTTATATAGACAGGTGTGTGCCTTTCCTAATCAAGTCCAATCAGTTTAATTAAACACAGCTGGACTTCAATGAAGGAGTAGAACCATCTCAAGGAGGATCAAAAGGAAATGGACAGCATGTGAGTTAAATATGAGTGTCACAGCAAAGGGTCTGAATACTTATGACCATGTGATATTTCAGTTTTTCTTTTTTATTAAATTTGCAAAAATATCTACATTTCTGTTTTTTTTTCTGTCAAGATGGGGTGCTGAGTGTACATTAATGAGAAATAAAATGATTTTTTTTGCTTTTAGCAAATGGCTGCAATGAAACAAAGAGTGAACAATTTAAAGGGGTCTATTGTAGAATAGTACATAATAGTATTTATATATATATATTGTGAGAAGGTGACAGGACAAGTGCTGGAGTCACGGTATGTCAGCCCCCGGTTTTTGTCATATGGCTGGTCCAGGGCGGGTTTTGAGTAAGCCCCAGCCCAGGTGTGGGTCTTGAGGCTCATTACTGGCCCATATAGGCCTGCAGAGCCTGCACTTGAACACAGATCCTGGGGAGTGAGGGCAGGCGTCTGGATCTGTCCTGATCAACCTAAAAACTCTTATACTGTGCCAAACTGTTTGCTGGTGTGGCTGGCAGAAAGCCACACAAGATAGTAAGTGTTATTTTGTTTAGGTAGCCGCTCAGACGAGCAGGAGTTTATTTATTTTGTGCCTAAAGTTAAGGCTGATATTGTTTTTGCCTGTTTTCCTGAAGTGAAGGTTTATTTATTTTTTTGTCATTTTTTAATAAACCTGTTGCACCTGAGTTTTCGTGTCACTGTCTCTGACTGTTTGGGTTACTACATGGGATTACCGACCTCCTGTTCCTCCCCTGGTTCAGGTAAAGGAAGAACCCCGCTCAGCCAGTTACCCCCCAGTATGGCCATCGCTAGCAGTTCCTCTAGTGACAGTGCTATTAGCACTTTAGCCAAGCTGACTGAAATGTTAGCTCAGGGCCTGCAGGCCACTCACTACAAGAAACTAAAGGTATTCTCTGGTAATGTCCCAGTACCACAAGGGGAGGAAAACTTTGAGATATGGAAAGAACATACTCTCCAATGCCTGAAGGAATGGTCTTGCTCTGAAGAAGGCAAGAGGCAGCGTATCAGTGAAAATTTGCGGTCTCCTGCTGCAGAATTGATCCGCCTGTACAGAGACTCTCATGAAGGAGTGAGTGCATTGGACTATATACAAGTACTGTCTGATCACTTTGAGCCATACTATGACCTTGCCCAGATGGTTGCTGATTACCGAATGGTTCGTCAAAAAGAAGGGGAAAATGTCTCTACTTTTATTAACCGTTTACAGCTACTTCTTTCACGTCTGGTGTACCACGCAGCTATATCTACTTCAGAGGTAGACGCTATGAGAACCAGTCAGTTGGTGAGAGGGTTACAACCTCATCATCCTCTTGCTCAAGTACTCAAGGTCTTACTATCTGACAAAGTTCTTCCATTTCCTGACTTAATGAAGTTAGTGAAGAAACAAGAAGCTGACATTAGTTTTAGCACCCCTAAGAAAGCGAAAAGCATCTCTAAAGAACATGTTCTTCCTAGTTCAAACAAGATCAAACCAGCAGAGATGTCAGAACCTACAGTCATGGCCAAAAGTTTTGAGAATGACACAAATATTATATTTTCACATGATCTGCTGCCCTCTGGTTTTTATGTGTGTTTGTCAGATGTTTTTATCACATACAGAAATATAATTGCATTCATATTATGAGTAACAGAAGCTTATATTGACAGTTAGAATGAGTTAATGCAGCAAGTCAATATTTGCAGTGTTGACCCTTCTTCAGGACCTCTGCAATTCTCCCTGGCATGCTCTCAATCAACTTCTGGACCAAATCCTGACTGATAGCAGTCCATTCTTGCAGAA
Organism: Leptodactylus fallax; assembly: GCA_947044405.1. Taxonomy (NCBI): domain Eukaryota; kingdom Metazoa; phylum Chordata; class Amphibia; order Anura; family Leptodactylidae; genus Leptodactylus; species Leptodactylus fallax. Next base: position 3,957,303 of record CAMRHE010000182.1, read on the forward strand.
TCAATGCTTTAATTTTGTCTGAATTTGTTGGTTTTTGTTTGTCCACCCGTCTCTTGATGATTGACCACAAGTTCTCAATGGGATTAAGATCTGGGGAGTTTCCAGGCCATGGACCCAAAATCTCTATGTTTTGTTCCCTGAGCCATTTAGTTATCACCTTTGCTTTATGGCAAGGTGCTCCATCATGCTGGAAAAGGCATTGTTGAGCGCCAAACTGCTCTTGGACGGTTGGGAGAAGTTGCTCTTGGAGGACATTCTGGTACCATTCTTTATTCATGGCTGTGTTTTTAGGCAAGACTGTGAGAGAGCCGATTCCCTTGGCTGAGAAGCAACCCCACACATGAATGGTTTCAGGATGCTTTACAGTTGGCATGAGACAAGACTGGTGGTAGCGCTCACCTCTTCTTCTCCGAATAAGCTGTTTTCCAGATGTTCCAAACAATCGAAAAGGGGATTCATCAGAGAAAATGACTTTCCCCCAGTCCTCAGCAGTCCACTCCCTGTACCTTTTGCAGAATATCAGTCTGTCCCTGATGTTTTTTCTGGAGAGAAGTGGCTTCTTTGCTGCCCTCCTTGAGACCAGGCCTTGCTCCAAGAGTCTCCGCTTCACAGTGCGTGCAGATGCACTCACACCTGCCTGCTGCCATTCCTCAGCAAGCTCTGCACTGCTGGTAGCCCGATCCCGCAGCTGAAACACTTTTAAGAGACGGTCCTGCCGCTTGCTGGTCTTTCTTGGGCGCCCTGGAGCCTTTTTGGCACCAATGGAACCTCTCTCCTTGAAGTTCTTGATGATGCGATATATTGTTGACTGAGGTGCAATCTTTCTAGCTGCAATACTCTTCCCAGTTAGGCCATTTTTGTGCAGTGCAATGATGACTGCACGTGTTTCTTTACAGATAACCATGGTGTTTCTTTACAGATAACCATGGTTAACAGAAGAGAAACAATGATGGCAAGCACCAGCCTCCTTTTAAAGTGTCCAGTGGTGTCATTCTTACTTAATCATGACAGATTGATCTCCAGCCCTGTCCTCATCAACACCCACACCTGTGTTAATGGAGCAATCACTGAAACGATGTTAGGTGGTCCTTTTAAGGCAGGGCTGCAATGATGTTGAAATGTGTTTTGGGAGATAAAGTTCATTTTCTAGGCAAATATTGACTTTGCAAGTAATTGCTGTTAAGCTGATCACTCTTTATAACATTCTGGAGTATATGCAAATTGCCATTAGAAAAACTGAAGCAGTAGACTTTGTAAAAATTAATATTTGTATCATTCTCAAAACTTTTGGCCATGACTGTAGACAGCCCGCCACTCCACCCACTGCCACTCAATGGAGGAAGGATGCTAGAACCTGTTATAAATGTGGTCAGACGGGCTATACTGCCAGACAGTGTACGGAGGACAGTGAGGGAATGGGACACAGTGCTGTCTTCTCTATTCAGAATCAAAGATACCGAAGGAAGGCGGGCCGAGTAAAGACCAGAGGCGCTATCGCAGGACTCAGGTCCGTTGTCAAAGTCACTGTCAATGGTCATGCCGCTCCTGCCCTGTTTGATACAGGATCTCAAGTGACCCTGATTTACCACTCGTTCTACCAAAAGTATCTGAGGGATATACCTCTTCAGTCTACAGGACAAATGAAATTGTGGGGGCTTAATTCAGAATCATATCCTGTAGATGGTAGCCTACAAGTAGTTATAGCTGTCCCTGAATTAGAAGATCAGAGTGTCGCTCCCATGAAGATTACGGCTCTTGTCTGCCCTGATACAGGGGATTCTTGTGCAGCTCCTGTGATACTTGGCACTAATTGTCCTGCAGTGCATTATGCTTTTCAGAAGTTTCTTGGAGGAAATTGGAACCCTGCAGCTCAGCCGGTGAATATATCTTCTGATCTTAGAGAACTCTGTGATGCCCTGTCTACTGGCTATCGACATGGAATGGTATATCATATCGGTGAGAGAACCGTGGAAGTTCCTGCCGGTGGGGAGAGAGTTCTGAGAGTAGCCTCCAGCATTGCTCCCGATTTGCTTCGAGGGGGGAGTTATGTCCTTATGGAAACCCCTGAAGAAATGATTAACCAGAATGGCTGGATGGTGATCCCAGAGAGAAAGGACTGGAGAAATAAATTGGCGTTATCTACCTGTGTGACAGTGAGGAACTGTTCACCGCATCCGATCGTAATTGGACCATACCAGAATGTGGCCCACTGCTACCCTGTGCTTGGAGTAAATCCATATGCTGAAGTGTGCAGGATTCAAATCCGAGATGCAATCCCTAATCTCAATCTTGACTTGAGTGATCCACATTTACCAGAGGCCTGGAATCAGCGACTGACACAGAAGTTGTCTGAATTATCGAAAGTGTTCTCCATTGATGATACGGATGTAGGTTGTGCTAAAAGTGCTCAACACACTTTCCGATTGACCGATTCTACTTCCTTCCGGGAGCGACCATGGAGAGTTGCTCCTAAGGATGTTGATGAGTTAAGACAGACTCTACAGCAAATGAAAGGTCAGGGGATCATTGTGGACAGTAAGAGCCCCTATGCCTCACCTATTGTGGTGGTAAAAAAAAAAAATCTGGAGCAATTTGCCTATGTGTGGATTACAGAACTCTGAACCGGAGAACCTTACCTGATCAGTATACACTGCCGAGAATTGAAGAAGCTCTGGAAGCTCTGAATGGAAACTGTTGGTTCACAGTGCTGGACCTAAGATTGGGATACTATCAAGTCCCAATGGCACCTGAGGATCAGGAAAAAACAGACTTCATATGCCCCTTGGGTTTCTTTCAGTTCACTCGCATGCCGCAAGGTACAAAAGGTGCGCCAGCAACGTTCCAAAGGTTGATGGAAAGAGTATTAGGTGATTTAGTGCCTCAGGAATGCCTTGTATATCTTGACGACATTATTGTGTTTGGAAAGACGCTGGAAGAACACGAAGAACAACTCATGAGAGTACTTCAACGCTGAAAAGAAGAGGGGCTGAAGTTGTCGGCTGACAAATGCAAATTTTGTAGATCTTCGGTCACTTATGTAGGTCATATTGTTTCTGCTGAAGGAGTTGCTACCGATCCTGGTAAGATTGAAGCTGTGGTGAATTGGCCCCGACCGCAAAATATTACCGAGTTGCAATCTTTCTTGGGGTTTTGTGGATTCTATCAACGATTTGTGGAAGGATATTCAAAAATTGCTCGAGCCCTCCTCGACCTGTTGAAGAGTGATGCAGGAGATCCGGGAAAGAAGAAAGGGTCTTCCTAAAGCCTTTTTGGCGATAGGTGGACTACGGATTGTGAAGAAGCATTTAAGTTGTTGAAGAAGAAATTGACAGAAGCTCCCGTTCTGGCTTATGCTGATGCACAGAAGCCATATGTGCTGCATGTAGATGCCAGCTTTGAAGTATTAGGTGGCGTGCTGCACCAAGAATACCCGGTCGGGTTATGGCCCATAGCTTTCATAAGTCAAAGTCTTTCTCCCTATGGAATGGCGAGACCTTGACTCATTTGGTCCACTATCATATTCAGCAATCCCTTGATATACATGGCAAATAGATGAGTTAGATTCTTCTCTGCCCAACTCAAGATCTTCTCCACTTCGCTTAGAGTAGTTTGAGACCGAGTTCCTCCCAATTCAGTATCCAACCTTTTATTAGCCAAGCGTCCACGTACGGGACAGTGGAGATCCTCTGGACTCTAAGGACACCACTAGGGACACCACCTCGGTGAAGACATACAGAGCAGAGGTAATGCCGAATGGGAGTGCGGTAAACTGTATGTGCCTTAGATGACCTTCTATGACCACAGCGATTCTTAGATACTTCCAGTGAAAAGGAAGGATAGAGACGTGAAAATAGGCATCCTTTAAATCCAGCGTGGCCATATAATCTCCCTGTTGAATAGAGATGGCCCAACTTACAGTCTCCAGCCAGAATTTTCTTTTTGTGATATAACGGTTGAGATCTCTCAGGTCGATTATCATTCTCCAGTCCCCTGAAGGTTTTGGTACCAGGAAGACTGGAGAACAGATGCCAGACCCGCGATGATGAACATGAATTTCCTCCAGGATGTGCTTTTTTATGTACTCCTTGACTGACCTTTGTAGCGCCTGCTGGTGGACGGAAGGAAGACGGGTGGTCCGAATAAATCTGTCCTGAGGAGGCATAGGAGAACTCTATGCTGTCCCCAAACTGAATTATTTCCAGGACCCATTGGTCTGTGATGTTCTTCTCCCAGGATTTTAGAGAAAAGGAGGGAGGACCACCTACTGGGATCTCGCACGACAGAGGAGAATGATTGTCACAAATCTGGTTTTCTGGATTTCTTGTTATCCTTGGGTTACAACAGACAGGATATCTCCTCTGAAACCCGGGATGTCCCTGATACTGGACTCTGGATTGTTGCAATCTTTGCAGAGATGGCAAAGGGCGTAACTGGCAAAGACTGGGTCCCAAGCAGAGTTTTGACTTGAGGTCCCCCCACAGCATTGCACTCCCTTTCCTGGCCCCCACACATAACATTTACACACACTATAATGTCTCAAAGTGGCTTCCAGACAGATTATGATGTCCCATAGTGGCCCCTCCACACAGTATAATGTCCCATAGCGACCCCTCCACATAGTATAATGTCCCACAGTTGCTCCTGCACACAGTATTATGTCCCACAGTGGCCCCTCTACACAGTATAATGTCGCACAGTGGCCCCTTCACACAGTATTATGCCCTATAGTGGACCCTTCACACAGTATTATGCCCCATAGTGGACCACATAGTGGACCACCCACAAACTATTATTAGACCCCAGAGTATAATGATCGGAGAACCAGGGGAGGTGACAAACATAGAAACCAGTGTTACTTTCCTCTCCTGCACTCCAGCCTGACTCCCTGCTGCTTTCAGCCCTCTTCAATGTCAGCACAGACGTCATGTGGGCAAGGCCACATCGGAACGCATAATGACGCTGGCCTGACCCATGTGAGGTCTGCAACGTCACTAAAGTGGCCCGAAGACTGCTGGGAGTCACGCCGGAGCGCAGGAGAGGTGCATAACACTGGTTTTTATGTTCACTCACCTCCCCTGGGCCTCCGATCATTATACTCTGGGGTCTGAAAAGACCCCCGAATCTAAAAATAGCTGTATTTGTTGGGATTCGTCCAACAAATACTCTTGCCACAGGCCCGCAACCTCACTTACCGATCCTTGCTTCTGCTCACAGCTGCATCTGCTTTCCCTTCTGCCCTCCAGGGGCACCAGTGACATGATAGTCCAGCAAAAGGGGAAGCAGAGGCGGTTGTGAGCAGGAACAGGGATTGGTAAGTAAATAGGGCCCGTTACCTGCTCGGGTTACTCCAGCAGGTAATGGTCTATTAAGGTCCCAAGCCCAGTGGCAGCCACTAAGGCTGCTACTGAGGTACTTACGCCACTGAAGATGGCCCTCTATGGTGTTGTCTACTACGCCCGCGAAAGGATTGAGGAAGGGTTTTACTCTTCTTATCTGACAGTCATTCCATAATACGATCAAGTTCCTGACTAAATAGTTTGCTAGGCTCATAGAGTAATACACAAACTTAGATGCCATCCAGGGTTTAAGTCAAAGGGGTCTACGGGCGGCCATGGTGAGGGCCATGGACTTGGCAGACAGTATTACCTGGTTTACAGCAGCCTCATTCAGGAAGTCTGCTTCCAGAGATATACCTCTCAAGGAGGTCAGCAGATCATGCCTGGAAACACCAGAATCAATATCCCTTTTGAGAGCAGCAAGATCTGCATATAATTTTCTAGCCACTTTGCTAGAAGCTACACCCACAGAGCACTGGGCTGAGGAGGCGGCATAAGCTCTTCTCAGGGAGCACTCAGCACGCCTGTCTATTGGGTCCTGCAGGGTAAGTCTGGAAAGCTTGGCTACTGCCATATCTACCTTTGGTGAAGGATCCCAGTTCTCGTACTAGTCTTCTGTAACTGAAAACAGGGACTTAAACCTCCTGACAGGAAAAATGCTTTTTCCTAGTGTTTCTACTCAGTGGACATGGCTTTCTGAAACATATCATCCACTTTGAAGGCCCTGGGTCTCCTAGAGGTGGATTCAGAGGCTTCCCCGTGGTCAACATCATGATCGCCTGACCTGATGGACTTCAGTAGTTTCTGGATTTTCTCCAGCATGAATAGAGTTTTTCCCATATCCAAGTCAGAATTTCCTGAGGAGTGGGTCTCATCCAGGATTCTGAATTCCTCATTGGAATGAATGATAGATGAAGATGTCTCACTGCGTCTTGGTTTCTTAGAGATATGGGATAAGGACTCCTTTAAGTCCTTCATCGTATAATGCACATACTTCTTAACCCAAATTACAACATCCCTGATAGTACAGTCATGGCCAAAAGTTTTGAGAATGACACAAATATTATATTTTCACATGATCTGCTGCCCTCTGGTTTTTATGTGTGTTTGTCAGATGTTTTTATCACATACAGAAATATAATTGCATTCATATTATGAGTAACAGAAGCTTATATTGACAGTTAGAATGAGTTAATGCAGCAAGTCAATATTTGCAGTGTTGACCCTTCTTCAGGACCTCTGCAATTCTCCCTGGCATGCTCTCAATCAACTTCTGGACCAAATCCTGACTGATAGCAGTCCATTCTTGCAGAATCAATGCTTTAATTTTGTCTGAATTTGTTGGTTTTTGTTTGTCCACCCGTCTCTTGATGATTGACCACAAGTTCTCAATGGGATTAAGATCTGGGGAGTTTCCAGGCCATGGACCCAAAATCTCTATGTTTTGTTCCCTGAGCCATTTAGTTATCACCTTTGCTTTATGGCAAGGTGCTCCATCATGCTGGAAAAGGCATTGTTGAGCGCCAAACTGCTCTTGGACGGTTGGGAGAAGTTGCTCTTGGAGGACATTCTGGTACCATTCTTTATTCATGGCTGTGTTTTTAGGCAAGACTGTGAGAGAGCCGATTCCCTTGGCTGAGAAGCAACCCCACACATGAATGGTTTCAGGATGCTTTACAGTTGGCATGAGACAAGACTGGTGGTAGCGCTCACCTCTTCTTCTCCGAATAAGCTGTTTTCCAGATATTCCAAACAATCGAAAAGGGGATTCATCAGAGAAAATGACTTTCCCCCAGTCCTCAGCAGTCCACTCCCTGTACCTTTTGCAGAATATCAGTCTGTCCCTGATGTTTTTTCTGGAGAGAAGTGGCTTCTTTGCTGCCCTCCTTGAGACCAGGCCTTGCTCCAAGAGTCCCCGCCTCACAGTGCGTGCAGATGCACTCACACCTGCCTGCTGCCATTCCTCAGCAAGCTCTGCACTGCTGGTAGCCCGATCCCGCAGCTGAAACACTTTTAAGAGACGGTCCTGGCGCTTGCTGGTCTTTCTTGGGCGCCCTGGAGCCTTTTTGGCACCAATGGAACCTCTCTCCTTGAAGTTCTTGATGATGCGATAGATTGTTGACTGAGGTGCAATCTTTCTAGCTGCAATACTCTTCCCAGTTAGGCCATTTTTGTGCAGTGCAATGATGACTGCACGTTTTTCTTTAGAGATAACCATGGTTAACAGAAGAGAAACAATGATGGCAAGCACCAGCCTCCTTTTAAAGTGTCCAGTGGTGTCATTCTTACTTAATCATGACAGATTGATCTCCAGCCCTGTCCTCATCAACACCCACACCTGTGTTAATGGAGCAATCACTGAAACGATGTTAGGTGGTCCTTTTAAGGCAGGGCTGCAATGATGTTGAAATGTGTTTTGGGGGATAAAGTTCATTTTCTAGGCAAATATTGACTTTGCAAGTAATTGCTGTTAAGCTGATCACTCTTTATAACATTCTGGAGTATATGCAAATTGCCATTAGAAAAACTGAAGTAGTAGACTTTGTAAAAATTTATATTTGTATCATTCTCAAAACTTTTGGCCATGACTGTAGGCTCATTAGGTGTTGTACTCATTACCATCAGGTAAGGGAATGTCACATTCCCTGCAGGAGAGGTGCTTACTCTTGGATGAGGACTTTGGTCTAAAGGAGATGCCCCCACCAGATGCAGAAGAAGACATCTAATGAAAAGAAAAAACAAACAATTAACTCAGATAACTGGACTGAGGTGGAGATAAAAGGAGTGTGCAGCATCCCAGAGGTTGCTACTTTAATTTGTTTGTTTGTGTGCCTCTGGGTTTTGTGTTGGTACATCCCATTCTATGTTAAATGTATTGTTGCAGCTTTTCCCTGTTGTTTCTCCCCTGCAGTGTTCAAACCTAGCCTTGGTTTAGCCCTGGCCTATCACAGGCCACAGGGCAGGGTTGTTGGAGACTCCGTCTCCACAGTAACAGTTAGCCTGAGTGCAGTTTTAGTCAGTCTAGTGTGAGCGCTGCTCAGAGGAAAGTCATATCCTAGTCCTCTTCCTAAAAGACATCAGCAGAGCAAGTGCTGTAGCTACTTCATGACATCTTTGAAGTCCGAACTGCATCTGAGTTGAGAATGCGGTTTTATAGCCGAACACAACAAGCTGTTGAGTCCCTCAGAGAATTTGCCCTGTCCTTGCAAGAGGCTTTCCAAGCTGTAACCCAAGTGGATCCTCGGGCTACAGAGAACCCCCGATGCTGTCTTGAGAGAACAGTTTATTGAGGGTGCTGAGGATGATGCCTTAAAGAGACAGTTAAGAATTCTCTCTGCCCAACACCCGGCTGTTTCCTTCCTGGACTTTAAAGAACTGGTCATACAAATACCGGGCCCTGAACACCAACCAGGGTCCCCAGCTCAGCTTGACTCACCCGGGGCTGCTTCAACTATCACCCTGGAGCCTTACTCTCCTAAACGCCACCATGCCTACTTGTCAGCATCACAGGCCGTGTCAACACCAGGGCCAAGCGACGTGGCGGATCTGAGAGAACAAGTCTCCCTGCTGGTCAGAAGTGTGGATGTCCTGACCAAGAAGCTGGAACACCTGCAGGCCGGCCCTCAATCCAGGAGTGCACCACCCTCTCCTTCCAAGTCTCTGCCAGAGCTTCCAAAGGGAACTGCCCAGAGAAGACTGCAATTTGCTGCCGGTGAGAGGCCAAAGAGACCCATTTGCAGGTACTGCCACAAATATGGACATACTGAGTTTCAATGCTGGCAGTTAAACGGGCTTCCCCTGAGGCCGAGGACCACCCCTCAGGAGGAAGAACAATAGGTCCGTCCAAGTCAAAGCCTTCCCCTAAGTATGTGGGCCCCCGTCCGGAAGTTACCATTTATATTGATGGGGTGCCACTGACTGCCCTGCTAGACACTAGCTCTCAAGTTACCACCATCCAGAGAGACACCTTCACTGAATTTTGGTGAGATGATCAGTTGGTGCACCCCCGTGAGACTCCACCCGTGGTGCTTGCCAGCAATGTACTGCCGGTACCTATCACTGAGTACTGGACCCCTGATATGCAAATTGGACGGGTGAAGCTGTATGGACAGGGTGTCCTGGTCACTAACATCTGTGATGATGAAGTCCCTCCTGTGGTGTTGGGCATGAACGTCCTAAAGAGCTGCTATGGAGAAATGTTGGAGACCCTGCAGAATTCACTACCTACTGCCTCGCCTACCAAGAGGAGGGTGATACAGAAAACCATTTGTCTCCTGGCTGCTCAGCAGAAGTTTGCCAACAATAGAGGAGGAGTTTGCAGGGCCCATGTTCAAGACAGCAGGTCAGTGACTCTTCAACCTGGCGCAGAGACTGGGATGTGGTGTCGAGCACGCATGGGTGTACAGGGACAGAACTATCTAGCTCTAGTGGAACCTATACCCCTAGAGGCCTATCCCATGCTGTTGGTCGCCCGCTGTCTGTTCAAAATCACTCGAGGGGAGGTGCCAGTTCGCATCATGAACTTAAGTAACACTGCCCGGTGGCTGTGGTGTCCTATGTGGATCCAGAGGATGTTATTGAAGTTGGTGCTTCCTCTGTACGTCAGTCCTCACAGAAAGTTGCCTCCAGAGGAGAGAAAGATGCTGACAAAGCTTGGTGGGAAGAGCTACATATTGGAGCCCCAGACACCCCAGCTGAACAGATTGAAGGCGTTCTCTCGGTGGTAAAGGAGTGTCAGTCAGCCTTCAGTCAACATCCACTGGACTTTGGGCGCACCAAGTTCATTGAGCATACCATTCCTACTGGTTCACATCCTCCTATCAAGGAGAGGTACAGGCCCATTCCACCGGCTTACTACCAGACTGTCAAGAAACTGATGGCTGAAATGAAGAACGCTAATGTAATCTGTGAGAGCCACAGTCCATGGGCTCCTCCACTGGTGCTGGTAAAGAAGAAGGACAGCGGTGTCCAGTTCTGCATGATTCTTACAGGAAGCTGAATGCTGTCACCCACAAGGACGCCTATCCCTTACCTCGTATAGAGGAGTCTCTTACAGCACTGGGAGCTGCAGCCTACTTCTCCACCCTTGACTTGACCAGCGGGTACTGGCAAGTACCCGTAGCTGCTGCTGACAGAGAAAAGATGGCCTTCACAACACCTATGGGCCTCTTTGAGTTCAATAGCATGCCTTTCGGACTCTGTAATGCCCCTGGAACCTTTCAACGCCTCATAGAGCGCTGTCTGGGGCACAATAACTTTGAGACTGTCCTGCTGTACCTTGATGACGTCATTATCTTCTCTAAGACATATGAATAACACCTACAACACCTTACAGAAGTGTTCCAGATCCTGGCACAGCACGGGCAGAAGGTAAAACCATCCAAGTGCCACCTGCTGCAGACTCAAGTCCGTTACCTGGGGCATGTGGTCAGCGCTGAAGGGGTGAGGCCTGATCCTGATAAGATCGCTGCTGTGGAAGATTGGCCAACACCTACTACAGTGAAGGAGATCAGGAGCTTCTTGGGGTTTGCCAGATACTACAGGGAGTTTATCCCTAAGTTTGCCCAGATCTCTGAGCCTCTGCAAGAACTGTTGAGAGGGTATCCTAAAGAGGAGCTGAGAAAGAAGATCCCTACTGAGTGGGGAGAGCGACAAGAAATCGCATTTCAGAGACTGAAATGCTTGCTGATTGAGCCACCTGTCCTGGGCTACCTGGATTACAACTTACCTTTTCGGCTGCACTCCAATGCCAGTACCAAGGGCTCAGGTGCCATCCTCTCTCAGATTCAAGACAGGAAGGAGAGAGTAATTGCCTTTGCCAGCCGGTCTCTCAAGGGAGCTGAAAGGAATGACAAGAATTACAGTTCCTTCAAGCTGGAGTTCCTGGCCCTGGTGTGGGCTGTCACCGAAAAGTTCAAAGATTATCTGGCTGCTACTCCCTTTGAAGTCTACACAGACAGCAACCCACTAACACACCTGGCTACTACACAGCTGGGAGCTCTGGAGCAGAGGTGGGCGTCACATCTGGCCAATTACAAATTCATGGTCAAGTCCATCCCGGCAAAGCCAATGTCGCGGCTGCATTTGAGTCTCAGCTGTTCCTGGAACTCTGTGCCCTGTATGACTGCAAGAAGCTGTATACAACATCTTACCACACCCAGAGCAATGGTCTACGTGAGAAGATGAACCAGACTCTTCTTGGACTCCTCAGGACTTTGTCACCCTCCAGCCGAGCAGATTGGCCGCTACGTTTACCTGACCTGGTCTACCAGTACAACAACCAGAAGCAGCTATCCACTGGGTATACACCATACTACCTGATGTTCGGGAGACATGGGAAGCTGCCTGCTGATGTTGCCTTGGGAGTGGCTGTGCCTGATGACATCAATCCACTGCCAAAGAACGACTGGGTGAGTGACCATCAGAGACGCCTGGCTGAAGCTCACGACGTTGTAGAAGCCCGTATGAAAGAGGTTCGGGCCAGGCAGGAAGCGGACCACAACTTGCACGCTCAGGCTTCCACTCTACTGGTCGGGGAGAAGGTGTAGCTAAAGAACAACCACCGGACCCTCAAGTGGGACTCCAGGTGGGAAACTGTATCCTACACCATCTCTGCACAGCCCTAACCTGATGTCTTCGTGGTGGAGAGAGAAGGGAGGAAGCCACAGGTGGTCCACCGGAATCTTGAAGGTGTGTTTGCAGGTGGGCCCTACACCCTCAGTGCTGTCCCCTTCCACTGAGGGTAGTTCGGATGAGGAGATCCTCGTTCCAGAGACTGTCCTAGCCTCAGCAGTGCCGGAGAACCTTTGCCATAGGATGCCTCCAGAATTCTTCGTCCCTTGCCTGACCTTCCAGCTGCCTGTCCAAGGAGGAGTCCCCAGGTCACCTCCTGGGTCGGAGTTGTCTGCTATGCCTGCTGAGGCAGAAGAACAGATGGAACTGGATGAAGCTGTTCCCACTAGTCCTGTTCCAGCTAGCCAAAATGTTGTCCTTGGGTCTTCAGGAGTAGTCGCTCTGAGAAAATCCCAGAGAACCAACAGAAGGAAACACCCTGCATGGTTTCTGGTTTGAGGTCAGAATTGTTTCTTTCCCCAGTGCGAACTTGTGGACACTGCCACAGTTCTCCCTGTTTTCTCCTGTCCCCTTGCTCCAGGATGGACACTAACGCACTTGTGCCCTGGAGTCCCTTTTTGTCCTGTTGAGGCCCTGAGAATAGACACTGACGCACTTGTGCCTCAGGTACCAGGTCTTCGCCCATTTTCCATTCATTTATATTGTTATATTTTGTATGTTTCTTCTGTGTTGCCGAGTCTGTCTTGTCTTGTGCGCTGTGGTTCTTTCCCTAGCCTGGGCTAGGATTCGCCGAGGGTGGCTCAGGTCAAAATAGGGAGAAATTGCAGCATCCCAGAGGCCGCTGCTTTAATTTGATTGTTTGTGTGCCTCTGGGTTTTGTGTTGGTACGTCCCGTTCTATGTTAAATGTGTTGTTGCAGCTTTTCCCTGTTGTTTCTCCCCTGTAGTGTTCAAACCTAGCCTTGGTTTAACCCTGGCCTATCACAGGCCACTAGGCGGGGTTGTGGGAGACTCGGTCTCCATGGTAACCGTTGGCCTGAGTGCAGTTTTAGTCAGTCTAGTATGAGTAGTGGAACCATGAGGGTGTGCAGACTGTTCCTGCCCCCACAAGCTGGACTGAGGCCAATGGTCAGCCATCACAGCCTCCAGGAGGATTATAATCAACCCCAGAGACAGCCAGGAGGACTTTTCGGCTGTCCACCATTGTGGAGCTTTCCGGTGCCGTGCCAAGAGGAACAGAGGGGACCCTGACAGGAGGATCACATCGGGCCTAGTCTTCAGGTAACCAGAACCCTGTCAGGCCTCCCTTTACCACCACTCTCCCTATCATCCATCCCTGGGAGAGGTACGAGAGGAGGAGTAGTGGAGAACTATACTGCAGAGCCTGTATCATCCCTGAGCACCCTCCTAGAACCAAGGCTGGGGGTTGGACACTGTAGAACTACTACCCCATTTGAAAGCTACCTTTGCTCCTGTTGCCAAATAAAGGCTGTTTCTTGTTCAAGTGCCCCAGGGGAAAGAACTACTACCACCACCACCCATTAGTGCTGCAGGACCCCCCTCGACTTCGTCTGGCCCAGGAGTGGGACTGGAGTGGTTGGTGAGTGTGCTCGGCCTGCTAGGTGGCACAGCATCCGCCACTACTACTCCCATCCTCTGGTCTCCTCCATCTGGGTTGCGGCAAGTGGAAGTTTACCATAGAGTAAATGACAAGGTACATTGTAATATAAAGGAAAGCAGAAATCTTTCCAAAAACAGTAATAGGCGCAAAAATAGCAAGCCACACAGTAGCACAGTTGTGCAAGCTTTCTACCAAAGTAACAAAGAGGCAGAGGCAAGGGAGCGGCAAATGTTATATAGAAGAGGAGGGAGTGGCTTATGGCCAGGTACTCCCCACTTCCTCTGCAGCTCCAGACCAAATAATTCCCCCCCCCCTTTTTTTAACACCTTTACATATATGTGCACAAGCTCTACTTTTATTCTTTCCTACCACAAAAGGGGAGAAAAGGAAGCAGAGGGAAAATCTTCGCCAACTAAGGGCAGGAGTAGGATCCTTTTCAGCTTCCAGGGTGGCTTCACCCCTCCCCATCCACCAGTACCAGGATGAGGAGCACCAGAAAGGACCATTTAGGGCCCAGGACGTCTGATGACATCACGGAGAGCTGGAAGCACACCGAGCGTGCAGGCAAAGATTTCGTACACAGTCTCTGGCGTCAACCCAACTACCAGGACGCCGGAGAACCAGGGGAGCAATGAAAACTCCCAAAGATAAAAAGAAACCTGCAGTAAACAAGCGCACCAAAGAAAGGCTGCAGAGACACCGGACAAGCAGTCCTTAGAAAGGCAGAGGACAGAGGGGAGCACCCAAAGTGTCAGGAGCAAGCAAGAGCGAGGAGGGGGTAAGATAAAAAATAGAAAAATGTGTAAAAACTCAATATGAGGATGGAATAACCTTCCTCCCAACTGTCCCACAGGGGCAGAAATACCTCATTATTGTGCTGCTGGTGGGATGGAAGGGAAACCACTATTGGATTTCTGGCACAATGGTCATATTTTGCTGCTTACCACTCAACCAATATACTTAATAATAGAGAGTGGATGAATAGAATAGACCCTGTTTGTGATCACTATTGGTGTTCTGGCTTAATGATCACATGTTCGCCACCTCATATTGTACAGATAGTGAAGATATTGCACTGAAGACAATTTCTGAACATTTTATCAGTAAGTGTTCCTGATTCCTTTGAACAGTTTTTTATTAATAAAAAAAAAATATATAAGTTATGGGGTTGTCCTTATATTGGAAGAACCTAGTTAAGGCACCAATAGTCAATAAAACATATACGATTCAAAATTTAAAGGGATTGATCAGAAATTAGGTATTTATGGGATAGGCCATAAATATCTCATCAGTGGGTGATGACAGGGCCAGGGAGAGAAGAATAATCAGTGTCATATTGAACACCAACCTGATGTATTGTTTAGGTCAGAACATGATCAATTGATGGAAAGTCTCCAATAAAGATGGAGACCTTCCTTTCAAAGGCCTAGAGGCCCCCCTCCCAACTTTACCCAAACAAAATCTGGTAGAGAAAGAGATTATCAGCTGGTAACAGGTTTTTCAGGAAGGCAGGAAGGAGTAAGGCCTGGACAGTTGGGATATCTTCAGTTCTGACCCCAGAGTTCTTTAAAAGCAGTGAAGTGAGGTCGATAGAACACCTGTTGCTGGATGTTGAGCTCATCATGCAAATGTGTTCTGATGATTTGTGTCGACACTGTTTGCTGCCCTAAGCTTAGAATGTGACATTCAATTTCACTTGCTGTATAGAATGGACCACTATGTGTCATTCATCCAACCAGATGACCTGTCCTTGCAAAGGTTTACCTTTGCACACCTCTTGCTGTCATTCTAGTTTGCTGTTGCTCTCCCAACCACTGGGACATGAAAGGTGGAACAGTGCTGACGTCCCATCTTAGGCATATAATGATCTGCTGGAGTGATCAACCAAGATCTCTCAGTTCGAGGATTCTGTTAACTGGCATGTTGATGAACAGGAGGCATCTCACACTGATTTTTGAGGTTTCATGTGGCTTCCTAATCACCAATGGAAAGGTAATTTTTTATTCCTTCACATTATGGCAGGGGCGTAAATACTGGGGTAGCAGCTGCCACAGGGCCCGGGACTTCAAAGGGCCCGGAACCCTGTAGCAACTGCTACCGCGAACCCCACAAACACTGCTATCATTATACTCCGGGGTCTTTTCAGACCCCAGAGTATAACGATCGGAGGCCCAGGGGAGGTGAGGTAACATAAAAAACACTGCAACTTACCTCTCTGCAGGCTTCGGGGCTGTTTGGTGACGTCCCAGACATCAGCCGACGTCGTTATGCATCGCGACGCCAGCGCTCACGCGAAATCTGGTCCAACATTGAAGATGGCCAAAGTAGTGGGAAGTGGGCTGGAGCCAGCGAGAGGTAAGTGACATTGGTTTTTTTTTGTTTGTATCCTCCCCTGGGTCTCCAATCATTAGTATAGCAATCGTTCATGGATGGTCTACAATGGCGCATAATACTATGTGAAGGGGCCACTATGGGACATAATACTGTTTGCAGGGGCCACTATGGGGCATAATACCGTGCGCAGGGGCCACAATGGGGCATAATACTATGTGAAGGGTCCACTATAGGGCATAATACTGTGTGCAGGAGCCACTATGGGGCATAATATTGTGTGCAGGGGCCACTATGGGGCATAATAGTGTGCGCAGGAATGCGGTTTGTGGGGGGGGGGGGTTGGAGGGGGCAGTCCGGGGGGGCTGTTGGGGCGGCAGTTTGGGGGGGGGCCCTTGTGAAATGTTCGCCTTGGGGCCCAGCCATTCCTAGTTACGCCACTGCATGATGGGGTCAGCTTGTAGGAGAAAAAACACTGGACTGGTTTCCTTTAAATAAAAGTGGTGCATTTTTTTAAATGTAACCAATAACATTCTAGGTTCTGCTATTATTATATGGGGTCTAAATATGTTTAGCTGTGGCCTTTTATAAAGACAACACCCCCTGAAAAGACTACTCTCACTTTGTCACTCTGTGAAGGATACTGTCAAGTTGATGCCTCTGCCACCTTGGATCATGGGGGGGGGGGCACAAAATTTGTCTGCATGGGGCCATGAAATTCTTGATGGCAACCCTGCTCAAAACCATTACAATATGAAACACCTACAGTACATGTTGAATTTGCTATGAATAGATGTTAATTTTCCCGAAACATTGGTGAGGAAATACGTTTGTGAAGCAATGTCACTAATGAAAAACATTACACAAATCATCGTGTTATTTTAGGTCAAATCTTTCACATACAGATACTTTAATCCCAAGACTCAAAGCTGACATGATCACTTTTCAACTCATAACCAAGGTCTGCTCAAACCGTAGGCCAAACACGTAAGTGTAGACTTCACATTTAGACCATACAGGTGTAACAGCACCAATGCTATATGTATTAACAGTTAGATAAATGGGCAAGGAAATTAGAAAGGTAAATGACTGAACTTCCTCCCTCTGCATTCCATGAGCACGCATGTCAGCAGTTTATGTTGGCACACATGCAAGGAGCAATTCATACTGATACATGTAAGGTGTCCCTTCAGCTCAGATATAATTGTACCCAAAGGGGCATATATATACTATATATATATATATATATATATATATATATATATATATGGAAGTGGAGACCTCAATAATGATTTAACAAATCTGTTTTATAAATTATCCCACCGGACATCTTGTTCGGAGTTAGAACATCCAAAATACTTCTCTCCTCAATAGAGATTTACACCAATCCCCTCCCCTTTATTCACTTTGTTATAGCCATAAAATATGAAAGTATCCAGATTGCCCTTGTGACGAATGGCAAAATGTTTTGCTGCTCCAGACAGATTTCTACATTGGCTGTTTTCAGATGTGCTCCTTGATCCTTTTCTTCAGTTTTATTCCTTTGCAACCCACATACTTCAGATTACAATTTGGGAAGCCACATTTATAGAATTCTACAATAATACATGTTGTGTTTTCCATGTGGGAGGTAAAAGGATTGGGGAATAAAACAAAGCCTGATTAATCTTAAATTATTTATTGAGTACAGAGAATGGTACATGCTCTAAACACTGCCTGCCAAGTCAAGGTGATGATACATTAGTAGTGTTTTTGTTTGCTTGTGGTTGACTAAAGAAGCCTAGTTGGCCCTTGAGACTCAAGTTGCGTTTGGTCAGATCTGTCTTGTTTTGAACCCATAGTGTAGAAGGCATCCTGAGGCAGTTCAATGTCACATAGGTCATTGGAATATAGTTTCATCTCATTGTTTGCCACAGTAACATATTCGCCCTATGCGTGTGTGATGAAGAGTGGGATTTCTTTTTGTAATGGTCCCTGGAATATTGTAGGATTCAAAGAATACCACTGGAATAATGGCTAAATACAATATCAGTAAATCAACTGCAATATGATTGTTGAACTTTGACCTTTGGGAAATCTAGATATATAGATAAGTAACATGTAGACAGGATCAAAGCAAACAGTATTTCCCAGATGCAAATAAATCACTGTATCCTTTGATGTTAGCAACAAATGCATTCAGAGTTTGTTCATGTGATATGTTTAGGTGAGTGAAGTTGAGTTTACCCATATGCTGAGTTTGCCATATGGACTGGCATGGCATTGTATTCACATAAAGGCAAACATATCATTTTTGTATTGCAATAGTAAACTAATCTGTTTCAATTTACTTTGGATGTGACACAATAATCATAAGTACTGACAAAATTTATAGGACAGATTTATATTCTGACAGTAGTTGCAGGTATTATATATAACTGTATGCATTGTTGAAAACCTTGGTACAGAAATAGTCATCTAACTAGCTATTGTGGAATACCCTAAAGTCAGTTTCCCAAGCCACCAGTGCTTTGTGCATGTTACTGTATTTGTTTTTTTATCTAAGTATTTTTGAATTATGCAAGCTCACAAAGGTGTACATACTGTATACACGCATGATGTTGCACAATGCTGAAGATTAAGAGTAGATAATAAAGAATTAAAATACAGTAAAGTACAAATACCTTGAATCATTATTCACAGTGGTGTAACAATCGTGGTCGCAGGGGGTGCAACCGCAACTAGGCTTGGAGGGATACAGGCCTGCGGCCAGCTGGAAATGGCCGGGGTCCCAGGCCACCATGATAGTTGTCGGGGAAAGCCTTGTTCCACGACCACTATGCATATGGTTAATGGGAAGGGGCCCAGGGGAGGTGTATAAAAATATAAAAATACTTATACTCACCTGTCCTGTCCTGGGCCGAGGATGTGACGCCAGCGGTCACATGGTGCGTCTGTGCAATGACGTCATTGCCCGCTGGAGCATGAGACCTCAGTCGCCAGACAGATGAGGATGCCGCAGACAGCAGGACGGAACGAGGATGCCCCGGAGAGGTGAGGTAAGGAGAGTAGTTGTGTTTGTTATTTTTAATCACTTCTCCTGGGCCTCTAGAGTATAATAATAGCACTGGCTCTAGGGAGGGGGCTGTTGGGAGCACATAATATTGTGTGGGGGCCACTGTGAGCATATAATACTGTGTGGGGGCCACTGTGAGCATATAATACTGTGTGGGGACCACTGTAGAGCATGTAATACTGTGTGTGGGCCACTGCAGGGCACGTAATACCTTGTGGGGGACACTGCGGAGCACGTAACAATGTGGGGGGGGCCACTGCGGCGCACATAACACTTTGTGGGGGCCACTGCGGAGCATGTAACACAGTGTGGGGGCTACTGTGGAGCACATAATACTGTGTGGGGGCCACTGTGGAGCACGTAACACTGTGTGGGGGCCACTGTGGAGCACGTGATACCGTCCCAGTATTGTTTACATGTCGGGCGCTGCGCTGCTCACTCACCGTATTCTTGATAACCGCAGTTGTGAGTACTATAGTTGTATCCCTTCCAAGTATCTGAGATATTGCTGCACGTAACAGCCACTATCAAGAATTCGCTCTAGGGAGGGGGTAAGGGACCCTGGACAAAAGTTTGCACCAGGGCCCACAAGACTTTAGTTACGTCACTGCCTATTGAGTTTTCACCTAGTCACCAGTTACCGTATTTATAGTCTTCCATGACTTTTCTCTAACATTATAAATACAGTTAAATATTTTTCTGCTGTATTTAAGAATTCTACAAAGCACCTTGTTTCTACACCTCCACACATACAGTGGGGGAAAAAAGTATTTCGTCAGCCACCAATTGTGCAATTTCTCCCACTCAAAAAGATGAGAGAGGCCTGTAATCGTCATCATAGGTAGACCTCAACTATTAGAGAGAAAATGAGAAAATATATCTAGAAAATCACCTTGTCTGATTTTTTAAGAATTTATTTGCAAATTATGGTGGAAAATAAGTATTTGGTCACCTACAAACAAGCAAAATTTCTGGCTCTCACAGACCTGTAACTTCTTCTTTAAGAGGCTCCTCTGTCCTCCACTCATTACCTGTAGTAATGGCACCTGTTTGACATTGTTATCAGTATAAAAGACACCTGTCCACATTCACCCAGTGGGCCATAAAGGACATATATTGTCCTTGACCGTAATTACAGCTCCACACAGGCTCAAGGACTGGCCCACCTTCTGTTCTACATATTTGTGCAGGGCTGGTACTGCCTTTTTGTCAAAGAAATGACGGCTTGAGACTCTCCACCTCGGCTGGGCACAAGCCATCAGTTCTCTGAAAGGTGCAGAGTCCACCACTTGGAAATGGAGGGACTGCAGCACCAGCAACTTGGACAGGAGCACGTTCAGCTTCTGTACCATTGGATGAGTGCACGTATACTGTTGTCTCTTCCAAATCGCTTCGAAGATTGATTGCTGACGCAATGACTGACTAGGAGGAGGAGCAGGAGCATCAGATGATAGGAAGGACACAGTTTCCTTCGACTGAGGTGGTGGAGCCTTGACTGCCCGAAATAGGGTGCCACTGGGTGCTGCAGCAGTTGCTGTGGCAGGCTGGACCACCACATTGGAGCCACGATTCTCCCAGGCCTCTTTATGGTGATGCTGCATATGTTGACTCAGGGCTGCGGTGCCAACATTGGCACCCTGGCCATGCTTCACCTTCTGCCTACAGATTCGAGATATGGCCATGTTCAACTCCCCCGGCGGCTTAACAAAAAACTGCCACATTGCCAAGTAGGTGATTTTACCCCCAACACTGCACTGACTGACTGTCTGCACGTCACTGATGTCCTCCTCAATGTTCTCTGAGCCAGGAGACTGACCACTCACAACACCAGCTCCCATGCCACTCACCTCATCACTACTTGCCCGCCTACTGGATGAAGCGGCGGAGGCCTCCTGCAGATCTGGGTTGGGTAGTATCTGCTGTCCTCTAGTAGCTCGTCCTTACTGTATAGTGGATCTGAGCCCACAACATAGAGTACTTCTCTGGTTGAGAAAACAGAAAAGGACAGAGGCAGGTTGAGGACAGGTGAGGGCACAGGGCCTGCTCCCGGGCCATGCCAACTAAGGGTTGTGTCTGACGAACCCACCGATTCTTGGCTGGGGGTGTCTGATGTGACTTGGGATGAAGTGGATGACTGAGTCAACCATTCTAGAACCGCTGGGTTGCTGGTCAAGACACGACCACTAGCTGACACTGGGAGCTCAGGCCTCTGGAAGTGACCCCTGCTGCCATGCCCCCTTACTCTGCTGCGACCTGTGCCTGCGCCAGAAACATTTAGGCCTGTGCCCCTTCCCTGTGCAGGGCCTGTCGCTTCTCTGTCTGACATACTGTTAGATCAAAAATGTAAATGAAAAGGGAATTAATGCAGGGCAAAAAGGCCTGTAATTTTCCCCCTTCAACACACAACGGTGAATAAGACACTTATTTCACTTATTCAAGTGTTTTCTACCAAATTCCCTAGCACTGCCATCAATTACAGATCAACATAAAACTGAAAAAATATAATATACAAAGACACACATTTAATGATCCAGTACCAAATTTATAATTTTAGAACATGTTTTTAAATACATTTATTATATTTGGAACACAGTATACAATGACTGTGTAATATTATTATAACTTGTCAAATCTTTTTGAAGAGAAAGCCATTGATAAAGAGCTTTAATGTTGTAAAAAGTAGTCACCCTTTGTAAAGTCTTTACTTGTACAGTGTCGAGATTAATTATTGTCATTCACACAGCTTGCTTCCATAGAAGAGCTTTCTAAAAAAAAATAGCTTTGGAGAATCAGTACTGTCATCTCAGCTTGTAAACTAAATTTCCTTAGTTCAATCACAAGAATATTTATCCAATTTCACTCATTTATATGTTGAGATGTGCTTCTATACATTATAGGCAGAACCTTTTTTATGTATAAAAACACAATAAAATGCATGAATTACTGCACATTGAAACTGACACATATACATTTTTTTAAGCAAGCAGTATACCTACAAAGATACAATTGCAATGCAATGGTAAATTATTTGGTCATGTGCTGCAAAATCCTCGACTTGTGTGACATTCAGGCAGGAGCAGTAGAAGTTCCTTTTGCATTGGTACCACACTGGCTTTGCTTCACTCCCTGAATCCCACGATCCCACAGGTGTGTTGGAGATGCCTCTTTGGGGTGGGCACACTCTACCATATATTCTGGGCCTGTCCCCTGATACTTGACTTCTGGAGGGGGATCAGTGGAGTCACTAATAGCTTGTTCATCTAGGGCATTCCCCTTGATCCTCTGACGTATCTACTCAATTTGCCTCCTAAATAAATGGGCAAGAGGTCTGCCCGCTTATTTCTATATTTCTGCACAGCGGCCAAAACTCTAATTGCCTTGCAGTGGAAATCCACCACTTCGCCATCGGACACCGATTTTCTAGCTAGGGTTAAGGATATCCACAACATGGAATACTTGACGGCCTCTCTGAACAACACTGTCCCAGACTTTGATGCTATCTGGGCCCCATGGAACACTTATTGTACATTACAAAATGTCTGACATCTCTGTAACCGTTTTTCCCCTCCTCCAGTTCATTGTCCTTCCTCTCTTTTCGTTTTGTGTCCTCAGTCCTGTTCTTTTATTGCTTCTTTGTTATTTTCTGATGACTGCCTATCCATTGTTTTTTCTGTGTAATTCATTGTCTATTTCACCTTCCTTTTTTTCTTGCTATTGTTAAAACATTTTTGAATAAATACTACAGTTAAAAAAAAGAAAAAGGTGAAACAGAAAGTCTAAATCCTTCTTGAGGAGGCTGAGGCTAAGGGGTACTTCAAATAGCTGTATCTCCAGTTTCATACAGTGGTTCTGGTGTTATATAAAATCTAAGCTTGTCACTGCTTACATATGCCATCACAGATCTAGCTATTATGCAACCAGAGATATCACCAGCTGAAGACATATTTAGTAGTGTGAGCTTTACATGTAGCATGAACTCCTGACTTTGTTTTCAACTTTGGTGATTTAGGTGTTCTAGGAGGTTTAACATCAGAAATATTTGAAGTAACCACCAGCCTCAGAGGTGTACCGAATGCCAGGGATTCATAGCACATCATGGGACTGCAATGCCAGTGTTACTCCAAACAAATGCTTTATCTGTATTCTCACAATGCTCTCTCATAGAAGGCAATAGTGGAGACTAATTTCATACACCAGGCACATTATGCATATGAGCAGTCTGGGGCATGGAGAGACTAATTAAATGTAAAAAACATCACCTAGCTGTTATGGGCATCATGGTGGCTCACTGGTTGGCTTGCAGCTCTGGAGTCCTAGGTTTCAATCCAGCCAAGGGCAACATCTGTAAGGAGTTTTTATATTAGATTCGTGTTTGTGTAAATTTCCTTCCACACTCCAAAGACATTTAGAATGTGAGCCCTATATGGGACAGACGCTGACAATGTCTGTAAAGCACTGTAGAATATTTTGGTGCTATACGAGTAAGAGAACTCAACATTTCGATTTTTTCAATATTTTTATTTTTAATTATGCTGACTGATGATCTAACTTGGAACATTAGCAACTGAGCAAAATATGTTATGAATATTATGTTCTGCATTCTTTATCTAATGATTGTGGGGGACCATCCTAAACACTACCACATGTGTGAATTGATATGATTATGTCTCATCCATTTGCAGGCATGTAAAACAAAGTGTCCTTATGTGTATTTATGCACCATTGATATCAGTATTAAAAATAAAGGAGTATTGTATATCCATGTTATGAATATACTACTATCTGTGAAATAAAACTGGAACAAAAACTTGAAGGCAAGGGATGATGAAAAAAGAAAATAATTATTTCTCTAAGGTTCCATAGATATTTTCATCTGGTGATAGTCATGGTTACGAGCAGGGAGGTGCAACCACATTACCAGAAAGACAAAAGAACCACACAATCAGTTAATAATAATAATAATAATAATAATAAATTTTATTTATATAGCGCCAACATATTCCGCAGCACTGTACAATTTATAGGGTTCAAGTACTGACAAAAAAGATACATTACAAAGAAATATTCAATTCACACACTGGGACTGAGGGCCCTGCTCGCAAGAGCTTACAATCTATGAGGTAGAGGGGGTGACACAGGAGATAGCAGGGGCGGCAACAGACGTAGCATTCTTTGTACAATGGTCAGACAATTCTGTAATAGAGGTTATTGTCATTACACATATATAAAGCTGTATGAGCTGTCACCAGTCATGTCCTTTAACGTGCAGATGGTGCCTGGACATATAAAGTTAGTCTGATACGGCATCATATCCTGTGAGGTTATGCGGGTGCGTGAACAGAGGAGGGTATGTTTTTAGAGATTCTAACTACAGAAGGGTTTACATTAGGAGTTGTGATAGGCCTCTCTGAAAAGATATCTCTTTAGTTTACGCTTGAAGCTGTGGAAATTGGGGGTTAATCTAATAGTCTGGGATAGAGCATTCCAGAGAAGTGGTGCAACTCGGGAGAAGTCTTTTATACGAGCGTGGGAGGTTCTGATAATAGAGGATGTTAGTCTTAGGTCATTTAGTGAACGGAGAGTACGGGTTGGGCGATAGACAGAGATGAGGGAGGAAATGTAGGGAGGTGCAGCATTATGGAAAGCCTTGTGAATGAGGGTGATAAGTTTATATTGTATTCTGTATTGAATAGGCAGCCAATGTAGTGACCGGCATAGACCGGAGTCATCGCTATAGCGTCTAGACTGATAGATGAGCCTGGCCGCCACATTCAGAATAGATTGTAGAGGGGAGAGTTTAGTAAGGGGAAGATCAGTTCAAGTTCATATTTATTTAATATACTGTGAAGTTTGTCAATGTGAAAATCAATATAGCTTCACTGACATTTTGGATAAACAATGTGGCCAACACAGAAATCTATGTCAGTACCTGATATAGGTTCAGGCACAGGGGACTTCCCAACGTGCACCAGAACTACTAATACACTGGAGCCTCTTAATAATTCTGGTGTGTCTAGCTTCTGTGGGGGAATGGATTAAGACAGATCCGGTTTTAGACAAAGTGGGGCCCTGGGCAAAATTAAAAGTGGGTCCCCAAATGTTGAAATGTTGTACCTACTACATAGTCATATTCTGTTAATTTGATGTGCTGCAGTGCCTATCACTGGTATTCACAGGGGTGTTCCTAAGGTCTTTAAGGCCAGGGCCCCACATTGCGAAAACTCATCGTTTTGGCCACAGCAGAAACACCACGGCAAAAAAAACTGCATTTTACAGTACTTGCAAAGTGCAGGGGATTTTGGCTAATCCCAAAAACACATTGCAGAAAAAAAAAATCTGCAACGGAAAAGCTGCGTTTTCACAGCATGTCAATTATACTGTCAGAAACACTGGCGTTTTCCGCATATGTATAATAGGAGCAGAGAGTCCACAGAGGAAAACTCTGAGATCACAATTAGAAACACTGCAGAAAAATATGCAATTTGTTTCCGCCGCAGTCTTTTACGCAGCATGGGGCCTTAGCCTAAACAGGTTGTTTAATATATATGTAAATTTTTTTGCATAGCCAAACTAGTTGCTTGTGACCCTTTAAAAATCAGGTGCACAAGCAACACAACATATGTCTATCCCTACACACAATAAAATATTTATATGCATACAGAATTGTCAAATAGGACCACTATACCAGGACTAAATACCGTCACGTCACCCACTGACCACTATAACAGGACTAAATATTGTCATGTTAGCCGCTGACCGCTATACAAGAACTAAATACTGTCACGTCAGTCGCTGACCGCTATATACCAGGCTAAATACTGTCACGTCAGCCGCTGACCGCTATACCAGGTTATCTGGTACCGAGACAGCCTGATTTCAATAGGACCTACACTCACTCGCGGCATGTAACAATGCAATTGAACCTCTGCAGGTTCCTGGCTGGGCAATGGTCCTGGAATACCAGGAGACTGATGCAGGCGAAGTGCATTATATAGGATGTGGTGGTGGGCGCTGCAGCATCACATGACCCTTTGTTAGTGGCCAGTTTCAGGCTACCAAGGCTTGGTGTTTCACAATGAGATTCAACACAACAACTTGTAGAGAGAATATATTAATAAACTACCGACATGCCCGTACCTAGTCTTCTGTACAGATTGAAGATACTTCCACATAGAATAAGTGTCTGTTGCTGATATCTCATTGCAGGAACCAGCAAAGGATTTTTCTGATCTACTCCACAACAAACAAATGCTCAGAATGACCTGCAGCATAAGCGGACATGAGGCATCTGCGAGGCATTCTGCACCTCAGGTCAGATTATGCTGCGGGATTTATTTAGATCTCATCCACTTTGCTGCTATTTGCTGCTATTACACAATGCTGCAAATAAGCCGCCAACAAGTCCACAGTGTCTAATCCTCTGCATGTACATCCTGTGTAGACTTACTCTAAAAGGGGCTTTCCTATAACTATAGCTTTTCATCTATCTGTCCACAGAATTGGTGACGTCTGATCATTGGGGTCCTATGACTGAGATCACCATCAATCACACACAAGTTCCCATGTTCTTCTGTCTCAATGGATTGGTATTCATGTGCAGTGCCGTTCCATTCAAAGTCTATGGGACAGATGGCAACAGCTGACCTCTGACCTCCACTTCCTCCGTCAGTTCTATACACTTTGTACAGAGCGGCAATGCACTCACTCACCCACCAAACTATTGATATGGGAGAGCACAGGACACGTGACCTCGTGACACAGCAGTCAGGCACTTATCACCAATTTTAGGTTAGAAATTTTAATTATCAAAAAACCCCTTTAGGCTGAGGCCCCACGTTGCGGAAACACAGCTTTTTTTGTTGCAGATTTTGTTGCAGTTTTTTGAGCCAAAGCCAGGAGTGGATTGAGCTGAAGGTAGAAGTATAAGAAGCTTCCTATATATTTCCCATTCCTTTTGCAGCCCTTCTTGGCTTTGGCTAAAAAAAAACACAGCAATATCTGCAACAAAAAAAAGCTGCTTTGCCGTAGTGTGATACACAGCGTGTATGGCGACTGCAGAAAGTGCCAGCAAAGTGAATAAAATGTAATTATTTAATCTCATCCACAGTGGGTTCATTTTAGCTGTGGAGTTGCAAGCATTACCACATATTTTTAATAGGGGAAGAAAGTGCAGAGAAAAACGCAGCAAAAGCTCAATGAAAAACACTGTGAAAAAAAAAACAATGTGTTTTCACAGCTTTTTTTTTTCCATTGTTTTTTTTTTCTGCGTTTTGCTGTGTTTGGCCTAAATCTTAAAGGGGTTGTCCAGGAATTACAGGTTTCTGCAAGGAGGCCGGGGAAGGTGAAAAATAAAACCCACACTCACTTGTCCCTGGTCTTCCCACCCTTGTCCAGAACAAGGCCCCGGGCACCACTGCATCGGACAGCTGTGAGAGACACCGCAGCATCGGGAACAGGTGAGTATGGGTTTTCTTTTTCTTATTTTTCACCTTCCCCGAACTCCTTGCAGAAAACTCTAATTCCTGGACAATGCTTTAACATCTCAATATACTGAGCATCACACTATAAAATACAATTCTAGTATGTATAATGGTACACATGTACAGAAGAAGACACAGAAAGATGGATAGACATTGATATGCTGTATATACGTAAACTTATATCCATCTATTCACACATATACATTCATATACAATATACACACACACACCTGTCTACAAACATACAGTACTCACACAGTATATAAGACACTTCCTGTAAACAAATATACACATATATACGTATTTTACCCAAAAATATACACTTACATTTGGCTGAATTGCAGGGTGCACAGGACATGGGAGAAAACTCACGTGCAGATCTGTCTGGCATATAGAAAAAGCTCTTAAATGCAAAGAGTACTTCTCCCCTCACACTCTGATGAGATGGATGAGACACTGCTTGTAAGGAGGAGGGAGAGGGGCGGTACAGGATGCTGCTAAGTGGGTAGCTTTACAGGCAGCGATTGGCAGCCCCTGCATCTGCCAATTATTTTTCTGCTGCCGATCATTAATCTTAGCAGTAGGGAAAGTATAGGGCCACGTAGGGCCACAATTGCCCAGTTTGCCCCCCCCCCCCCCCAACGCCGACCCTGAGACTGACATAGGAGACACCAGTATTAATAAATTTCCACCTTGTGGTTTTCCTTTACACTGGTGTGTAACTCCTGATCACAATCCCACCATCCTAGTATGTCGCCCCATCCAACACTGTAAGAAAGAAGAATAGCAGGACTTTCTTATCATTTTCTTTTCATTTGTTTAATGTTGTTGTAAGTAAGGGAAAAAGGAAATCCCACATTGGTTCACACATTGAAGATTCATCATGCCTTTTACAACCGTTTCCTGGTGTGAATAGGTCACAAATGCTTGACAAAATTGTCTCTTGTGATTTTTTGAAAACTTTTGTGCCGGCCTCCTGAAAGATAGAGTGACAAGGGGCTTTATGATCATATGCTAGTTTACTGGAATAAATGATATCTGAAATCGACACAAGCTACAAGCTGGCATAGATTTCAGTGCAGATGTACAGTTCTGTGAAATGTGACCCTAATTTATAAGGAGATGTATGCCTCCTCATACTGTAAATTAGTCAGAATGTTCACTGGTGCGGAGGATATGAAGTTTCCCCATGGTCCCTATATTACATGTTCTTTAACTTTTGTTTGTATCACATCTGAAATTGGAGGGGTAGGGACATATACAGTATGTGTGCAACTTGTGCAGTTACAGAGGGGCCCTGCAGGTAAAGTAACTCATTACTTCCTTAAAAAAAACAGGTAAATATAGTGCTCTCTACTGTTTGCTGAATAATATAATGGGCTATATTACACCTAGCCATGTGTCACAACTACTGATGGATTAGTACAGAACTGAGGGACTATCCACAGAGCCAAGAATAATGCTGTCCATGACTAGTACCCAACTCTCATCAAATTTTGGGCATTGGTGGTTGCCAGCTTTCCATGGGCAAGTTGCTGCCATATCACAAGATTATAGGCCAGGGGTTGGCAATCCCCAACACGCCTGCCAAGAGTGGCATGCGAGGCTTATTTCCCTGGCAAGGCAGCCAGAGTCCTCACCCAGCAGTTTCGATCAGACCAAACACGACTGAAAAAAAACTGCTATTATTATACTGTGGGGTCTCTTCAGACCCCAGGGTATAATAGGCGGAGCCCCAAGGGAGATGACAAACATAAAAAAAACGTTACTCACCTTCCCTGCGCTTCGCAGAGGCTCTGTTCTCTGCAGGCACTTCTGCCTGAAGTAAGAGACCGCTGACAGGGCCTCAGGGGTCACGTCCGGCGTCATTAGGCATAATGACGCCGGATGTGACCCCTGAGACCCAATCAGCGGTCGCTGACTACAGGCAGAAGCGCCTGAAGAGGACACAGCTGCTGCAAAGTGCAGGGAAGGTGAGTAACATTGTTTTTTTATGTTTACCACCTCTCTTGGCCCTCCACTTATTATAGTCTGAGGTCTGAAGAAACCCCACAGTATAATAATAGCTAGTGACTGGCGAAAATTGGAATATTATAAAAGTTAGAATATTATACTGTTTGGAGGGGCCGCTATGGGACATAATACCGTGTGCAGGGGCCGCTATGGGATATAATACCGTGTGCAGGGGCTGCTATGAGACATAATACCGTGTGCAGGGGCTGCTATGAGACATAATAACGTGTGCAAGGGTTGCTATGGGACATATACCGTGTGCAGGGGCTGCTATGAGACATAATAATGTGTGCAAGGGTTGCTATGGGACATATACGGTGTGCAGGGGCCACTATGGGATATAATACCGTGTGCAGGGGCTGCTATGGGACATAATACCGTGTGCAGGGGCCGCTATGAAATATAATACCATGTGCAGGGGCTGCTATGGGACATAATAACGTGTGCAGGGGCTGCTATGAGACATAACAACGTGTGCAAGGGTTGCTATGGGACATATACCGTGTGCAGGGGCTGCTATGGGATATAATACCTTGTGCAGGGTCCACTATGGGACATTATTCTTTATAACAGTGTATTTTCTGTATTAAGGATGTTTTTTGCACAGAAAACTCAGGCATTTTTTTTTGAGCAAAAATTCACCATGTGAATGCAGTTTTACATCGAAGTAAAAGTTCCAGTGGCCTAAGACTATATCTGCATCCAGATACATAGTGTGTTTTCACCATAAGGATGCCGCCATACGGTACTCCTGGACACTTACATTTGCCACTAATTGGGGGCTGCACATGTATTTTCATTGCCTCTAATCGGAAAGTACAGGTGCGTCCCAGGAAATAGCAGTAAACACATGCGTCCTAAAGCATCTGGTGGCTGCACTTCTGTGTTATGGTTTGTGGTATATGACTATAGTTTAGGGGTCCCCCAAAAAATAAGGTTTAAAGAGATCTCACATATAGAAAAATAACAATGTTTATTCATATAAATACAATAAATAATATCAACAAAGAAAATATACAAACAAGTACGCAGATGGTAAAAGCGTATATGGTACCAGTAAACCCTCCTCCCCAGGAATAGCTGATGATCAATAATAGTCAAAAATAAAGTATAACGAAACAATTAATTAATAATAACTATGTATCAGATACACAATTGTTCCAAAAATACTGCTATGTAATACTTCTACTCTTTCTCCCCCGTTATGCGCATGAGTGTAGGACCTTCCATGATCTATTATTATTCTTCTGTATAGGACCTTGCTCCGTCGCGTGTACGCGTGCGCGAACGGAGCATTGATTGGTTCTTATCTGACATCATTGCGCATGACGATCCGGACACTCCCGAATGTTTGTATGTGTTCTATGTATCACATTGATGGCTGTATGTGTCACAGGTGTATGTAGGTTTTATATATACTGTATATCCGCCAATTATGTTACTATATTGCCACCTGACGAAGCCATTTGGTGGCGAAACGCGCGTCGGGAATAGCGCTCTTTCCTCCCTGTCTGGTTTTTTATGCTGGTGCTATTGTGTTCCTATGCCATCATGACTACTGGTATGTAAATTTATAACGATATACTTTTTTGGTCCCATATCATGTGAATTCACTTCAGCTATAGTTGGGATTAGGTCTGCGGGTCTGCCTTCTATTTTAATTAGTTGAGTTATTTATACTCTCACTATTTTTGAGTCATGTTACTATATTTTGGCTATAATTGTGACCTTTAGATATATGTGATCTGATAATATAATGCAACATAGCAGTGTTAATTACTGGTTATCATTTTGATATTTTTATATGGGATCTGATAATACTGTATTACAGTATCTTATTTTTCTTTCTATGTCTCGTTTTTTACCTCTCTATTTAAGGACTTTGCACTATGAAGAAACACACACAAAGACTTGGACCCTTGTGATACTTTTTTTTTTTTTGTTTTTATCTGTCTTTTTGTTCTGCTTGAAAATGGGATCTTTTGTGTATGCAGACAATTCCTTTGTCTATACAAGAGAGGAACTCCTGCAGCTCAGAGACACAGCAGGACGGCATACCATCTGGTCACACATCCCCCGCGAGCTTTGGAGAAAAAAAAAAGCGGGTAAGGGGATGCAGAGCTGGTACTCTTCAGAGGACTAAAAAGAGGCGTTACCGACCAGCTGTTCCTTCCATCATCATGGGCAATGTGAGATTTCTTGCAAACAAGATGGATGAACTAACAGCGCTCACCAGGCATCATCAGGAGTTTCGGGCATGCAGCATGATGCTACTTACAGAGACTTGGCTCACTGAAGTTACTCCTGACCTTCTGGTCTCCTTGGATGGTTTTAAACTCCTTTGGGCAGACAGGACAAGGGAGAGCGGTAAGAGGAAAGGAGGAGGGCTGGCAATGTTTGTGAATAATAGATGGTGTAATCCTAGGCACATTGTGATTAAGGAGCAAACTTGCTGTAAGGACATTGAACTATTAGCTGTGAGCATGAGACCTTTCTACCTACCAAGGGAACTATCGCATGTCATCGTGATAGCTGCATATGTCCCCCCCTCTGCGAAAGCTGACGCTGCCTGCGAGGTCCTACAAGCCACGCTGAGCCTTTTACAGTTAAAACATCCCCAGGCCCTCTTTCTTCTGTTGGGTGATTTCAACAATGCCTCTCCATCATCCACACTGCCCAGTTTCACACAGTATGTAACCTGCCACACAAGAGAAAACAAAACACTGGACTTGTTCTTTGCCAACGCGAGGGAGGCATATAGCTCATCAGCCCTACCGCCCCTGGGGAGATCGGATCACAACTTAGTACATCTCCGACCTGTGTACAAGCCACTTGTACGTAGAGAACCAGCTGTCACCCGCACAGTGAGGATATGGTCCGAGGAGAGTGATGAGGCTCTGAGGGATTGTTTTGACACAACCGCATGGGAAGTTCTGCAGGATTCTTATGGGGAAGATATAGAAGGACTCACACACTGCATAACGGACTACATTAATTTTTGTGTGGACAACACAGTACCCACAAAAGTGGTGAGGTGTTTCTCCAACAACAAACCATGGATTAACTCTGATATAAAAACAGGGAGAAAAAGATGGCATTTAGGACAAGAGATAAGGAGAGGTTGAGGGAAGTACAAAAGGAGCTGAGGCATCAAATCAGGCAGGGAAAAGCCAGTTATAAAGAAAAAATGGAAAAGCAAATGGAAAGAAAAGACATAAGGGGGGTCTGGGAGGGGCTTAAGTCAATTTCGGGTCATAAACAGTCTGTCTGCCAGATTGAGGCAGATGTTAATTGGCTTAATGAACTAAACCTATTCTTCAACAGATTTGATCACACACCAGCTCCTCCCACCCCAGTATGTCCTTCAGCTCCCCCCACCACAATGACTTCTCCCCATGCGGCCACTTCCCAACAGACCAGTAAATCCAGAAATCCGTCTTTATCTGGCCACAGTCTGACCTTCACACGGGCCCAGGTGAGGAAGGAGATGAAAAAGATCAAGGCGAGGAAAGCCGCAGGGCCAGATGACATCAGTGCAAGGCTAATTAAGACTTGCGGGGACCAGCTGTGTGGTATAATTACATATATGTATAATATGAGCCTGAGGCAGGAAATAGTCCATGAATTATGGAAATCTTCTTGTGTGGTACCAGTTCCAAAGAAACCCCACCCTATGGACCTCAACGACTACAGACCTGTAGCACTGACATCCCACCTGATGAAGTTCTTGGAGAGATTGGTTCTCACACATCTCTGCCCTCTAGTGAGCCCCGCTATGGACCCCCTCCAGTTTGCTTATCGGCCAGGCATTGGGGTAGATGATGCCATCATCCATCTTCTGCACAGGGCTCTGTCTCACCTGGAGAAACCAGGGAACACAGTGAGAATAATGTTCTTTGACTTCTCCAGTGCTTTTAACACCATACAGCCCAGGTTATTGAGGGACAAGCTGGGCCTTGCTGGAGTGGACCACCACCTCTCCAACTGGATCCTAGACTACCTCACAAATCGACCGCAATACGTGAGAGCCCAAGACTGTGTGTCAGGTACCATGATCTGTAATACGGGGGCACCTCAGGGTACGGTTCTCACCCCTTTCCTCTTCACACTGTACACTGCAGATTTTAGGTGCAACTCATCCAGCTGCTACCTACAGAAGTATTCTGACGACTCTGCAATAGTGGGTCTCATCACAGATGATGATGATAGGGAGTACAGAGAACTGAACCAGGATTTTGTGGACTGGTGCCACCGGAACCACCTG
The DNA here is from genome assembly GCA_947044405.1 of Leptodactylus fallax. Lineage (NCBI taxonomy): Eukaryota > Metazoa > Chordata > Amphibia > Anura > Leptodactylidae > Leptodactylus > Leptodactylus fallax. Next base: position 3,990,975 of record CAMRHE010000182.1, read on the forward strand.
AAGATTAACGGGGGAAGACCAAGGAGATGGTGGTGGACTTCCGCAAAGGCAGAAGCCCTCCTAAACCAGTGGACATCCTGGGGACGGGCATCGAGATTGTGAACACCTATAAGTACCTGGGTTTGCTCCTTAATAATAAGCTGGACTGGGCAGATCATATGGAGGCCCTGTACAGGAAGGGCCACAGCAGGCTCTACCTGCTTAGGAAGCTGAGAGCCTTTGGAATCCGGGGGGCACTTCTTAGAACTTTCTTCAACTCGGTAGTGGCATCAGCCATCTTCTTTGGAGTGGCCTGCTGGGGGAGCAGTATATCAACCAGGGACAGAAATAAACTTGACAAGCTGATTAGAAGGGCCAGCTCTGTCCTGGGGTGCCCACTGGACCCAGTGCAGGTGGTGGGTGACAGAAGGATACTGTCCGTGGTGAGCTCCATGCAGAAGAAGAGGTCCCATCCCATGCATGAGACTGTGATCGCGCTGAGCAGTACTGTCAGTGACCGACTGCTCCACCCTAGGTGTGAGAAGGAGCGCTATCGGAAGTCTTTCCTCCCCACCGCGGTTAGGCTGTACAACCAACACCGACCTAAGCGGAGATCATTACACGCAGAGAACTGAAACATCCCTCTGCCTGTTAAATCCCCCCCCTCCCTCTACTTCCTATCTGTCTGTCGGCTATCAAAGTAATGCCTCTCACCTTGGAACATTCCTGTACATGTTGTATTTGTATCTGCTTATCTTTGCTGCTGTAACACACTGAATTTCCCCATTGTGGGACTATTAAAGGACTATTATTATTATTATTATATTATTATTTTTGGAACAATTGTATATCTGATACATAGTTATTATTAATTAATTGTTTCGTTATACTTTATTTTTGACTATTGTTGATCATCAGCTATTCCTGGGGAGGAGGGTTTACTGGTACATATAGTGTACGCTTTTACCATCTGCGTACTTGTTTGTATATTTTCTTTGTTGATATTATTTATTGTATTTATATGAATAAACATTGTTATTTTTCTATATGTGAGATCTCTTTAAACCTTATTTTTTTGGGGATTTGATTGTTATGTGGTTTGTGAGACATTAATATTTAGGACTTTATTTTTCGCTGTTTATAGTTTAGGGGTTGTCAGACTTACAATTATTGACCGGCACTCCGAGTACCTCATCTTTTATTTTTTAATTAAAATCGGCACGCCGAACAAAAAAGGTTGCCTACCCCTGTTATAGGCAGTTATGTAAATGTGTTTCCATCAGGTAAGTGCTATGATATCACACATGGGTTTCACTGAGGTGTGCTGCTGTAACGTTACAACCATGTTTCTGTCAGGTTAAGGCTGCTTTCACATGGTTAATGTTTGGTTAGTGTTTTGCTCACTAATTGTGAGCTAAAGTCAGGAGAGAAGACTGTATCTGGATAAAATATAATAAAAATATTTGCACCTAGTCTGTATTTTCAACTCACTCCTAGTTTTATCCTACAAACACTGATATAGAACAGTGACCAAGCATTGACCGTGTGAAAACAGTGTCATTCTATGAGGTGAACATGTACTGTTCCCATATTCCCATGTACAGTACCCATGTACTGTTCTTGCATAGAGGCCCTCCGTTGGTGTCAGTTTGTTTCCCTGTCTTATGTTCAAAAAGACCAGCAATAAAGAGTGTCAATACTAAACCTTAACATTTAATAAGAACCACAAAAACAACTAATCATTCCAAAAAATAATACAAACGGCACATTGGGTCCAATTCACAGTCAATACCACACCTATCAATTCTCATTGACCAAAAATATGAGATGAAAAGAGGAAACCCCCAGTTGTGACTCAGCTGGAGTGACACTGGCTGATTCAGAAGATTATGTTAGAGTACCATAGTCTGGCATTACACTTACTAGCCATCCTTACGAAGTTTAACAGTTGGAGAGTGATATACTTGGTTAGCAAGTATAATACTGTATCTTCTGAATCTCAGTATGGCCAGCCTGACTCTAGGTGAGTCATGGCTGGGGGTTTCTTCTTTACATCTCATATATTTGGGTAACTGACGAGAATTAATAGATGTGGTATTGACTATTAATCTCGTGCACAGTTTGGATTGTTTAATTGTATGATTAAAAGGAGTCTTTCATTGGGGAAACATGTTTTTAACTGAAGCAATGTTGGAATAGCCTTTATAAAGGCTATTCTACTCCTACCTTTACTTTTCTTCTCCTCGCCGCCGTTTGTCCAAAAAAACATTTTTATTCTCAACATTCCCAACATTGCTTCAGTTAAAAACACGTTTCCCCAATGATAGAATCCCTTTAATGCTTTAACGGTTCTTATTAAAAGCAAAGTTTTACACTCTTTCTTGCTGATCTTTTTGTACTATTGAAAGTAAGTATGAGGGCAAACCCTTCAAACCCTTTATTGTTTCTTTTCTGCTTAAGTTGTGTTTAGATTGGTTGACCAAGTTGGAATATGGCCAATATGTTGCTTTCAAAGATGTGACTCAGTGCCTCAGATGAGAAAGTTCCTTAAAACTGCAAGAGCCTATTGTACATAGATAATTTTGATGAAATACTATGGAACTGTTAGGGTCTTGCCAGATGTAGCAATACCCTACACTACTGCAGCAGTCTGGGAGGAAGGACAGAGACAAGTGAGCCCTAATCTCACCCCAGCCACTTCCCTTCCTATTGCCTCAGTTACCCTAAACGGTAAAAGGACAACCTGAAGACAAGCCCTATACTGAGTAAGTGACCACACAGAACAGGACAAGACAAAACAAACGACAAAAAGACAGGTCAGGAAGCCAAGGGTTCAGTAACAGACGAGCAATGCAGTACAGAATCAAAATCCAAGAGAATAGTCACAAGGCAAGCTAAAGGTCAGAGAATCAGGTAACAAAGCAGCAAGAGATATAACAAAGACAGCAGGCAAAGACAGTGCAATAACCGGCGACCATGTGAGGGCTGACAACCTGTTTATAGAAAGTCTGGGCAAGCCCCAGACTGGATTGGTAGACAGGCTGTCAATCACACAGGCAAGGCTGAGATTAACTATATGCAGTCCAGAGAGAAATGCTCAGAACACGAGTGTGGTTGGAAATCCATTACATTGTCTAGGACCGTGTTCAGACTGAGCAACAAGAAACCTACACAAGGAACCAAACTGAACACGCCTCCTTCGCCGCAGCGTGCGAGCGGAGGGTGGCGGAGAGACCCAAACAGGCAGAGACATTACAGGAACACTACTGTTCATTTTGCTCATGTACAGATATTGGATATCAGGAAGTGAAAAGAACATTGCATTTGGCTTTTTTACATACATGGAAATACAATAGACTACTCAAAGTGGACTGCGACTTTTATTGGAACTGTGGGGCTCCTCCGAACCAGTTACTCAGAAACTTGTTGATTGTTCACTTGAAATAATCTGCCAAATGTGAATGTATATTGGAAGTCAATGAAGGAGCAAATTTAATGTTTCATAAATTGCAACAAGAATATTGTAGTTAATTTAAGTATGTTGTTAGGTCTTGTTGTATTAATTCTAAACATATTTCATTTTATTTCAGCTGGTTAAAACGAATAAAGCCAAGTCAACTCATAAAGTCTAATGACTGTAATACAATTATGAGCTCTGGCTGTGGAAATATTTTTAACAGACCTCATGTTGCGAATTATTAAGATTTACATTTTAGGGGATAATTTTCATGTAACGGTATATGTTTTTTATGTGGAGTTAACGTTGTCTCACACACAATGTTTTATGGAAAAATACCACTGCAGTTTTTGATCCACAACCAAGTGAATGTTGCAGGAAGTAAGTTTTTCCACTATATTTTCAATTTCTTTTGCAATTTCTTCAGGTTGAGGAACATGTTCTGCCAACCAGCAACCATTTTGATGTTTGAATAAACAATACAATCAGCTGACATACAGTCATGGCCAAAAGTTTTGAGAATGACACAAATATTATATTTTCACATGATCTGCTGCCCTCTGGTTTTTATGTGTGTTTGTCAGATGTTTTTATCACATACAGAAATATAATTGTATTCATATTATGAGTAATAGAAGCTTATATTGACAGAATGAGTTAATGCAGCAAGTCAATATTTGCAGTGTTGACCCTTCTTCTTCAGGACCTCTGCAATTCTCCCTGGCATGCTCTCAATCAACTTCTTGGACCAAATCCTGACTGATAGCAGTCCATTCTTGCAGAATCAATGCTTTAATTTTGTCTGAATTAGTTGGTTTTTGTTTGTCCACCCGTCTCTTGATGATTAACCACAAGTTCTCAATGGGATTAAGATCTGGGGAGTTTCCAGGCCATGGACCCAAAATCTCTATGTTTTGTTCCCTGAGCCATTTAGTTATCACCTTTGCTTTATGGCAAGGTGCTCCATCATGCTGGAAAAGGCATTGTTGAGCGCCAAACTGCTCTTGGACGGTTGGGAGAAGTTGCTCTTGGAGGACATTCTGGTACCATTCTTTATTCATGGCTGTGTTTTTAGGCAAGACTGTGAGAGAGCCGATTCCCTTGGCTGAGAAGCAACCCCACACATGAATGGTTTCAGGATGCTTTACAGTTGGCATGAGACAAGACTGGTGGTAGCGCTCACCTCTTCTTCTCCGAATAAGCTGTTTTCCAGATGTTCCAAACAATCGAAAAGGGGATTCATCAGAGAAAATGACTTTCCCCCAGTCCTCAGCAGTCCACTCCCTGTACCTTTTGCAGAATATCAGTCTGTCCCTGATGTTTTTTCTGGAGAGAAGTGGCTTCTTTGCTGCCCTCCTTGAGACCAGGCCTTGCTCCAAGAGTCTCTGCCTCACAGTGCGTGCAGATGCACTCACTGCTGGTAGCCCGATCCCGCAGCTGAAACACTTTTAAGAGACGGTCCTGCCGCTTGCTGGTCTTTCTTGGGCGCCCTGGAGCCTTTTTGGCACCAATGGAACCTCTCTCCTTGAAGTTCTTGATGATGCGATAGATTGTTGACTGAGGTGCAATCTTTCTAGCTGCAATACTCTTCCCAGTTAGGCCATTTTTGTGCAGTGCAATGATTACTGCACGTGTTTCTTTAGAGATAACCATGGTTAACAGAAGAGAAACAATGATGGCAAGCACCAGCCTCCTTTTAAAGTGTCCAGTGGTGTCATTCTTACTTAATCATGACAGATTGATCTCCAGCCCTGTCCTCATCAACACCCACACCTGTGTTAATGGAGCAATCACTGAAACGATGTTAGGTGGTCCTTTTAAGGCAGGGCTGCAATGATGTTGAAATGTGTTTTGGGGGATAAAGTTCATTTTCTAGGCAAATATTGACTTTGCAAGTAATTGCTGTTAAGCTGATCACTCTTTATAACATTCTGGAGTATATGCAAATTGCCATTAGAAAAACTGAAGTAGTAGACTTTGTAAAAATTTATATTTGTATCATTCTCAAAACTTTTGGCCATGACTGTACGAGCAAACATCAAGCCTTATTCTACAGGGTGACAAAACTTGGCACTGTAACTAGGGGTCCATTTTACCAAGTTGAAGAAGGGGAAGGAGAATTGTGGAATTGACTGAATTTAAAACAAGAAAAATGTCATTATGAAAAATAAGGAAACACACCTATAACCTTTCTAAAGCAATTTTTCAGTTTGCCAGGCTATTAAGAGACATATAGTTGAAACCCTCTTTGTGTCTATAGTACCTATTCATGTCTAGTGCAGATTAATGTATTATCTAGCCCTAGGTTTATTAATGATGTAGTACAAGCGCATCAGGAAGGTTCAGACATTTCTCTTTTAGGCTAAGGCCCCACATTATACAGTGTACAGAGGCACCTATGTGAAATTATATTGTGTGGAGGGGCCCCTATGCGACATACTGTGTGGGGTGGCCAGTTTGGGACATTATATTATATGGAGAGCCCACTACTGTATGGGAGATTATATTGTGTGGAGGGACCACTATGAAAAATTTTACTGTGTGCAGGGGCTATTATGGAACATTATACTGTGTGCAGGGGCAACTATTGGACATTATACTGAGTATAGTAGCCACTATGTGACATTATAATGTGTGGAGGGGTTACCATGGGATATTATACTATGTGAAGTGACCACTATGGGACATTATACTGTGTGAAAGGGCAGCTTTGGGACATTATACTGTGTGGATGGGTCACTATGTGACATTATACTGTGTGCAGTGGCCACTATGGGATATTATACTGTGTGAAGGGACCACTATGAGACATTAGATTGTGTGAAAGGGCCGCTTTGGGACATTATACTGTGTGCAGGGGACACTATACTGTGTGCAGGGGTTCGCTATGAGACGTTATACTGTGTGGAGAGGCTGCTATGGGACATTATACTATATGAAGGGGCTGCTATGGCAAAAGTCAGCTCTCCAGTTATCATGCTCGGTCTCCTAATTTTGGAATATTCTACATGTGGCCGTAATCTTTTGCCTCCAAATAAGGCAAGGCTCAGAAATGAAGAAGTACAACTACTCCAAAGAATGTACCAAGAGTCATACCAAGCATTTTTAACCCTTGAGTATTGCATTATTGTAATTTCCAGAAATAAATGCGCAATGAATAGTTAAAATTGCAATTTTTGTGCCCAGCTTGTGACAGCAGATATATACACTCCAAAAACTGTTAAGCAGGTTATCCTTAGTACAACAGCCTTTGGAGTATTCGTCTCTGACACAAATCGGGCACAACATATTGTGCACTGAGATGACGTATTCCGGGGAAAAAATGTCATTTTCACTCTGCACATGTCTGGAAAATGCATTAATGCAACGCTTGGGGTAAAAATGCTCGCTGTACCCCGGGATAAATTCTTTGAGTGGTGAAGTTTCTAAAATGGGGTCATGTGTCAAGGGATGCCGCTATGCTGGCATTTTAGGAACTTTACAAAAGTTGCATGGTGTTCAAAAACCAAACCATCTCCAAAACCGAAATAGCGCTGCTTCTCTTCTGCACCGTGCTGTGTACCCAAATAGCAGTTTATATCCACATACAGTTGTGCTAAAATGTTTACATACCCCAGCAGATTTTTTGTTTTTTTGGCCTTTTTTCAGAGAATATGGATGATAACACAAAAACTTTTTCTCCACTCATGGTTAGTGGTTGGTTGAAGCCATTTATTGTCAAACTTCTGTGTTTTCTCTTTTTAAACCATAATGACAACCAAAAAACATCAAAATGACCCTGTTCAATGTCATACATGTGGGCATAAACTGCTATTTTTTCACACAGCAGGGAAAACAAGAGAAGTGCTGTTTGGCTTTCAAAGCACAGATTTAGATGGTTTGGTTTTTGGACACCATGCCATGTTTGCAGAGTTCCTCAGGTGCCAGTAAATTGGAATCCACCAGAAAGTGACCCCATTTTGAAAACTGCACCTCTCAAAGAATTTATCTAGCGGTATAGTGAGCAATAGTTTCTTAAAAGTGAATATGTAAGCTGTGCGGAGTACATTGGGAACACCAAATTCCACACTATTTTCCCACTAGCTCCTGCGACACAGGCTGGGGTGTCATTCTGGGGGGGGTCAGTGCTGGTGTATTTTCCATCGTAAGCTCTAAATCTGGGGTGTACCCTGATATACACTCGCACAGCTTATACATTCCCTTCTTGCCGCAGCCAGTTTTGTCCTAATGATTTGGCGATTTATGGGTTTTTTGTCTTCACATTATACATGCTATATTTTTTTTTATTTTCTGATGATGTGGCCATATGAAAGCTTGATTTTTGTGGGATGAGATGTACTTTTCAATACCACCATTTTGGGGTGCCTATAACTTATTGACAAATTTTTTTTAACTCATTCTGGGTGGGATTTAAAGAAAAACAAAAACTAAAAACATCAAATGTGGCATTACTTTTTAACACTTCAATTTTTTGCCAAGTAACATGTTACCTTTATTCTATGGGATGTTACAATTATGTAGAAACCTAATTTATGTATTTTTTTTATGCGTTAATAATTGTGTAGAATAAAATTCCATTTAGGGAAAAAAATGAGTTATTTTTGCATCAACATCTTCTGAAAGGCATAGAATTTTTATTTTTATTTTGACATAGCTGGTTGACTGCTTTCTTTTGCGGGACGATGTGTGCTTTTTATAGATTCCATTTTGGCTTTCATCTGACCTTTTGATCACTTTTTATTGAACATTTTGTGAAGCAAGGCAGGATTAACCACTTATGTGGCAGGGCAGTGATCAGACCCTGGGCTGCTGAATAAGAACACTGGCACCCCTGAACACATTACGGGGGGTAAACCCCCTAAGATGTTTGACTGAGGCACCTCAGGGGTTAACACCTGTGATCAGAGCTCAGCTCCAACCACAGGTGATAGAGGGAAGTGTCAGCTGTATATAATGGCTGACACCCGCAAAGCAACACGGCAGTACACGGAAGGGAGGGAGTGACACTGGGTGTTTGAAAAGCAGATTTTGCTGGAATAGTTTTCAGACACCATGTCTCATTTGCAGAGCCCTCTAGTGTACCAATACAATGGAAAGCCTCCAAAAGTGACCCCTTTTTGGAAACTGCACCCCTCACTGAATTTATCAAGGGGTATAGTGAACATTTTGACCACACATTAACTCCAGATTTTAATAAAATTCAGATGTGTAAATGAAAAATTACTAAAACGTTTATCTTCAAAGTTTTCATTTTCCCAAGGGGTTTAAGGAGAAAAAGTATCCCACAGTTTGTTAAACAATTGCACATGAACACGGCAATACCCCATATGTGGTCGTAATTTGCTGTATGGGTTCATGGTGGGGCTCGGAATGGAAAGAGTGCTATTTGGCTTTTGGAAGGCAGATTTTGCTGGAATAGTTTTCAGGTGCCATGTCGCATTTGCAGAGCCCCTAGAGTACCAATACAATGGAAACCCCCCCAAAAGTGACCCCATTTTGAGCCCAAGAGTGCTTCCCAAAAATTAATGTACAAAGTGAAAATTGAAATTTTTATAGAAATATGCCATTTCAGTTCCCAATATGTTGTGCCCACTTTGTGTCATCAGAGACATGCAATCCTAAAACTATTAAGTGGGCTATCTTGGGTACAAGAAAGTTGTATATGTGGGTGTAAACTGCTGTTTGAGAACGCAGCAGGGCTCAGAAGGGCAGGAGCACTGTGCTTTTTAGCTTTTGGAGTACATATTTAGGGTAAGGCCCCACGCAGGAATGCATCATGGTTTTTCCCGCAGTATTTTTCCGCAAAGTGGGGTAGGATTCTCTAGAATCCTATCCACTTTGCTGTGACCATAAAATGCTATGCTTTTTTCCACAGCGTTTACGTCACGTGGAGCCCCAGCCTTAGAGTGACTTTCTGAATGCCATGTTGTTTTTGCAGAGCCCTGGAGGTGCCAGCAAATTGGAATTCCCCAAGAAGTGACCTCATTTTGTAGCGGCAATATTAGGCTCTCAAGCATAACATGGCATACAAAAACCAACAATCTAAATCCAAAAAGTACATAGTTCTCCTTCACATCTGCGCCCTGCTGTGTGCCCAAACGGCAGTTTATTCTCACATGTATGACACTGTTGTACACAGTGTCATACATGCACTCAATGTCACATGTGGAAGCAAGTTGCCATTATCCAGTGGCGTAACTAGGAATGGCTGGGCCCCAAAGCGAACATTTGACATGGGGCCCCCCCCGAACCGCTGCCCCCAATTGCTCCCCCAGGACCGCCCCCTCCAACCCCCCCCCCCCCCCAAAAAAAACGCATTCCTGCGCACACTATTATGTGCCATAGTGGCCCCTGCACACAATGTTATGCCCCATAGTGGCCCCTGCACACAGTGTCATGTCCCATAGTGGCCCCTGCACACAGTATCATGTCCCATAGTAGCCCCTGCAGACAGTATCATGTCCCATAGTGGCCCCTGCACACAGTATCATGTCCCATAGTGGCCCCTGCACACAGTATCATGTCCCATAGTGGCCCCTGCACACAGTATCATGTCCCATAGTGGCCCCTGCACACAGTATCATGTCCCATAGAGGCCCCTGCACACAGTATCATGTCCCATAGTGGCCCCTGCACACAGTATCATGCCCCATAGTGGCCCCTGCACACAGTATCATGCCCTATAGTGGCCCCTGCACACAGTATCATGTCCCATAGTGGTCCCTGCACACAGTATCATGCCCCATAGTGTCCGCCCCTGCACACAGTATCATGCCCCATAGTGGCCCCTGCACACAGTATCATGTCCCATAGTGGCCCCTGCACACACTATTATTCCCCATAGTGGCCCCTGCACACAGTATCATGCCCCATAGTGGCCCATGCACACAGTATCATGTCCCATAGTGGCCCCTGCACACACTATTATTCCCCATAGTGGCCCCTGCACTGAGTATTTTGCCCCATAGTGGCCCCTGCACACACTATTATTCCCCATAGTGGCCCCTGCACACACTATTATATGTCCCATTGTGGACCATCCATGAACAATTATTATACTCTGGGGTCTTTTCAGACCCCAGAGTATAATGATCGGAGACCCAGGGGGAGGATAGAAACATAAAAAAACAACGTTGCTTACCTGTTCCTCGCTCCGGTCCAGTCACTGCTACTTCGGCCTTCTTCAATGTTGGACCAGGCCGGTGTCACGTGATGTGGGCCGGCGTCATGATGCAAAATGACGTCCGCTGACGTCTGGGACGTGACCAAACAGGCCCGAAGCCTGGAGAAGCATAGGAGAGGTAAGTACATTGTTTTTTATGGTCCCTCACCAACTCTGGGCCTCCGAATATTATACTCCGGGGTCTTTTCAAAGACCCCGGAGTATAATGATAGCAGAGATTGTGGTGTTCGGCCCGGCCCGCGGCCTCACATACCAATCCCTGCTCCTGCTCACAGCCGCCTCCGCAGAATCGGAAGCGCAGGCGGCCGTGAGCGGGACCCCGGGGATTGGTAAGTATATAGGGCCCGTTACCTGCTGGGGTAACGGCCTATTAAAAAAAAAAAAAAAAAAAAGCATCGGGGTAACTGGGGTAATGTCACGGGCCCTGTGGCAGCTGCTACCGCTGCTACCCCAGTAGTTACGCCCCTGTCATTATCTTAAGAGCACATCATGGCTTGTGTGCCTATACCCATATGTGGATATAAACTGCCGGGTAAAGAAGGTAAGGAGCGCTATTTGGTTTTTGGAGCATAGTTTGTTTTTTTGGCATCATGTCACTTTTGTGGAGCCACTGAGTTTTCAGTAAAGTGGAATCCTCAGACACCTGACTCCATTTTGGAAAGTACACCACTGAAAGGATTTGAAGTGACATAGTGAGCATTTTTAACTCTTGAGCATTGCATTAATTTAATTTCCAGAAATGAATGTGCGGCTGATAATGAAGAGTGAAAATTGCAATTTTTCCAGAGATCCGCCATTTCAGTGCTTCATATGTTGTGTCCAGCTTGTGTAAGCAGAGACACACACTCCAAAAACTATTAAATGGGTAAGCTGGGCACAACATATTGCACACTGAAATGACGTATTCCTGAAAAAATTTTCACCTTTCACCAACATCTGCATATTCATGTCTGGAAAATAAATTAATGCAACACCTGAGGCTTAAAAATGTTCACTGTACCTCTGGATAAATTCTTTCATGGGTGTATTTTCCAAAATGTGGTCACATGTCAGGGGATTCTACTATATTGACATTTCATGGCTCTGCAAAAGTGTTATGAGGGTCAAAAACCAAACCGTCTAAGGCTGAGACCCTACGTTGCGGAAACACAGCTTTTTTGTTGCAGATTTTGCTGTGGTTTTTTTGAGCCAAAGCCAGGTGTGGATCAAGCAGAAGGGAGAAGTATAGCAACTTCTTATACATTTTCCCATTCCTTCTGAAGCCATTCTTGCCTTTGGCTCAAAAAAACGCAACAAAATCTGCAACAAAAAAATCTGCGTTTCCGGAACGTGGGTCCTTAGCCTAAATCTGTGCTCCAAAAGCCACATGGCGCTACTTTTCTTCTGTGCCTGGCTGTGCCCAAACAGCAGTTTATACCCATATATGACATTAAGTACGTTATCCTGGGTACAACAGTGTCATACATGTGGGCATAAACTGCAGTTTGGGCACACAGCAGGGCACAGAAGGGAAGGAGCTCTATGTGGCTTTTTGAGTGCAGATTTGGATGTTTGGAATCTGGATGCCATGTCATGTTTGCAAAGCCTCTAAGGTTCCAGTAATGTGTAATCCCCTAGGGAGTGACCCTATTTTGAAAACTGCACACCTCAAAGAATTTATCAAGGTTTGTAGTGAGCATTAAAATCCCAGCCTTGTATGCTCAGTGGATGGGGAAGAGTGAATATGTAAGCTGTGTGGAGTGCTTTCGTAACATCAAATTCCCTACTATTTTCCCAGTAGACACTTCTGGTGTCTTTTTCATTGTAAGAACTAAATCTGGGGTGTACCCTAATATACGCTCACACATTCCCTTCCTGCCACAGCCTGTTTTGTTGTAATGATTTGGTGATTTTTTGGGTTTTTGTCTTCATATTGTACAAGCTATATTTTTTTTTATTTTTCTGGTGATGTAGACATTATGTAATGAGACAATTTTTGGGTGCCTATAACTTTTTCAATAAATTTTATTAACTCTTTTTTGGTGGATTAAAAAAAACACATAAATTTTGGCATTGTGTTGTACCTTTTAAATTTTTTACCAAGCAGCGTACAGCATAAGTAACATGTTACATCCCGGGGTCACTGGTCAGACATTGGCCTGACGAAAATACATATCAGCACCCCCCGAACTTACCGCAGGGGGGCCGATGGAGGGTATTATTCTAGTGGAACCCCTAAATGCTGCGGTCATGTTTGAAAACCCTCGATTGGAGCTCAGCTCTGCTGGGGGGTAATGGAGCAGGTGTTAGCTGTCACATACTGAGCGGGCGGCCGACACAGGACATACTATTACGTCCATTTGCAGCAAGTCCCAGGTGGCCAGGACGTAATTGTACATCCTGTGTCTTTAAAGGATTAATGGATGTAACTCTAGTTGATATGCCTGAACTGAAAGCATGTTTGTGATTATAATACAGCTGAAATTGATCTTTGTAACCAGTTAAAAGGGTTATCCAGTTTCAGACCAATATATTCCAATATACTTTCTGTATAAATTCCTCATTTTCTAGATCTCTGCTTCATTTTGCTTGTTTTCAGTGCATGAAAATCCGTCCATGGTCATGTGACGTATACACAGGTGCACAGCTTGTTATAGTCACAACATAGTAGTCAAACATCTGCCTGGTAACGAGCAGTGCACCTGTGTGTCCATCACATGACCATGGTCTGATTTTTATATACTGAAAGTAAATTGCTACAGAGGAATTAATACAGAAAGTATATTGGGACATTGTATAACTTTTCATTCGCTCGGCGTTCTTTGCGGCCAGTTATCACGGCCGGACGGGTGGTACACCCATCACTCATGATAAAACCACTGATACAGACGCTAGGCCACCACTTTAGCAATCTGTGGATGCCCTTGTGTGACTGCCTCTGATGAGCTGGTTATTTGTCTTCCAGCAGAAACACATCAGCTGGATTATGGGTTATTTATATGTGTGTTATGTGTGTGGAACTAGATAATTTTTTGAGAGTGTAATGTAAGCTCTCTAGCTAGTGGTTAGTGAGCACCCTTGGGCTGGTCTTTTACTGGTCTACTAGTCAGAGTGTGCCTTGATATCGCAGGACTCTGACTTTATAGAAGGAGTTTATCAGGTGCACCTAATATCTATTCAAACAAGTCTTCCTCAAAAAATAATGTCCCATAAACAAAGAAAGAAATCAAATAACCTACAAAAAGAGTTTATGGAGACCATATATATAGAAAAATAGTAAATTTTATTAATAAAATACCATAAACATACATATATAATATAATCATAAGATTGTGCCAACAAGCACGCAGATGGAAAACAGCGTGTACAGTTAAAATGGAGTCTCACCCTCCCCAACTAATTCAGAAATACACTCCTACAGTATAAATAATGAAATACCAACAAATCATATAAATAATCAAACTTAATCTGAAAAGGTTAATACTGAGACATGGATTTGAGGAGTAATATCTATTGCCTGACCCGTGGGTACCCTATTTTTATTCAAAAGTGGGATATTTAGCCTTCTATTACTATTGATAATTTTTAGTAATATTAGTAAGTTATTTTTTATTGTACTATTTCAATTGGCTTGTTGTTTGTCCTAATTTCAGTACACATACCTGTATATCTATTGTTTGATGGATTTGTTTACAACTTTTTATTATGCAAAAAATAAAATTAATTTGTTTCTTAATATTGGTCTGAAACTGGACAATCCCTTTAAACTTTGCCACACTATCTCTTCTTTTTTACTTTATTAAGATCAGGAGGTGTGTGGAGACTAAAAAACAGTACAAAGGCTGAGAAAAGTTCCTTGATTTTCCCTGATTTCTGTTTGCCTGGAGGGAGAATCCTGCTTTTAATGTGAAAGGAGCAGAGGCATAGCTTGGGGTTCAGCACAGGGGGGTGAACATGTCCAAGTGGGCCCTCAACTTGGACATGTTTGTATACTGATACTATGAGTATACGGTGAGCGTATAGTGGTATATAGCAGCTCTACACAGGGCTCTGCAGATGATTTAGGCAAATATAGTGCAGTAACATTTAGTGACTTACCGGTGACGTCTCTGACTATTCGTTCACATTCATCGTCTCTTTTATCTGAACGGCCATGACCACTTCTTCCAGACTCTGTAAAGTTTGCAACACAGACATCTTTGGCTCCTCACTTTTCCAGGCACCTGACCCACATTGTCCTCACCTACACAAAACCCCCATCCTGCTGCTACCCCCAATTATAAAATATATAATATACCCCCCCATAATGAATAATACTCCCAAGTGCATCTTTAAATTAATAACTTCCCTGTGCACCCCTTTAAATAGTTCCCCTTATTAATAATGCCCCAGGTGTTTCCTAATTAAAAAGAAAAAAAAAAGGAAAAAAAAATTATTGGGGTTCCAATACCCGGGACCCCGAGGATCAGCTGTTTGAATGAACCATGGTACCCGTGTAAGCGCCGTGACACCTTCTCTGTTTACATAGTGTCATTCCTTTCATAGTGTAAATGTAATGTAACTACAGCCTCGTCCTATACATGTCTATGTGACAAGGCTGTAATTACATCACACGGTCACTATAAACAGACAGCGTGTGATATAAACAGATGCCATAGCCCCTTCTTACAGCTGATCAGTGGGGAATCACTTATCTCTTATTGATGTTTTATTCTGATGATAGATCATCAATAAAAATGAGCTGGAAAACGCCTTAAAGGGGTATTCCCATGAACATAATCATATTTATATTTGTAGATAATGCAAAGTTAATGATTTTTGCATTATCTACCGTTGCGGTTTTGAAAATTGCAGCATGTCAATTATACATACGGAAACACCGTTGGTTTCCATATAGGTGTATTGAAAACAGAAAGTCCACAGAGGAAACCCCTGCAGACCTCCTGTGAAAAGCGCTGCGGGAAAAACCACAATGTTACCGCCATGGTTTTTCCTGCAGCGTTTTTTTTGCTGCAGCCCGCTATGTGGGGCCTTAGTCTTAATAAAGCCCAAGTGCCACTTTCATTAAATTAATTGACCCTCATATTATGCCCCTGATTCCCCCTGACATAAATACTGCACCTCTAATGACCCCTTATATCAATGACCACCCCCTTATGTTCATAATGCCTCCTAATATAAATGATGGCCCCTAATGGCCCCTTTTATAAATAACCTCCCCCCTTGTATTCATAATGCCCCCCAATAACCCTTATATAAATGAACCCCCCATTGTCATAATGCCCCCTAATGAATCCTCCTTTTATAGTTATAATTCCCCCTCCTATCCACCCCTTATAATATTAATATACCCACAACTGCGCTAAAAAAAGAAAAAAAAAAGTCATACTCACCTACCTGCGATGCTGATGAATGGAGCCGCCGTCGTCGCTTCCTCCCTGTCCACGCACAGGACGTCTGTGTCTGAGCGCAGGCGGCGCGATGTTGTGACGTCATCACACTGCCTGTGTGAGAAGAAGACATCGGTCTGTAAACTGCAAGCCTCATGTAGCTTGTGGTTTACAATACTGTGAAGTTGCAGGATACGTTTTAAACGTTAAAAAAACGTATCTGTTTTTCATCAGTGTGTCACATATTTTTCATTAATTTTCTGGCTGTCTGCCCATTAAAAAGTAAGAACTTCATTGGTCTTTTTGTCACCGAACCTACTGATCTGTTTTTAACATAAGGGAAATGGATCCAGTTAGAAATAAAGGATGTATTAATGGCGGCCCCAGGGTAGGCCCCAAAAAGTCAGTGAGCCCGGGGCAGCTGCCACTCTGCCCCCCGCTAGCTACGCCTCTGGAAAGGAGATAACTACACACCTTTTTACATTTGTGATAATATAACATAAATGACTCTATTGTAACTGTTAGGCCTCATGCACACAAACATTAGAAACCGATGCAATGGTCTGTTTTTAATGTCTGTTTTTCATCAGTGTGTCACATATTGTTCATTAATTTTCTGGCCGTTTGCCCATTAAAAAGTAAGAACTTCATTGGTCTTTTTGTCACCTAACCTACTGATCTGTTTTTAACATAAGGGAAACGGATACATTAGCCAAAAAAACTATGTTAAAAATGGACCCATAGACTTCTATTGAGTCCATCAGACTTTAAAAAATGGACAAAAATAGTACATGTCCCATTATTAATGGACATTATCCAGTCTATTAAAAAAAATAGATTTGTGTTTTTCACATTGACTTACATTGTCGTAAAATCGGATGCGTGACAGACTTTAAAATAATGTCCATCACACAACTGTTTTTCACTGTCGTGTACATGAGGTTTTATTGTTTCATATATTTTGACATTATGGGTTTTGTTTTAAACAGAAGCCACAGTGCTCTGCTGTACTTGTTTTTCAAAGAATACCAAAAGTGCCTGATGTGTCTCACTGCCTTACAATGGATTTTCCTGGAAAGATGAAGCTGCATGCAGCATTGTTTTTTCTGACAAATTTGGCAATACTGCGAGCCTAAACCTGGGAATACAGATATGATTTTAGACTGCCATCGCTGTCTGTTATGAACTGTGGTTGATTCATATGGTCAGTTATTCCAAACACATGGACAACCACCAACCTTCTGACATACAAAAGACTATCCCAAACACTTGGAAAACTTACATTAATGCTAATGAAGTGATTCAACAGGACATGATGTACACATTGTGGGTATGTGTTATGCTTCTCTCACACGTGCGCCCGGAGTCCGTCCGCCGTGAATCTTACCTAAATGTCAGAAAAAAGGACTGGGAAAGGTTTGAAACGGTTGGTTAAAAACCCATTCACTTCAATGGGTTTTTAAAGCAATGCGCAGGTGTCCGATTGCTGCCTCTGCGCCACAAAGCCAGTTTTTTTGGTCGGACACAAAGTCGGACATTCAGAACTGTTCAAAATCTGCCAATTCAGAAGTCTAAAATCTAATGTGTATGGCCATCTTTGCCCAGCTGAAAGGTTATGGTTCAATTATTACTTTTTGCTATCAATTTAGTTTGAGCAGTTTCAGGCCTTATCACTTAACATACAAAAATGGAATAGTAGCAACATTATATGTCACTTTTCCTGCCTCCCATGGAGATGCAATGGCAGTTTGTGTCTCTATACATATGGATATAATAAATTGCAACCAAACATAATGCAGAATATATTTTAATTGAATTTGACAGACTATTTTTCTTGCCATTACATCATTCATCATTTCAGCATTACTAATTAAAAAACAAGAAATACAAGCTCGCAGATTTAGGTTTCTGTATATGCATTCACATCTAGACAGAGAAAGTGAGAATAGAAAAATTTGAGGTATGAAGTGGACATACTTCAAACTATTTTCTCTCTGTATAATAGAAAAGAGCTCAGAAACGTTAGGCTTGTGTATTTGAAACCATTTGCACATTTACAATGAAAATTAGGGTCAATCCTTAGTGACCTTATGGTTCACAGATATGGACTATAGGAAACAAACTTACCAATTAGAGTACAATGACTCATATTAAGGTCCACTCATTACCATCCCCTCCCCTTTATACCAGTGCATACTGTAGAATGAGAGTCATTGAACCATAATTAACTGTTTCTGAAGACTGTAATTGAAACCATGGCTAAGCCCTTTTTGCTTAATAATTACATCACAAGCTACATCTGCAATTCATTTCCATGACCTCAAACATGATTATTGGATATCACCAAAGAAAAAACACGTGTTACAACCACATCAAAATGCTAGGGAAAACATTTTTTCTGGATGCTACTTAGCCATGCTTGATCAAGCATTAAAACACCATAGAATCAACCTGTATCCACCTTACTACTAGATCTGTTGTTGCAGAATATTTTTGTAATATAAGAAAAAAATATATATATTATAAAATAGGATGAAAAAAAAGAAGCTGCATTTAGATGGTGACATGCATTCAATAATGTCACTCTGTTATCTAAAATAATATTAACTAGTACAGTGGCCAAAATAGGTCAAAATTGATATTCTGTTTCATAAACCACTAGAAGTACTGGGGAAAAAAAGGTACATTCAAATACAATATACATTTATTAAAAGATGGTTCGTACTGAATTCTAATTGTGGGGTCTAAATAAGGTGGTAGTTTCAATGGTTTTGTTGAGATCACCTTGCAGTAAAGTGGACAGCCTATAGATGCCAATACGATGAAGACATAGAAGTGTTTTTGACTGTTTCACATCTAATTTCTGTTGGTAGCACCTTCGGAACCCCTTTCTTTTAACACTGTTATGCCAAGGCCCCGTGTAGCGTAAACGTCATGATTTGGCCTTGGAGGAAACGCTGTGGCTAAAATCATAGCGTTTTACAGTACCTGCAAAGTGGACGGGATTCTGGCTAATCCCAACCCACACATTTCAGAAAAATACTGTATCTGCTGCGGAAATGCTTTGATTTCAAAAACGTGTGCGTTTTTGCAAATCCCAGCATGTCAATTATACCTATGGAAACGATGGTATTTTCTGTATAGGTATAATAGGGACAGAAAGTTTTCCTCTGCGGACTTTTCTGTGAAAAGCGCTTCAGAAAAAAATGCGATGCATTTCTGCGTTCGTTTCCGCAGCACTTTTTGGCTGTGGCTCGCTACGTGGTGCTTTAGCCTTATTGTGATGTGAATTCTTTTCATGGTGCAACCTTTGGCTGGTACATTTTAATTTGCTCTGTAAAGTATTGTGTCTGTACTTTGCAGCAGCTTTAGTATTCAGCTGAGCATAGCTCCCATTGTATTATTTTTATGTTGCAACAGGTATGAGTTGTTATGTGTCTTTTTCTTTTTTCACTAAAGCCACCTTGATTGTAGAAATCCTGCAGGCAGAGGCTCAGGTAACTACAGATCCCAGGATGTCATGCTGAGGTGTCATAAAGGTAAGTGAGGAGCAATCACATCTATCTGAGGTTAAAACAGCTCTGACCCCTTGAGACATAAACTCCACAAGACTTCAATCCTGACAGTTGCGAGTTGGGACCTCCGTGAATCAGATTTATTTTTTTTAGCACATCCCAAAGATGCTCAATTGGATAATAAATAAACTTGGAAATGTTTATTAAATCATTGCTAAGCAATTTTTGCTGTGACAGGGTACAAACCTATGCTAAAAGATACCTCTAATGTTACGGAATACCATGGTTATGAAATGGTGTACTTGGTCTGCAACATTATATAGGTACAGTAGGTGGTATGTGTCAAAGTAACATCCACATGAATACCAGCCTTGACCTGTCTTCTGCAATTGCTGGGATGCACTTATACTGTTGCTCCAAAAAGAAAGTACAGGTAGGGCCCAGCAATTATTGCATGTGGGACACAGATCGGCACCCTTAGACAAACTGCATGGCCATTAACAATCAGCAATCATTTGCAAATTGCTCTGGGCTTTTGGCAGCTTTTCACTGGCTCTGTGGGACCAGTGACGTGCAGCATTTTACAGTGAAGGGGGTTCACCAGGGAGTATAATGTCCTCTTAGGGCTCACACAATGTATATTGTCCCTCAAGTGACCCCACTGAGAATAATACCCCCTCAGTTGCACCCACATGGTATAATGTCCCCTTTAATGCCCCCATATACAGTATAATGTCTCCTTGTGGCCCTACATAGTATAATAATAATTTATACCCTTCATACAGTATAATGCCTCCTCTATGTCCCCACACAATATAATGCCCTACCAACAAACAGTGTCTGCAAGCCTCAGACAGTATAATGCATTGAGCCCCCACATATTATTATGCCACAACTCAGCCCTACACAGTATAATGACCCTAGCTCCCAAACAGTATTGGGTCTGGGTAGTGAGTAGTAAGTATGCTTCTATGTACTCAGCACTCTTAGGACTTCTCTTAGGGTTCTGGCAGCAATGCTCACTATGTCTAAGCAACACCAGCACAGAAGGACAGTAGCAAGTTCTAAGAGCGGTGAGTATACTCACCGCTCACTCCCTAGGCACAGTATTGTTTAGTAACTAGGGTCATTATACTGTGTGGGGCTGAGCTGGGGCACAGTGAGGATATGGTCCGAGGAGAGTGATGAGGCTCTGAGGGATTGTTTTGACACAACCGCATGGGAAGTTCTGCAGGATTCTTATGGAGAAGATATAGAAGGACTCACACACTGCATAACAGACTAAATTAATTTTTGTGTGGACAACACAGTACCCACAAAAGTGGTGAGGTGCTTCTCCAATACCAAACCATGGATTAACTCTGATATAAAAACACTACTTAAGGAGAAAAAGATGGCATTCAGGACAAGAGATAAGGAGGGGTTGAGGGAAGTACAAAAGGAGCTGAGGCATCAAATCAGGCAGGGAAAAGCCAGTTATAAGGAAAAAATGGAAAAGCAAATGGAAAGAAAAGACATAAGGGGGGTCTGGGAGGGGCTTAAGTCAATTTCGGGTCATAAACAGTCTGTCTGCCAGATTGAGGCAGATGTTAATTGGCTTAATGAACTAAACCTATTCTTCAACAGATTTGATCACACACCAGCTCCTCCCACCCCAGTATGTCCTTCAGCTTCCCCCACCACAATGACTTCTCCCCATGCGGCCACTTCCCAACAGACCAGTAAATCCAGAAATACGTCTTTATCTGGCCACAATCTGACCTTCACACGGGCCCAGGTGAGGAAGGAGATGAAAAAGATCAAGGCGAGGAAAGCCGCAGGGCCAGATGACATCAGTGCAAGGCTAATTAAGACTTGCGGGGACCAGCTGTGTGGTATAATTACATATATGTATAATATGAGCCTGAGGCAGGAAATAGTCCCTGAATTATGGAAATCTTCTTGTGTGGTACCAGTTCCAAAGAAACCCCACCCTATGGACCTCAACGACTACAGACCTGTAGCACTGACATCCCACCTGATGAAGATCTTGGAGAGATTGGTTCTCACACATCTCCGCCCTCTAGTGAGCCCCGCTATGGACCCCCTCCAGTTTGCTTATCGGCCGGGCATTGGGGTAGATGATGCCATCATCCATCTTCTGCACAGGGCTCTGTCTCACCTGGAGAAACCAGGGAACACAGTAAGAATAATGTTCTTTGACTTCTCCAGTGCTTTTAACACCATACAGCCCAGGTTATTGAGGGACAAGCTGGGCCTTGCTGGAGTGGACCACCACCTCTCCAACTGGATCCTAGACTACCTCACAAATCGACCTCAATACGTGAGAGCCCAAGACTTTGTGTCAGGTACCGTGATCTGTAATACGGGGGCACCTCAGGGTACGGTTCTCGCCCCTTTCCTCTTCACACTGTACACTGCAGATTTTAGGTGCAACTCATCCAGCTGCTACCTACAGAAGTATTCTGACGACTCTGCAATAGTGGGTCTCATCACAGATGATGATGACAGGGAGTACAGAGAACTGTACCGGGATTTTGTGGACTGGTGCCACCGGAACCACCTGAAGATTAACGCGGGGAAGACCAAGGAGATGGTGGTGTACTTCCGCAAAGGCAGAAGCCCTCCTAAACCAGTGGACATCCTGGGGACGGGCATCGAGATTGTGAACACCTATAAGTACCTGGGTTTGCTCCTTAATAATAAGCTGGACTGGGCAGATCATATGGAGGCCCTGTACAGGAAGGGCCACAGCAGGCTCTACCTGCTTAGGAAACTGAGAGCCTTTGGAATCCGGGGGGCACTTCTTAGAACTTTCTTCAACTCGGTAGTGGCATCAGCCATCTTCTTTGGAGTGGCCTGCTGGGGGAGCAGTATATCAACCAGGGACAGAAATAAACTTGACAAGCTGATTAGAAAGGCCAGCTCTGTCCTGGGGAGCCCACTGGACCCAGTGCAGGTGGTGGGTGACAGAAGGATACTGTCCGTGGTGAGCTCCATGCAGAAGAAGAAGTCCCATCCCATGCATGAGACTGTGATCGCGCTGAGCAGTACTGTCAGTGACCGACTTCTCCACCCTAGGTGTGAGAAGGAGCGCTATCGGAAGTCTTTCCTCCCCACCGCGGTTAGGCTGTACAACCAACACCGACCTAAGCGGAGATCATTACACACAGAGAACTGAAATATCTCTCTGCCCCCCCCCCCCCCTGCTACTTCCTATCTGTCTGTCTGCTATTAATGTAATGCCTCTCACCTTGGAACATTCCTGTACATGTTGTATTTGTATTTGTATCTGCTTATCTTATCTTATCTTTGCTGCTGTAACACACTGAATTTCCCCATTGTGGGACTATTAAAGGACTATTATTATTATTATTATTATTATACTCCCCAGCCCTTGCCAGTAACTAATGAGCACTTCCAACAGTATTGACGCTCTACTGATGATAATCATCCAGGAGAGCAGTGGCCAGCCAGGGTCAGCAAGAGGGCATTTTAACCGTGAACCGACCCCCTAGCCTAGGCTACTGTGTGGGACCCTGCCCTAAGTACATTTACCCAGTGCATTCTTAGATTTTTGTTAGACAAATAGGGGGAATTTATCATGCCCTGCAGTCCATAACTTTTGTCATTTTCCACACTGTAACTCTATTTTTTGTACAGTCTGCTAGACAGGCAAGCCACAACTATTTTTCCAGTCCCTTTTCCGTATAGGGAGTCGTGTAAATATGTAAACTTTAACAAAAGTTTTGCGAAAATAAGTAAAAAAAATTGCCAAACACTACTCTGACATTTTTTACCAGAATTCTTCAGAAATAAGCTGATAACAGCTTTTAATTCCCCTGTATATGTATTTGATCTTTAGATAAAATGAAACATTACATATTTACAATTGAAATTAATGGACTATTCATACAATGTACAGATGTTCCAGTTTCTTTTGAGCAAGAGGCACTCATCATAGATGTTATCCTCTCTAGCTAATAGAGAGAGGTTCTGGACAGAATAAGTCAGGATTCCTTCCTCAATAGGGTATTTGTTTTCTTAGTTAGACATGTCTTTTAAAGGCTAGGTCAAACTATTTTTATTGGTCAAGTGCATATTGGATGAAAACTGAAATAACAGCAATACACTTTAAATAATTATTGTTAAGTGTTTGGGGTCTACAGCTCTATGCAGACCTATGCATCTCCATGGTACCATACAGAAAAACAAACCTAGTGTAATCCTATTAGTCACATTTTTCCCATCTGTTTCTAACTTTATGTTAGTATACATTTAATAGATTGCCAGGAACTAAGGAGCTGTTGAGGCACACATTGCAGAAAAAAAATAGCAGCAGAGATGATGCGATTTCCAAAACTGTTGTGTTTTTGGAAATCGCAGCATGTCAATTATACCTACAGAAACGCCAGTGGTTTCTGTATAGGTATAATTAAAGCAGAAAGTCTGAAGAGGAAAACTCTGCAGACTTTCTGTGAAAAGCGCTGCAGGAAAAAACACAATGCGTTTTTCCTGCCACATCGCTTTTTGGCTGTGGCCTGCTACGTGGGGCCTTAACCTGAAAGATACTATATGGGGTTGCTTTGTTGTCTATTACCATGGTGGCACATAGACATGCATAAGGTCTGCATAAACAAATCAACAGGTAAGTTGTAAGTAATAAAGATCTTTTCTAAAGTGGCTCAGTGGTTAGCACTGTTGTCTTGCAGCACTGCAGTCCTGACTTTGAATCCTGCAGCAACTGCCTGGCATTAGTCACTAAAGGTAAGCTTGCTTTAAACCAAAAACCCCAAGTCTTTTTCAGTGGCAGTCTTACCCAGTAAGACTATTATTTATTTATTATTTATTTATTATTAAGTACATAATCATACATTTAATTTCTTCTACCAAAATTCATAACCTTACATTTGTCTACATTCAGTTTCATTTGCCAAGTCTCTGCCCATGCTTCCAGCTTCCCTAGATCCACCTGTACTATTCTCCTTAGTCTTAATTACATTACAGAATTTAGTATCATCTGCAAATATGGAAACCCTGTTCTGTAAACCCTTTACCAGGTCATTAATAAACATATTAAAAAGGAGAGGGCCCAATACTGACCCCTGTGGCACCGCACTGGTGACTGTGACCCAGTCTGAATATTTACCATTAATAAACACCCTCTGTTTCCTATCAATGAGCCAGTTGTGAACCCAAATGCATATTTTTCGCCAGATCCAAAATTCTCATTTTAATTACCAACCTTTTATGTGATACAGTGTCAAAAGACTTTGAAAAGTCCAGATACACCACATCCACTGCATTACCCATGTCCAGTCTAGAACTGACTACTTTATAGAAGCTGATCAGATTAGTCTGACAGGACCATTTCCTCCTAAACCCATGCTGATTGGGTGTTATAAGGTTACCTTCAAATATCTTACCCACCATTGAGGTCAAACTTACTGGCCTATAGTTTCCAGGCTCACTTATAGATCCTTTTTTGAATACAGGCACCAAATTTGCTATGCGCCAATCTTGTGGAACAGAGTGGGTCAATACTGAATCCTTAAATATTAGATATAAGGGTCTATCTATCACCGTGCATAATTCCCTCAGAACTCGGGGGTGTATGCCATCTGGACCTGGAGATTTGTCTATTTTAGTATTCTGAAGGTGGAGCCACACTTCCTCCTGGGTTAAACAGGTGACATTTAATGGAGAATTTACAATACCCCTAATCATGTCTTTGGTAATTGGATTTTCTTGTGTAAATACAGTAGATAAGAAGGCATTTAATAGAGCTGAAATTTCCTCATTCTCTTCCACCATTAGACCCAGATTATTTTTGAAAGGGCCCACATTGTCAGTTTTTACTTTCTTATTATTTACGTAGCTGAAGAATAATTTTGAATTCTTTTTACTTTCGTTTGCAATTATTTTCTATGCCTTGATCTTTACTGCTTTTATTTTTCTTTACTTGTCACCTTCACAAAGCAGATTATTTACTGACTGGATTCATACACATTGGCCACTGGTTAACATTTTTCAAGGTTTTTATTTTGGCCTGAAATGAAGTTGCTATATGTCAGAAAAGTCTTTGGTGTTTATCTTTACAGTATATCTTTAATATATACTGTAATGAGTTGTGGCTCTAGATGTACAGTTGTAGCCCTACTAGACCTTCCTATTTTCACCACCTAAGGAACCAGTAAGTTAAGTAAAAAGATTAGGGAAACTTACTAAATCAGTTTCTCTACTTATTTTGCACTGTTCTTGAGTTGTATGATGTATTTGTAACATCTCTACCTGTTTGGACCTCTGCGCCATCCTCCGGCCGCATGCTACGGCGCTGGAGGTGTGTCCACATATGATCCTCTGCTCCTGTTGTTTTAGCACAGCTGAGGATTCGCTGCAGTGTATCAGTTCAGCCAGTCCTCTGGTTACTATGGAGTTAAGTTTGTAGCCATTTTTGATTGACAGCTTATCTGCCAATCAAGCCTGGGGCTGGTTCTAGACTTCCTTAAACTGGCCATCAGCCCACACTTGCTAAGCTTTTGATTTAGAAATGAGAAAAATAATATGCCGAGCGGCACATAGCGTAACACCGTTTAGAAATGTAGGTGATAGTGCTCAAAAATTAAAGTGGTTGACAGATGGTGAGGATACACTCTCTAAGCGTTTCTCCTTGCTCTTGTATTGTATTTACTGACCTTTGCTTTTTGGCCTTTTGACTACTCTTTGGGATTGCGATTTGGTACTGCTTTTTCTCTCTGGTTTGACCTTAGCTTGCTCACTCCTCTTCTGTGTTGTGTTGTCTTGTCCTGTTCTGTGTATCACTTTTCTAGAGTAGGGTTTATCACCCAGTTGTCCCTGTCATTAGAACAGTTGCAGCAATTAGGTAGGGACAAGGGGTGGGCCTAGTTTTAGGGCTCACTGTCTCTGTCTTCCCTTTCTCTAGCAGCCGCTATTGGGAATTATTTACGGGCAATTCTTAATAGTATTCTTTTTATTCTCCATTCCTGTCTTAAACTTGAACATATATAACAATGATATGCAACAAATGAATTGCAGTGTGTATCTAAGGACAATAACCAGTATTATGTAATCAGGAAATAATTACATTAAATAGCTCAAATTCAGTGCAAAAGCTGTAAAAAAATTGCAAATTTACTCAACTTCTCCTTTACATTTCTAAAATATTAAATGAAGAATTACTCTTAACTTGTTAACTTGTTTTGAGACTCTGTACACAACAGAGCATAATACCCCGGCAATGGTTCTTATTTAGGACAAAGCAAACTAGGATGGCAGTGCAAATTCTTCTAAAATGGAAAATCATGTACTTATTGAAATAAGATCATTCTGTTTTTTCATTTGGTATGTCTTTTCACCTCCAAGTAACCTTTGCTTTTACTTTTCATTTGGTGTCTATATTTCCTGGTTAGGCCTACTTCCCATTGCAAATCTTCAGGAACATAGAATTTTACTAACTATATTAGATTAGAAACCACTCTTAAAATGTCTACACGTGCTTTCTAGAAAGCCACCCAGATAGCATGAACTTGACTAGTTGAATAGTTTTGTGTTCATATAAATCACTTGTTAAACTATGATTTAATGCACATTGACATTTGTTTAAAATAAATGCATGGTTTATCCCTTGGCACCAATGTACATTTGGCATAAAATATACTATTGTGTCTTTGCCCATACATATCTTTATCCTGCTGAATTCCTGTTCTAATGACCAAGCTGAGTGTCTGAGACAGTCTCCAAAGCTAAAAGATGCTTTTGAATTTAACAACATAATGCATTTTCTAGCAATGTCAAACACTACTGGAAATTTCATGTCAATACAGACA
Source organism: Leptodactylus fallax (assembly GCA_947044405.1). Taxonomy (NCBI): domain Eukaryota; kingdom Metazoa; phylum Chordata; class Amphibia; order Anura; family Leptodactylidae; genus Leptodactylus; species Leptodactylus fallax. The sequence continues at coordinate 4,018,325 of CAMRHE010000182.1, forward strand.
ATTTCCCCAAGCAATGAGTACCATATTGTTTCATTTAGACAGGGAGGACAGACCATGTATGCTTTGTGAAACATGCATGGGTAGAGTAGCATAGACTGTTGACCTTTCAGTTTTTTTTTTTTTTTTTTTTAATGATTCTACGAAAGCCTCGTATTCTATAATTAAGAGAGAAAAGAAGATGGTGGTTTATTTACATTGGTCGAGGTATATTTCAGTGATGCATATAATAGGGAGTATTCATGTATGTATTATTTGTCCATTTGTTTCTTTTTTAGAAGTGAAGTGTATCCTGACACTATTAACATTTGCTAAATTGAAGCAGAATTTCACTATCTAGATTTCAAGAGAAGAAAGTCAATAGCAATATACTTAAATATTCCTTTTATTTGCATGGTTTGCTCCAGATTGTTCAAATAAAATTTTTGATTGGATATAGTGAAGCCACATGGATTTATTTACATTTGTCTGAAAAGTGATTTGTACATATCAGGTAGCCAGGATTGTTTTCATTTACCGAAGAATAGGAATTCCATGGCATAAATATAAAGCAGCACCAAGGTGAATGTTAACACACCAAGATATCAGATACAGGGGGGCCAGCACTGGTTTGTGATATGCTACTAGTTGGCAGAAACTTGTGCAGGACTCTGCAAAGCAAAGACACAGGAAACCGGCCCAAGAGTCATGGAAAGAGCATTGAGAAGGGAAAAAAAACACCAGACCCTGGTTGGCATCAACAAATCTTCATATTCAGGGAACCTTTTGATCTTTCCTATGGCACTTTTTATGCCACTGTATGAGCATGTCTTGAATACAGTAGTCATTAGTCAACGAGTCAATGCTGGAATAGTTTGCTCTTTGGATTTTTTTTATATATTATGGAAGGTATTATTATTAAGGTAAATAGTCATATTATATACTTTTCATATCATTGCCAATTACAAATACACTCAAAACAGTGTGTCAGGATCAGATGACCACCGTATTATTGTGACAGCTATAGTTTATAACAATATAACCCATGCATTTGCACCGATCAACAACATTATTAGCCACAGATGGTTCATAGTTGCAGAAGCTTCTTTTAGTAGGTTCAAAGACACCCTTCATTGTTGTAGTGCTACTGTAGTGGCACTAGTGTTTTATGCTGTTGTGGGTCAGTGGGAGCAGAGGAAGAGGATGGTTTGCTCAAAGGCACTCTGGATCTGAGTTTATTATGTGGTATAGCTTGTATAGAAGAGGGTTTCTTGGTAATTGCACAACTTCCCTGATGTTCTCCTGCACAGCAGCCAGGAGTTTTTGGGGCAGCTAGGAGTTTGCTGTTTGGTTATGAAAACTGGCACTGTAGTAGAGTAGTGTCCAAGAAACAGTGCAGCAGCACACATGGTCACAGAGCGGACAGGAAGAGCTTTCAGCAACAATCCGGCCGCTTGTTGTAGACTGACAGTTGTCCCATGGAGAGAACAGGTCCTCAGCACCTTTGCTCTGCTGTCACCTAGGGAAAATGTCAGAATGTCCCCTTCTTCAGGTTTGAAAACACAGAATAATACTCCGACTTGCCTGCTCCAGTGTTCCCACTGGTCCTGTTAGGTACCTGACTGAAGGATTGATTAAATGGATTACATTTCATAGTGAGGTGCTGCATATTTATTGGCTCCAAGTGCCAGCTTCACCAGAGTGTTAGATTTTGCCTAGATCCTGGTCAAACACAAGGTGCCCTTCATAACAACTAAGTATGGGAAACTGTGAGATAAACAAATGTATTGGCATTAGCAATCTTATTTATACTACACACAGCAAGACTCTGCACATATTTCAGCTTTTCATGAAAACTCAAAAACCCTTTAAGAGGTTTAAATCTGGTTATGTTTGTGGGAAAAACCCTTTAATTTGATCTAACACTCACACTAACCATCTGTACTCTATCACATTCCTGGTTCTCACTCACCTAGTTGTCGAAAGTTCTGTATCCCTTCATATCTTCACTCTTTCCCATCTTCAACCTCATTGATGCCCTTTTATCTGTCAATGACCCATGAGTATCCCCCTGCCTTATCGCTACCTCTCACTAATGTCTACATGCTTCACCTGTATGGTAAAATCTTTCAAAGATTGAGTCTTTAACAAAATAACGCATCATTGCAGGGTTCTGGATCTTATTACAGTTGTGATCGCAATATGGCTGCGATATAAACAATAGAAATAGAAAATATAGAAATACAAAAAATAGAAGCAACACAATCAGGGCTGTTTTATAACAATGGTGGGCTCAATGTAACAGTTTTATAAGGGTACCTCCCAAGGACACGAAGATGGGCGTCTGGCATGGCAAATTTTACTGGTTTTAAGCCATGCTCCTAACACTACCAATTTCCACTGAATTTCTTTGTGCCCCAACACAGTATAGTGTCCTGCTTATGACCCAACAAAGTATAATGACCCCTCAGTGGCTCCCACACAGTAAAATTAACCCCTATTGTGCCCAATATATTATAATGGTTCCTCTATGATCTGCACATAGTATAAAGACTCCTAAGTGGCCCCCACCCAGTGTAATGACCCTTTAATATCCCCCATATTATAATGTCCCCATAGTGGCTTCCCACTTATGCACTTATGCCTCTTTAGTGTTCCCACATAGCATAATAACCCCTTGGGTGGTCCGCAACATAGTATAATGACCCTTAAGTCTCCCTATACAATATAGTATAACAAAGTATAATGCCCCCTTCTTATCTCAAGATAAAAGTAATATTGTACAAATGAAACAAAATTATACTCTGGCCTGGTGCTCATTGTGCCTCCCTTCTGCAGACAGCACTAGCCAAAGCATGAAAAGTGAACAGGTACCTGACAGCTGCTTGCTCTCCATTATATTCAACTCTATCTGTGTCCTGATGATGCATAGGAATCTGTCACCAGGAACAGCAGGGCAGTATTGTCCTGCTGGATCAGGATGGCTGATGGGGACAATAGGTCTGTTGAAGGTGCACAATTTGCCTTATGATAAAAGCATCCTTGAACATGGTTTGTGAACTTTTTTATTTCTTGGTATCTGCTGAATTTTGTAATTTACTATTTAGACAGCTACCCAGAAAATATAATCTTAACAGGGAAGAAAGACAATGGATTAGGATCTCTTATGAACAATTGTGAAATAGCCATTAAGAATGCTGAGAAAGAATATTCAAGATAGAAAAACTTATATTTAAAAGGCAAGACGGATTTTGTCCTAAATTATCAGCCTCTAAATATTAACCCTACCCGGGACTATGATTTGGAATATTCACATCTCATTCAGGAGGCTTTCATGGAAGGAGTCTTCTCGAAGAAGGAAAAAATATTTTTAACAGCTAAGAACCCTAGGTTACCCCTCTAATATCATTTGCCCAAAATCCATTAGGATAGTGCAAACCCTCTGGGTATATATGTTTTGACCAGCAATTTTTCACAATATATTGATTTGCAACTTCAAAGATACAGTTGAAACCAGATTACATACACTATATAAAAAGACACACATGCATGTTTTTCTCACTATCTGACATGAAATCAGAATAAACCTTTCCCGTTTTAGGTCAATTAGGATTACCAAAATTATTTATATTTGCCAAATACCAGAATAATGAAAGAGAGAGAATTTTAAAGCATTTTTATTACTTTCTGCAAAGTCAAAAGTTTACATACATTTCATTAGAATTTGGTACCATCGCCCTTAAACTGTATGACTTGGGTCAAACGTTTTGGATATCCTTCCAGAAGCTTCTCATAATATTTGTAGGAATTTGAGCCCATTTCTCCTGACAGAACCGGTGTAATTGAGCCATGTTTGTAGGCCGCCTTGCTCGGACCTGCCTTTTCTGCTTTGCCCATAAATTTTCAATAGGATTGAAATCAGGGCTTTGTGATGGCCACTACAAAACATTGACTTTGTTATCCTTAAGCCACTTTGTAACCAATTTGGTAGTATACTTTGGGTCATTGTCCATTTGAAACAGCCATTTGCGCCAAAGCTTTAACTTCCTGGCTGATGTCTTGAGATGTTACTTCAGTATTGCCACATAATGTTCTTTCCTCATGATGCCATCTACAGTGCCTTGCGAAAGTATTCGGCCCCCTTGAACTTTTCAACCTTTTGCCACATTTCAGGCTTCATACATAAAGATATAAAATGTAATTTTTTGGTGAAGAATCAACAACAAGTGGGACACAATTTTGAAGTGGAACGAAATTTATTGGTTATTTTAAACTTTTGTAAAAAATAAAAAACTGAAAAGGGCGTGCAATATTATTGGGCCCCTTTACTTTCAGTGCAGCAAACTCATTCCAGAAGTTCAGTGAGGATCTCCGAATGATCCAATGTTGTCCTAAATGACTGATGATGATAAATATAATCCACTTGTGTGTAATCAAGTCTCCATATAAATGCACCTGCTCTGTGATAGTCTCAGGGTTCTGTTTAAAGCGCAGAGAGCATCATGAAGACCAAGGAACACACCAGGCAGGTCCGTGATACTGTTGTGGAGAAGTTTGAAGCCGGATTTGGATACAAAAAGATTTCCCAAACTTTAAACATCCCAAGGAGCACTGTGCAAGCGATCATATTGAAATGGAAGGAGTATCAGACCACTGCAAATCTACCAAGACCCGGTCGTCCCTCTAAACTTTCATCTCAAACAAGGAGAAGACTGATCAGAGATGCAGCCAAGAGGCCCATGATCACTCTGGATGAACTGCAAACTGCAAAGATCTACAGCTGAGGTGGGAGAGTCTGTCCATAGGACAACAATCAGTCAGTCATACACTGTACAAATCTGGCCTTTATGGAAGAGTGGCAAGAAGAAAGCCATTTCTCAAAGATATTCATAAAAAGTCTCATTTAAAGTTTTCCACAAGCCACCTGGGAGACACACCAAACATGTGGAAGAAGGTGTTCTGGTCAGCTGAAACCAAAAATTGAACTTTTTGGCCACAATGCAAAACGATATGTTTGGCGTAAAAGCAACACAGCTCATCACCCTGAACACACCATCCCCACTGTCAAACATGGTGGTGGCAGCATCATGGTTTGGGCCTGCTTTTCTTCAGCAGGGACAGGGAAGATGGTTAAAATTGATGGGAAGATGAATGGAGCCAAATACAGGACCATTCTGGAAGAAAACCTGTTGGAGTCTGCAAAAGACCTGAGACTGGGACGGAGATTTATCTTCCAACAAGACAATGATCCCAAACATAAAGCAAAATCTACAGTGGAATGGTTCACAAATAAACGTATCCAGGTGTTAGAATGGCCAAGTCAAAGTCCAGACCTGAATCCAATCGAGAATCTTTGGAAAGAGCTGAAAACTGCTGTTCACAAACGCTCTCCATCCAACCTCACTGAGCTTGAGCTGTTTTCCAAGGAAGAATGGGCAAGAATTTCAGTTTCGCGATGTGCAAAACTGATAGAGACATACCCCAAGCGACTTGCAGCTGTAATCGCAGCAAAAGGTGGCGCTACAAAGTATTAACTTAAGGGGGCCGAATAATTTGGCACGCCCCGCTTTTCAGTTTTTTATTTTTTACAAAAGTTTAAAATATCCAATAAATTTCGTTCCACTTCACGATTGTGTCCCACTTGTTGTTGATTCTTCACCAAAAAATTAAAATTTTATATCCTTATGTTTGAAGCATGAAATGTGGTAAAAGGTTGAAAAGTTCAAGGGGGCCAAATACTTTCTCAAGGCACTGTATTTTGTGAAGTGCACCAGTCCCTCCTGCAGCAAAACAACCCAACAACATGATGCTGCCACCTCCGGGTTTCACAGTTGGGATGGTGTTCTCAGGCTTGGCCATAATGACCATTGTTACATTTGGAGGAAAAAGGGAGAAGCGTGCAAACAGACTGACTGCTTGGAACCCATTTCCAAAATGGTGGATAATACCTTCAGTCATAACTTTATTACCATCTATAATTATGCATACATTTTCTTGGTGAATGTGGATAGTATCACCAGTTAGTGCTGAGTAGGGTCCCAAAACTTAAACATCAGGAAATGGACTCCGTACATCAAAGGTAGGTGTAATGAACTGTGCTTTATTTGCTTCCAAATACAGTGCGTCGAGTACAGCAGTGACGTTTCGGTCTAACCGACCTTCATCAGATTCTACAATAATAATAATAATAATAATAATAAATGTACAGTGACATATATGTGGAAAACATGTGAATACATAAATTTACTATATATATATATATATATATATATATATATATATACAAATGTATATAAGTCGCATTACAGTATATTAGGAGGATGACAATTGAATAGACATTATTCCGTGGCAAAGGTGGTAACCTGGATGTCAGATAGATAAGATCTTATAGAAACTGTGGTCAGAGGTATACAGAGCTGAGTAAGTGTTGCACCATGTCCTGTGCAATAAGTCAAAGTACATGAATAGGTAGACAGGGAGTGGTGTGACAGATTTAGAGAAATGGGTTTAGAGAAATAGTCTGCATAGTATATATGTACCAGTTCTAAATTTGCTGTGCACATTATCTACTAGATAACCAGCCCCGGCATGGATGTCAATCTGAATGTATAAGAAAAAATAGTATATTGTACATACAGTCATATGAAAAAGTTTGGGCACCCCTATTAATCGTAATCATTTTTAGTTCTAAATATTTGGGTGTTTGCAACAGCCATTTCAATTTGATATATCTAATAACTGATGGACACAGTAATATTTCAGGATTGAAATGAGGTTTATTGTACTAACAGAAAATGTGCAATATGCATTAAAGCAAAATTTGACCGGTGCAAAAGTATGGGCACCTCAACAGAAAAGTGACATTAATATTTAATAGATCCTCCTTTTGCAAAAATAACAGCCTCTAGTCGCTTCCTGTAGCTTTTAATCAGTTCCTGGATCCTTATATGAAGGTATTTTTGACCATTCCTCTTTACAAAACAATTCCAGTTCAGTTAAGTTTGATGGTCGCCGAGCATGGACAGCCCGCTTCAAATTATCCCACAGATGTTCAATGATATTCAGGTCTGGGGACTGGGATGGCCATTCCAGAACATTGTAATTGTTCCTCTGCATGAATGCCTGTGTAGATTTGGAGCTGTGTTTTGGATCATTGTCTTGCTGAAATATCCATCCCCGGCGTAACTTCAAATTCGCACTGATTCTTGTACATTATTCTCAAGAATCTGCTGATACTGAGTTGAATCCATGCGACCCTCAACTTTAACAAGATTCCCGGTGCCGGCATTGGCCACACAGCCCCAAAGCATGATGGAACCTCCACCAAATTTTACAGTGGGTAGCAAGTGTTTTTGTTGGAATGCTGTGTTTTTTGACGCCATGCATAACGCCTTTTGTAGGACCAAACAACTCAATCTTTGTTTCATCAGTCCACAGGATCTTCTACCAAAATGAAGCTGGCTTGTCCAAATGTGCTTTTGCATATCTCAGGCGACTCTGTTTGTGGCGTGCTTTCAGAAACGGCTTCTTTCGCATCACTCTCCCATACAGCTTCTCCTTGTGCAAAGTGTGTTGTATTGTTGACCGATGCACAGTGACACCATCTGCAGCAAGATGATGCTGCAGCTCTTTGGAGGTGGTCTGTGGATTGTCCTTGACTGTTCTCACCATTCTTCTTCTCTGCCTTTCTGATATTTTTCTTGGCCTGCCACTTCTGGGCTTAACAAGAACTGTCCCTGTGGTCTTCCATTTCCTTACTATGTTCCTCACAGTGGAAACTGACAGGTTAAATCTCTGAGACAACTTTTTGTATCCTTCCCCTGAACAACTATGTTGAACAATCTTTGTTTTCAGATCATTTGAGAGTTGTTTTGAGGAGCCCATGATGCCACTCTTCAGAGGAGATTCAAATAGGAGAACAACTTGCAATTGGCCACCTTAAATACCTTTTCTCATGATTGGATACACCTGGCTATGAAGTTCAAAGCTCAGTGAGGTTACAAAACCAATTTTGTGCTTCAGTAAGTCAGTAAAAAGTAGTTAGGAGTATTCAAATCAATAAAATGATAAGGGTACCCAAATTTTTGCACCGGCCAAATTTTGGTTTAATGCATATTGCACATTTTCTGTTAGTACAATAAACCTCATTTCAATCCTGAAATATTACTGTGTCCATCAGTTATTAGATATATCAAATTGAAATGGCTGTTGCAAACACCCAAATATTTAGAACTAAAAATGATTAAGATTAATAGGGGTGCCCAAACTTTTTCATATGACTGTACCTTCTGTGTTATATAAAAGGGGGCATAATCCCCAGAGGATCAGGGTGCTTAGTGAAGTTGTAAAGTGGGGTACCGCTAGGTGTAGAGCGCTGACATGAATGCCCTGCGCTGAAATTTTATGGCTAACCACGCCTGTGACACTGATGACGTCAGAGGTGATTCATGCATGCGCAGTAGACGTTCTCCGACGGAAGTGGTTTTTTGCCTTCCTCTGGATCAACACTGTAGGGGACTGTAGGATTATAGGTTGGACTTGATGGACTGATGTCTTTATCCAACCTCATCTACTATGTAACTCTGTAACTATATTCGGCAGGAAGAAGGTCAAAATAGACCTGTATGGTGGCTCTCAGAGGTCAAACTTAGTGAATAAGTGCAATTGGAGTCTGTAATCGCTGTTGGGATATTAAATGAGCGCTAATGTATGTCATATAAGTATATTATATTCACACAAGGTCTAACAATATCAGAATAATGTTGTGGTCAATGAAGGGTTCTATATAGAGTAGAATATGTAGAATGTATGCAATACACAGAAGAGAGTAATGGAAAGAGAACAGGATAACTGTTATGTATCAAAAGGGAAGTCAAGAGGGGAGGCTAGATACTTAAGAGAGAGTAAGATGTTCTATATAGAAGTGTAATAGTTACAGACCCTATGTCACTGTACATTTATTATTGTAGAGTCTGATGAAGGTCGGTTAGACTGAAACGTCACTGCCGTACTCTACGCACTGTATTTGGAAGCAAATAAAGCACATTTCATTACACCTACCTTTGATGTACGGAGTCCATTTCCTAATTATGCATACAGCTGCCCTGTCTTTTCAATTTCTGGTTCTCCTCAATGATTCCTATCTTAAGTCACCCCTACTTATACAACCTATGATCACATTCAGAAGGGCCAGGACATCAACAACTACTTAGCCTTAAGAAGAAGGAGGGTTAAACACATGTTGAGGTCAGACCCCCAGTAGATCCCAAGATAACACCGGTTGAAGTGGAGCTGCATATACTCGCAGCTTTCACTTCAACCAGTGAGCAGAAGAACATGGGCAGCTGCAGGGATAGGAGAATGATTCCTCATTCTCTTGTTCCTGCGACTTCAAAAGTACCATGGACTTTTGTTCATGATATCACCCTCCCATCATTAATTAGAGAGCAACTAAGCCTTGAGATTCTGTAGTCAACACCTTAGTGGCTTTACAGAAAAAAATAAAGGTAGGCAAATTTTAGTAAATTATTTATTCTACATGATAAATGCCATAAACCTTAAAATTCATATGCCAGAATTGATGTTTTCTATTCATCTGACCTCTCAAAAACCAAAAGTAATAAAAACTGTCAAAAAGTCATTTGTACCCACAAAATACAAGGTCTTGTAGAGCTATATTGAAATAAAATGTAAAAAGTTATGAAAGCTAGAATGCAGAGAGGAATAAAATGTTACTGGTGTAAGGCTAAAAGTGTTATATTGCTAAAGGGTTAAAATGTAGATAAGGGATCAGAAATTTGTGCCAGCTACATTTACTTGAACAATAAATTCAAAATCTGTAACACAAAAATGACTTTTCCAGGAGAGTTTTTGCATTTTTAATGTGACTGTTTTTATTATTGGGCTGGATAATCTTTGGATAGCTAGTGTCCCTCACTTCTCAAAGGATGGAGAAGACTTCCCCCACTCTACTCCTCTATTCCAAAACTCACTTAGTGGGTCATACCACATCTCTGCTCCCCACTCACAGTGGTACAGCCCATTTAAGGGAACAACTACACATTATACATACAATATGAGGCATATTTATTATATATTTTACTTCAAATATCTGTCGTAAAAAAGTTGCACTCTTCAGGTTTGCGACTTTTAAACATGAGTTGCGACAATAATTGTTGCATCTGACTTTTTTGCGCCTCCTTTGCCACTTTCACTAAAGCAAAAGTGGTGTGAGAATTGTTCTACATTTAAGATCATTGATGCCAGTTTACATGTGCCTAGGCTGGCATAGATTCCAGCATAGGGGCATGGCCCAGCAGAGGAGCCGCATTTATGAAAAGGTATGCACCTCCTCATACATGAGACGACTGTTCAGGGTTATGAACATTGGCCTTCAATATGCCAGTCTTCATAAATATGCCCCTATGCATATGTAGGGAACTGCCATTTCTACTAGTATATAATGTGTCTAGCTTCTCTGCCCCTGCACTTTGGCTTCAGAGACCCCAGGCATTCAGTGCAGGGTTTGTTTGTAAATACAGTGAGTCAGACACATGTGAGGCAGAGCTGCTGGGGGGAGAGATGTGAGGTAGAACTGCTGTGAGACAGACATGTTATGTCTGGGGGAGTCTAAGGCAGGTGGTAGGTGTAATTCTAAGGAGTAGATAAGTAGATGTTTAAGAATCTATATCCTTGAGATCAGCTAGTGAAGCTGTTCTACCTTATTTCATAGCCACCTGTTCCACTTTACTTCACAGTATATAGTAAGGTATGTGTTACCCCCTATATATTCACAGGACATAGCTAGTAACTGTAGTTAGGGATCAATATATATATATATATAGTTCAGGGCAGTGATAGGTTAGGCTTCCGACGGCCAACTAGCTAGTTAGAGGCCCGGTTGCACTAGTAGTTTAGCTGGCAGGTTAAGGACTCAGTGTTAGGGTAGTCAGGCCTGCATCTACTGCCGTCACCGTCACCCTGTTTGCTGCCTGTGAAGAATCTCATCATCATCATCATCTCCTGATCGGCTGTCTATCATCTCCTGGAAGAATCCGAGGATCCACAGTCATCCACAGGGGCCCCTGCATCTCTTCTGTTGCCTGGAGGTATTGTGCACCGGACTCTTGCTATATATATATATATATATATACCTGGGTATATAACCTAAGACTGTTGTCGACTTGCTGGTTGTTGTAGTACTGCTGTGTTCTGAGTGTATTGTATGTATGTACTATTACCCTGTTGATTCTTATAAAGCTACTGTTATAACCTTATGTGGTATCTGTATGTATTCTTCAGACTCTGAGATTAGTACAGTGATCCTTGTTAAGGCTACTAACTGTACTTCATGGGTAAGTCCCAGGAAGAGATTCTCCCTGTAATACAGAGGCTCTATCCTGGGTGGAGGCACTGATATATTTCATATATGTTCCCACTCTTCCCTTCAGCGAAGGCTTCAGGTCCCATTATACACACAGGTCAGCGCCAGAGTCTGTTGCGGGAGGGATAATACTCATACCCCCCCCCAAATAGGGCTACACATACATCACAATAGGAACAGATCATAAAGAGTATAACACAATTATAAATATTTGTGGTGCTCCCAGTGGTATGGCACAATAACAGTTCAGCAATACCACTATTTAGCGCAGATAACCTATTCAGAAAGCAAAAGAAATAATAGGCAATTCTGCAGAATCCTAACAATACCCTTGTTTTTCCTTTTCTTTTTTAACTGGTAATTTCTATTACCTAGGACCAAGTTTTTAGACTACACCAATAAAGTACTGAAAATGTAGCCATTTAAGGGGTTTTCCTTAGGATATCAATATTAGATGTGTGGAAGTCCAAGATCTGTAACCCCCACAGATCAGCTGTTCTAAGCAGTAATCCAGCATGTCCACTATACAACTGGACTCATAACTCTATTTATCTACCTCAAACACAAATACATTCTAATACCAATTTCATATGAAGCCAATTTAACTTTTCAGTTTCCTTGTTGTGATGTGAAGGAAACTTGGAGAAACTCATTGAAACACCTGGAGAAAATACATGCACATGTAGCCCTTGTTTGGAATTGAACCTAGGCCTCAAATACTTAAGACAACAATACAAAACGATGAACCAATGTGTTCCACTAGTGAATACTAAAAAAAAAAAGAAAATTAATAGAATACTTTGACATAAATAATTGAATTTCAAACATAGTATTGCAAATATGCTTGTTTTCAAAATAGTAATAAATGCCCACAACGCCCTACCACCAAGAAGTAAAAAATGTATTTTTATGTAATCGCATTCGTTTCACAATATCATTAAAGTTACTTTATGTACTTTACAAGGCTGTAGACTGCATGTTAGATTATTTTGATTGTTATACATTTGAAGAATTGCATTATTGTTTTCTTTGGTCCAGACACATGTACTTAATTAGCTTTTTCATTCATGTAACTTTATTAAATAAAATTGTTTGTATCCTAATAAATACTTAATAATGGAGTGTGCTGTACCAGATTTAAAGGTAATAAATCAAGTTAAATGTGCTGTAAATATAATTACTTTCCAGTCCCATGGACAATAAGACAGCAGGACTCAGCAATGTTCTACACGCATAAATATATTGTTCTGCATTAAATTAAAAGTAAAGATGTCGCATGAAATATGGAGAGAATTATTACTTGTGTAATGTAAATAGTTTTAATCTAAAGGTTTAATAACAGAAATGTGCATGCATGTGGTGTGCCTATCTTTAGGATTTCTATATTATAAGCTAGTTCCCAGAAATGATTTCACTGTAATAAAATATAAAGGATTTAAGAGGAGAATATAATCTACGATAATCTATAGTCCTAATTGTACATGTAAATTTATGCAGCGACTTAATCTGATTGTTAGAGAGACTTAAAAATTGTACTTACAATCATATGTGGACACCAAATGCTGCCTGATGGTTCCCTGCTCCTTGCTATATTATGGAGTTGCACTCCCACATCCCCTAATGGAGAACACATGCCAAAAAAATATACTGATTGGTAATTTGGCTCCCTGTACAAACAACTGACCCTTGTGGGTGTTGGGAATGAGCGCCTGTATGGCAGTCACTACCTCCCCTACTCCACAATACTCGAAGTGCTTTGAGTCTCCATAAGAAAAGTGCATTACAAATATTTGTCATTGTAATTGTCATAATACAAAAATGAGTACAATAAACATATTTCGAGACCAGCAGATACAATGGAAGAGAGAACTCTATAATCTACAAGGGAAGAAGCTTACAATCTACAGTGGACCTAGGTTCAAGATAGGCCATCATTATTATATTGGTGATCTGACAGCTGGCACCCCCTGGATAAGCTGTTTCAAAAGTGCATGTGCCAGGACCTTGATCAACGGCGTGGACGGCACATGGATGATATCCGTGTACCGCCTGTTGATGTTTTGACCCATTCATTTGCTTCAGTAAAACCAGGCTGCAAAATGGACAGGAATAGGACCTGTTCTGAGTTTTCGGGCTCACGGACCTATGATAATACACAGGCATGTGAATGGGGGCATTAGAAAATAATGGTTCAGTGTGCTGGCTGTGAAAAAAGCACACATTACTCAAAATCTGCAAATGAAAGGGACCCATGATAAGAATAAGTACAGGTTTGGCAGTCCACAACAACAGCTACATCATTACTGTGTTGAAGAAAAATCACCAAAGTCCATTAAGTTTAGTCCTCTATAATTGAAAATCTTAGTTTATTCAAATAAAGGTAAAAAAACACCCTTGAATGTCATAGGCTCCATTAATATTGTTTCTGCTGTCCGTTCAGCAGATTTGTTTAATGGATCTGTTTTTTAATAGTAAAATATGTTTGAGCTCATCTCCGACCGGGGGTGTTAGAGGACAGTGTCAATTGTTAAATATGGCTGACACCCGCAAAGCAGGGTGCGCACACAGTATCTGTGTGCGCACCATGCTTCTGCCGTGGTTTGCGGGAAGTCCTTCCCGGCAGTGCCGTACTATTAGGGCAGATGTCGGTGATTCGCCGTGAATTAATTCGGATCGAATCGTTATGGAAAATTCGGCAAATCGGCCGAATTGAATTTTTGAAAAATTCACTCATCTCTAATCACGAATCCTTGTGAGGGACTCCCTGCACTGTCTCGCCAACTCAACCAATTTGGCTCCCTCTTGAACTTTTAGGTGAATTGTAGTAAGTCCAAAATACTTTACATAACCTTGTTAAAATCCTGCCAAGCCCTCCTCAGACTGCCTTCTTTTGGACCCCTGGGCACATTAAATATCTTAATTACTTCTCATTTAAGTAATCTATACCAGTCCAATTATCTACCCTTCTGGCCAAATATGATATACCCCTATTGTCTTGGATGAGGAGGGTAAATCTGCTCAAAACCTACATCCTGTCGAAATTGTTATACACCATGCAGATGATTCCCCTCATGTTGCCTAACGCCTTCTTTAAAGAAGTACGTTGCATTTTCACACGATATGTCTGGAAATGTAGACGCCCTCAACTAGCCCACTCCCTCTTGACATGGGGAAAACGAGTAGGAGTTATGGGATTGCCCAATGTGTACGCATATTATATGGCCATACAGTTGAGTCGCTGGTTGGAGTTAGTCAAGCTGACCAGAAACCTCCCTGTTTCCAGCTTCATTAGAGCTCTGCACAGGCCTTCTTTTTTGAAAGATCTTTGGCTGTCGAACTCTGCTGGAGCCCTCTGAAATTCCGCAAACCCAGTCCTGGCGGCGTCTGTTAAGATCAGGAGGAACGTGGGCCCTGCTCTGGGGCCTTTCCCCTCAGCTGCAATGACTACTTCACTCTTACCCCACATGCTAGGAGATATGTCTGACATCCCTGCAGATTTCTGGTCTAGACTGGAGTCTTTGTCGCTCAAGTCTCTATTTAACTTACCCCATCCCTTGGATATTGATCGAGTCCGAATTCTAACTGGTCTGTCACATCTCAACCCTCTATATCAACTACATTTCACTCGCACCTGCACCCTCTTGACTACTAGACACTCACTGAGAACAGAAAGCACTGTTTTTGAGAAAATCGTATTAGCAGCTCTTCCTAAATTATGTAAGTTATCAAATTTGTATCACCGGTATATTGTAACACAATCAAATATGTGTTGGCGATGCAATAAACTGGTCGGATCTCTCTCTCACATTTGGTGGCACTGCCAGGCGATAACCCCTTTTTGGACCATGGTTGAATCTGCTGTCCAAGATGTCACTGGTAGACCCTTCCAGCTTACGCTTTCTCAGGAAGCTCTTTCAGATCGCTATTTTAAGCCTTACAGGGATGATTTTGCGGCACATATGCTGTCTGCAGCAAAAATGCTGATTCCTCTAAAATGGCTCCAACCTGTACCCCCTACTAGGGTCGAATGGTTTGCCTAGGTCCACGAAATCTGTAGATTTGAGGAACTCTCTAGTTGGGTTTCGCATAAGCGTGGAAAATACCTCAAAACCTGGTCGCCTTGGCTGCTTTTTACAGGTATGACTACTGGACTAAGTGCAGGAATGGGACGTGGCGATATGGACTCTCGTTAGTCTATCGACATGCATATGTACTTCTCTGACCTTAAGGAGTATCCACTGAGTAGTATTTGTTACTTGTGTTGTGGATATCATCCCCCCCACCACCACCCTTCCCCCCATCTCCTGTCACTACTCCCTTCTCACTTCCCCCACCTCTTATGTTTTTTCATATTTGTTTTTGATAATTGTTTTATTTCCTTGTTTAAGAATTGTCTGTGTTCCTGTTCCCTGAAAAAAATGAAAAAAACTCTTTGCTGGGTGGAGGCAGTTGTTTGTCTCTTCCCCCCTTTTCTGGTACTATTGTCTGTTTATATTGACCATTAATGTCTTATGTACCTTTTCTTTGTTATAAATAAATAATTGATAAAAAAAAAGAACATCCCATGCCCCCGACAAATTCAAGAGGCCTACATTACCCTCATTGTGAATGAGCGAAAAGATCCACACCTCTGCAGCAGTTATAGGCTCATATCACTCATACTTTTTATTGAGTTTTACATAAAGAAAAAGAAAAACGGCAATGACGTACAGTATGTCAAAATCAAAATAATTAGCATACTATAGGGTTTACAGCATAATCATGAAAATGATACAAAGATCTCATGCTAATATAGCGTATGAAGTCAGAAATTAACATAATATAATGAACACATAACATTAAAGGCATATCGCACTTAAATTTAGATTTCAAAATTTGGGCCAAACTGCTTGCCCACCGATTATGGAACATTGTCCTGAACCTTATTCATGATGAGCAAGCTGGCTTTTTCAAAGGCAGGGAGGGGAAAGGCAACACCATTCAACTGCTACATGCCATTGCCCTCACAAATAAGACCAAATCCCCTTTTGTACTGTTGGGTGTGGATTCCGAAAGGGCATTTGATAGAGTGGACTGGGCCTCTATGGAAGCAACGCTTTTAGCTTTCAGCATACCAGCCACTTTTGTCAAGGCTATTTTTTTCCCTCTATTGGCAACCTCATGCTTGCTTGAAAGTCAATTGCACTCTCTCGCACTACTTCTCTATCACTAATGGCACCTGTCAGGGGTGTCCCCTGTTCCCTACATTGTTTATCCTCACCCTTGATACACTTCTCCAGGCGGTGCACCAACATCCACTCATAAAGGTTATCCGTATGGGCAAACAGACCCTTCATTCAATGGCACTTGTGGATGATGTCCTCTTTTTAATAACTAACCCTGCTGAAGGACTCCCTGAAATAACATCCCTGCTGTCTCTTTATGGAGATCTGTCAAATTACAAAGCAAGTTTCCAAGTCTGAAGTACTGAATATCTCGGTTCCACCACAACTTGCTGATGCCTTACGATGTTCCTAATTTGGAAAAAAGACTCCTTTAAGTACATTGGGATTAACTTACCCAAAGACTTGAGTGAAGTTTATAACAGATACTTTTTACCTCTCCTGCAAGAAATTAAACACTTCCTCATGTCTTATGACCTACTGTATATATCTTGGCTTGGTAGGAAAAAACTATTCCAAACATATGCAGTACCCAAAATAACTTACAGTGGGGAAAAAAAAGTATTTAGTCAGCCACCAATTGTGCAAGTTCTCCCACTTAAAAAGATGAGAGAGACCTGTAATTGACATCATAGGTAGACCTCAACTATGAGAGACAAAATGAGAAAACATATCTAGAAAATCACATTGTCTGATTTTTAAAGAATTTATTTGCAAATTATGGTGGAAAATAAGTATTTGTTCAATAACAAAAGTTCATCTCAATACTTTGTTATATATCCTTTGTTGGCAATGACAGAGGTCATACGTTTTCTGTAAGTCTTCACAAGGTTGGCACACACTGTTGCTGGTATGTTGGCCCATTCCTCCATGCAGATCTCCTCTAGAGCAGTGATGTTTTGGGGCAGTCACTGGGCAACACGGACTTTCAACTCCCTCCAAAGGTTTTCTATGGGGTTGAAAATCTGGAGACCGGCTAGGCCACTCCAGGACCTTGAAATGCTTCTTACGAAGACACTCCTTTGTTGCCCTGGTGGTGTGCTTGGGATCATTGTCATGCTGAAAGACCCAGCCACGTTTCATCTTCAATGCCCTTGCTCATGGAAGGAGGTTTGCACTCAAAATCTCACGATACATGGCCCCATTTATTCTTTCATGTACATGGATCAATCGTCCTGGTCCCTTTGCAGAGAAACAGCCCCAAAGCATGACGCTGCCACCCCCATGCTTCACAGTAAGTATGGTGTTCTTTGGATGCAACTCAGCATTCACTCTCCTCCAAACACGACGAGTTGTGTTTCTACCAAACAGTTCTACTTTGGTTTCATCTGACTATATGACATTCTCCCAATACTCTTCTGGAACCTCCAAATGCTCTCTAGCAAACTTCAGACGGGCCTGGATATGTACTGGCTTAAGCAGGGGGACATGTCTGGCACAACAAGATCTGAGTCCCTGACGGTGTAGTGTGTTACTGACGGTAGCCTTTGTTACATTAGTCCCAGCTTTCTGCAGGTCATTCACTTGGTCCCCCCGTGTGGTTCTGGGATTTTTGCTCACCATTCTTGTGATCATTTGGACCCCACAGGGTGAGATCTTGCGTGGAGCCCCTGATCGAGGGAGATTATCTTGTATGTCTTCCATTTTCCATGCTCCCACAGTTGATTTCTTCACACCAAGCTGCTTACCTATTGCAGATTCAGTCTTCCCAGCCTGGTGCAGGTCTGCAATTTTGTTTCTGGTGTCCTTCCACAGCTCTTTGGTCTTCACCATAATGGAGTTTGGAGTGTGACTGTTTGAGGTTGTGGACAGGTGTCTTTTATACTAATAACAATGTCAAACAGGTGTCATTACTACAGGTAATGAGTGGAGGACAGAGGAGCCTGTTAAAGAAGAAGTTACAGGTCTGTGAGAGCCAGAAATCTTGCTTGTTTGTAGGTGACCAAATACTTATTTTCCACCATAATTTGCAAATAAATTCTTAAAAAAATCAGACAATGTGATTTTCTAGATATGTTTTCTCATTCTGTCTCTCATAGTTGAGGTCTACCTATGATGTCAATTACAGGCCTCTATCATCTTTTTAAGTGGGAGAACTTGCACAATTGGTGGCTGGCTAAATACTTTTTTCCCTCACTGTATGTGATGCAGATGCCACCCATCTATTTACCTAAATTATTCTTTAAAAATCTACACAGCCTTTTCTTGATTTATGTCTGGAAAAATAAGCCGCCGAGACTAGCCTACCAACTTATGATAAAGAAAAGAGAAGAAGTACAAATTGCCTTGCCGGACATGTTGACTTATTACATAATGATTCAATTGATCTGGTGGCACACCCTAGTTGCACCGGTCTGCTGCCCCATCATTGTAACACTAGCTGAGGCCCACCTTGGGCTACCTAACCTGAAGACTTTCAGCAGATAAATCTTTGATCCGCTCCTAAGGGGCCCCCTGTGAAGTGTGGCACAAACTCTGAGATTCATTGGCTCCCTCTCTTTCTCCAATCCTCCAACGAGCCTCCTCCCCCACCTCCTCAACTCCGCCTCGTACCATTTTTCAGATCTTTGGTCCAGACTAAAAGAAATTCACTCTACGAGAATTGATCGCAGACTACAAACTGTTAGATCAGCAGAAATCCTTGATCCCTGATGTCCCACTGAATTTTCTCCATCACGCACATTTTAACAAATGCGTCTATTCTTCAATCTGGATTCGCTCCCCAACTGCCCACCACTTTCAAGAAAAATCTTGCCCCCAATAGTACCCCAATATGAAAAATATCATACTGAAAGTCACTTCTGACCACTCGAACCCAGTTGGTTAAACCTGCATTCCTACTTTCGGAGAAGGAGCTCCAGCTTACTCTGATGAAAACCCCAAATTCATTCTCCGCCATTCACTTTATTTCTCGACCTGCGTGAGATTACAAGAATCCCATTACAAGCTTCTTTCAATCACCAGACTAGCTCCACACCGACAAACTAGCAGACTCAAATCTTTGCTGGAGATGCCGCATACAAAGGGGAACTGTAACTCACATCTGGTGGCCTTGCAAGATCATCCAGATCTTTTGGACACAAATACAAGACCAAATAAACAAAATAGTGGGCCGCAACCTCTCTCTCACTTCGGACATGGTCATTTTATCTCGCCCAAACACAAGATTCCACCCTTCCAAGACTGACCTTAGCACTCACCTGATTGAAGCATCAAAAACGCTCATTCCATTCTCTTGGCTCCAGACAATCCCCCTGCCCCTGCAGATCTAGTGGGACAAAGTCAACCAGATAGCGAGATTTGAAGAATTGATGAGCTGGGCAAACAGAAGACACAACTTTTTCCTGTTTGGTCCCCTTGGCTCCATCACTGAGCTTAAGCCCACTCTACCTGTTAGGGTCTTGCCAAACGTAGCAACACCCTGACACTACTGCAGGGGTCTGGGAGGAAGGAGAGAGACAAGTGAGCCCTAATCTCACCCCAGCCACTCTCCCTTCCTATTGCCTCAGTTACCCTAAACGGTAAAAGGACAACCTGAAGACGAGCCCTATACTGAGTAAGTGACAACACTGAACAAAGACAGAACAAACGACACAAAGGGAGGTCAGGAAGCCAAGGGTATGGTAACAGACGAGTAATGCAGTACAGAATCAAAATCCAAGAGAATAGTCACAAGGCAAGCCAAAGGTCAGAGAATTAGGTAACAGAAACAGCAAGAGATATAACAAAGGGAGCAGGCAAAGACAGTGTAGTAACCGGCGGCCTGCTGAGAAAGTGACATCCCGTATATAGAAAGTCTGGGCCCAACGCCAGACCTGATAGGTACACAGGCTATCAATCACACAGGCAAGGAAAAGATTAACTCTATGCAATCCAAAGAGAAACAATGCTCAGAACAGGGGTGTGGCAGGAAATCCATTATATTGTCTAGGACCGTGTTCAGACTGAGCAACAAGAAACCTACATAAGGAACCAAACTGAACACGCCTCCTTCGCCGCAATGTGCGAGCGGAGGGTGGTGCAGAGACCCGAACAGGCAGAGACGTTACACTACCTCAATTATACCAGATGCTGCTATAACCCTCCTCATACTACTGTTCCCGGAACCAGTACTTTGATCGCAACAAACAAGCCTACTTCCCCTCATCCCTGCGCCCACACATACCTCTACCCCACTTCCCCCTTCCCCCACTTTTCTCTAAATCTGGCTATATTAGTACATCTTGAAGTGTAATAAAGTTGCTCCAAGTCCTGATATGAACCGATGTTGAGATTTTTAGTCTATTATCTCTGACTTATCATTGTGTCTCACACTTTTGTTATTGTTATTTGCTAATTGTCAACTACGACATTGTTTGATGTTACCATCTATGTATTTGCAGCTACTCTGTACGCCTGCAATATTCTTACCTTGTAAAATGTGTAAAATAAAAATAAACTTAGAATAAAAAAAATAGATGGTATGAGAAGATGGACACTATATGGAGGAAGAACAAATCTGGTCTATTTGGAGAGCCTTTAGGAACAACATGAAAGAATACTAAGTTAATTGAGATGAGTAGTATTATTCAAGATGGACCACCTACTAGCCCTCTCTCTTAACCCCCATCCCTCCCTACCCCATATACACTACTCTAAAAATGTCAATTTGGGAATTATAATTAAATTCTTAAGTTTTTCTAAAGTAATATAATTATGGATGATGGATGCAGATGGGGCACATTCTTCCTGCATCCACCATCATTCTCTGCCATGTAAAAAACAAGATGGAAGCTTTCTTCCATCTTGGTTTAATATGGTTTTAGACTGGAGATAAATTCATGCATGGAAGATTTTCTCTTCCATTTGTAAAGGAAACAAAGAAAATGGAAGTAAGCTGACTCCTTGTTTTTTACATTACAGTGAATGATGGCAGATGCAGACAGAATGTGCTCACCTGCATTTATCATTATATTACTTTTTCAGTCTGTTAGGTAAAGGCCCCACGTTGCACAAATGCGTCCTCTTTGGTTGCTGTGGAAACTCTACATTTTACAGTATCAGCAAAGTGCATGAGATTTCATTTACTTTAATTCACACATTGTGGGGAAAAAAGATTTAGAAAAGCTGAATTTTCGAAAACACGTTTGTTGTTGAAAAATGCAGTATGTTAATTGTAGCTGCGAAATCGCAAGTGTTTCCCCTATATAATTAATAAGGTAAGAAAAAGTGCAGCAAAAACTCATTGAGGCCGGGGTCCCAAGTGGCATAAACACTGCGGTTTGGCCACAGCAGAAATGCCGCGTGGCGGTTTTGGAAATTGCAGCATGTCAATTATGCCTATGGAAATGACGGCAATTTCCTATAGGTATATTGGAAGCAGAAAGTTCGCAGAGGAAACCTCTGTGGACTTTTTGTGTGAAATATCTGCAGGAAAAACCGCGATGTGTTGTTGACGCGTTTTTTTCTGCAGCGCTTTTTTGCTGCTGCCCGCTACATGGGGCCTTAGCCTGAAAAACTCATTGCTGCGTTTTTTTTGTCTGCTGCGTTTTTTAGCTGTGTTTTTCTACTTGGGGCCTTAGCCTTATAAGGGATTTTGACTTTCTCTGTGTCAGCACTGTAGAATCACAAGTTAAACTTGATGAACCTGTGAATTTTTTCAACCTGTGTACAGATAAATGATTTTTTTCTGTTTTCTATATCTATATCAGTACAATTAAACATTATCTGTACATAAAGCATACATGAGAAATCTATTTTACCAAACCAGTTACAGTCCAAAAATATTAAGAACAATGTTATCACAGCTGGAATAATTTTAAGTTACTCATCATTTTCACACTTAATAATACAGTAAAAGTAGTGATGTGGTTGTTATCATAGACCTTCATCACCCTTTGTACAGGCATCTGGATAACATACAGTATGTCAACTTGAATTCACTATGACAATTCCCAAGGACAAACAGATATTCTTTCAGTATAGCCTCAAAGATAGTTGTTATGTTAATACCATTGAAAAAAGAATGTTTGAAAAGTTCAAAGGCGAGGTGATAAAGAGCTGAGCATACTTACACCTGTCTTATTCAATCGCAGGCTCTGCTCCTGGCTTCACAAAACAATGCCACTAACATCTTAACTATGCCCTTTGTGTATTAAACTACTTATTGTTGTATCTAATAACCATACTTAATGTGTGGCACATTTTCATAATAGACATATCTATCAGTGAGGTCTTATCTAGGTTTATGGAAACAAATTAATGGTACCAAGGGTAATATAATAGCTATCAGTTTTGTGAGTATTTTTAAACACTAATGTTTTTTTCCTGGAGACCACCTTATTTTTTTGACAACCAACAAGACTCTGACTGAAATGTATTTACATCACTTAAGAAATGATAGAATTACGTCTCAGTACATTTTTAAAGATTATTATTAATATGAAATGCACAGTTTGGATGCTGTGTTCACTAGATGACTGGTGCAAGTTATAGCTGAAACCTATGCCATTTATAGATTGGCTTGGGTTTCAGTTCTAACATACAGGACCTTCCGCAATGTGCCTGAATTATTAAGAGGCTGTAGCACAGAGAGATTAAGATTGGCACACAAGGCTCCAAAATTAATAAATCCGCCCCATTGTCTTTTGTCTACAGCTCCTATGTAGACTTATATCTCCCTATGGTAGCAGAGTACAAGCAAACCTTGTTTAGGAATATTACCTTCCATCTATCCACACATATTAATAATATACATTAAGAAGGTAAGCAAGAAGAAGAAGACAGCTGGATGAGAGTAAGACTGCAAGATCAAGATACACAGGTACTGTTTGTAGTCTATTACCACAGTGCTGCTTCCATGATTCTAATACATAATGTGACCCTAAACTTTTAATTAAAGGGGCTGTCCACTTTATATTTTACATATTTATTTACTTAGAGAATAGGAAGTCATACAATTTTCTAATGCACAAACAATTAAAATTTTGCTGACATACATCTCCTGTTTAGGTTAAAATGGTGTAGATCACAGAATAGTACATAGAAATGCATCCCATGCAATGGACTAAAAACATAGCATCAGTCATGTGACCCACTAGACATGTCATGTGACCCCTGGTATTCAGTTACCGCTGCCCAGGCATATCACAGAAGTTTACAGAAGTTTACTGAGCTGCATCTTATACTGACACAGTGTCTGTGGAGAAACAGCTCACACATTCTTCTTCCTGTCTCCTCTCAAAGTGCTTTGTTTTTTTTATAACAGTTAACCTCCAATTATAAAACAACTTTTCATAAAAGAATAGTACAGATGAATATAAGAAACTTTGTAATATATCTTATTTAAAGGTTTTTTCCTGGTTCAAATCGATTTTTCATGCTGATGACCTCTCCACAGCATAGGTCATCAGCATGTGATCTGTGGGGGTCCGCCACACAGGTGCCGAAAGCTGCTATTGGTGGTATGTGGGCCACACTACTCCTATTCTAGTAATAGAGGTAGAGATGGTAACAGGGAAATAGAGCGCTGATTCTATTACTTGAATTCTGTGCTGCTCACTCATCATATTCTTTATAACAGCAGTTGTGGGTACTATAGTTGTATTCCATTCAAGTCTCTGAGATACAGCTGCAGCACCCATAACCATTGCTATCAAGAATACACTGCAGGGATTGGGTAGGGGGTCTCGGTCAAAGTTTGCCCTGGGGTCCACAAGACTTTAGTTATGCTACTGCTCTTAAGGCTGAATTTACACAGCATTTTTTTTTTTATTTTTATAAAGAACTTCATTCAGTTTGTAATTGCAGTAATGAGTAACACATATTGCCCTAGATTAACAGGAACGACTTTTACCCGTGAAACTCGGTCAGTGGGTTCATTGGATTTACCGGCCTGAACAGTATGCTGTGAATTATCTATAATGCTAGCAGTCCCTGCCTCCCAGCAACATACTGTCCCATGCTGCAATTGATATACTGTAGGACAGTATGTTGCTGTGAGGCAGGGACTCCTAGCATCATAGATAACTATGATGCTAGGAGTCCAGCTCCCGGCATGAAGTTCAGACCAGTAAATCCGGCGAACAGACAGACTGAGTTTCATGGGTGAAACTCAGTCATGTGAATTTAGGGTTACTATGCATGTCACCTGAATGCTAACAGCCAGTAAACCAGAGGTTATCAATGTAATGGCTATTAGCATACAGGTGAAATACATAGTAACATGTACTACCGATTTCTGCAATTAAACATGCAGTTCTTCAGCAAAAAGGTGCCTGTTTATACAGTGGGGAAAAAAAGTATTTAGTCAGCCACCAATTGTGCAAGTTCTCCCACTTAAAAAGATGAGAGAGGCCTGTAATTGACATCATAGGTAGACCTAAACTATGAGAGACAAAATGAGAAAACATATCTAAAAAATCACATTGTCTGATTTTTTAAGAATTTATTTGCAAATTATGGTAGAAAATAAGTATTTGGTCACCTACAAACAAGCAAGATTTCTGGATCTCACAGACCTGTAACTTCTTCTTTAAGAGGCTCCTCTGTCCTCCACTCATTACCTGTAGTAATGGCACCTGTTTGACATTGTTATTAGTATAAAAGACACCTGTCCACAACCTCAAACAGTCACACTCCAAACTCCACTATGGTGAAGACCAAAGAGCTGTGGAAGGACACCAGAAACAAAATTGTAGACCTGCACCAGACTGGGAAGACTGAATCTGCAATAAGCAAGCAGCTTGGTGTGAAGAAATCAACAGTGGGAGCAATAGTTAGAAAATGGAAGACATACAAGACCACTGATAATCTCCCTCGATCAGGGGCTCCACACAAGATCTCACCCTGTGGGGTCAAAATGATCACAAGAATGGTGAGCAAAAATCCCAGAACCACACGGGGGGACCTAGTGAATGACCTGCAGAAAGTTGGGACTAACGTAACAAAGGCTACCGTCAGTAACACACTACGCCGCCAGGGACTCAGATCCTGTAGTGCCAGACGTGTCCCCCTGCTTAAGCCAGTACATATCCGGGCCTGTCTGAAGTTTGCTAGAGAGCATTTGGATGTTCCAGAAGAGAATTGGGAGAGTGTCATATGGTCAAATGAAACCAAATTAGAACTGTTTGGTAGAAACACAACTCGTCATGTTTGGAGGAAAGTGAATGCTGAGTTGCATCCAAAGCACACCATACCTACTGTGAAGCATGGGGGTGGCAACATCATGCTTTGGGGCTGTTTCTTTGCAAAAGGACCAGGACGACTGATTCGTGTACATAAAAGAATGAATGGGGCCATGTATCATGAGATTTTGAGTGCAAACCTCCTTCCATCAGCAAGGGCATTTAAGATGAAACGTGGCTGGGTCTTTCAGCATGACTATGATCCCAAGCACACCGCCAGGGCAACGAAGGAGTGGCTTCTTAAGAAGCATTTCAAGGTCCTGGAGTGGCCTAGCCAGTCTCCAGATCTCAACCTCATAGAAAACCTTTGGAGGGAGTTGAAAGTCCGTGTTGCCCAGCGGCAGCCCCAAAACATCACTCCTGTAGAGGAGATCTGCATGGAGCAATGGGCCAACATACCTGCAACAGTGTGTGCCAACCTTGTGAAGACTTGCAGAAAACGTTTGACCTCTGTCATTGCCAACAAAGGATATATAACAAAGTATTGAGATGAACTTTTGTTATTGACCAAATACTTATTTTCCACCATAATTTGCAAATAAATTCTTTAAAAATCAGACGGTGTGATTTTTCTGGATTTGTTTTCTCATTTTGTCTCTCATAGTTAAGGTCTACCTATGATGTCAATTACAGGCCTCTCTCATCTTTTTAAGTGGGAGAACTTGCACAATTGGTGGCTGACTAAATACTTTTTTTCCCCACTGTATGTACTCTAACACTGCTATGTTGTCTCCTCCTCTCCGCCCCCTCTCCTTAGATTTCTGTGGTTGAGGTAATAAGGAGATAAGGAACACTGTGTTTAGTCCCATTCAGTTAACTCATGGATGCCTTTCACAAGACTGCTGCACTATACCATTCTACAGTGTAGAAACAGAGTTACAAACTGGTATAAGACAATTATGTGTTAAATGTGTGAATATTATACAACTGCACAATTTTATGTTCTATAATCAAATAAAAAAAAACATATAAAGTTGGCATCTACTGTAACCTTTTTCCGAGATCCACTGTAGTATTAGGGTGAATGTCAGGTATCTTGGGTTTGGGTGGCTCGGGTCTAAGATTCGTTTTGTGTCGATTAAGTTCGGCACGAACCACAACATAGTGTATAACAGTGTCAAGGTCCTAGCAAAACTATCTCCTCCTCTTCGTTTACACGAGCGTAAGAAACCACTGCAAAATGGCCAATGGAACATGCGCAGTTGGCTCTATCGAACTTGAAGTGGCAGAGCCAACTGCGTATGCAGGGTCGGACTGGCCCACCGGGGAACCGGTGAATCCACCGGTGGGTCCCGAGCCCCGACTATTAGTCCTCATGTCATGGGGGCCCGATCGGGATCCTGACCATCCCGATCGGGCCCCTGACCAGAGGCGTTACGATCGCGGTCGCAGGGGGTGCGACCGCGACCGGACCCGGCAGGGTACGGAGCCCTCGGCCAGCTGGAGATGGCCGGGGCCCCGGACCACTATGGTAGCGGTCGGGGAAAGCCTGAAGACGCTGAAGACGACAGGATGGAGTGAGGATGCCAAGGAAAGGTAAGGCAAGGTGAGTATGAGAGTTTGTTATTTTTAATCACTTTCCCTGGGCCTCCGTTATTATACTCTGGGGTCTGAGGAGACCCCAGAGTATATTAATAGCACTGAAGCGGAGCGGAGGGGGCTATTGGGCGCATATAATACTGGGTGGGGGCCACTGTGGAGCTTATAATACTAGGAGGGGGCCACTATGGAGCTTATAATACTAGGAGGGGGCCACTATGGAGCTTATAATACTGGGTGGGGGCCACTGTGGAGCTTATAATACTGGGTGGGGGCCACTGTGGAGCTTATAATACTGGGTGGGGGCCACTGTGGAGCTTATAATACTGGGTGGGGGCCACGGTGGAGCTTATAATACTAGGAGGGGGCCACTATGGAGCTTATAATACTAGGAGGGGGCCACTATGGAGCTTATAATACTGGGTGGGGGCCACTGTGGAGCTTATAATACTGGGTGGGGGCCACTGTGGAGCTTATAATACTGGGTGGGGGCCACTGTGGAGCTTATAATACTAGGTGGGGGCCACTGTGGAGCTTATAATACTGGGTGGGGGCCACTATGGAGCTTATAATACTGGGTGGGAGCCACTGTGGAGCTTATAATACTGGGTGGGGGCCACTGTGGAGCTTATAATACTGGGTGGGGGCCACTGTGGAGCTTATAATACAGGGTGGGGGCCACTGTGGAGCTTATAATACTTGGTGGGGGCCACTGTGGAGCTTATAATACTGGGTGGGGGCCACTGTGGAGCTTATAATACTGGGTGGGGGCCACTGTGGAGCTTATAATACTGGGTGGGGGCCACTGTGGAGCTTATAATACAGGGTGGGGGCCACTGTGGAGCTTATACTCCATACAGTGGCTCCTTCATTTTTTTTTTTAATTACGCAGGGGCAGGTGAAAAAAACAAAACAAAAAAACCCCCCACAAACTTTCTCTCCTGTCCCCAGTGACTCCCAGCGCAGTTTGGTCCTGCAGTTCTGTTGTTTTCTTCCAGCTGACGTTCCCTCTGCACATGACTACCTGTGACGTCATGTGACCCCTGAGGCCAATCAGCGGCCTAAGGGAAGGGACCTGGGACGTCACAGCCAGTGAGGACTACCGGCAAAAAGAAGACAGCGGAGCTGCAGGACCGGACCGTGCTGGGAGGACACCGGAGACAGGTGAGTATGTTTAGCATGTTTTTTTTTTTTTGGGGGGGGGGTAGGGGGGATTCACCTCCCCCAGACTAATTATAAAAAAGAAAAAAATTATACTGGACAATCTCTTTAAAGTGTGGTGCATTAGGGGTGTATATTAAAGGGGTTGTCCAGGCATAATTTGTTATGGTTTATCTTCAGGATAGGCCACAGATACCTGATCTGTAGGGGGCTGACCCCGGACCGATCAGCTGTATGGAGCCACTTCTGATGCCAGTACAGTACACAGTACAGGGCCAGAAGCAGAAAGCTCTGTCCACTGTATAGGGGCTGGGCACCTTCACTGTATTTCAGCACTTATTGAAGTCAGTAGGAGCTGAGCTGCAGTGAAGGCGCCGGGCTGCTATACAGCGGATGAAGCTTTCTGCTTCCGGCCCTGTGTTGTGTACAGAACAGGTGCCGGAAGTGGCTCCGAACAGCTGATGGGGCCGTGTGTCAGCCCTCTACCGATCAGGTATTTATGGCCTATCCAGAGCATAGGCCATAAAAAAGATTAACCCTGGACAACCCCTTTAATATGCCCCACACAGTTTAATGTCCCCCCCCACAGGATGTTAGCCCCCATCACTGCTCCCACACAATATAATGACCCCATCACTATTTCCCATACAGTATGGGGGACCAGTGAAGTGACCATAGAAAAATTTGGCCCAGACAACCCCTTAAAAGAGGTTGTCCATAAACTGGAGCGACCACTGCGTCAGCCGCCAGGGAGGTGTAAAAATAAGAAAATTTTTAAAAAAGCATACTCACCTGTCCCCAGCACCCCGTTGTCCCCTGCCTGTGTCTGTTCGGTCTCATGGCGGCGCCTCATTTCTGGAAATCCTGTACCTAATTGGTCTTAGCGATCACATGAGGTGCAGGACTCCCAGCAAGGAGTCGCCGGCATGAGACTGAATGGACACTGGCAGCAGACAACAGAGCGCCGGGGACAGGTGAGTATGCTTTTTAATTTACTTATTTTTTACTTTACACCTCCTGCCAGCTACATGGGTTGCTCCAATTCCTTCGACAACCTCTTTAAAGGATTTGTCCATCTTCCTAATATTGATGGCCTACGATGATACAACAGCCAGGACCTTTGCAGATCAGCTTTTCCAGGACAGTGCGGCTACAGGTAAAGGTAACAATTCTAGGAGCCACGCTGTTCACTTGCCATACAAGGTGTAGCAGTAGGTTTAGGTAGTGCAGTGGTGCACATGGTATAGTGGGTGAGCAGCATGGCTCCCGGCATGTTATTACCTTTAGCCGCCCTGTCTCGGTACCGCTGATCTGCAGGGGTTCTGATGGTGGGCCCCTAGAAACAATTCCACTGGTGGGCCCTAGACATCCCAGTCCGACACTGTGCGTATGCGTGGGATTTCGATCCTGAAGAGGCGCTCGGCGGCTGCCGATGCAGCGAGAAGAGGAGGAGACTTGTCAGGTACAGAAGACAGAGGTGGTGCTGGAAGTGATGATGAAGCTCTGCTATGAGCACAATTAGCAAAATGAAGAAAAGAAGAAAAATTCGAAAACGGCAGTGCAGACCTGCATAATAAAGGTAAGAAATGAATAGCCTTTACAAAGGCTATTCCTATGTACTTTTAGTTTAAAAATGTTTTTATTAATTATAGAATCTCTTTAAAATCCGAAGGATATCTGAAGATATAGACCTCCCGGCCTATGTGAAATGACTACTTAAGAAGATTATTCCACATCTCTTGGAGTTGATTCTTACTCTGAACCCAGCTCACTGCATACCCAAAGCCCCATTGGCTCAGGCAGAAGCTCCCAGGGACACCTTGGTACGAATCTAATTCTTCCATGTCAAAGACGCTGTTCTCTCAGACGCGCGGAAATGTGGTTCTCTGCCCACTCCATTCTCATCCATCTCTCTCTACCCGGAACTTTCTGCTGCTACTATGCAGGAAAGGAGAAATTTCACGCCCATAAGTAAAATCTTAAGGGATCAGGATATCTGCTACCACTGGGGCTTCCCCACTAAACTATTAATCTTCAGAAATGGAACAACTCATTTGTTGCCCTCGGTAGATATGGGCCTCTCCCTCCTTCGCAGGCACCTCATACCAACTGATGAAGAAATGCCACCTGCAAAATCTACCCGTACCCCTCGGATGTCCAAAGACTGGCACACAGTTGGACCCTTGTAATATACGATGTCAGAGTCTCTACCCGTGGAGGCAGATCAGGTTCTAATGTTTCTCTGACAATGTTAGTGAATCGGTTGTTTCTTTTTACTTACTTACTTAACACCACTACCTGTCAATTTCCCCTTACCTCTCTCTTTCTTCCTTCTACCCCCCACATTCAGATACAGTGCATTTTAGCACTAGGATGCTTATTTTTGTTTCATATTTGTATGCTCTAATTTGCTTTCTGTTTACAGGTTTTGTTCTACTGTTTTTAGCTCATGTCTATACTTGATAACTAGGGATGTCTATGCACCCCATCATTCCAGCCTACCATGTTGGCATCGACTTTATGTGTTTAGCTATGCTGCGTCTTCTAATCTCCTTCTAATGTTAGGGATCTGAATAGCTCTTTTAAGAGGAGCTCAATGTGGTGAGTGGCAAAGTCGCTGCAATACTATGTTTTGATGCTACAAGAGACGCATTTTCACTCAGAAAAAATTCCTTCTTTCACCAATCTTTCTTTCCCACATATTTTTAAGTCTTACTGTGCAGCCAAGAGAAAAGGGGTCCTTATTGCTATCAAAGATTCCGTTGTTTTTTCTTATGGTTCTGTTATGACAGACTCCCAGGGCCGATACCTGGGTCTTAACTGTGCCATCAATAATGTTAATTATACTCGTTACACTATATCTCCCTAACGAATCTCAAAATCCTTTGCTTAAGGAATTCTGATAATTAGTGGAGACTTTCATTGCCTTCTTGATAATGATTTAGACTCTTCCAACCCGCAAAGGAAGTTTCCTATTCTGACCTCTTCACTATCTGACTCTGGGTTATATGATGTATGGAGATGCCAGAATGGTAGCGAGAGGGACTACAGTTTTTTCTCTTCCCCTTACTCCACTTATTCTAGGATTGATTACTTTCTAACAGACTAAATTGACCCAATACAAATGGTTTCCTTCCATATAGACATTATAATCTGGACGGACCATGCCCCGGTCTCTCTGGTCCTTTAGGAATAGTTTAATACAGCATTGTCTTCACAGTGGCAACTGAACAACTATATCGTAGGCCAACCTTCCTACCAGGAAACCCTGCAGAAGGAACTGATAGAGTTCTTTACAATTACTGCCCCCTCAACCTCCAATAATAATAATAACACATTTTATTTAAAGAGTAATAAGTCAATGCACACAATGGGACTGAGGTAGAGGAGGTGACACAAGAAGAAACAGTGGCGGCATAGGAGGTAGCATTGCTTATGCAGTGGTCAAGGCGTTTTTGCGATCATGTTTATTTTCATTAAACATGATTAAAGCTGTATGAACCATCGTACAAGACCACTGATAATCTCCCTCGATCAGGGGCTGAATGCAAGATCTCACCCCATGGGGTCAAAATGATCACAAGAACGGTGAGCAAAAATCCCAGAACCAAACGGGGGGACCTAGTAAATGACCTGCAGAAAGCTGGGACTAACGTAACAAAGGCTACCGTCAGTAACGCACTATGCCGCCAGGGACTCAGATCCTGCAGTGCCAGACGTGTCCCCCTGCTTAAGCCAGTACATATCCGGGCCTGTCTGAAGTTTGCTAGAGAGCATTTGGATGTTCCAGAAGAGTATTGGGAGAATGTCATATGGTCAGATGAAACCAAAGTAGAACTGTTTGGTAGAAACACAACTTGTTTGTAGGAGAGTGAATGCTGAGTTGCATCCAAAGAACACCATACCTACTGTGAAGCATGGGGGTGGCAACATCATGCTTTGGGGCTGTTTCTCTGCAAAAGGACCAGGACGACTGATCCATGTACCTGAAAGAATGAATGGGGCCATGTATCATGAGATTTTGAGTGCAAACCTCCTTCCATCAGCAAGGGCATTGAAGATGAAATGTGGCTGGGTCTTTCAGCATGACAATGATCCCAAGCACACCGCCAGGGCAACAAAGGAGTGGCTGCATAAGAAGCATTTCAAGGTCCTGGAGTGTCCTAGCCAGTCTCCAGATCTCAACCCAATAGAAAACCTTTGGAGGGAGTTGAAAGTCTGTGTTGCCCAGCGACAACCCCAAAACATCACTGCTCTAGAGGAGATCTGCATGGAGGAATGGGCCAACATACCAGCAACAGTGTGTGCCAACCTTGTGAAGACTTACAGAAAACGTTTGACCTTTGTCATTGCCAACAAAGGATATATAACAAAGTATTGAGATGAACTTTTGTTATTGACCAAATACTTATTTTCCACCATAATTTGCACATAAATTCTTTAAAAATCAGACAATGTGATTTTCTGGATTTGTTTTCTCATTTTGTCTCTCATAGTTGAGGTCTACCTATGATGTCAATTACAGGCCTCTCTCATCTTTTTAAGTGGGAGAACTTGCACAATTGGTGGCTGACTAAATACTTTTTTACCCCTCTGTGTAAAGTTACAGTCCGATACAGCATCATATCCTGTGGGTTAATGTGGAAGTGGTTGTATGACAACTTACATTAGGAATTCTGATAGGCCTGTCTGAAAAGATGTGCCTTTAGTTTGCGCTTGAAGCTGTAGACATTGGGAGTTAATCTGATTGTCCAGGATAGAGCATTCCAGAGAAGTGGTGCAATTCATGAGAAGTCTTGTATACAGGAGTGTGAGGTTCTGATAATAGAGGATGTAAGTCTTAGGTCATTGCGTGAACAGAGATAGACAGTGATAGACAGAGATGAGGGAGGAAATGTAAGGAAGTGCAGCATTATGGAGAGCCTTGAGGATGAGGGTGATAAGTTTATATTCTATTCTGTATTAAATAGGCAGTCATTGTAGTGACTGGCACAGACTGGAGGCATTGCTGTAGCGTCTAGACTGATAGATGAGTCTGGCTGCTGCATTCAGAGTAGATTGAAGAGGGGAGAGTTTAGTAAAGGGAAGAACGATTAGTAGGGCGACAATGAGAGTCTTTAATGTTTCTGTAGTAAGGAAATGGTGGATTCTGATGACATGACATGATTGAATATGGGGGGGGGGGCAAAGGAAAGTTTGTAGTCAAACATAACCCGAGGCAATGGGCATACTACCTAGGAGCTATGGTAAGGCTGGAGACTGAAATGGAGATATCAGGGTTAGGTCTGTGAGATGGTGGAAACAGCAGTAGTTCCATCTTTGAGAGATTCAGTTTCAGATAAAGCAAAGGCATGATATTTGAAACAGCAGATAGATAGTCATTGGTGTTCTCTATTAGAGCAGGGGTGATGCCATGGGATGTGGTTTATAGTTGGGTGTCGTCAGCATAAAGATAGTACCGGAAGCCAAATCTGGTGATGGTTTTTCCAATAGCGGCTGCGTAGAGAGAGAAGAGCAGGGGGCCTAGGATCGAGCCCTAAGGAACCCCAACAGCAAGGGGAAAAGGTGAAGAGACATAGCCCACAAATTATACACCGAAAGTGAGGTCTGAGAGATATGAGGAGAACCAAGAGAGTGCAGTGTCTGCAAGGTTGAAAGAGCATAGTGAGGAGGAGTTGGTGGTCAACAGCGTCAAATGCTGCTGAGAGGCAACTGCACCTTGGGAGTGAGAAAGGAGTGAAAAGTTTCAAAGAGGGGGCGTGGCTTGGAGCCGACTAAGATGGCCGCTGATTTGTGAGCTCTGAGACCTCACATTACTATAGCGGCTCATAGCAACAACTCGGTGCCGGCGATACCCGGATAATACAGCGCGGAAGGGTCCTTTGCTCATTGGGACTGCAGGGATATGACAAAACGGGGGAAGAAAGGCCCCCCCGAAGCGGCTTACCGATTTCTTCACTGCTTTGGTCTCGGCCCAAGATGGCGATGGCGATCCCTCCATTCACCCGCTGCAACGGGCGGCAGGCCGCTCCGGCGCGGAGCACAACGGCACTCCAGGTGAGCGGTTATTTCAAACCACACCACCGCATCTGGAGGCCTCTGGTGACAGTCCTAGCTCACAGGCCCACCAGATAAGGGCACTAGAAGGCCAGCAGCAGGCCTCAAAGAGGGGACTACAACCCCCATCCTCACCCTCCTCAGCCCTTGTTAGCCATACTGAGGTTCCTCCTGCAGAAGCATCCTCCCAGGCAGATAGCATTACTCCCACACGCAGCCCTGTAAAGCAAAAGATGAGATGGGATACCTCGTTTTGTTTTGAGTCTCGCCCAGCTGCAGAAGATCCCCAACTAGGTGACTCGGATGTGATCCAGGCTATCCCTGCAGGTACCCAATTGGCCTCTCAGTCTTTCTTGAAGGATATAATGCTGGCATTGCACAGATCTATTCAGAAGGATATCACAAAGGCGATTACGTCCGTATCTTCCACGGTTGAGTCTTTGGGCAACAGAATAGACCACGTTGAGAATAAGATGAGTGAATTTGCTGTGGCACACAACACTATAGTGGATGCCCATAATGATCTTGAGGAAGAATTAGCGGCGGTCAAACTTAAACTTGCAGACATGGAGGATAGGAATAGGCGGAACAATGTCAAGTTTCGTGGTATTCCAGAGTCAGTCGCTGCCAGGGACCTGACTTCATATTTGCAACGATTAATGAAAGCAATCCTGCCACAAAGCTCTGACGCGGATCTTATAATAGACAGGGCCCACAGCTTGCCGAAGTCGAAGGGGATGCCTGATCATATTCCCAGAGACACCCTCGCCCGCATACACTTCTACCATATCAAGGATCGTCTCATGCTTGAGCCAAGGAAAAGACCATCTTTGCCTGAGCCGTTTAAAGACATCCAACTTTATGCAGACCTTTCTCAGGCTACCATTGCTGCCAGAAGAGAGCTGGCTCTTGTTACAGCGGTCCTCCATCAACACAGCATTCCCTATAAGTGGGGATTCCCAACTAAAGTCATCGTTATCAGGAATGGAGTGACTTTTACATTCAACTCCTTTGACACTGGGAGAAACTTGCTACACCAGTGGAACCTGCCGCCACCTGCGCCTAATGTTCAGAAACATCCAAGGGCCGAGTCCCATAAGTTGGACCCTCCGTGGAAATCTACCACCTCCGCCGAGTGAATAGCTCGATATGGACGTATTGTGAGTTACCTGTGGTGTGTTTTGTACCTCCTATTTTATGGCAAACTTCCCCCCAAGTTTGCGCAGTATTACACTGCTCAGTTGTGTAACATTATTTTCTCTTCCCTTACTGTTAACCAGTTTTGTGTTGAATAATGCCGTTAGCGAATTGTTCTCCTCCAGGCCTAAGAGATGTCATTTTAGCATTACTCTCTTACCTGACCCTTTCTACTACCAGTCTGTATTGCTAATTCTTGAAAATAGTAATGGGTGTTAAATTACTGTCACTTAACGCGAGGGGACTAAATAGTCCCTTTAAGCGTTCATTGTTGTGGAAGGAGGCTCTCAGATCTGCAGCAGATGTAGTTTGCATACAGGAGACTCATTTCTGTGACTCTCATCCACCAAAGTTTTCTCATAAATTGTTCCCCATATCTTTTGTTCTAATGCTGCCAAGAAGGTTGCGGGTGTCCTAATAGCGATCAAACATACAGTGTCCTTTCAGTTAATACATATCAGTTCAGATCCCAAAGGCCGCTATGTAGCTATCACCTGTCTGCTTGATAACTGCCCCATCACTATTGTAAACGTATATTGCCCTAATACGTCTCAGATTTCCTTTTTAAATTCTGTACTGAAGAAGTGTGGGAAGCATGCTCAGGGCCAGATTATATTTTGCGGTGACTTCAATATTATACATGATGCTGCTGCTGATTCCACATGTCGTGGCAAACATCCACCTCAACAATTAGGTCCTTGGCTCCGGCAGACGGAACTTCACGATGTTTGGCGGTGCTTCCATTCCTCTGAGAAGGATTATACGTACTACTCTGCTAGTCACCAATCCTACTCCAGAATAGATATGTTCCTGGTCCAGAGTGATATGCTTCTTAGAGTGCAAAGTTGTGAGATAGGAAATATCACGTGGTCGGACCACACACCTATTATTCTTAGCATTCACCTAGCTGGCACAATGGCTCCCCCCGTGTCGTGGCGAAACAATACATATGTCATGTCTCTGAAATCGGTAACCGAGAAATTGAATACTGACATTGCCGAATTCTTTGACATTAATTCCCCCTCGGTAGAGGATAAGTTTTGCCTCTGGAATTCACATAAAGCATTTGTTAGGGGTTTAATGATTCAGCATGCCTCGCGCTTTAAGCGCAACCGACTGAACGATGAAGGAGCTACTCACTTCTATCACAACTCTAGAGCAGAAACATAAAATTGACCCTAATCCTGCCCTATTGGGTGCTTTGCGGAAGGCCAGGGATGACTTGAGCGCCCACCTACTGGTGGACTTTGAAAAACACTCTAAACGCTTGAAAGCCTCTTATTACCGGTCATACAATAAAGCCAGCAAGCTAATGGCACAGAGAGTCAAGGCAGCAAGGATTAAATCCAAAATCCCATTTCTGGTGTCTAAATCGACCACAGAAAAAGTTTTCCATCCTCAACAAATTGCTGATGAATTCAGTAAATACTATCAGGACCTGTATAACTTGAAAGATGACTCGAATACCACGCAGCCTTCCATAATAGAAATTAACCGATTCCTATGCTCCTTACACCTTCCCTCTGTTACCCCTGAGCAGCTGCAGTCTCTAAATGTTTCTATTTACACTCAGAAAGTGGCTAAGGCGATAGATGGCCTGAAATTTAATAAATCTCCAGGTCCAGATGGGTTCTCTGGGGAATACTACAAGCTATTCAAGCCACTTCTTCTTGCTCACCTTACTGAGGTGTTTAATTTAGCAATGGTGACAGGACACTTTCCTCCTGAGATGCTAACCGCAACGATTGTGACTCTACCCAAACCAGGCAAAGACCCCTCCCAACCCTCCAACTACCGGCCCATATCACTATTAAATTCGGATGTTAAGTTGTTTGCGAAGGTACTTGCGAACAGACTCCTTGATATCATGCCCACACTGATAGACGGGGATCAGGTTGGATTCACTAAGGGGAGACAGGCCCCAGACGGCACGAGGCGTGTGATCGTGCTGGTTGCGGCGGCCCGGGCCCGGCGGGCACCTCCTCTGCTCCTGTCCTTGGATGCGGAGAAGGCGTTTGATAGAGTACATTGGGGGTACCTCTTTGAGGTTCTCCACAAATTTGTTTTTTCTGGCCCCATAGCTACTGCAATCTCAGCACTCTACTCTAACCCTTCCGCACGAGTGCTGGCGAATGGAGTCCTGTCCCGCCCCTTTGCCATTACCAATGGCACGAGACAGGGGTGCCCTTTGTCCCCCTTGATATTTTCATTGGTGATGGAACCTCTGGCCGAAAGGATTAGGACACATCCGGGTCTGTCTGGTATCAGGTTGGATCAGACAGACCACAGAATTAATTTATTCGCGGATGATGTGATTCTGTCTCTTTCCTACTCTAATAGCATGCTCTGTATTGTATCTCAAATTTTGAAAGATTTTGGAGGGCTATCTTATTATAAAGTTAACGAATCCAAGTCCCAGATTTTAGGAATTGGTATGTCTCCAAACAATGTACTCCATATTAAAAACACATCACCCTATCAATGGTGTTCGCACACTATACCCTATCTGGGAATACGGCTTACTCCAAACCCAAAAGATTTAGTTAAGGCCAACTTTCCAGGCCTGCTGGCTGCCCTTCAGAAGGAGCTTGATGGGTTAACTAAATTTGAACATAGTTGGATGGGTAGAATAGTGTTATACAAAATGTTGATCCTTCCCAAGATACTTTACTATTTAACAACATTAGTGATACCGATACCCAAGTCCACCTTCCTCAGTTTCCAAAAACAAATGATGTCCTTTATATGGAAGGGTGGCAAACCCAGAATAGCACTACATACACTGTTTAAAGCAAGAGACAATGGGGGTATGGGTGTACCAAACTTGTATCATTATTATTTAGCCATAGTTTTAGGTCAACTCCACTTTTGGTTTACAACGAATCATGACAAACTGTGGCCAGCTATGGAGGCCCAAATGGTTCGGACTACCGATTGGGAGGGTTACCTATTAGCGTCAGGACCCAGGAGAGGTTCGTCAATATCTGCTCCACCGGCTGTACAGGCTACGATTGGGGCATGGCATGCATTGTGTACTCTGCAGGACGGGGATGCTCCTAAGATAGCACTAAATCTGCCCATTACGACGCTCCCTCACGAGATACCGCATCTATCCCTAGACATGTGGCGCAGATGTGGGGTAAAGTATGTCTCTGACCTGTATAGGGGAGGGGCTATTGCACCCTTCTCCGTGTTAAGGGACACATATGATCTGCCCGTGCAGGAGGCATATACCTACACTAGATTGACTTCCTACTTGTCTGACACTACTTCGGCTCAGCTGCGCTTACCGCAGCCAGCCGCTGACCTCTTACACCAGCAGGCTTCCCTAGCGGATTATAATACTAAAACCCTGTATCGAACTTTGAATATGGATTGCACCTTTCGCAAGACTAAACACATGAACCTTTGGGAAGAGGACATAGGCAGTAGATTTGAGATCGGCCACTGGCGAGAAGCGATCAGATGGGCTAAGCGATCCACAGTATGTGCCTCTCATTGGGAGCAATATAGCAAACTACTTCTACGCTGGTATTACCCTCCTATACGCCTAGCTAAGTTCTATCCATCGTGTTCACCTCGGTGTTGGAGGGGATGCGGGGAGAACGGCTCTTTATTCCATGTGTTCTGGCACTGTCCACTCATTCAGCCCTTTTGGGTCTCTGTGTTTTCCTTGGTTAATAACCTGTGTGTGGGAGTGGTGGGATATACACCTGAACTGGCACTCCTCCTGCTGGGCATCCACAAGATACCCGGGTAGACATAGAACAGTTCTATGTCAGGTGCTAGGGGCTGCCCGCCTACTTATTGCAAGAAGATGGAAATCTCCCGCATGCCCGACTTTGACAGAGCTGATTTCAGAGGTGTCCTTGAACTATCAATACGAGCGTATTTGTGCATGTAATGGAGGGGGCCTGGATAGATTCAGGACACACTGGGAGTCGTGGGCAGAAGCATTCCCCCCACCGTACACTCATTGACGGACTATATGCCTCCCCTGATACTATGGTACTATATTTTACTGTATCTCTATAACCTCTTGGGGCCACTATGATGAGTCACCCCTGGAACACTTATATGCTATCTAATTAGTAATAGGAAAGTTGATACCTGGTAGCTGAGGGGTCTCCCCCCTGGGTTTACGGGGCGAGCCCCATATTCTGTGGGTTAGGAGATGTGATCCGACTTTACTCGTTCTCTAGGCCTGGACTATGTTTTGTGTTTTATGTTCTTTTGTTGTTTTGCCCTCCGCCCTTCACCTTACCCTCCAATAGCCCGTTCCCCACCTCCTCCTTTTCATGGCAACACTCGATTGTCGCTCCATACGGCCTTAGCGTGTTAGGTTTATCATCTGTTTAGAAAAAACTTAATTGCTTTTATTCTGTATTATCATTATATGTATTTATTCATGGATGTACCTCACCTGAGTATATTGTACTGCATTGTGATTATGATGTATGTGAGGCCATAAATGTGCCCTTGTTCCTTGATGTGTTTGCAACTTATAATGTATCCCTGTTAAAAAATTTCAATAAAAAACTATTGAAAGTAAAAGTTTCAAAGAGCCTTTTAGGATTACTGGAGAGTGAAAAGTTATAGGTTTTGAGCATAAACTTGAAGAGGAGGAAGTCTGCAGGTGTATGTGATTTTCTCCACAGACATGGAGCTCTGCTCAAGAAATCGTGTCTGTGGTATGTGCCAGGGTTGCTGCATCCTGCATCGAAATTTTCGAGTGGTGGGAGGAGCTGCCTCATCCAGTACACTTTTAAGGGTTTCATTATAGTGACTGGTGGCCAGATTGGAACAAAAGAGGTAAGAGATAGGGGACAATGCTGGAAAAATTTGGTATTAGTGGTCCCTTTAAGACAGCTATATTAGCTCTTTATTCCTGCCCATCTGCCAGGGTATTGACTTTGGGATTTCTGTAGGACCATTTTTTCGATTAATAAAGGCACATGTCAGGGGTGCCCACTGTCGCCAATTATATTTGCTCTAGTTATTGGCAGAATCCATTAGGCTGAATCTGAATGTTGTGAATATTACAGTAGGGAGACAGCAACATAAAATTGGCTTGTATGCTGACGATGTCATCCTCTCTCTTTCTAGCCCATTGTTCTCCCTGCGAGCGACTACTGCGGCCTTGGAGACTTTCAGTAAGATCTCCTATTTCAAGATGAATCCGTCTAGATAGATATTTCAAGATGAATCCATCTAAATCACAGGTGCTCACAATCTGCATCTTCCCACCCATGACATGTTACTGGCAAAAATGTTTCCCTTTAACTGGGAACTTAGCAGTAGATCGTACTTGGGTATCTCCCTGATGTCAACGAGTTCTGTGATATTCTCCAAAAAATCTATACCCCTCCTCACTAGGGTGTCCTCCTTACTTACTCATTTCTCTAAACCCATGCTTTCTTGGGCGAGCAGGATCGAGATAGTTAAAATGGTGGTATTGCCTAATATTCTATATCTTTTTCGTACAGTGGTTATAACCCTCCATAATATGCATTTTGTTAAACTACAAAAACCTATTTCTGATTTTATCTGGGAAGGAAAAAGGTCAAGAGTTAGGTTCCACACTATGACTAGGTGGTGGTCTAGAGGGGTGGACCCAGAGGCTGCTGCTTTTATGTGTTTGTTATTCTGCCTCTGGGTTATGTTGGTATGTTCCGTCTTCTATGTTAAGTGTTTTATGTTATGTGTTATGCAGAATTTCCCTCGGCATTTTTCCCCCTGCAGTGTTCAAAACCTTGCCTTGGTTCAGCCGTGGCCTATCACAGGCCACTGGGCGGGGTTGTAGGGAAGTCTCATCTCCCCGGCGATGGTTGGTCTTCAGTTCAGTGCATGCAGTTGACAAGAGAAGGTGTGCAGAGCTCACCTACCACCAGTCTCAGGACTGTAGGCCAACGGTCGCCTCTACAGCCCCAGGAGAGATGTCACCAGCCCCAGGCTCATCTACAGACAGCCCAGAGCAAGGGAGTAGTGCTGTCAGAACTATTGGATTTATTCGGTGCCGTGCCAGGAGGAGCAGGAGCAGAACCCTGACAGGAGAAACTAATTTGGGCCTAGAATACAGGTAACCAGATCTCTGTCAGGGCTCCCTGTAACTCCATCCCCAGTGTATCTGGCTGGGAGAGGCAGAGAGGAGGAGTAGGGGAAAGCCATCCTGTGGAGCCTATAACATCCCTGGGCACCCTCCTAGAACCAAGGCTGGGGGTTGGACACTGTAGGACTACTACCCCCATTTGGAAGCTGCAGTTGCCTTGCTGTTCCTGTTGCCAAATAAAGGCTGTTACTTGTTTACCTGTACCGCTGACTCCTGAGTCATGCCTGCTTCACCATCAGGAACAACACCACACCTCAGAGAGGAGAGGTCCTCTCTTCAACTGGAAGTGCCCTGGGGGAAAGAACTACTACCACCACCATCCGGTAGTGCTGCAGGATCCCCCTCGCCTTTGTCAGGCCTAGGAGTGGGACTGGAGTGGTTGGTGAGCGTGCTCGGCCTGCTAGGTGGCACAGCATCCACCACTACTACTCCCATCCTCCTGTCTCCTCCGTCTGGGTTGTGGCAGCTACAGTGTTGAATCAGTTGAAGGCATAGTGGCAAGGTAGCTCTTATTGCTGTTGGGTAAACCTGGAGGAGGCTGAGGTGGGTGTTCCCCTTATTAGTATGTTACATCCCGATATACGCTGCAGACCATCTGTTTCATCTCCACTACTGAGTATTAGGCCATCCCCCTGGATGTGGAAGCTACTTTCTCTCCACCTTACTGAAGATGACCTTGTACCTATGAAAGACATGCCCCTTTGCTACTTGAATGTGTTCTTGCCAAACATTCATTTGACTCTAGTCCATTAATGGTCAAACGCATATTAGACAGATGTTTGCTGGTGAACACTTTAAGTCCTTTCTGATGTTGTCTGAAGAATTCCAGTTCCCCCATAGGGATTTCTATAAGTACCTACAGATTTGTCACCTCTTACAGTCCCGAGATGTATTCACCCCTCTTTTTCCTAAGTTGGCTCTTAGCTTCAACAGCCCACTTCTGTACAAGGGGGATCCTCGGTTTTCTATAAAATTCTGATACATCCGACAGAGCAGGTCCTGATGAGCAGCCTCCACCACCTCCTCTAGGATGCGCTACACTTACTCCACTATGTACAGCTTCCTGGCATTCTTCAGCATTGATTACAGCATACCCTGAAAGTGATAGCGGAGGGCGGCTGGGGCAGGAGCTTAGATAGGTGAGTAAAAATTATTGGCCGCTACTCTGTGTGGGGGTAAAAAAGGGGGTCATATATGGAGGTTGTTCTTTAAAAAAGGGGTCATATACTATGCGGGTGGGGTCATAAAAAGGGGTCAGATACTGTGTGTGGACCATAAAAAGGGTTTATATACTGTGTAGGGTGCAAAAAAGGGTCATATATTTTGGGGGGGCCATAAGAAAGGGGTCATATACTGTGGGGGGCCATATAAAGCGAAGTCATTTACTGTGGGAGCAGAAAAAAGGGGTCATATACCATGTGGGGGCAAAAAAAGGGGATTATATACCGTGTGATTGGCCAGAAAAAGGGGGTTATATACTGTGTGGTGGGCAGAAAAAGGGGGTTATATACTGTGTGAGGAGCCAGAAAAAGGTGGTCATACCGTATATGAAGAACCATAAAAAAGGCGTTATATATTTTGTGGTGGGCAGAAAAAGGGGGTTATATACCGTGTACGGTGCCAGAAAAAAGGGGGTCATGTATCTTGTTGTGGGCCAAAAAAGGGGTCAAATATCGTGTGAGGGCCAAAAAAAGGGGGCTGTATATTGTGTGAGGGCTAAAAAAAGGGGGGGTGTTATACTATGTGTGGGCAAAATAAGGGGAATTTTTGATCTGCCAATGGGAGTGTCCTAATTAGGGGGCCCTGTCACACAACCAAAGATTGCCAGTTGGGTATCTTTTTTTTTTTTTGGGGGGGGCGCTTTCTATAGTTCGCCTCATGCAGCAGAGAGGTCTAAACACAGCTGTCTAAACACAATGCTTACTGTTCTCACCCTGTCCATCAAAAAGAGCAGGAAGATTGCTGTGACTGGTAGAAATAGATTTCTCAGCTGGTGCCACATCACTACCAGGGGATCTGTGTCAGTGAAGAACATGAAGTAAACATGGTTGACAGTCCATAAAGGCCCTGCAGTAAATTATGTGTTATGTAGGAGGAAGAAGAGGAACACACAGAAGCCTGACTTCAGATCCCATCAGCTTTCATTCATATACCAATACATATCCCTTGAGTTGAGTTTTGTTTTATTATATCTTAGTACTGATGTCCAATTAAAAGTGGTTCCAATGCATCCCTTATATTTATATATTTATTGAATTATTTATTTATGTATTTATGTATTTAGAGTTTTAATAAGATACCACTTTCCTCTTAACACTTTTATTTAATGCAGCAGCCAGGCTCATCTATCAGGCTAAACACTTTAGCGATGCCTCCGGTTTGTGTCAATCAGTACATTGGCTGCCTATTTAATACAGACAACAATATAAACTTATCACCCTAATTCACAAGGATCTCCATAATGCTGCACCTCCCTACATTTCCTCCCTCATTTCTGTCTATTGCCCAACCTGTGCTCTCCGTTCAGTCAATGACCTAAAACTAACATCCTCTATTCAGAACTTCAAACTCCCGTTTCCAAGACTTCTCCCGAGTTGCACCACTTATCTGGAATGCTCTACCCCGGACAATCAGATTAACTTCCAATTTCTACAGCTTCAA
Organism: Leptodactylus fallax; assembly: GCA_947044405.1. Taxonomy (NCBI): domain Eukaryota; kingdom Metazoa; phylum Chordata; class Amphibia; order Anura; family Leptodactylidae; genus Leptodactylus; species Leptodactylus fallax. Next base: position 4,062,734 of record CAMRHE010000182.1, read on the forward strand.
GCGCAATCTATAGACACATCTCTTGAGACAGGCCTATCACAATTCCTAAACTAAACCCTTCCACAATTAGAATTTCTTAAAACGAACCCTCCTCTGTTCACGTTCACGCATTATCCCCCAGGACATGATGTCATATCGGACTGTAACTTTATATGCCCAGGCAACATCTGCGCATAAAAGAAAACTGACTGGTGACGACTCATACAGCTTTATTTGTCACCCCCTCTATCTCATAGATTGTAAGGTGTGAGCAAGGCCCTCAGTCCCATTGTGTGAATTGACTATTACTATGTATTGTATCTTTTTGTCTGTACTTGAACCCTACAATTTGTAAAGTGATATTGGTGCTATATAAATAACATTTATTATTGTTATTATTATTATTATTACTATTAGTATTAATAATGTATTTCTACATATTATTTATATAAGCTTTTTTTTATCCATTTCTCTCAACAATTAGCTTCTTAACATCTTTAACGACCTTGGACGTACTATTACGTCCTGGGCGCTAGGTACTTCGCACACCAGGGCATAATACTACGCCCGAGGCCGGCCGTTCGCTCACTATCTGTGTGGGCAGCATCAGAACTGGGTGTTAGCATTAACTGACAGCTAACACCCTGCTCCATAACCTCCGGTCAGAACTGACCGTGGCATCCAAGGGGTTCCGCCATGTTGCCACCCCCCGCGGCACCCCACGTGGTGAGATCAGGGGTGCTGATATCTATAATCTGCAGCCCGGGGTCTGGCCAGTGACCACAGGCTGCCTGGAGACCCCAGTACCTGATTGATCCTGCCGGGACCTCCGGAAGATAGTCTATGCGTGTGCATAGACTGACTTCCTGTACAGACTGCAAGACACTTTTATGCTCGTGTCTTGCAGTCTGTATAGTCCTAATGGGACACATGAAAATGTAAAACAAAGTGAAAAAAAAAAGTATGTGAAAAAGATTAATAAAAGAATAAAGCCCCAAAAATTCCCTTTTCTTATATAAAATGAATTATATATATATAAAAAAAAAAACTAAAAATTAATAAAAACAATACATAGTTGGTATCGTTTGGTATCGTAACAACCTGTACAATAAAAATGAAATAATATTTAATGTACACAGTGAACGTCGGGAAAAAAAAAACCCGCTGGAAATAATGATTTTTCACCATCTCGCTTTACAAAATATCCCATAAAAAGTGATCAAAAAGTCATATCTACACCAAAACAGTACCAATAAAAATCACAGATTGTCCCGCAAAAAATAAGCCCTAAACCATCTCTGTAGACTGCAAAATAAAAATGTTACACATCTCAGAAATGGCGATGCAAAAATAATTGATATATGTCCCCAAATGGGTTTTTGTTCTGCAAAATTAGTATCGCATAAAAAAACAATATAAATGAGGTTTCACCATAATTGTCCCAACCCGCAGAATAAAGGTAACATGTTACTTACGCTGTACGCTGCAGGTGAAAAATTTAAAAGGCAAAACGCAATGCCAGAATTGATGGGGTTTCTTTTTAATCCACCAAGAAAGAGTTAATAAAATTTATGTAGCCCTATTTGGGGGGGTATGAGTATTATCCCTCCCGCAACAGACTCTGGCGCTGACCTGTGTGTATAATGGGACCTGAAGCCTTTGCTGAAGGGAAGAGTGGGAACATATATGAAATATATCAGTGCCTCCACCCAAGATAGAGCCTCTGTATTACAGGGAGGATCTCTTCCTGGGACTTACCCATGAAGTACAGTTAGTAGCCTTAGCAAGGATCACTGTACTAATCTCACAGTCTGAAGAATACATACAGATACCACATAAGGTTATAACAGTAGCTTTATAAGAATCAACAGGGTAATAGTACATACATACAATATACTCAGAACACAGCAGTACTACAACAACCAACAAGTCCGCAACAGTCTTAGGTTATATACCCGGGTATATATATACAGTCATATGAAAAAGTTTGGGCACCCCTATTAATCTTAATCTTTTTTAGTTCTAAATATTTGGGTGTTTGCAACAGCCATTTCAATTTGATATATCTAATAACTGATGGACACAGTAATATTTCAGGATTGAAATGAGGTTTATTGTACTAACAGAAAATGTGCAATATGCATTAAACCAAAATTTGACCGGTGCATAAATTTGGGTACCCTTATCATTTTATTGATTTGAATACTTCTAACTACTTTTTACTGACTTACTGAAGCACAAAATTGGTTTTGTAACCTCACTGAGCTTTGAACTTCATAGCCAGGTGTATCCAATCATGAGAAAAGGCATTTAAGGTGGCCAATTGCAAGTTGTTCTCCTATTTGAATCTCCTCTGAAGAGTGGCATCATGGGCTCCTCAAAACAACTCTCAAATGATCTGAAAACAAAGATTGTTCAACATAGTTGTTCAGGGGAAGGATACAAAAAGTTGTCTCAGAGATTTAACCTGTCAGTTTCCACTGTGAGGAACATAGTAAGGAAATGGAAGACCACAGGGACAGTTCTTGTTAAGCCCAGAAGTGGCAGGCCAAGAAAAATATCAGAAAGGCAGAGAAGAAGAATGGTGAGAACAGTCAAGGACAATCCACAGACCACCTCCAAAGAGCTGCAGCATCATCTTGCTGCAGATGGTGTCACTGTGCATCGGTCAACAATACAGCACACTTTGCACAAGGAGAAGCTGTATGGGAGAGTGATGCGAAAGAAGCCGTTTCTGAAAGCACGCCACAAACAGAGTCGCCTGAGGTATGCAAAAGCACATTTGGACAAGCCAGCTTCATTTTGGAAGAAGGTACTGTGGACTGATGAAACAAAGATTGAGTTGTTTGGTCATACAAAAAGGCGTTATGTATGGCGTCAAAAAAACACAGCATTCCAAGAAAAACACTTGCTACCCACTGTAAAATTTGGTGGAGGTTCCATCATGCTTTGGGGCTGTGTGGTCAATACCGGCACCGGGAATCTTGTTAAAGTTGAGGGTCGCATGGATTCAACTCAGTATCAGCAGATTCTTGAGAATAATGTACAAGAATCAGTGACGAATTTGAAGTTACGCCGGGGATGGATATTTCAGCAAGACAATGATCCAAAACACAGCTCCAAATCTACTCAGGCATTCATGCAGAGGAACAATTACAATGTTCTGGAATGGCCATCCCAGTCCCCAGACCTGAATATCATTGAACATCTGTGGGATCATTTGAAGCGGGCTGTCCATGCTCGGCGACCATCAAACTTAACTGAACTGGAATTGTTTTGTAAAGAGGAATGGTCAAAAATACCTTCATCCAGGATCCAGGAACTGATTAAAAGCTACAGGAAGCGACTAGAGGCTGTTATTTTTCCAAAAGGAGGATCTACTAAATATTAATGTCACCTTTTCTGTTGAGGTGCCCATACTTTTGCACCAGTCAAATTTTAGTTTAATGCATATTGCACATTTTCTGTTAGTACAATAAACCTCATCTCAATCCTGAAATATTACTGTGTCCATCAGTTATTAGATATATCAAATTGAAATGGCTGTTGCAAACACCCAAATATTTAGAACTAAAAATGATTAAGATTAATAGGGGTGCCCAAACTTTTTCATATGACTGTATATATAGATATATAGCAAGAGTCCGGTGCACAATACCTCCAGTCAACAGAAGAGATGCAGGGGCCCCTCTGGATGACTGTGGATCCTCGGATTCTTCCAGGAGATGACAGACAGTCGATCAGGAGATGATGATGATGATGATATCCTTCACAGGCAGCAAACAGGGCGACAGTAATGGTAGTAGATGCAGGCCTGACTACCCTAACACTGAGTCCTTAACCTGCCAGCTAAACTACTAGTGCAACCGGGCCTCTAACTACCTAATTGGCTGTCGGAAGCCTAACCTATCACTGCCCTGAACTATATATATATATATATATTGATCCCTAACTACAGTTACTAGCTAGGTCCTGTGAGTATATAGGGGGTAACACATACCTAACTATATACTCTGAAGTAAAGTGGAACAGGTGGCTCTGAAATAAGGTAGATCAGCTTAACTAGCTGATCTCAAGGATATAGATTCTTAAATATCTACTTATCTACTCCTTAGAATTACACCTACCACCTGCCTTAGACTCCCACAGACATAACATGTCTGTCTCACAGCAGCTCTTCCTCACATGTCTCTGACTCACTGTATTTACAAAACAAACCCTGCACTGAATGCCTGGGGTCTCTGAAGCCAAACTTCAGGGGCAGATAAGTTAGATACATTATATACTAGTAGAAATGGCAGTTCCTTACACTCTCCCTCTGGTGAAATCTTTACGTCACGTCAAAGACATACAAAGTCATAGAATACAGTCAACATTACCAATGACAATATCAATATGGTTGCTTTTGCATTTACAAAGTCACAACAGGTTAACAGGTATACATGCCAACAAGAGCGAAAATTGGTAACATATTGACCAAAGTGGACACTGCACCCACCCAAGCATGATATAAATGAGGCTGAGTAGTAAATCTGGGGTCCCCCAAACTATCATATGTCAGTATAGGTGGAGGGTGTCTAATTCTCTCTCCTCTCCGTACCTCTCTCTGAGGCAAACTAGCATGTCCAGGCCCTAAACTAGGGTTGTCTGCCATGGGAGGGGATGGTGCTGGTGGCGTAGGAGAGCTAGATCCCTGCTCATCTGTAGACACAGATCTAGGCACGAATTCTGGAATTGGAGGGTTCATAGGTCTCCCTGAAGGAGAAGATACTGGTGATCTAGGAACTTCAGGAGCCACAGTCCAATCACTCTCAATATTTTCAGGAAGGTCAGGTGGAATATCGGCTAAGGGCTGCGGAGAATCGCAGGCCAAGCCATCATTGGAGATATCCGCACCATCAATCTGAGGTACAGTCAACAAATGATTTCTATGCCAAGTCCTGATCCTCCCGTCCCGTCCTTTTATCTTGTAGACTGGTATTCCAGGCAACCGATCTACCCCTGTAAAGAGTTCACTCCGCCATCGATCAGCCAGCTTATGTTTTGCAGATGCTCCCAAATTCTGTAGCAGAACATGGTCACCAGGGTTCAATTCTCGGTATCTTACTCAAAGATCAAATCTCCTTTTATTTCCTTCATTCACTTTGGCCGCATTTTCCTCAGCCAGCTGATAAGCACTCTTAAGCGTTTCTTTCAAACGTGCCACATATCGGTAATGATCTTGATGACTGATACCATTGGTAGAGACTCCCAACAAGATGTCAATAGGTAGCCTAGGCTCTCTTCCAAACATCAGAAAATATGGTGAATATCCTGTGCTCTCGTGCCTTGTACTATTATAGGCATGCACCATAGCCTCCACTTTTCGACTCCAGGATCGCTTATCCTCAATTCGTAAGGTACCAAGCATATCAAGTAAAGTCCTGTTAAATCTTTCAGGAAGGGCATCTCCCTCTGGATGCTTTTTGATCCTTAGTCGGAAAGGCTTGAGCATATCATGTGAAGTGGTCAGTCACCACCAATACATTTCCAAATCCTCTGGAGTCGTTGTCAATACAAAGGAAGTCTATGCAGACCAGATCCATGGGGCCCGAACTCTTCAAGTGTCCCATGAAGGCCGGTCGAACCGGGACAGTCTTCCTCTGCAAACATCTGCGACAGCACCTACACAGACGAGTCACGGTATCTCTCATTTTGGCCCATTAGAATCAGTCTTGTATTAAGCCATAAGTCTTCTCAGGTCCCAAATGACCATGATAATCATGCAGACTTCGGAAAATCATCTTCTGAAAGCAGCTTGGAATAACTAGTTGGCGCTTTCCAGGGTGATCATGATACAGCACCACACGATAAAGTAGGCCGTTGTCTATTTCAAACTTCTCCCAATCTCGTAGAAGTTGACTGCATTCAGAGGGTAGGGATGTTTTTACATTTCTCTGTCTTGAGAACTCACTGCTTGATAAAGAGGTCCAATTAAAGGATCAGTCTTTTGACTCCAGATCATTCGCTTTGAAGATATAGAGCAACTCTCAAAGGATCCTAAAGCGGCAGGATATGCAAACATGTCTGGTACAGCTTCTGGACCTCCCCCAAAAGAGTCAATAAGCCGAGTTTCAGAAAAGGCTACTCGGTCTTCAACTACAGCAGCCATGGCACACAAAGCTCCTACTCCAGGACTTGGCACTTCTTCCCATTCATCCACTACTTCCGGACTAGGTAATCCAGGCCCCAATGTTCTTTGGCCCCAGTTTATACTTGAGCGTGAATTGGTAGTTGGATAAAGCCGCCAACCAGCGATGTCCTGTAGCATCTTGTTTAGCGGTTGACAAAACGTATGTTAGTGGATTGTTGTCTGTTCTTACTTCAAACGTGGCTCCGTATAAATAGTCATGTAATTTTTCAACAATGGCCCACTTGAGCGCCAAAAACTACAATTTATGCACTGGATAATTTTTCTCGCTGGGAGAAAGACTTCGACTTATGAAAGCTATGGGCCGTAACCCGGCCGGGTATTCTTGGTGCAGCACGACACCTAATCCTTCAAAGCTGGCTTCTACATGTAGCACATATGGCTTCTGTGCATCAGCATAAGCCAGAACGGGAGCTTCTGTCAATTTCTTCTTCAACAACTTAAATGCTTCTTCACAATCCGCAGTCCACCTATCGCCAAAAAGGCTTTTGGAAGACCCTTTCTTCTTTCCCGGATCTCCTGCATCACTCTTCAACAGGTCGAGGAGGGCTCGAGCAATTTTTGAATATTCTTCCACAAATCGTCGATAGAATCCACAAAACCCCAAGAAAGATTGCAACTACGTAATATTTTGTGGTCGGGGCCAATTCACCACAGCTTCAATCTTACCAGGATCGGTAGCAACTCCTTCAGCAGAAACAATATGACCTACATAAGTGACCGAAGATCTACAAAATTTGCATTTGTCAGCCGACAACTTCAGCCCCTCTTCTTTTAAGCGTTGGAGTACTCTCATGAGTCGTTCTTCATGTTCTTCCAGCGTCTTTCCAAACACAATAATGTCGTCAAGATATACAAGGCATTCCCGGGGCACTAAATCACCTAACACTCTTTCCATCAACCTTTGGAACGTTGCTGGCGCACCTTTTGTACCTTGCGGCATGCGAGTGAACTGAAAGAAACCCAAGAGGCATATGAAGGCTGTCTTTTCCTGATCCTCAGGTGTCATTGGGACTTGATAGTATCCCGATCTTAGGTCCAGCACTGTGAACCAACAGTTTCCATTCAGAGCTTCCAGAGCTTCTTCAATTCTCGGCAGTGTATACTGATCAGGTAAGGTTCTCTGGTTCAGAGTTCTGTAATCCACACATAGGCGAATTGCTCCAGATTTTTTTCTTACCACCACAATAGGTGAGGCATAGGGGCTCTTACTGTCCACAATGATCCCCTGACCTTTCATTTGCTGTAGAGTCTGTCTTAACTCATCAACATCCTTTGGAGCAACTCTCCGTGGTCGCGAAGGGAGTAGAATCGGTCAATCGGAAAGTGTGTTGAGCACTTTTAGCACAACCTACATCCGTATCATCAATGGAGAACACTTCCGATAATTCAGACAACTTCTGTGTCAGTCGCTGATTCCAGGCCTCTGGTAAATGTGGATCACTCAAGTCAAGATTGAGATTAGGGATTGCATCTCGGATTTGAATCCTGCAGTGTATGGATTTACTCCAAGCACAGGGTAGCAGTGGACCACATTCTGGTATGGTCCAATTACGATCGGATGCGGTGAACAGTTCCTCACTGTCACACAGGTAGATAACTCCACTTTATTTCTCCAGTCCTTTCTCTCTGGGATCACCATCCAGCCATTCTGGTTAATCATTTCTTCAGGGGTTTCCATAAGGACATAACTCCCCCCTTCAAGCAAATCGGGAGCAATGCTGGAGGCTACTCAAAGAACTCTCTCCCCGCCGGCAGGAACTTCCACGGTTCTCTCACTGATATGATATACCATTCCATGTCGATAGCCAGTAGACAGGGCATCACAGAGTTCTCTAAGATCAGAAGATATATTCACCGGCTGAGCTGCAGGGTTCCAATCTCTTCCAAGAAACTTCTGAAAAGCATAATGCACTGCGTGACAATTAGTGCCAAGTATCACAGGAGCTGCACAAGAATCCCCTGTATCACAGCAGACAAGAGCTGTAATCTTCATGGGAGCGACACTCTGATCTTCTAATTCAGGGACAGCTATAACTACTTGTAGGCTACCATCTACAGGATATGATCCAGAATTAAGCCCCCACAATTTCATTTGTCCCGTAGACTGAAGAGGTATATCCCTCAGATACTTTTGGTAGAACGAGCGATAAATCAGGGTCACTTGAGATCCTGTATCAAACAGGGCAGGAACGGCATGACCATTGACAGTGACTATGACAACGCACCTGGAGCCCGCGATAGCGCCTCTGGTCTTTACTTGGCCCGCCTTCCTCCGGTGTCTTTGATTCTAAATACAAAAGACAGCACTGTGTCCCATTCCCTCACTGTCCTCCGTACACTGTCTGGCAGTATGGCCCGTCTGACCACATTTATAACAGGTTCTAGCATCCTTCCTCCATTGAGTGGCAGTGGGTGGAGTGGCGGACTGTCTAGGTTCTGACCGCTCCGCTGGTTTGTTCTTGTTTGAACTAGGAAGAACATATTCTTTAGAGATGCTTTTCGCTTTCATAGGGGTAGCAAAACTAATGTCAGCTTCTTGTTTCTTCACTAACTTCATTAAGTCAGGAAATGGAAGAACTTTGTCAGATAGTAAGACCTTGGGTACTTGAGCAAGAGGATGATGAGGTTGTAACCCTCTCACCAACTGACTGGTTCTCATAGCGTCTACCTCTGAAGTAGATATAGCTGCGTGGTACACCAGACGTGAAAGAAGTAGCTGTAAACAGTTAATAAAAGTAGAGACATTTTCCCCTTCTTTTTGACGAACCATTCGGTAATCAGCAACCATCTGAGCAAGGTCATAGTATGGCTCAAAGTGATCAGACAGTACTTGTATATAGTCCAATGCACTCACTCCTTCATGAGAGTCTCTGTACAGGCGGATCAATTCTGCAGCAGGAGACCGCAAACTTTCACTGATACGCTGCCTCTTGCCTTCTTCAGAGCAAGACCATTCCTTCAGGCATTGGAGAGTATGTTCTTTCCATATCTCAAAGTTTTCCTCCCCTTGTGGTACTGGGACATTACCAGAGAATACCTTTAGTTTCTTGTAGTGAGTGGCCTGCAGGCCCTGAGCTAACATTTCAGTCAGCTTGGCTAAAGTGCTAATAGCACTGTCACTAGAGGAACTGCTAGTGACGGCCATACTGGGGGGGTAACTGGCTGAGCGGGGTTCTTCCTTTACCTGAACCAGGGGAGGAACAGGAGGTCGGTAATCCCATGTAGTAGCTAGTGGGAGGTTCCCCTCTGAGCTATATTGCTTCTCCATATCAATGACTATTCCCACTTCTAAATCTCAGCAGTGCCTCCAAATGTAGCCCTATTTGGGGGGGGGGGGGTATGAGTATTATCCCTCCCGCAACAGACTCTGGCGCTGACCTGTGTGTATAATGGGATCTGAAGCCTTCGCTGAAGGGAAGAGTGGGAACATATATGAAATATATCAGTGCCTCCACCCAGGATAGAGCCTCTGTATTACAGGGAGGATCTCTTCCTGGGACTTACCCATGAAGTACAGTTAGTAGCCTTAGCAAGGATCACTGTACTAATCTCACAGTCTGAAGAATACATACAGATACCACATAAGGTTATAACAGTAGCTTTATAAGAATCAACAGGGTAATAGTACATACATACAATATACTCAGAACACAGCAGTACTACAACAACCAGCAAGTCCGCAACAGTCTTAGGTTATATACCCGGGTATATATATATATAGATATCGCAAGAGTCCGGTGCACAATACCTCCAGGCAACAGAAGAGATGCAGGGGCCCCTCTGGATGACTGTGGATCCTCGGATCAGGAAATGATGATGATGATGATATCCATCACAGGCAGCAAACAGGGCGACAGTAATGGTAGTAGATGCAGGCCTGATACCCTAACACTGAGTCCTTAACCTGCCAGCTAAACTACTAGTGCAACCAGGCCTCTAACTAGCTAGTTGGCCGTCGGAAGCCTAACCTATCACTGCCCTGAACTATATATATATATATATATTGATCCCTAACTACAGTTACTAGCTAGGTCTTGTGAGTATATAGGGGGTAACACATACCTAACTATATACTCTGAAGTAAAGTGGAACAGGTGGCTCTGAAATAAGGTAGATCAGCTTCACTAGCTGATCTCAAGGATATAGATTCTTAAATATCTACTTATCTACTCCTTAGAATTACACCTACCACCTGCCTTAGACTTCCCCAGACATAACATGTCTGTCTCACAGCAGCTCTTCCTCACATGTCTCTGACTCACTGTATTTACAAAACAATCCCTGCACTGAATGCCTGGGGTCTCTGCAGCCAAACTGCAGAGGCAGATAAGCTAGATACATTATATACTAGTAGAAATGGCAGTTCCCTACATTTATTTAATTTGTAGGCACCCAAAGATGATGTCATTACAAAATACATCTCATACCACAAACAACAAGCCCTCATATGGATACATCACCAGAAAAATAAAGAAAATATAGCTCGTACAATGTGAAGACAAAAACCCCAAAAATCGACAAATCATTAGAATGTACCTGGCTGTGTCAGGAAGGGAATGTACTGTATAAGCTGTGCGAGTGTATATCAGGGGACACCCCAGATTTAGAGCTTACGAGGGAAAATAAACCAGAAGTGACCTCCAGAGCGACCCCCCCAATAATAGGAACTACTGGGGAAATAGTAGGGAATTTAGTGTACCCAATGTACTCTGCACAGCTTACATATTCACTTTTCCCCATACGCTGTGCAGTCACGTCTGGGATACTAATGCTCACTACACCCCTTGATAAAATCTTTGAGGGGTGCACTTTTCAAAATGGGGTCATTCCCTAGGGTTTCACTTTACTAGAACTTTAGAGGCTCTGCAAACAAGACATGTCATCCTGATCCCAAACATCTGAATCTGAGCTCCAAAGGCCACATACAGGTAAATCTCAATAAATTAGAATATCTTTGAAATGTTTCTTTCAGTAATTAAATTAAAAAAGCGACCTCCTATATTTTCTAGATTCTTTACACACAGAGTGTTCTATTTCAAGTGTTTTATTTCTGTAAATGTTGATTATGGATTACAGGAAATGAAAACCAAAATCTAAGAAAATTTGAATATTGTAAAAAAATTTAAGTGGTCCCTCAGTCTGGTTCAGTAGGACACACAATTATGGAAGACTGCTGATTATGAATTGTATTACTGAATTACTGAAATGAATGATAGAAAGATATTCTAATTTATTGAGATGCACCTGTAGCACTCCTTCCCTTCTCTGCCCTGCTGTGACAAACTGCTATTTGGGAACAGCCGGGCACAGAAAGTAAGTAGCACTATTTGGTTTTGGAGCACAGACTTAGACGGTTTGGTTTTTGGACGCCTTTGCACTTTTGCAGAGCTGAAACGCCAGTAAAGTGGAATCCCCTGATATGTCACCCCATTTTGGAAACTACACCCCTGAAGGAATTTATCCAGGGGTACAGTGAGCATTCTTAACCCCCAAGCATTGCTATAATTTATTATCCATAAATGAATACGCAACTGATGATGAAAGGTGACAATGACAATATTTCCAGGAATACGTCATTTCAGTGTTTAATATGTTGTGCCCAGCTTGTATGAGATGAATGCTCCAAAAGCTGTTGTGCCCAGGATACCCACTCAACAGTTTTTGGAGTGTATATCTCTGCAGACATAAGCTGGGCACAACATATTGGGTACTGAAATGGCGTATCTATGGAAAAAATTCATTTTTAACTTTTCATTATCAGCTGCACATTCATTTCTGGAAATTAAATTAATGCAACACTTAAGGGTTAATAATGCTCACTACCCCACTTGAGAAATCCCTTGAAGGGTGTAGTTTCCAAAATGGGGTGACATGTCTGTGGATTCCACTTTACTGGCAATTCAGGGTCTCTGCAAAAGTGGCATGGTGTCTAAAAACCAAACTGTGCTCCAAAAACCAAAATAGCACTCCTTCCCTTTTGTGCCCGCTGTGCCCAAACAGTAGTTTATACCCACATATGGCATTGTTAAGCATGTTATCCTGGGTACACCAGTGTCATACATGCGGGTATAAACTGCCATTTGGGCACAGAGCAGGGTGCAGATGTAAAGGAGTGTTATGTGCTTTTGGAGTGCATATTTAGATTGTTGGTTTTTGGATGTCATGTCACATTTGCAGAGACCCTAAAATTGCCCCTACAAAATGGAGTCACTTCTTGGGAATTCCAATTTACTCGCACCTCTAGGGCTCTGCAAAAACAACATGGCGTCCAAAAAGTTCCCCTAAATCTATACTCCAAAAGCTAAAAAAACACAGTGCTCCTTCCCTTCTGAGCCCTGCTGTGTGCCCAAGCAGCAGTTTACATCCACATATATAATGTATTTGTCCCCAGGATAGCCCACTTAATAATTTTAGGAGTGTACGTCTCTGATGCCACAAAGTGCCGCAACGTATTAGACACTGAAATAGAATATATCTTTAAAAACTTTAATTTTCACTTTTGGGTAGCATTTTTAGGCTCAAAATGATAATACCCCCTTGATACATTCTTTGAGGGGTGTAGTTTCTAAAATGGGGTCACTTTTGAGATGTTTCCATTGTATTGGTACTTTAGGGGCTCTGCAAATGCGACATGGCATCTGAAAACTATTCCATCCACATCTGCCCTCCAAAAGCCAAATAGCGCTCTTTCCATTCTGAGCCCCACCATGTTCCCATACAGCAGATTACAACCACATGTGGGGCATTTCTGAGTTCAGAGGAAATTGTGTAACAAACTGTGGGGTGTTTTTTCTTCTTTAACCACTTTCAAAAATTTTAAATATGGTGCTAAATGGACGGTTTATTGGAAAAAAAAGTAATTTTTAATTTTTACGTCCCAAAGTCAATAAAATCTGTGAAACAGCTGTGAGGTCAAAATACTCACTATACACCTAGAGAAATTCTATGAGGAGTGTAGTTTCCAAAATGGGGTCACTTTTTGGGAGTTTCCATTGTATTGATACTTTAGGGGCTCTGCAAATGCGACATGGCACCCGAAAACTATTCCAGCAAAACCTGCCCTCCAAAAGCTAAATAGCTCTCTTTCCATACTATGCTCCACCATGTACCCAAGCAGATTACAACCACATATGGGGCATTTCTGTGTTCAGGAGAAATTGTGCAACAAACGTTGGTGTGCTTTTTCTCCTTTGTCCTCTTGTGAAAATGAAACTTTAGGGCTAAATTGACGGTTTATTGGAAAAAAAGTAATTTTTCATTTTAATGTTCCAATGTTAATAAAATCTGTGAAACAGCTGGAGCGTCAAAATGCTCACCATACCCCTTGATATGTTCTGTGAGGGGTGTAGTTTCCAAAATGGGGTCACTTTTAGGGGATTTCCATTGTATTGGTACTTTGGGGGCTCTGCAAATGCGACATGGCAACCGAAAACTATTCCAGCAAAATCTGCTCTTCAAAAGCCAAATAGCACTCTTTCCATTCCAAGCCCACCATGTACCCAGACAGCAGATTATGACCACATATGGGGTATTGCTGTGTTCAGGAGCAATTGTTTAACAAACTGTGTGGTGATTTTTCTCCTTTAACCCCTTGTGAAAGCGAAAACTTTGGGGATAAAGTGATGTTTTAGTAATTTTTCATTTATACATCCCAGTGTTAGTAAAATCTGTGAAACGGCTGTGGGGTCAAAATGCTCACTATACCCCTTGATGAATTCTGTGAGGGGTGCAGTTTCCAAAATGGGGTCACTTTATGTTGGTTTCCTTTATATTGGTACTCTAGGGGCTTTGCAGATGAGACATGGCACCTGAAAACTATTCCAGCAAAATTTGCTTTTCAAACGTCCAGTGTCGCTCTTTCCCTTCCGTGCACTGCCGTGTACCCAAACATCAGTTTACACCCACATGTGGGGTATTTCTGTGCTCTAGAGAAATTGCATAACCAACGGTGAGATGCATTTTCTCCTTTAACCCTTTGTGAATGTGTTAATTTTAGGGATAAATTAAGGGATTAGTGGAAAAAAAATGAAATGTCTAAATTTCACCTCCATATTGTTTTATTTCCAGTGAAATGCTTAAAGGGTTAACAAACTTCTCAAATGCTATTTTGAATTATTTGAGGGGTGCAGTTTTGAAAATAGGGTGATTTATGGGGGTTTCTAATATATAGGCATTTTTAATCCCTTTCAGAACTGAAGTGGTCCCTAAAAAATTAGTTTGGGAAATTTTCTTGTAAATCTGGAAAATTGCTGTTACACTTGTAAGCCTTCTAACGTCCAAAATGAATTACAGGACGATTAAAATGATGATGCCGATATATAGCAGAGATATGGTAGATAATATGTATTAATGTATTTGGGTGGTTTGACTATCTGCCTGAAAAGCTTAAGAGCATTTCATATTTCGAAAATTGCGATTTTTTTTTTTTTTTAAATTTCCATCAAATTTCCTTTTTTTTTAAATAAATAAATACAAAATATTCATTAGTGTTTACAACTAACATGAAGTACAATGTGTCACGAAAAAAATTATTCCAAAATCACTTGTGTAAGTTAAAGCGTCCCAAAGTTATTGCCATATAAAGTGACACTTGTCAGTTTTGAAAAACGAGGCCTGGTCCTTAATGCACTTTTGGGCTGGGTCCAATACTGCGGACATATTTTATACTCGTTATAATATATTTTCTATGCATATAACCAGCAAGTCCTTACATCTAATCACATATGTGCCATCCGTTAGTGTTGCACGCGCAAACAATTCTGCCGATGGTGTGAGCTACATGTTCACGCGCTGTCCGGAAGGCGCATGCGTGGTTCAAAAATGCCGCCCCAATACTGTAGGTGGAATAACATGCCTGCCTGTGCATTTACATACACGCGGATACCGATCAGCGACGCTAAATGTTAATTATTCTGCATTATTTGGCATCTATAAATATAGTTTTGCATCGCAGAGAGGTGTTTTTAAATAGGAAGACCTTCAGCCCGTCAATATGTACTAAACTAGAACATTTAAAGGTATGTTTTGGAAGCACTGGAGTGGGTAGACCCAGTTTTGACACACTTTGTTATAAAAAGTATCTGTATGTACACGTTTTATGTGCTTCACCACTCATAGACTTGATAAAGGAACTTTTTGTTCTGAAATGCATTGTATATTGGCTATTTAAATAAAGAACATTTTCCTAATAATTGGGCAAAGCATGGATCTATTCTGTTCCTCCTGTTTGGAGCTGTTCCATCTGTTCCTCAGTTTGGAGTCAGTCTCTCTGAAACATTACATTGATGTCCTAGGACGGTGAGGATCCAGCAGCTACCAGAAGCCTAATCTCTGACTTTCTATTTCTGAACTTCAGGTTGTTGTGACCCAAAAGGTGAGCAACCATCTGCATACTTTATTTGTACCAGTGTATAGAAATTGCACTATTGTATTACACTAGGCACTGCTCAGTGCTGTTTCTTTTTGTTCTTTACATATCATTCTTAAGATCCCATCACTCTTGGATGCAATATCCTCCTGTGACTGAGATGAACGAGCTAAGTAATCAAAAACGTCATCTTCATTTTCATTTTCAGGACGTACAACAACTCTGCAGCTACTGGTGGTGCCACCAAAACCAGAAGTAGTGTTGCTGTTGCCACCCACATTCTTGTTGTTAGTACTTACATGGATGTTTCCTCCTTCCCCTGTTTTGCCGCTTCCCCTGCCCCATTTTTTTTCCAGCCAGTTTTGAACACTGCTTAATTATAATAGTGATTGGCAACAATTCTGACTTTGTGTGGATTATTTTTTATAAGTAACTATTTCAAGAAAATTAGAAAAGCACTAAAGGTACTAAAAGAGCTACCTGGTCAGTGACTATTAGGCTAGAACTGCATCAGTCGGTTTTAAGTTTTTTTTAGAGACTATGTATATATATATATCCATCATATATACTGTATATATACAGTGGCATGCAAAAGTTTGGACACCCCTGGTCAATGTTATTGTGAACAGTTAAGCAAGTTGAAGATAAAATGATCTTCAAAAGGCATAACATTAAAGAGGAGACATTTCCAATTTTTTTTTTTTTTTTAAATAAAGAATTATTTTCATATTTTATATTTTTCTAAATAACAAAAAATGAAAATGGCCCGATGCAAAAGTTTGGGCACCCTACATGGTTAGTACCTAGTAGCACCCCTTTTGGCAAGTATCAGAGCTTTTAAACATTTTTTGTAGCCAGTCAAGAGTCTTTCACTTCTTGTTTGAGGGATTTTCATCCATTTTTCCTTGGAAAAGTCTTCCAGTTCTGTGAGATTCCTGGGTCGTCTTGGTGTTATGTTTGCTTCAAGAATTTGCTTAAATTTCATTTAATTGATTTTTATTTATTATTTATTTATTATGCTTACTTGTATAGCTCCATCATATTCCGCAGTGCTTTACAGACATAGACAGTTATTGTCCTATATAGGGCTCACAATCTACATTCCCTATCAGTATGTCTTTCGAGTGTGGAAGGAAACCGGAGTACCTGGAAGAACCCCATGCCAACATGGGGAGAACATACAAACTCCTTGCAGATGTTGTCCTTGGCAGGATTGTACTCAAACACAATAATACACTGATATTGCTTAAAATTATAGACAAGTGTGTTTAATCTGTAACTTTATGCCTTTTAAAGATCACTTTATCTTCAACTTGCTTAACTGTTCACAATGACAGTTATTTTGACCAGGGGTGTCCAAACTTTTGCATGCCACTGTAAACTAAACGGCCGCCATAGCTGCCAGGTCTCTGCTGTATTATACAACAGAGACATGGTGCTAATGCCCGCGATCAGTGCCCGCCTCACTGATCGCAGGCATTAAGGCTCTTGGCACCTTGGTTGAAGCTGACCGAGGCGCCATTTTCCCGGGAGCGAATGTGCGCTTCCATTTTGGGGAGGATCACCGGCACCTGGAACAACATTTGTGGCCGGCGATCAGTTGCCATGACATCTGGAAGCCTATTGAAAGCAGTGATTTGTATCATAGGCTGCTCTATGCAGCCTGTCATACAAATGCTGATATTTTGCAATGCATTGCAATGCATTAGCATTGTAATGCATTGTATTAGTGATCAGACACCCAGGGGTTCAAAACTTCTAGTCCGGTCCAGGCTGTTAGGCTCTGGTAAACCTCAACTTCTTCTCTGACTTGGCACTTTCTTCCCTCTCAGGAAGCTGACATTTCCACCACACTTGCCTCAACTAAGGCCCAAGAAGCTCTAACCGTGGCGTGTTCTGCTGTTCACTTCAGACTCAACTCAACAGAACTCCACAGAAGACTCTACAGCAGGGGTTGGCAACCCCCGGCACGCATGCCAAGAGTGGCACGCGAGGCTTATTCCCCTGGCACGGCAGCGGAGTCCTCGCCCAGCAGCTTCGATCAGACCAAACATGGCTGAAACGAAACTGCTATTATTATACTATGGGGTCTCTCCAGACACCCGAGTATAATAAGTGGAGACTTAGGAGAAGTGATGAAACATAAAAAACAACGATACTCACCTTGTTCCCTGCGCTACGCGGCGGCTGTGCGATCTGCATACACTTCTGACAATTGACAGGGCCTCAGGGGTTACGCATAATGACGCGACGTGACCCCAGAGACCCAATCAGCAGTTGCTGACGTCAGGCAGAAGCGCCAAAGAGAACAGGGCGGCAGCGGAGCGCAAAAAAAAGGTGAGTAGCATTGATTTTGTATGTTTGTCACTTCTCTTGGTCCTGCACTTATTATACTCGAGGGTCTGAAGAGAGCTATGGAACATAATACCGTGTGCAGGGACTGCTATGGAACATAATACCGTGTGCAGGGACTGCTATGGGACCTAATACTGTGTGCAGGGGCCGCTATGGGACCTAATATCGTGTGCAGGGGCCACTATGGGACCTAATACTGTGTGCAGGGGCCACTATGGGACCTAATACCGTGTGCAAGGGCCACTATAGGACCTAATACCGGGTGCAGGGACCACGATAAGACCTAATACCGTGTGCAGGGGCCACTATAGGACCTAATACCGTGTGCGGGGACCGCTATGGGACCTAATACCGTGTGCGGGGACCACTATGGGACCTAATACCGTGTACGGTGACCGCTATGGAACTAATACCGTGTGCGGTGACCACTATGGGACCTAATACCGTGTGCAGGGACCACTATGGGACCTAATACCGTGTGAAGGGGCCACTATGTGACATAATACGGTGTGCAGAGGCTGTTATGGGATATAATACCGTGTGCAGGGGCCGCTATGGGACATTATTCTGTATAATGGTGTGTTTTCTGCATTAAGGATGTGTTTTTGCACAGAAAAGACAGGCATTTTTTTTTGTGCAAAAATGCACCATGTGAACGCAGTTTTACATTGAAGTAAAAGTTCCAGTGGCCTAAGACTATATCTGCATCCAGATACACAGTGTGTTTCCACCATAAGGATGCCGCCATACGGTGCTCCTGGACACATACATTTACCACTAATTGGGGGCTGCACATGGACTTTCATTGCTTCTAATTGGAAAGTACAGGTGCGTCCCAGGAAATAGCAGTAAACGCATGTGTCCTAAAGCATCTGGTGGCAGCACTTCTGTGTTATGGTTTGTGGTATATGACTTTAGTTTAGGGGTCATCAGACTTACAATTATTGACCGGCACTCCGAGTACCTCATCTTTGATTTTTTAATTAAAATCGGCAAGCCGAACAAAAAAGGTTACCTACCCCTGCTCTACAGTCTCCAGCTGTATTTATATTTTTTTTCCTTACAGGAAGTAGATCATTTCAATCATTTGTAAATTTTCCCGACAGTTCATAAAAATAAGTGCAGATTATTTTTGTTGTAAATGTCATCATTTTACATTTTGTTCAGAAAGAACAAAAACCTAGGTAGTCTCCTCAGATGGACTGGGATAAAACAGTGTCAACTGATCTTTTAATTTGCAAAGTACATCTGCTAACGTCCTCCTGCCATTCAGCTTAGACAATTAGGACATGAAACTGTCTATAATACCCTGCCCATACTTAACATACAGTGCCATGTGAAAGTATTCGGCCCCCTTGAACTTTTCAACCTTTTGCCACATTTCAGGCTTCAAACATAAGGATATAAAATTTAAATTTTTTGGTGAAGAATCAACAACAAGTGGGACACAATTGTGAAGTGGAACGAAATTTATTGGTTATTTTAAACTTTTGTAAAAAATAAAAAACTGAAAAGTGGGGCGTGCAATATTATTCGGCCCCTTTACTTTCAGTGCAGCAAACTCACTCCAGAAGTTCAGTGAGGATCTCTGAATGATCCAATGTTGTTCTAAATGACTGATGATGATAAATATAATCCACCTGTGTGTAATCAAGTCTCCATATAAATGCACCTGCTCTGTGATAGTCTCAGTGTTCTGTTTAAAGTGCAGAGAGCATCATGAAGACCAAGGAACACACCAGGCAGGTCCGTGATACTGTTGTGGAGAAGTTTAAAGCTGGATTTGGATACAAAAAGATTTCCCAAACTTTAAACATCCCAAGGAGCACTGTGCAAGCTATCATATTGAAATGGAAGGAGTATCAGACCACTGCAAATCTACCAAGACGAAAGAAGAAAGACATTTCTCAAAGATATCCATAAAAAGTCTCATTTACAGTTTGCCACAAGCCACCTGGGAGACACACCAAACATGTGGAAGAAGGTGCTCTGGTCAGATGAAACCAAAATCCAACTTTTTGGCCACAATGCAAAACGATATGTTTGGCGTAAAAGCAACACAGCTCATCACCCTGAACACACCATCCCCACTGTCAAACATGGTGGTGGCAGCATCATGGTTTGGGCCTGATTTTCTTCAGCAGGGACAGGGAAGATGGTTAAAATTGATGGGAAGATGGATGGAGCCAAATACAGGACCATTCTGGAAGAAAACCTGTTGGAGTCTGCAAAAGACCTGAGACTGAGACGGAGATTTATCTTCCAACAAGACAATGATCCCAAACATAAAGCAAAATCTAGAATGTTAGAATGGCCAAGTCAAAGTCCAGACCTGAATCCAATCGAGATTCTGTGGAAAGAGCTGAAAACTGCTGTTCACAAACGCTCTCCATCCAAGCTCACTGAGCTCAAGCTGTTTTCCAAGGAAGAATGGGCAAGAATTTCAGTCTCTCGATGTGCAAAACTGATAGAGACATACCCCAAGCGACTTGCAGCTGTAATCGCAGCAAAAGGTGGCGCTACAAAGTATTAACTTAAGGGGGCCGAATAATTTGGCACGCCCCACTTTTCATTTTTTTATTTTTTACAAAAGTGTAAAATATCCAATAAATTTCGTTCCACTTCACGATTGTGTCCCTCTTGTTGTTGATTCTTCACCAAAAAATTTAAATTTTATATCCTTATGTTTGAAGCCTGAAATGTGGCAAAATGTTGAAAAGTTCAAGGGGGCCGAATACTTTCGCAAGGCACTGTATATGATAAACAATAAGTCAAATCATACTGGGAGTTTATAATAATTGTTACCAAAGGGAAATCCATCTCTTTATGAAATCCATGCAACAGATTACTTTATGTTGTATTTAATAATTTGACCCATATCAATATTGTCACGAAAGTCTCAAATGAACTTAGATGTTGTGTTTTCACTTGAAACAAGTTATAACTATAAATGTCAGCACTACAAGGCAATTAGATGTTTAAAAGGAGTTGTAATACAAACCGACATTACAGTGAAATGGATACTGCCCTAAGCTGCCTGCACTTCACTTGCTGTTGGAAAGACAATATCCTGTCATTCTTCCATGGTGGCCTTCAATTCAACACATTTGGCTGAGGCTTGACCTACTATTAAAATAATCCTCTTCTTGGCTTTGCACAATAGGGAAACATAGAGAAAGATAAGATAGCAAATTAGGTTAGTAGTTAGCCAGCACTGGTCAGAAATGTGACACTGGATTAAGCATTAATAGCTGTCTGTGGTACTATCTGTGAAACCCAATGCTGTCTTTGTTTCACTGCATTGCAGGGCAAAAGCATGCGATTAACTCTACCATGAAATTCCCACATATCTGACTAATAGCCTACAATTTAGACCAGGTGTCAACACATAAAATAACCATCATCATTTTTATTTTTATAAGTAAGATATTAGTAGCCTTGGGCCTGGGTTATTTAATCAGCAGCTTATTTTTTATTTTTATTGATGAAGTTACAGTGTTTGTGTCCTAAATTACCTATCTAGCTCATGTGATGGTTTAGGGGCCTGATTATTTTTATTTCTTGAGCTCCAAAATTAATTTTTGTGTCATTTTTTAGTGACACATTGGACTTTTCTGTTTTGTTTTGTTTTATTTTTTTAGGAGTCATGTGTACAAAAGGAAAACTTTATTGTTTAAATTTGAAAATTTACAGTAAGGTTAAGTAATTAGGTGGGTTACCTGTTTCATTCTAGTCTTTTTGATATACAGTCATGGGAAAAACAAAGTACACCCCCTTTGAATTCTATGGCATTAAGTATCAGATAATAATTAGAATATCTGGTCCTCAGAAGTTAAATACAAGCTCAGATGGACAACAACACAACAGATTTCTCTGTTTTACTACTTATTCAACAAAAATGAAGCACCTCCCATGAATCAATAGGTTGTGTTACCACCTTTACTAGCAAAAACTTGAAGCATTATTTGTTTATAAGACTTTATCAGTCTCTCATATTGTTTTAGGCCAAGGCCCCACGTTGCGGAAACGCAGCTGTTTTTGTTGCAGATTTTGCTGCAGTTTTTTGTGCCAAAGCCAGAAAGTAGAAGTATAAGCACTTGCTATATATCTCCCATTCCTTTTGGGTTTGGCTAAAAAAAAAATGCAGAAAAATCAGCAACAAAAAAGCTGTGTTTCGGCAACGTGGGGCCTTAGCTTCACAGGAATTTTGACAAGCACTTCATAATGGTGCTTCAGTTCATTGAGGTCTGTGGGTGTTCATTTATGCACAGCTCTCTTAAGCGTTTCAATTGTTTTGAGGTTTTGATTTGGACTGGGTAATTGCAATACTGTCTTCCTTTTCTTTTTCAGGCATTCTGTGGTAGATTAGATGGTGTGTTTTGGATCATTGTTGTATGACCCAGTTTTAGCCAAGTTTTAGCTGTTGGATAAATGACCTCACATTTGACAGGTCCTGTGGCTAGAAAACAAGCCCAAAACATCACCCCCTCCACCACCATGCTTGACAGTTGGTACAAGGTGTTTTTGTTTGATACGTCAGTCTTCATAACTCTGCAGCACTGTCCTAAAAATGGTTTATGGTTTGTGCAGGTGCAACTTTGCAAACTTAAGCCATACTGTCATGAAGGAGGAAGCTTTCTCCTGGTAACCCTTACAAACAAATTGATGAGCAGCAACAGTTTTGTAAGATCATTGCTGATCTTTCCTTCCTGTAAACTGAATTCTCCAGACCAGTAAACTGCCAAAACTTCTGCCTTTATAGAGATAGTCACACTTGCTGTAGATCAATGGCATTTAATTACCAACTGTAACTTACCCTCTTAATACCTATGGCAGAAAAAAAGGGTATACATATTTTTTACACACTGCTTCTGCATTGTGACATAGTTTTGGTTAAATAAATAATGATACTGTGTCATTTGTCATATTGTTGTTTATCTAAGGCTGTATATACCTAATTTTAAGACCTTCTAAGGACAAGAGGTTTTATTATCATAGAGTTGTGTAATCATGGCTCTTGAGGAAAGGCAGTAATTTCCGGTGCCAGGAAAGGTTTCACCCCATCAAATAATAAAAGTAGAGTCCATGCATTTGGCAACTTGAGTGTGCATGGTTTATTTAGTGCAAAATAAAAAAATTTTATACAAGAAATGCAATCCATAAAGTGTCTGTTGGGGGTTAATCTCCCCCGGGATGGATGTCACCGTAAGCCTAATTAAATAGATAACCATTTTCGAGCGCTCGGGAAACAAGACGTACACAGGTATCGTGTATGAACAGTTTCTACTTTATTGCGTAGTTCAATACAGTTTTAAAGGTAAGCTCAGTTACATAACAGTCATGTGATCAATGTACATATTTGGTCTTTCCAGTTCCGTTATCAGACAAATTTGTTCAGTTACCCATCACCCCAGATGTTTTCCTTTTCACCTTATCTGAATGTCCTCCTTATCTTCCTGAGAGTAGTAGTTCTGCTGAGAACAGCAGAGCTGTTGACATTTCTTCCCAGACGTCGAGTCTGTATTTTGTCTATAAACTATGCAGTCTGTCTTCATAACATTTCATCCCCTGTGCTCTCTGTATACCTTGTTGTAGAATATAGTTAACCCTTACAGTGTCATATGAACGTTATCAGTCCTAAATGGACCTTCATTAGACTGGATTGCCAGAGATATACAAAATAGAAGAATGGAGCATAATGGATAGTGTGGAAGCAGCCGCTGGAGAAAGATGCCCACAAAACAACGTTCACATGAAAAAAAAAGTCCTAATTAACAATGGCCAAACTGCTTTGTCATGAGCCGGGTTCGTCACAAATATTCGAAATTATTCAATTTTGTTAAAAATAACAGTAGTCCACCACCACGTTTTTGACTGGGAAATACAGAGGAAACACATTTGTATGACTCTGTGTTTGAAGTTGTAGCACCACCTGGCAGCCTCTCACCAAATAGACAATGGTAGGTGGACCTTACAGTGCTGATGTCATATGAATGATATAAGGTTGTACACTTCTGATCAGCATTTACTTGCTTGTAATACTGGACATACAAATATATCTATGATCCATCTCACTGCATAACACAGAGCACAGTTCTGAAAAAGCAAGAGAAATTGAAAAAATAGTTAAAGGGCTAGAAGAGTTTAGTCAGAATCAAGCAATTACACAGGCAGATTGATAGAAATTAATAGATAGGACTAGGAGTAAGGGCATAGCTGTCTTGCTACTGCTACATTCCTGCTTTAAATTTAGAATTACACAGGACAGTTAACCTTTTAATCACCAATAATCTAATTTTATCTGTCTGTTGCGCAATAGAGCAGTTTCATCTATATACATAGTCTTTAAACATACTTTTTATTGACAAGACAATCCTGTTAGTGAAAAATCTTGTGAAGGACTTTTTGGGCAAGAATTAAAATGTTTTCATTAAATACATAGTGCTGTGCTAACAACAAAGTGCTGATTCCACCTGCGCTAATCTGAAAAAAAAACTCTTGTAATTTCATGGGATTCTTATTCTCTGTTTTTTTCTGCACATTAGTGCAGCTTCCGCTAAATTATTTTATTTTAAGCTGACTGACAGTTCTAATCTAATACTCACTGACTTTTTAACCCCTTCCCAATTTAGAATTTTAACCCCCCCGGCCTTCCAAACCCCATAACTTTTTTTATTTTTCCATTCACAGAGCCATACTAGGGCTTAATCTTTGCAGGACAAATTATTCTTCATAATGGTACCATTTATTATTCTCTAAAATGTACTGGGAAGCTGGAAAAAAATTCAGAATGGGGCTGAATTGGAGAAAAAGTACATTTGTGCAAATTTCTTACAGGCTTCTTTTTACGGCATTCACTCTGCAGCCAAAATGACATGTCATCTGTATTCTATGTTTCAGTACGATTCTGGGGATATCACATTTATATATGTTTTATTTACATTTAAATCCCTTAACAAAAATCTAAAACTTTGCAAAAAATATATTTTCTTAAAGTCGCCATATTCTGACACCTGTAACTTTTTATATTTCCGTGTATGGGGATGCAGAGTGTCTTTTTTTGTTGGGCCAGATGTGCTTTTTAGTTATTCCATTTTGGGAAATGTCTATTGCTGTGATAATTTTTTATTCAAATTTTCTCAGAGGTGAAACAGCAAAGAAATGGTGGTTTCCCTTACGTCCTACAGCAGCACAATATGGGGTATCTCTGCCCCTGTGTGTTGTCTATGAAAGGTGGAACTTTTAATTAGCACCAAAAACGTGCTTACTAACCTGCCCTATAAGAGGGCACAAGAGATCTCCCTCACCTGTGTTTTTTTCTGTCCTGTGTGGGACAGGTGGAGGAGGTCTCTTGTGACCTCTCTTGCTGTAAGGGTTTTTTTTTCTTACCTCTCTTGAGGTGGTTGGTATCCTTCTGTTGCGTCTGTTCTTCTGCAGCACTCTTCTGCCGGTAAATCTTCGGCCGGCGGTAGGCTTCGGCCTAGCCGGAAGTGATGTCGGATTTTGCGGCCGGCCGGAACCCTTCTCAGCATCCGGGTTTCCATGGGGCCGGATTTCGCCGGACTCCTTCACGGCCTACTTCCAGTTTTTTCGGCAGAGCTCAGGAGGATAAGTAATATTTATTTTTATATTTATTTATTCTTGCTTATATGTGTTATATGAATTATTTATTCATATCGTTGGGCTTGCTCTGCATGGAGTTTCTATGTATATTTCCATTGTGTTTAGTAATTGTGTTTGGCTCCTCCTCCACTTATGGTTGCCTTTAAAATGTCCCATAGTCCATTTGGGCTGTGGGCTGTGATTTTTCTGGCTCTCCTCTACTGCTAAGGAGTAGTAATATTCCCTTCTGTGATTCAAAGATTACTCTACTCTACTACTGCGTATACTGTTGCTGCGTTTTTTTTGCAACGACCGACCTCGTTAAGGTACCCCTCTTTTTCTGGTTCTGGTTGCGGTTTGTAATTTTGGTATTGTTATTGTCTGACTTTTTGTGGTCTTTTTAGATGTCTTCTTCTGCTTCTGGCTCTGGTGATGGAAATTTTAGGAGGAAGAAATCCTCCAAGCGTAAACATTTAGCCTGTTTAGACTGTAAGACTTCCTTGCCTGACGGCTACGAATTCAACCGTTGTCGCCAGTGTCGTGGCCCCCCTTCTGAGGAGCCATCCATACGTGAGGTTGTGACATGGGTGAAAGAATACATGGAAGATTCTCTCAAAGAAATCTGGAATTCTATCTCCCAGATCGCCAAGAGACCACGTCTTGAAAAACATCCTCTCTTTCGGGTCTCGGACGAAGATTTTCAGGTTGTGGATGAAACTTTGTCCTCTGATGACTCCGCTGAAGATGGCAGCAGACCTCCCTTCCCACTCAAGAAAATTAATAGGCTGCTGAAGTCCATCCGGTCTAAGGACCATGATGTTGATGGGGAAGCCTCCACGTCCACCTATAGAGGGCCCAGAGTCTTCCAAGTGGAGGAGACATTAAAAAAATTAATGTCTTCAGAGTGGAAATTTCCGGAGAAACCCTTTGTAATTACTGGTAGGTTTAAGACCTTGTTCCCCATCGCAGAGTTTCAACTGGATCAGTGGGGTCCTCCCCCTAAAATGGATATAGCAGTAGCCAAGTTATCTCGCCGCACTCTAGTACCATCTTAGGATGGAGCAAATTTACAGGATCCTATGGATAGACGCATGGAGAATACTCTCAAGAAGGCCTACTCAGCGGCCTCTGCCCAGACCTCGGTCGCTGTTGCGTCATGTGAAGTCTCAGCCAAACTAGGGGCTGATTTGCTCCAGCTTGAGAGGGACATCGATGCTGGTGTCTCCAGAGACAAGCTACTTTCTTTTTTAAGTTCGACTTCTTTGGTGGCAGAATTTTTAGCTGAGGCCTCCCATTATCAACTAAGGCTGGCGTCAAAGTCCTTGGCAATTTCCACGGCGGTGAGGAGACCCTTATGGTTAAAACCTTGGAGAGCTGATTTTATCTCCAAGTATAAACTTTGTGCTTTACCATTTGAGCCAGGAAGAGTCTTTGGCAGTAGCCTGGATGAAATTTTAGAGGGCTTGGCTGATAAAAAAGGCAAAACTCTGCCTCAGTCTTTTAGGGGTAGATTTGGCCCTGGCCGTGGCAGAGGTTATCCACCTCGACGTGGTCAGCAGTTCCAGAGGGGCTCTAGGTACTACTCTAGAGGCTCTGGACGGAGATTCCTCAGACCGGCTGGAGATCTCCTTGACAACTGCAAGGAAAGAGAAATTAGTTACAACGGTTCGGCAACTTTTCAGGAGGCCGAGAGCATCCATGAGAACTTTGATGAAGATCCTAGGTCTGATGTCATCTTCCATCATGGCGGTTCCTTGGGCCTTATGGCATCTACGTCCTCTTCAGATGGAAATCTTAGGAATTTGGGATTGCTCTCTTCCCGGTCTCAACAGGAGGATTCGACTCTCCCCCAGGACCCGTCTTTCCCTCAGATGGTGGTTGCACCTCAAGGACGGAAGGTCCACGGTCCAACCTCGTTGGACCCTGTTGACTACAGATGCATCCCTTACGGGATGGGGAGCCCATCTGGATGGAAACTCCATAAAGGGAGTCTGGAGCGCTCCAAAAAGAAGGACGTTGTCCAACTGGAAGCATCTCAGAGCTGTGTACCGTGCCTTACTCCATTTCTCTCCTCTTCTCAAGGGAAGAGCAGTCAAGATTCACTCAGACAACATGACGACGGTATTATATGTGAACAGACATGGAGGCACCAGATCATCATCCCTCCTCAGGGAGGCAGATCTGATTTTTTCCTGGGCAGAGAAAAATCTGACCCATCTATCCGCGGTTCACATCAAGGGCTCCCTGAACTCAGTAGCGGATCGGTTGAGTCAGGGTCTTGCCGTATCAGGAGAATGGTCACTCAATCCAGAAGTCTTTCATCAGATTACGCTGAAATACGGTCTCCCGGAGATAGACCTCATGGCAACCCGACTCAACGCCAAGGTGGAGACATTCTGTTCCGTGTACCAGAAGGACAATCCCTTGGCAGTGGATGCCCTGTTCATCCCTTGGAGGTCCAGGCTGTCATACATTTTCCCTCCAATTCCTATGATACCGAGAGTATTGATAAAAATAAGACAGGGCCAAGCCTCTGTAATGGCCATCATTCCATTCTGGCCAAAAAGAGTTTGGTTTTCCCAGCTCATGGTGATGAGTCGAGGGATATATTGGAGGCTTCCCCCCACCCAGAACCTGGTTTCCCAAGGATCACTGAAGTGCCAGGATCTGAGGAGATTCAACCTGACAGCCTGGATGTTGACCAGTCCCTACGAATGTAGGGACTTTTAGAAGCCATCCTGAAGATGCTTTCCTGTGCGAGAGCTGAATCCACCAAAAGGAATTACCAGAGGACGACTAGGATTTTTTTGGAGTGGTGCTCCAAAGGAGACGTTGATATTTCTAATCCTTTGACTTCTGATGATTTTCTTCAGGATGGTTTGGACAGGGGCTTTGTCCCTGCTACTTTAAAGGTACAGGTATCGGCTTTATCCGCCCACTTAAACAGATGGTTGTCCCAGGATCCCCTGATTGCAAGATTCCTCAAAGGAGCAGTGAGACTGAAACCTGCGGTATCTTCTCCTATTCCCCAATGGGACCTTGCGACCGTCCTTTCAGGCCTTTGTGGTCCTCCTTTTGAACCTCTGGAAGCTGCGGAGCCAAAATTTTTAGCCTTTAAAACTACTTTTTTGTTAGCCATCACATCTGCTAAAAGGGTAGGAGAGCTTCAGGCACTCTCCTCCAAAGAACCTTATATTGTATTTTTTTCGGATAGGGTCCACCTTAGGTTTTTGCCTGGTTTTATTCCTAAGGTTCCTTCACGTAATAATTATAATCAACTGATTTCTTTGCCTGTTTTCCTTCCGGATCCATCTTCAGAGGAGGAGGTAAAACTTCATACTTTGGATATGGTAAGGTGTCTGCGAATTTACTTATCACGGACACAATCTTTCAAGAGAGCTGAAAATCTCCTAATCAACATGTATGGTAAAGACAGAAGTCTTAAAGCTTCCAGACCCTCCTTGTCCAGGTGGATTAAGGAGGCAATCAAAATTTCTTTCCTTACTCAAGGGTTGCTTCCTCCAGTTTTTTGTACAGCCCATTCGACCAGTGCTGTGTCGACTTCTTGGGCTGAGAATCGCTTGCTTCCACTAGATCAAATTTGTGCGGCTGCTTCTTGGTCATCCCAGCTGACTTTCGTTAAACACTATCGTTTGGATATCCGCAGTTCCGAGGAAACTCTCCCTAGGGGAATTACTTGCTATATTCCCATATTGTGCTGCTGTAGGACGTAAGGGAATCATTGATTATTTTGTTAATCTGTTTTCCCTCAGTCCTAACAGCAGCACAAGGCTTCCCTCCCTAAAATCTTGTTTTCTTTTACTTTATAATTTACAAAGGTGAGGGAGGTCTCTTGCGCCCTCTTATACGGCAGGTTAGTAAGCACATTTTTGGTGCTAATTAAAAGTTCCACCTGTCCTAGACAACACACAGGGGCAGAGATACCCCATATTGTGCTGCTCTTAGGACTAAGGGAAAACAGATTAACAATATAATCAATGATTGGCACTTTTGTTTTTTTCCTGCTATGACATTCACCGTACGGGAAAATTATTTTTACAAGTTTGTAGACTGGGTGTTTTTGGACACAGAACACCTAATGTGTATGTGTTTCACAGTAATTAGGTACTTTTATATGTATTCTAGGGAAAAGGGAGTGATTTGAACTTTTAATTCTTTTGATTTTTTTATCTGATCAGGGAGTCTGATCACTTATGCAATGCATTGCTATGCTAATGCATTGCAATGCATTGCAAAATATTGAAACTTCTAGTACAGTCTGCATAGAGCAGCCTGCAATAGAAGCACAGTGGGTATGGAAAGTATTCAGACCCCTTTAAATTTTTCATTCTTTGTTTCATTGCAGCCATTTGCTAAAAGCAAAAAAGTTCATTTTATTTCTCATTAATGTACACTCAGCACCCCATCTTGACAGAAAAAAACATTTTTTTGCAAATTTATTAAAAAAGAAAAACTGAAATATCACATGGTCATAAGTATTCAGACCCTTTGCTGTGACATTCATATTTAACTCACCTGCTGTCCATTTCCTTCTGATCCTCCTTGAGATGGTTCTATTCCTTCACTGCAGTCCAGCTGTGTTTAATTAAACTGATTGGACTTGATTAGGAAAGGCACACACCTGTCTATATAAGACCTCACAGCTCACAGTGCATGTCAGAGCAAATGAGAATCAAGAGGTCAAAGGAACTGCCGAAGGAGCTCAGAGACAGAACTGTGGCAAGGCACAGATCTGGCCAAGGCAACAAAAGAATTTCTGCAGCACTCAAGGTTCCTAAGAGCACAGTGGCCTCCATAATCCTTAAATGGAAGGCGTTTGGGACGACCAGAACTCTTCCTAGACCTGGCCGTCCAGCCAAACTGAGCAATCGTGGGAGAAGAGCCTTTGTGAGAGAGGTAAAGAAAAACCCAGGGATCACTGTGGCTGAGCTCCGGAGATGCAGTATGGAGATGGGAGAAAGTTCCACAAAGTCAACTATCACTGCAGCCCTCCTCCAGTCGGGGTTTTATGGCAGAGTGGCCCGAAGGTAGCCTCTCCTCATTGCAAGACATATGAAAGCCCGCATACAATTTGCCAAAAAACACATGAAGGACTCCCAGACTATGAGAAATAAGATTCTCTGGTCTGATGTGATGAACTTTTTGGCATTAATTCTAAGAGATATGTATGGAGAAAACCAGGCCCTGCTCATCACCTGCCCAATACAATCCCAACAGTGGTGGTGGCAGCATCAAGCTATGGGGGTGTTTTTCAGCTGCAGGGACAGGACGACTGGTTGCAATTGAAGGAAAGATGAATGCGGCCAAGTACAGAGATATCCTGGTAGAAAACCTCTTCCAGAGTGCTCTGGACCTCAGACTGGGCCAAAGATTCACCTTCCAAGAAGACAATGACCCTAAGCACACAGCTAAAATAACAAAGGAGTGGCTTTGGAACAACTCTGTGACCATTCTTGACTGGCCCCCCAAATCCAGATGTGAAAAACTTGTTGCATCATTCCCAAGAAGACTCATGGCTGTACTAGCTCAAAAGGGTACTTCTACTCAATACTGAGCAGAGGGTCTGAATATTTATGACCATGTGATATTTCAGTTTTTCTTTTTTAATAAATTTGCAAAAATATCTATACAGTCATATGAAAAGTTTGGGCACCCCATTAATCTTAATCATTTTTAGTTCTAAATATTTGGGTGTTTGCAACAGCCATTTCAATTTGATATATCTAATAACTGATGGACACAGTAATATTTCAGGATTGAAATGAGGTTTATTGTACTAACAGAAAATGTGCAATATGCATTAAACCAAAATTTGACCGGTGCAAAAATTTGGGTACCCTTATCATTTTATTGATTTGAATACTCCTAACTACTTTTACTGACTTACTGAAGCACAAAATTGGTTTTGTAACCTCACTGAGCTTTGAACTTCATAGCCAGGTGTATCCAATCATGAGAAAAGGTATTTAAGGTGGGCAATTGCAAGTTGTTCTCCTATTTGAATCTCCCTGAAGAGTGGCATCATGGGCTCCTCAAAACAACTCTCAAATGATCTGAAAACAAAGATTGTTCAACTTAGTTGTTCAGGGGAAGGATACAAAAAGTTGTCTCAGAGATTTAACCTGTCAGTTTCCACTGTGAGGAACATAGTAAGGAAATGGAAGACCACAGGGACAGTTCTTGTTAAGCCCAGAAGTGGCAGGCCAAGAATAATATCAGAAAGGCAGAGAAGAAGAATGGTGAGAACAGTCAAGGACAATCCACAGACCACCTCCAAAGAGCTGCAGCATCATCTTGCTGCAGATGGTGTCACTGTGCATCGGTCAACAATACAGCACACTTTGCACAAGGAGAAGCTGTATGGGAGAGTGATGCGAAAGAAGCCGTTCTGAAAGCACGCCACAAACAGAGTCGCCTGAGGTATGCAAAAGCACATTTGGACAAGCCAGCTTCATTTTGGAAGAAGGTCCTGTGGACTGATGAAACAAAGATTGAGTTGTTTGGTCATACAAAAAGGCGTTATGCATGGCGTCAAAAAACACAGCATTCCAAGAAAAACACTGCTACCCACTGTAAAATTTGGTGGAGGTTCCATCATGCTTTGGGGCGTGTGGCCAATACTGGCACCGGGAATCTTGTTAAAGTTGAGGGTCGCATGGATTCAACTCAGTATCAGCAGATTCTTGAGAATAATGTACAAGAATCAGTGACGAATTTGAAGTTACGCCGGGGATGGATATTTCAGCAAGACAATGATCCAAAACACAGCCCAAATCTACTCAGGCATTCATGCAGAGGAACAATACAATGTTCTGGAATGGCCATCTCAGTCCCCAGACCTGAATATCATTGAACATCTGTGGGATAATTTGAAGCGGGCTGTCCATGCTTGGCGACCATCAAACTTAACTGAACTGGAATTGTTTTGTAAAGAGGAATGGTCAAAAATACCTCATCCAGGATCCAGGAACTGATTAAAAGCTACAGGAAGCGACAGAGACTGTTATTTTTGCAAAAGGAGGATCTACAAATATTAATGTCACTTTTCTGTTGAGGTGCCCAAACTTTGCACCGGTCAAATTTTGGTTTAATGCATATTGCACATTTTCTGTTAGTACAATAAACCTCATTTCAATCCTGAAATATTACTGTGTCCATCAGTTATTAGATATATTAAATTGAAATGGCTGTTGCAAACACCCAAATATTTAGAACTAAAAATGATTACGATTAATAGGGGTGCCCAAACTTTTTCATATGACTGTATTTCTGTTTTTTTTTTCCTGTCAATATGGGGTGCTGAGTGTACATTAATGAGAAATAAAATGAACTTTTTTGCTTTTAGCAAATGGCTGCAATGAAACAAAGTTTGAAAAATTTAAAGTGGTCTGTATACTTTCCGTACCCACTGTATATGCCAGACAAGCCTGGGAACCTTCAATAGGCTCCTGGCTATCATGGCAATGGGACCCCTGCCCCCAAATATTGTTCTGGGTGCTGGCCATACCCACCAAAATGGTGGGGACGCCTCTAACCGAGGCGCCGGGGGCCTTAATGCCTGCAATCATTGCGGGCACTTACCGCAGGCATTAGCGGCGGGTCTCCACTGTATAATACTTAACTCCTGAGTGGTCGCCATATTTAAATACCCAAAATCTTCTGTACTATTACGGCGGATGTCAGGAAGGGGTTAATGCTTTGTTATTCTTGAAATATATTTTGTTTAAAAAAAAATACACAATGTCAGAATTCTTCCCAAATCACTAAACATTATGAAGTAAAATGACTGGAAAGAAACAGGGCAGAGGACAGGCAAAATGATGAGGAGGAAACACTTCTGCAAGTACTACTGCTAACAATAAGAATATGGATGGCAACAGCAAGACTACTTCTGGTTTTGACAGCCCCACCAGTAGCTGCAGTGTAGTTGTACTTCCTGAGAATAAAGATGTTTTTTAAAGCAGTTAACAACAAATGTTGACCTTGAGTCAAGGTTCTGTGTGTTCCTTCTCTGCTGTAACTTGTAATTTACTATGCTGTTTTTCTGTACTGTCAACCATGTCTTCTTCACTGATACAGATCCCATTCTCTAGTAGTCATGTGGCATCTGCTAAGAGAGATATTCCTCATAGCCCAAGACTTCCTCTTCTTCCTCCTCTTTTTGATGATTGAATGAGAACTGCCAGTGGTTTTTGATGTATAAGAGGTAGAGGTAGTAGTATAATGTTGTACCGTGTTAGCCATTGAAAGTAGTGGAAGAGTGAAGAAATCAGGCGATACCTTTTAGAGGCTAACTGAGTATATTTGATAAGTAAGCTTTCAAGAGTCTAGCTTTCTTCTTCAGACATGATGTTATACAAGAACTGAAAATTCACAGATTATTTATATTCTATACACATGGTCTTCAAAGGATTTTTGAAGGTAGGAGGTAGAGGTGGAAGACATGAGTGTTGGAGGAGTTAGTAGTGGCAGGGGTATGATATTTGTAGTCGTACTGGTAGTGGAATTAGGGGGAAATCTTTTAGGAATTGTGATGGCGTACAGGAATCCCATTGCCATGATGAGTCACAAAAAAGTGGGAAAGATGACGACATTACGGAATCCTATGATGATTGTATCACAGATAAAACCATAGCAAACCACAGAAACAAAGATCACTTTGGAAGCTTTTTAAGCTTGCAGTGGCAAGCTAGGCAGTGGATACACTGATAATGTGCTTCAAATTTTTCTTGAAACCATGTCACTTGTCACTCAGTCACTACACTGGTTGGTGCAGCATGTGCACCCATAGCAGAAAACCACAGACACAATGATCAATTTTGAAAGATAGTCCAGCTTTTTCAGCTGGCAAGTCAGGCATGCTGATAGTTCGCCCCAAATTTTTCTTGAAATTCTGTCAATTCTCACTCCGCCAACACAATTTTGATTTGTCATTTTCTCCAATACAGGGAGAAACAGCAGGATCATCCATGTTCTTTTCTACCTCCCCAGTACTGTTCTCAGGGTCATAGAATCCTTTCCATTTCAGAAGAAATTGTTGCTTTTTCAGCTGACACCCAGGCCAGGCACGCTGATAGGACGTCCCAATTTTTTTTTTTTTTTAATTCTGTCAATTGATGTGGCATTTGCTCCCATACAGGGATAACTGGCAGGATGATCCATGTCCTTCTCTACCTCCCAAGTGCTGTTCTCAGGGTCATAGAATCCTTTCCATTTCAGAAACTTTTTCAGCTGGCAGGCCTTTATGATATATATATATATATATATATATATATATATACACACACACAATATATATATATATATATATATATATATATATATATATATATATATAATAAATCTTCAATTATACTGCTACTGATTCTGACTGCTATTCCTAAACAACTACCACCACTACCACCATTCAAGCAAACATGTCCTGCATCTTGATCCTTCATATTTTGTCCTGCCGCACTGCCACACATGTTGCCACAGCTACCACCATGGCCACCACTCTGGCAGATTCATGCTGAACTTGTTTGATCTGAAAAAAAATCTTAATCCTGAGCCCAGGGCCATTTTAATACATTAGGGGACCCTGTTAAAACTTTTTGTAAGTTGCCCCACCACATAATTTAATTTCCCCATAACTATTCCCCTCAGTAGGCCCCTGCCCCCTCCACCACACACAAAAAAAACAAAAAACAAAATACTCACCTAACCATGTTCCCATGAACCTGCAGAGTCAGGCTGTAATGTCTGCAGCTCGGCGCTCATTTCTCTTCCCTATCGCAGACAACATCAGCCAAAGGCAGAATAATAAGCCCTTGCTCTTTTTATGGTTGGTTATATTTATACATAGATTTATTGACTAGTTTCTCACACATATACAGTTGAAAATAGAAGTTACACTATATACACTATATAAAAAGACACATATGCATGTTTTTCTCACTATCTGACATGAAATCAGAATAAACCTTTCCCGTATTAGGTCAATTAAGATTACCAAAATTATTTCTATTTGCCAAATGCCAGAATAATGAGAGACAGAGAATTTTTATGGCATTTTTATTACTTTCTGCAAAGTCAAAAGTTTACATACATTTCATTAGTATTTGGTACCATTGCCCTTAAACTGTATGACTTGGGTCAAACATTTTGGATATCCTTCCACAAGCTTCTCACAATATTTGGTAGGAATTTGGGCCCATTCCTCCTGACAGAACTGGTGTAACTGAGCCATGTTTGTAGGCCTCCTTGCTCGCACCTGCCTTTTCAGTTTTGGCCATAAATTTTCAATAGGACTGAGATCAGGGCTTTGTGATGGCCACTCCAAAACATTGACTTTGTTATCCTGAAGCCACTTTAAGTCACTTAGGCAAATGGGTCTTCCAAATGGACAATGACCCAAAGCATACAGCCAAACTCTCTCTCTCATTATTCTGGCATTTGGCAAATAGAAATAATTTTGGTAATCCTAATTGACCTTAAACGTGAAAAAGGTTTATTCTGATTTCATGTCAGATAGTGAGAAAAACATGCATATGTGTCTTTTTATATAGTATATGTAAACTTCTGATTTCAACTGTAGGTATTTAGCAGTTTTTCTGGTATTTTGTATAGACCTTTTGCCTCAGCATACTTTGTGTATTGGGGATAAATATATTTGGTGAGCTATTATACCCATGTCTTTTATATAATTTTAGTATAGACCTTTTGATATATCAATTTATTTTTAGGTTATTTGTTTTATTTATTTTTATTTATTGTATTGATTATTCATTAACTTGTATATGCATGTATGACTAAATTATAGATTATACCACTTCTTGAGCTATGTTAAGGGGACACTAATAGATGTATTGTTTTGTCCAGGTGTTGGGAGGGGAGGGCTCAAGATTTTGGGCCCACTCTTATCATTGTTTTAAGTGTTTTTACTTCTTTTCGTCCATTTGTTTGGCAACAAAGATTATTATTTTTGATATATGAATGCACACACTTTTTCAGGTCATCTTTTTTGTTTTTTGGTTAATGCATTGCAGTCTTGACTAGTATACGGCACTCCATTAGTACTCCACTATTGTATTCAACTGCACTTCCTAGTATGCACATTTGCTAGGAACTTCCACAAAAGTTTCACAGTAGCTGAAGTCCCTGAAGATCCCTGCTCTGTTTACAAAACCACCAAGATTTGAGATTAGAATGTGTGCTTAATGAAACATTTTTTTTCAAATTAGTCCTTTCACCTCATTGGGTGCCTGAATCCATAAAAACATATGCTAATTTTTTGCATAAAGATGTACAATTTTAAATTAACACTGCTAGCTTGCTACAGAGTAACAATTAATCACTTAAAGTGAATGTGTCAGAAAATGATCATTTTGAAATAAGTTTTTGTGTTACATTTTTAAAACTTTTGCTAAATTTCCTTGTCAATTTCTATATTAAAGAATATCCTAAAATATTGCAACATATACAGGGGCATAACTACTGGGGTAGCAGCGGTAGCAGCTGCCACAGGGCCCGGGACATTATGGGGCCCCCGCGGGCCCCCGATGCTTTTTTTTTTTAATAGGCCGTTACCTGCTGGAGTAAACCCAGTAGGTAACGGGCCCTATATACGCTTCCCATTCTGCGGAGGATGCTGTGAGCACTAGCGGGGATCGGTAGCTAAGGCCGTGGGCCGAACTCCACAGACACTGCTATCATTATACTCCGATGTCAAATGTTCGCCTTGGGGCCCAGCCATTCCTAGTTACGCCACTGAATATATATACTCTGCCTGCTAGGCATGATAATAGTTTGTTACTTCCTGTTGTGTAGGAGATTTATTTGCAGCATAGATCTAATTTTTAGCACAGGCAAGTTTACAATGGCTGGTACCATCTATATATAGATAACATATGGACCACCATTTATAATAGTTTTGACCTTTGCACAGGTCAGAGAGGATAACTAGAAAGCTTTCCCTAGAACTCATTGGACATCTTCAGACTTTTGCGTCTATGGTCCACATGGCTACTCTAAAGCATAAATGCTGCAAATGCTGTAGCAGTAGCTCAGGCAAGACGAGAGCCTCACCATAAAGAAATATAGAAAATAGAATAAAAAAAAAAAAATAAGAAGTGAAAAGCAGATTAGAAAAAGTATTATGTTTCACTACCTGGTGGAAATTACTAAAAAAATATATACAGTCATATGAAAAAGTTTGGGCACCCCTATTAATCTTAATCATTTTTAGTTCTAAATATTTGGGTGTTTGCAACAGCCATTTCAATTTGATATATCTAATAACTGATGGACACAGTAATATTTCAGGATTGAAATGAGGTTTATTGTACTAACAGAAAATGTGCAATATGCATTAAACCAAAATTTGACCGGTGCAAAAATTTGGGTACCCTTATCATTTTATTGATTTGAATACTCCTAACTACTTTTTACTGACTTACTGAAGCACAAAATTGCTTTTGTAACCTCACTGAGCTTTGAACTTCATAGCCAGGTGTATCCAATCATGAGAAAAGGTATTTAAGGTGGCCAATTGCAAGTTGTTCTCCTATTTGAATCTCCTCTGAAGAGTGGCATCATGGGCTCCTCAAAACAACTCTCAAATGATCTGAAAACAAAGATTGTTCAACATAGTTGTTCAGGGGAAGGATACAAAAAGTTGTCTCAGAGATTTAACCTGTCAGTTTCCACTGTGAGGAACATAGTAAGGAAATGGAAGACCACAGGGACAGTTCTTGTTAAGCCCAGAAGTGGCAGGCCAAGAAAAATATCAGAAAGGCAGAGAAGAAGAATGGTGAGAACAGTCAAGGACAATCCACAGACCACCTCCAAAGAGCTGCAGCATCATCTTGCTGCAGATGGTGTCACTGTGCATCGGTCAACAATACAGCACACTTTGCACAAGGAGAAGCTGTATGGGAGAGTGATGCGAAAGAAGCCGTTTCTGAAAGCACGCCACAAACAGAGTCGCCTGAGGTATGCAAAAGCACATTTGGACAAGCCAGCTTCATTTTGGAAGAAGGTCCTGTGGACTGATGAAACAAAGATTGAGTTGTTTGGTCATACAAAAAGGCGTTATGCATGGCGTCAAAAAAACACAGCATTCCAAGAAAAACACTTGCTACCCACTGTAAAATTTGGTGGAGGTTCCATCATGCTTTGGGGCTGTGTGGCCAATGCCGGCACCGGGAATCTTGTTAAAGTTGAGGGTCGCATGGATTCAACTCAGTATCAGCAGATTCTTGAGAATAATGTACAAGAATCAGTGACGAATTTGAAGTTACGCCGGGGATGGATATTTCAGCAAGACAATGATCCAAATCTACTCAGGCATTCATGCAGAGGAACAATTACAATGTTCTGGAATGGCCATCCCAGTCCCCAGACCTGAATATCATTGAACATCTGTGGGATAATTTGAAGCGGGCTGTCCATGCTCGGCGACCATCAAACTTAACTGAACTGGAATTGTTTTGTAAAGAGGAATGGTCAAAAATACCTTCATCCAGGATCCAGGAACTGATTAAAAGCTACAGGAAGCGACTAGAGGCTCTTATTTTTGCAAAAGGAGGATCTACTAAATATTAATGTCACTTTTCTGTTGAGGTGCCCATACTTTTGCACCGGTCAAATTTTGGTTTAATGCATATTGCACATTTTCTGTTAGTACAATAAACCTCATTTCAATCCTGAAATATTACTGTGTCCATCAGTTATTAGATATATCAAATTGAAATGGCTGTTGAAAACACCCAAATATTTAGAACTAAAAATGATTAAGATTAATAGGGGTGCCCAAACTTTTTCATATGACTGTAGGTGGTAAATTCCTATAAATATATATATTACATAGTATGTCCCATAGGAGGTCATAAAAGAACTCTGGAGAACATCTGTATGTAGTATATCTAACGCTATAAACACTGGGATGAAATGTTTTATGATATAATAACTATTATATATTATTGTAACATTGAAATGTGCCAATAACGTCTATTGAATGCATTTAATTTTTGGTTTTGCCATATGTTAAGATTTTTTTCTTTGGTTTTCTGTAATTATTCAAAAAAGGAATATGTGAAAAAGAAATGCGATATATTTATGTCAAAAGAGATTGTGATAGAATGTACTGGAAAGATTAATAGCATACTTCTAGCTGCCAAGATTAATGAAGATTTACTGTGGCAGTAACATGTTTTATTAAGTGTAAAGAAAAAAGTGTCAGAGCTTTTTTACAATGGCAAAAGACACAGCTAATACTCTTAAAGGGGTTAACCTACGAAGAGAATGGGAGGACCTTTCTTTCAATACACATTCAGCCTGACTGCAGTCAGGTTCAATGGGAGAATGACTGGTGGTGGACATCAATCCCATTCACTTCAATGGGAGCACTGGAGATAGCCAAGTGTTTAACTTCGGCTGTCTCCAGTGCTCACATTGTAGTGAATGGGAGCACTGTCATCCACCAGTCACGCCCACATTCAGCCTGACTGTGGTCATGCTCAGTGTGCAGTGGGGGAAAGTTCCTCCCATTTTCAAATATTGAAACAAATATATGGACTATTGTAAATTCACTGCACTTCAGGGTTAGATAGTAGTATAATGTTGTACCGTGTTAGCCATTGAAAGTAGTGGAAGAGTAAAGTTCACTTCACTCTTCCACTTCAGGGTTAGAAACATCTATTTATCAAGATATACAGTATTTACCAAACCTCAATTTTAATGATAATATCTGTGAAATTATTAGGTTATAACTTGCAACACTTATAATTTGCTAGTGGTGCTAACACTATTAATATACCCTGTACACTGTTGATATGTTAATATCTGGTCATCTTCTATGATGTGTTTGATCCAGATTGTTTGACTATGCTAATTGTTTGTCATACCGATCTCAATTTCCTGACCTCGGTTTGGCTCCTATGGCACTTCTTTATCGTAACTCCAGAAACTTTCTCTATATTTTTGCAGAACCCTTTTACACTTCCGAAGTTATGAGAAAAGAGGGTGCTATTTTATACTTTAAACTTAACTATGGCATTTAATAGTACATTTACAGCTGCTGGTTTACTCAGACAAATAGTTTACTCTAGAAACTAAAACTCATTCCATGTGTGTGGTTTTCTGTAATTTATCAACAAAAGTGATGTGTTATGCTTAGAAAATCTGAACAATGACACAATGTGACTTAATTCCACCCTGAACTGCTCAATTCATATAGACTATGGGAGTATAAAGAAAGAACTGTATCCATGGTGAAGAGACCTGCCAAATTAAAAATTACTAAATTACTAATATGTTACTTCCTTTCTTCAATTTGGAGCCATTTTTTTATCATGTTTATGGAAATTCTGAGCTACTGTACACATACAAAAATAAATGCCTTTCAATAAATACAGACAACTTCTGTTCATATGCCATGTGAGGGCATATGGACAACCTTAAGGAGGTCCCCTCTGTATGACCCAGAACCTTTATTGAAACAGTTTCTTCTGTTATGTGCTGAAGTCCTAAATGTATTACATGGAGATCCATTCAATTGCTTTTTTCCATGGCAACTCTTAATTGAAAGGTATTGTCTTTGAGGAAACACCTCTTTAAGTGATATACATAGTATTTTGCTGAAATATTTGTATTTGATTTCATTTTATTTTTAGAACAAAATGTCAGAAAAACTGATCATGATAAGAGAAGGAGAATAATGTGGTTTTGCTGTAGTACTGCCAAACATTAGTAATAGAGATGGGTGAACCGCACAAGATTTGTTTTGTTTCGGGTTTGGGTGCCTCGGGTACCACACCTTAAATTGGCTTAAAACATACTGTAGAACACTCTTAGGGCTCCTAGGAACCTAATTTCTCGCTCTCTAAGACAAACAGAGCCGAAGTTATATCAAATGAATGGTAAGCAGAGGATACATATTTCGACTTTAACCATACTCTTGAGTCACTTGAAAAGTGATAAAAAATTGACTTAAAAAGGACCTTTCACGTGTAGCCCTATTTGGGGGGGGGGTATGAGTATTATCCCTCCCGCAACAGACTCTGGCGCTGACCTGTGTGTATAATGGGACCTGAAGCCTTCGCTGAAGGGAAGAGTGGGAACATATATGAAATATATCAGTGCCTCCACCCAGGATAGAGCCTCTGTATTACAGGGAGGATCTCTTCCTGGGACTTACCCATGAAGTACAGTTAGTAGCCTTAACAAGGATCACTGTACTAATCTCACAGTCTGAAGAATACATACAGATACCACATAAGGTTATAACAGTAGCTTTATAAGAATCAACAGGGTAATAATACATACATAAAATATACTCAGAACACAGCAATACTACAACAACCAGCAAGTCCTCAACCGTCTTAGGTTATATACCCGGGTATATATATATAGATATATAGCAAGAGTCCAGTGCACAATACCTCCAGGCAACAGAAGAGATGCAGGGGCCCCTGTGGATGACTGTGGATCCTCGGATTCTTCCAGGAGATGACAGACAGCCGATCAGGAGATGATGATGATGGTGAGATTCTTCACAGGCCGCAAACAGGGCGACGGTGACGGCAGTAGATGCAGGCCTGACTACCCTAACACTGAGTCCTTAACCTGCCAGCTAAACTACTAGTGCCACCGGGCCTCTAACTAGCTAGTTGGCCTTCGGAAGCCTAACCTATCACTGCCCTGAACTATATATATATATGGATCCCTAACTACAGTTACTAGCTAGGTCCTGTGAGTATATAGGGGGTAACACATACCTAACTATATACTGTGAAGTAAAGAGGAACCAGTGGCTCTTAGACTCCCCCAGACATAACATGTCTGGCTCAGCAGCTCTGCTCACATCTCTCCCCCCAGCAGCTCTGCCTCACATGTGTCTGACTCACTGTATTTACAAAACAAAACTTGCACTAAATGCCTGGGGTCTCTGAAGCCAAACTGCAGGGGCAAAGAAGCCAGATACATTATATACTAGTAGAAATGGCAGTTCCCTACACTCTCCCTCTGGTGAAATCTTTACGTCACGTCAAAGACATACAAAGTCATAGTATACAGTCAACATTACCAATGACAATATCAATATGGTTGCTTTTGCATTTACAGAGTCACAACAGGTTAATAGGTATACATGCCAGCAGGAGCGAAAATTGGTAACATATTGACCAAAGTGGACACTGCACCCACCCAAGCATGGTATAAATGAGGCTGAGTAGTAAATCTGGGGTCCCCCAAACTATCATATGTCAGCATAGGTGGAGGGTGTCTAATTCTCTCTCCTCTCCGTACCTCTCTCTGAGGTAAACTAGCATGTCCAGGCCCTAAACTAGGGTTGTCTGCCATGGGAGGGGATGGTGCTGGTGGCGTAGGAGAGCTAGATCCCTGCTCATCTGTAGACACAGATCTAGGTACGAATTCTGGAGTTTGAGGGTTCATAGGTCTCCCTGAAGGAGAAGATACTGGTGATCTAGGAACTTCAGGAGCCACAGTCCAATCACTCTCAGGAGTTTCAGGAAGGTCAGGTGGAATATCGGCTAAAGACTGTGGAGAATCGCAGGCCGAGCCATCATTGGAGATATCCATACCATCAATCTGAGGTACAGGCAACAAATGATTTCTATGCCAAGTCCTGATCCTCCCGTCCCGTCCTTTTATCTTGTAGACTGGTATTCCAGGCAACCGATCTACCACTGTAAAGAGTTCACTCCGCCATCGATCAGCCAGCTTATGTTTTGCAGATGCTCCCAAATTCCGTAGCAGAACATGGTCCCCAGGGTTCAATTCTCGGTATCTTACTCGAAGATCAAATCTCCTTTTATTTCCTTCATTCACTTTGGCCGCATTTTCCTCAGCCAGCTGATAAGCACTCTTAAGCGTTTCTTTCAAACGTGCCACGTATCGGTAATGATCTCGATGACTGATACCATCGGTAGAGACTCCCAACAAGATGTCAATAGGTAGCCTAGGCTCTCTTCCAAACATCAGAAAGTATGGTGAATATCCTGTGCTCTCGTGCCTTGTACTATTATAGGCATGCACCATAGCCTCCACTTTTCGACTCCAGGGTCGCTTATCCTCAATTCGTAAGGTACCAAGCATATCAAGTAAAGTCCTGTTAAATCTTTCAGGAAGGGCATCTCCCTCTGGATGGTAAGGCGTCGTCCGACTTTTGCGGATGTTCAACAACTGAAGTAACTCTTTGATCAGGTTACTCTCAAAATCCCGGCCTTGATCAGAATGCAACCGGTGTGGTAAGCCATAATGGATAAAATACTTTTCCCAAAGCACTCTTGCAACAGTGACTGCTTTTTGATCCTTAGTCGGAAAGGCTTGAGCATATCGTGTGAAGTGATCAGTCACCACCAATACATTTCCAAATCCTCTGGAGTCGTTGTCAATACAAAGGAAGTCTATGCAGACAAGATCCATGGGGCCCGAACTCTTCAAGTGTCCCATGAAGGCCGCTCGAACCGGGACAGTCTTCCTCTGCAAACATCTGCGACAGCACCTACACAGACGAGTCACGGCACACAAAGCTCCTACTCCAGGACTTGGCACTTCTTCCCATTCATCCACTACTTCCGGACTAGGTAATCCAGGCCGTCTTGATAGAGCATCTGCCCCAATGTTCTTAGGCCCCGATTTATACTTGAGTGTGAATTGGTAGTTGGATAAAGCTGCCAACCAGCGATGTCCTGTAGCATCGAGTTTAGCGGTTGATTTGGCTTTATCAAGCAGTGAGTTCTCAAGACAGAGAAATGTTAAAGACATCCCTACCCTCTGAATGCAGTCAACTTCTACGAGATTGGGAGAAGTTTGAAATAGACAATGGCCTACTTTATCGTGTGGTGCTGTATCATGATCACCCTGGAAGGCGCCAACTAGTTATTCCAAGCTGCTTTCAGAAGATGATTTTCCGAAGTCTGCATGATTATCATGGTCATTTGGGACCTGAGAAGACTTATGGCCTAATACAAGACCGATTCTACTGGCCCAAAATGAGAGATACCGTGACTTGTCTGTGTAGGTGCTGTCGCAGATGTTTGCAGAGGAAGACTGTCCCGGTTCGAGCGGCCTTCATGGGACACTTGAAGAGTTCGGGCCCCATGGATCTTGTCTGCATAGACTTCCTTTGTATTGACAACGACTCCAGAGGATTTGGAAATGTATTGGTGGTGACTGATCACTTCACACGATATGCTCAAGCCTTTCCGACTAAGGATCACCAGAGGAGATGCCCTTCCTGAAAGATTTAACAGGACTTTACTTGATATGCTTGGTACCTTACGAATTGAGGATAAGCGATCCTGGAGT
This sequence comes from Leptodactylus fallax, assembly GCA_947044405.1. Classification (NCBI taxonomy): domain Eukaryota; kingdom Metazoa; phylum Chordata; class Amphibia; order Anura; family Leptodactylidae; genus Leptodactylus; species Leptodactylus fallax. Next base: position 4,107,562 of record CAMRHE010000182.1, read on the forward strand.
CGAAAAGTGGAGG